>CM031244.1:534941872-535610632 GCA_018340775.1 Taxus wallichiana var. yunnanensis
TGTTGCCTAGACTGCTCCTTTAAACATTGGATTTCTCCGTGTAAACTTCGACTGACATCCATTGTCTCTAGATACACTTCCTTCTGGTGGGCAGGGTCTGAATACTTCCTGTGAACCACTTATTTTGTTGATACTAGAGTCTTTTGCCTTGGTACTTCCTTGGTGCGCGCAGCCTCTACTCGTGTTGTTACCAAAATAGGTTCTAACCCTAACTCACGCACCACTCTAGGCATCCAATGTGTGTCATCCTTCTTTATACTCACCATCCCAGTGTCCTTGTCCTTCCGGTGTTGTTGGCTCATGTGCTCAAACAACTCAGGGTACTCCTCATACTTATGCTTCTTCCCGCACCATGAGCACTGCAATAAATATGGACACTCACGCCTGTAATGTTATGTAGATCCACAGTTATAGCAGGTTCCTTGTAGGAACTCACTTCTTCCTCCTCCATGGTTATTGTGACCACAAAATCCTCCATGAGAACCTCTCCCATGTGCCCCTCCATCCACGTGTCCTTCATAACAGGTGATCATCTTCCTTGGAACTACTAGCAAGGCTAGTCTAGCACACACCATGATCAATGGCCTCATGGATTTGGTCAATAAGCCTACAATCCTTAGTATCATGGGTCATAGAGGTGCAGATCTTGTAGTAGAAAGACACATTCTTCGAATTGCATGCTACAACAAGGGACATCTACTCACATTGAACTTAGGTCAAGTCATAAATCTTTGAGCAAACTTGTCCTCCGTGCTCTTGAACCACGTTTCAACACTTTCTAAAGTCAGGCACTCTATCATCACACATCACAAGGAAAAGATGCATGTCATTTCTCAAAACAACTTTGAAAAGAGTCCCGGAAATGGAACCAAGATGTAGTCATTTTTATGCCCTTTTCAAAGAACAAGGGAATCCCATGCGCGTCGGCCTATCACCCAAGGGCACTGGGCGCTCACCTAAGGCACACGCGGGCACCGAGCCCCTCCTTTATGTGAGTTATGTGAGAATGCATTAGTTATGATAGAAACTTAAGTGAAGAGACTAGAAATGAACCATGCATTCATCTTAGAGCTCAGAACGGGCTTCAGACCAATGTATTCATTCAAATAAGAAAAGCATTACAAAACATAGATTTGAATCATAGTAGAAATGAAATACACAGGGGTTTACACCCACTCATATGAAATATATATGAAACCGATCCATACAAATATAAGTAAAAACTAGAACCACATATATTCATATTAAGTTTGTTGAAAACCACATTACATTTAATGGGGGTATCATAGATCCATATAATAGTGCAGACCAATGTCATGCATCAGAATTGGACTTAAGCCCTTCTTAGTACAAATAAAAATATTCAAACCCATCCCCTTGATACAACATACTCCTACAGATCCTCTAAACCCAACCCATAGAGCTCTCACAGTATTCCTACATAGCTTTTCCTCTTTCCATTCTCTATCTCTGCATCCCTTCTCTTTTCTTCTACCGGTGCTTGTATATATAGCCTTATCAAGCACCACCATGCCTTTTGAAGTTATAGATCGGTTTCCAAGTGTCCAAGTGGTCCTCCATGGGAGCATGCTCCTTCAGACGTGAGCTCTCCATCCTTCGCCATGATGACCTTCTGGAATCTTCTATCGCAAGATATATTCCTTTCATGGGCACTAAGTTGCCAGTGGCACCTTATCCACTCTGCATTTGCATTCAGGTCATGCTTTCCTCATGTTCTTCCTAAATTGCCAAATATGGCTAAGGCCCAACCCCTTCGCTCTGACTTACGCATGCGCGCCACTAGTTCTACTAAACCCTCCTAAAACCTTGTCTTGTGTGGCCTTCTTCAAATAGGCCTTGTGTGCTGATGCGCCTTCTTGTACTTAGTCAATATTTTAGGGGCCCAACATCCTAGTTCACCTAGTCGTATACAACCTACACAGTCTCATCGCTCTGCTAGTCCAACAAAGAAATATAGGCCCATTCCTAAGACAGTTACTACATCTAGACGTAAATCACCACCTCGTTTTATCCCACATAGGTGTCCATCACCACCGCATTCTATTGCACATAGGTCTCCATCCCCTACACATTTTGTTACATTGTGGTATACATCATATACTCATCCATCACATGTAGATAGGATTCACTCACCTATGCAACATTTATCTTCTATCCCACTACTCCTAGAGCATGATCACACGCTTTCATCACCACAAACATCGAGTAGAGGACCTTCATCCTTTACTTTCATTGGATAGTTCACTCACCATTACACACTTGGGGGCATCGTGCATATCCCCCCCCTAATTAACAACATGCATCTTATACCACACACAAGCTAGTATCGACACCACCCGATGACACACTCTTGTGCTTCGGTTCACACTTGACTGTTAAGGGCATCCTATACACATGAACCTCACACAGTGCACAATAGACACTACACATCACACCTCTTCACACATCTTACATCCATACATTCCTACATCATACATATTACATCATAAACCTTACATCTTACATGTATTACGCATCCACACACCTTATCTCGTCTACACATCTTACATTATATACTATACATATTGTGTTAAACACTTTACACATCACATAGAGATTTCTCATCACCACATCTACCACACATACTATACATTTATTCATCCACATTGCACTCATTACCCGATATGATCATTATTAAGAGAAGGATTTACTAAATCATGAGTGTTATGGTTATCTATGGGAGAATGTGCATCCATAACTGAAACAAGAAATGCACTTATGTGGTTACTCGGTAGAAGGAATACTAATAATGAATGACACACCAAGAGTTGAAAGTGAGGTGGATATTATTTCTTAGGATGATAATCACATGATGTATCCTCATACCCATAATCCATATCATCTAGAAAGCAAGTATTGGAAGCAAAGACACTTGGGCATGGTACACATTGAACCTTCTTTGTAAAGCCACAAACAATGTGGGCTTGATTAGAGGGATGAAATCCCTTGTGTTTTTCAAAGCCTTATTACAATCCATATCCAATTTAAAGAAGAAACCCTAAATATATTGTGGTTTCTATATCACAAGGCATAATTGTGAAATAAACAAGATAAACCCTAACCTAGGTAAAGGGTTCAAAAATGACGAGTTCACCAAAAAGTATCAACCCTAAATTAATTTCACATGATTAATTCAATTGATTTAATTAGGATTGAATATTTTATCTTATATGGAATATAATAATACAATTATTTACAAATTTGCAATGGAAACTAAGTTATTTGCAAGCATGTCAAACTGATAAATTGTTAAAAGCACAAGTAGGGTTAGAAAGGTAACTTAGCCATCTCGATCACTTTCTAACTATGTCACGCCAAATTTGGGATGTTTGAAAATTTTGAGTAAACCTAAATTGTATGTTCTTCACAGAAATGATGCAAGCCCATGACCATATGAATAGTCAAGGCCATATTTTACAAATCAACCTTTTGTACTATTTTGGATTGATAGCTCATAGGGATTTGATTTTTTTCTCGGTTGCTTCGTTATTACTCGTATCACACTTTTATATGCTCATATTTGCTCTGTAACCCTAGAGTTTACACTGTACTTGCAAAAAAACTTTAGTTTCATATAAAAACCTCAAGCACTCATTAGATATAAAAATAAAAGATGAAAATTCTTGATTGACCGACCTTGACTGTGATCACCCAATTTGTGAGTCACTAAGCATTGCACTACATTTTAGACTCAATGTAGTTCTCCTAGTGTGTTGTGCGAATGTGCATGCAATTTAAACCATTGTTATCTCATTTTTAATTTCATCAATAAAATGGGATAACCAATCAAAATTTTCATGAATAACATGTTTGTGTCCCATTATTCATCCAGGATTGCTCTAAAAATTCCTTACTTGCTTTCAATCG
Source organism: Taxus wallichiana var. yunnanensis (assembly GCA_018340775.1). Classification (NCBI taxonomy): domain Eukaryota; kingdom Viridiplantae; phylum Streptophyta; class Pinopsida; order Cupressales; family Taxaceae; genus Taxus; species Taxus wallichiana. Next base: position 534,945,800 of record CM031244.1, read on the forward strand.
GCTGGGGTCTTTGTTATCTCAAATGACCCCCTCCAAGATCAATTTGAATAACTCATCAAATGGACTTAGCCATTTTGCTCTACGAAAGCCACGTGACACCAATTTAGTTTACCGCAGATTGTGGGAACTTAGTGTTCTGCGGGTTCTCCTAACCCGCGGATCAAAGGAGCATCGACCGAGACTTAGGTGGACTTGTAATGAAAAAGACCTTCACGGTAGTGGAATAAAATTAAGATGCGACTAAGGTCGGAAGCCACAAAACGTTATCCTAGTGTTTGACGAGTTTCCCCAATTTTAGTGTTGTGCAGTTTCTCTAGAAGCCTGAGTAACAATAAAGCACAACGACGTTACAAATAATAGTTGCGGAATAGGTTCAAGAATTGCAGGACATTAAAAATCCATAAAATCAAGAAAACCCATGCGGGAGACTCAACTAATTCATTGGTGGGTTATATTTAAAAGATCATGTGACATTCATTTGGTTGATGCCAAGCATCGAAAAGGAACTACATGGTACGATTACGGCTCTCCTCAAATTTTTGGCTTTGACAAACATGAGACCCATGGAATAAGTTGTATTCCATTATTTTTGGGTCTCGCAACAAGGCGAAAAAGTTAGCAAGAGTGAAAAAAACATGACAAAGTTCGGGAATGATAGATGGCACAAGATCAACAAATCAAAGTAGAGACACATGTCACCAATTTGGTGAACTTCAAGGCATTTTCATTTCATGGACCTCAAATCTACAAAATGAGCCAAGTTTCATAAAGGCTTCTTGGGTCCAGAAATTGGCGGTCAATAAGGATACGTGGTACATTTCTTTAGATCAAACACTTAGTCCACCCAAGATAGAAATTTACGACGCGAGGGCGTAACCACTAAATACCAACACATCCCATACATGGATATTTTCTATTGGCTCATGTTTTGTAGTAGATGAGGGGGCTTTTAAATTCTAACACTATGTGTAACACCTCTAATTAATTCATCAAAACCTAAGGGAATTTTTTTGTATCAACTCTTTATTACGCGATTAATGTCTTCATTGAATTTATCATGTAACAATTAAATTCCAACATACAAGAGTTTATAAATCCCTTAAGTTATCTTATGTTGAATGAGTAACATCATTTACAACAACCATTGAATTATTCCAACATTAGTTGTATATATTGATGCCTTCAATGATTATCTCATTAACCACATATTAACTCGACATTAATTAATGTTTTGAATCCCTCCGATAACATCATAATCATGTGCAACTGTATGGGTTAACTAGACATCCATGATCCCCCATAACTCACTCTTCACGAGTGTGTCTACAAAGTATACAGTTGGTTAACCTTTATCAGGTATGGATGTTCAAATGTAGTTCTCAAGTGACTACCTGAAATTCAGTCTATCGAGTTCCTTCCAGTATCTCACACCCCTAAGTATATACCTAAAATTCAGTCCATCGAATTCCATCTGGTATCCCATGCCTTAGTTTAGAACTTAGTGAATTTGACTATGTAATCAACAACTTACACTACTTTGGCCAAAATTTTAGAGGCATGTTTGTCATGCTCGGGCCATACGACACATTCATCATTAGAGACTTGTCTTTTCACCATACCACTTTATTCAGTTATTTGGATTCCTTTCCATTGTTTACTTATTAAGTTCGTTGTCTATCAACTTAAATAATCACCGATAGCCATTATTAGTTACTAGGTTGATTTAGTTTACTAAGACAAATAAGTACATTTGTACCCTATTCAAGTGATCTCAAAGTACCTTTGTACTTCATTCCATATCGTCGTAATTTTATCATATGACGATGATACTTAACCATGTGATTACATGTCGCTGTTATTGAAAGACAACAACCTGTTTGTATCATACCAACTAATTATAACATCCTAATTATCTAGGTCAATAGATAAGTCTTATGTTATCTATCAACACTAAGTGCATCATTAACAATTGTTCCCTTAAGTAAACTTAGTTTCTTATGCATCATTGTTAATGATTATAATTTGTAGCGAGATATCATTCGTTATGACTATCTCTTTCATTTCAACACAACAATAGGTTGTTGACATAATTATGTGATTAATCATTAAACATATGATTAATCATTGTTCATGTATCTTTTAAAGTATAATTAAACATGTTATTATATTAAATACTTTGCAATGCATCTTAACAATATAACTATTTTGTCGTGCATTAATGTCTGATCTTACATACATTAATTATTCAATCACCCAAAGCATATATCAAATTATACATGTAATTATGCTTTGACAATCTATCGTATATTTAACATCATAATACTTAATAGAAACACAAGTAAGTTGTAAAACAACGACATATATTTATATCATGAAGGTTAAAAACCTCGTTAACGGTACATATCGATATTACAACAACAATAAAGTACAACAGGCTTATAATTGCCTTTCTTACATCATGCGAAGTAATTTCTTTCACTTTTATCAATACAAGTACAAATATGATATTCCTTAATCAATCAAATATAATACATTCATGATATTTCTCAATTTAGACTAACGTCAACAACTATGTCGTATTCAGACCATTTATTCTTTTCGCATTGCTTTTTAACCTACAATATGAAAATGTTGAAGTACAAAATTGTACATGGTTAGTTCCAACCGAACTGACATGGACAATATAATTCCAAGTCTAGTTGCTTCGTTATGAAGTAATTAAATAATAATTGTCTTGATTTAATGACAACCAATTAAGCATCATTTTTAACAAAGCATGAAAACTTTAGCACAATGATCCAAGAATATTAAACAAGTATTCTTTTTTTATCGTCATGAATGCATATATCCAATTTATTATATCCCAACAAGATATTGTACTCCATTTACAAAACCCATATAACATTTCCATTCCATTTTATCGACAAAGTAATACAAAGTAACTAATTTTAATGCCCTCTAACATACTTGCATGCTAATGTTAAACAATCAGAAGATAATAAGTTATTTCTTACAGATTTAACCTTCTATGTTTCCATAATAAACCATCAAGTAATGTCACAATAATAATCATCTAACATGAGCATCTTCATTCCCTAATTTATTCAGGGAAGACATCTACCAATATTTCTCTATCTATTTCCTTATTAACATCTCTTTACTTAACTAGCAACGCTTTTTCCACGAGACACTCGCTATTGAGAATAAATCCCAATATTGTCCTACGACTTGTCAATGAAGGAAAATCAAAAGGTTTCCCTTAACTTATCTCATTCGATAAACAACTATCAAGTTTAATATCATTTAATATAATCGACTGCAATATTCACCAAGAACCCACTACAATTATTATATAAGAATAAAGGAAATTTGGCTACATTTAAGCAAGCCACCTTAAACCTTAACACTGTCAAAAGACACTTGCACCCAAATCTACCCATAACCAGATCTACCTATAGCCTTTGCCTTCATAAGTCCTTATTAAGATTTAGATAGAGTTTCATTCCAAAATTGTATTTGCATGTGTAATATACATGACTCGAGTTCGTCCCCACAAAACTCGAGCTACGTAAATACCCAAAGGTTACAACTTCGAGTATCCCTTATTACTCAACAAATTCAAAGAATAACTTTTTAAAGTTCGTGACTATGCACAAATCATCAAATGAATAGGAAATCTCACAAGTATGCCGACATGACCCAAGGGAGAGTCACAAGCAGCAGGCTTAATACAACTAATGTGAACTTAACCTTCTAAGAGAGGTTATTGTCTTTCTCTATTTGAATAACCTCAAACCTTCTTCCCTGCTAGCCATAATTTAATACAAGACTATTTTGGGTAATCCTAATTGCCTCACAATCGATAACCCTGAATCCATTCGCAGAATCATTTATCACGTAATCATTCACAATGTCATTATCATTAACACATCTCATTCCTACAAGGCTTCCAATAACATACCCTCCCAACTTTAAGGTTATTTAAGTAGTCTTTAAATAAGTTTTTAACCACATATTTTTGCAAAGATATCGAATCTCGGGATACAAAAACCAACTGTTATGACATATGTTCCTAATGTAAGCATTGCTTTTCAGCATAGATCTATAAATAAAACCCATTTTTGATATACCCAGTAAAAAGGGTAACAACCAGCACCATTACTCTTATTGCCCATGATGTTATAAACCAAATACATGAAAATCATTTATCATTAAGATCACACAGAGATGATTTGATTAATCTATAATGAAAATGCAAGACATGGAAGTATATGATCCATTTTTGGGTTAAAAGTCTCTCGAAATCTCCTTGAATCTTTCCTCACGAAGTCATTTTTTTCCAAGTTCAAACAACTGCACCCTGATTCCAACTCAAACTTTAAAAGGATCCACTTCATTATAGCATATCCAATCTTGAAGTTTCCTTTACATGCACCAAAATCTACATGCTCGCTACACTCAAGATAGCTTAGCCAAAAACAAAGAAACCACCCCACTAGTTCAACGCTAAAACACTCAAGTCTCCATGCACAATCCATCCCAAACAAGCTTAACTAGAGTTTTCCCCAAATAGAGTACGATTGATTTTTTTTTAATGCCTTATTAGCTTATAAGAGAAACTTCACATTTTCCCAAATGTTTGTGCATTAAATGCATTAAATGTTCTCAAGTGCTTTCTGAGTGACCACTCCTAACTACCTCCATCGCAAATGCAACATATCAACTTGATTCGAGTGGTAGAAGACTATGTCAATTTGACAATAGCTATAACTCATGGCTTCACTATAAACTTATCACTTATTTTATTATTTGCATGTTGGAATATATCCACAAGTCAATGTTTGGCGTTCAAACATTTGCATAAAATTTGAACAGTGTCGAAGAATAACACCTTCGATCATGCTTTTCGTCAACCTTCAACCAAACACTCTCATTAACAATAATCAAATAAATTATTTGCTTGGGTTGTTTCGACCATTCACCGAAAATGTAAATAATTACCAAAAGATTTAACCATACTATTACCAACCTTTAAACTATAAACAACAGATATAAGTATGGTCAAAGACCATAGTATGGTGTTCAATTATAGCCATTATTTATATATATTTATCCCTTCACAACTTGCCAATGCCATGGTCCTAGACCATTCATAATTATATCCTTTTTGTCTTGCTTTCATTCCCAAACAACATCATCAATGCGATCAATACTTACTTCAATGTTACGATCAGTCTAAGATAATATGTGAACCAATCAAGTTTCATTCAATGCGTAGAGTGATCAATAAGATCATCAAATAAACATTTCCATAATTAAGGTAGTTACCCATTGGTATAGTTTATATATTTAACCAAGTATGCAACCAAAAATCAATAGAATTGATTTAATCTTACCTTGCAATACTTTTACCCAAGTCAAGCAATATTACTGATAGAAATTTCATTGCTTTCAACTTCTTAAATAATCACTTGTTTCACCATAACGGTGGCTTACAAAAATTAAATGAACACTTATATGTTTTAATGTCAATGACCAACTCTCGCATACCGATAACAATGGCAAGTCTTGTTAGTAATATAAGTAAATACTTAACATTAGACCTTTTTACTATCAAAGAATCTAATCATGAGCAGGTTATGATCAACATATTGTTTTGTTATAGTCATCAAAATGATCTCATAACGAATTAGAATAGTATCAAGTTATCAACACATTGGTGCAATGAAGACAAGTATGTTCCACAACATCATAATTATAACAAGTTCATTGATATCTCTATATCAACTACCAACATAGGTGAAACAATACTATCAATGACATGTATGGTAACCATGCACATACCAAATTTTGCATCTCATTCAGCAAGAAAAGTGCACAACAATATTCATTTTCGATACAACAATCAAACATTAACTCAAGTACCAAAACAACATATCTAGCAAGGTAAATACATATAACAACAAGTCAAGACAAGAATAAGTTGTGAATGTCAAATCCTTTACGAACACAAGATAACATGTGTTGTTACATGATTGCACATACGCAACTTTGCGTAAGTGTGTAGATCCTTTTTAGGGTACACATGCATACGTGTAGCTATATATTCAACTACGCAACAGGGTTTTTACCCTATTATCGTAAACCATTCACCATTTAGTGACTTAACCTTTTGATAACACAAATAGAAATTGTGGGATGTAACACTGTGAGGTGCATGGAGCTTTCTTATTGGCTCATGCCTCGCAGTTGTAAATCAATGTTATTAAAAGGGTTTTACATAGCTTGACATTCGAAGATAGAGCTTTCTCATTGGTGGAGGCTCCACAATTTGTCAGAAGAGATAAAAGGAGTGTATTGCGAAGGTGCATGGAGTGTTTTCATTGGTTTATGCTTTGTAATACTTAATGGAGGTTTTATAAGACCCAATCCTTGAGCCAATGAAAGGCCAACACATATAATAGTCAAAACAAGTTACACGTGGGTAGATGTGATCCTTGAGTTAATCAAAGGCAGCCACATGTCACTCTCATGTTCATCCCGATATGCAAATATTGAAATGGCCATAACTTTCACTCCAGAGCTCCAAATCACATAAAATTGGTCTTGTTGGAAAGGTATCCTCGAGACCTTCAATTTTGAATCACGAGATTCAAGAATTGATGGAATTTAGTGGGGGAATGTAAAAATATAGTTTGGGCATTAATGTGCGATTATAGACGGCTCAACCACCGAATTAATGGAATAAGGGGATCTTACCTTCTCTTAAAAGCAAAATGACATTTGGGAATGGGTCAACATGGTGCCCATGATGATTTTCTAGAGATTTATGGATGTTTGATGGTAGTTGAGGCTTGAGAGTCATGTTGCAGGGAACAACAATGATTTTCATTAATGGCAAGATCAAATCTGATTTTTCTTCTCTTCTCTCTCTCTGTCTCTCTTTCTCTCTCTTTGATTCTCTATATATTATAAATTGTTACTTCTTTTCGAGGGTTGGAGATTTTGTGTAGGAATTAGATCTGGGAGTCAATGAGATAGAATAACTTTGTTTTTTTATTTCACCATTAAATAATATTTAAGATATCTATTCTCAAATTTGTGTTATGGATGTATATTTTCATTTGAGGTATTGTTTGTACATTCAATGCACTAAATGGTTGTTTTCTTTCATATCTAGTTTATTGAATCATGAGTTAGTTATTACTATCTATTCACATGCGATTATCTTTTTATCTACCTTTATTTAACTAAAAGCACATTCCTTCCCATTCTCTTATTATTCTTCGGAAATCCTTTATGTCTTTCTTCTTCTTCTCTCTTTATACACATTCCTTTTTTATAAGAACAAATCTACTGGGACGAGATACCAACCCCAAATGGTTAGATTAGTGTAGATATTATAAATATTCTTTGGCGTGTTTTAGATTAGTAATAAACAAGGTGCCTCCCCTTTATTTGAGGAGGGACTTTGTCCCGCATGATGTGGTTAAACCTCATATTTTTTCTTTGAAAAAATATCCAACCAAATATATTTTGGTGACTCTGTTGGGGAATGTGGATAAGTAAGACTACTCTGTTGATCTATTAGCGAATCCATATTTGTCGTGTTCTATTGTTTCTTACGAGTCAAGTGGGAAGAAGGGTATACACTCGAGCTAGCCAAGCTAGAGGTGATTTCAATCCTTTATTCAATCTGTTATAAAGCAATACACTTTTAATCTTGAACTAGAAATGCGTTCCTCTGGATGTACTATCGGTTCTTCACCTATGCATAAGAACCATGCTACGTGAGATATAAACACATCTGCTACTAGTAGACCATTATTTTTGAGTGGTACCCATCTTCCTACACAAACAAATTTCAAGGTTGGACAACAACCACAAGCTCCGATTCCTCGGGGTCCAAATATGGTCCTCTTGCATTGGCTCAACCACTGCATGATTTTCCATATGGGTCAATCAAGAACTTACCAAAATTCAATAGTGAAGGGAAGCAACACCTATACGAGAACATAGCTACATTTTTGTAGCTCATGGAGTTCTAGGTGTGGCTCATGAAGATGTATCCATTTGGTTGTTCATTTAGACACTCCAAGGCACCGCCACATAATGGTTTTATCATCTCTCACTGCATGCATCACCAACTGGGCCACTATGAGAACACAGTTTGAAGCCAGATTCAAACCCACGAAGATTCACATGCATTGTTAGCATAGCTCACCCAAATGAAGAAAGAGTCACATGAGCTTATGTGTGATTTCGTGGCAAATTTCAATAAGTTGGTCCATAAAATCCCAACACGTGCAATTCCTACTCTTGAAAATCAAAAGTGCTTCATTGTTAATGCACAACTTCTTGAGGTGAGCTTTGCTAAGAATATCCAACATTCTTGACCTAGCCACTACACAGTCAACCACCAAAAAAATTGAAGATGATCTTATCATGGCCGGTAAGATCAGAAGAGACTCTTCCAAGGCTAATAATTTGAGTACCTCTCAAGGTACCACTAATCCCATGATCCAAAGAATGGCCAATGATTTATTGAAACTGAAGAAGTGGATGTCTCAGCATGCATTAGTCGCTCCTTATAGAGATATCCCTAGGACAAACTTCAACAATAACAATGGTGCTCCTGTGAGAGATAGGAATCGTTTCTACGGCCACACAACCCTGACATTGGTCATCAAGCTCCTCTTGCTAATGTAGCTATTGAGGTGATCAAGGAAGAAGATGAAGAAGTAAATGATAAAGCTAATGATACCTTTGAAGCTTCTGGTTACATTGATGATTCGTATGATGAGTCGGTTGACAACTCCAACATTGGGTACCGGAATACGAAGAATATGATTGTGAGGTTAGTGGTCAATCTTTTTTTGTTTTCACCCGATCTCATCATCAAGGAAAGAAGTAGAGAAACCTAACGTAAATGATTATTCAATAATCATTTCTATAAGGGGAAATCCTTTGCATGTTCAACCAAAGGAGAAACCTACTGCCAAGAAGGTTGTCATTGCTTCTAATCCTCCTCCTTCACCTATTCCCAAGACCAATCCCCTAACACACAAGAAAGTATTGAAAGGTATGCACCTTCAATCATTCCCTCCTACACTCGCATTTGATACCATTGATCATGCTAAAATAACTATAATTCAAATGTATGAAGCGAGAATACCTACAAACCCAACTGGAGTAGTTTGAAAAGCTTGCTAACTTCATTAAAAATAAATTTGTCGTACTCACCTAATGCTCCATTAAAAGGACTCCTCCCTAATCATGTACTTCCTTCATCTCAAAATAATATGACTTCAACCTCCTCCTTTGGGAAGATTGAACCATTTTATTTGTCCTTACTCATTAATGGTTTCAAACTTAGAAATTGCGTTATTGATTATGGAGCTTCATATAATGTTATACCTGCAAAGGTAGCTCATACTCTGGGACTCACTATTATAAAACTATTTGGATGCTGCTACTCCATGGAAACCAAGCATGTCCCGTTGATTGGTCAAATTAAAGATGCATAATTTGTATTTACCACATTTCTAGAGAAGAGAGTCAAGATGCCTATCTTAGTTGTTGATATTCCAGAAGCTTATGGTATCTTACTTGGGAGAGGTTTTGTAGGGATGTAGGTGGAGAAATTCATATAGATTAGACATAGGCAAGGACACCAGTAAATGGAACCATGCGTGTTCTTAAACCTAAACCCTAAGAGAAATATTTGGTCACAAGATCCAATGACCCAAAGGCTCAAATTATTTTTGAAGATGTTGGCCTACGAGATTATTTTATGACTTAAGATCATGATTTTTCTTCTATTTCGCCAGTCCAGAAGTAGATACCAATGCAATATGGACTTTGGAATTTTATGGTAGTTGCTCAACTTCTAGATCCGGTGTTGGTGTAGTGCTAATTTCTCCTAAATTTGAAATCTTTCCTTTTCTTTCAAATTACAAGTTGAAAACACTAATAACATCTTGCTAAATATGAAGCATTGTTGTTAGGACTAAAAATGGCTAAAGAAAAAGGAATTAGAAATCTCAAAGCACAAGGGGATGCAAATCTCATTGTAAATCAAGTTAGGAACATCTACTAGGTTAAGAATGATCGGTTGAGGCATTATAGAAACAAGGTTTGGGATTGCATTGAATATTTTGATGCCTTTTCAATCAAAGTCATACCTAAAAGATCACAATGACAAGGTGGATTCCCTTGCAGTGTTTGCTTCATTACTTCTTTCTCATCCTGAGTTCAAGGAAGATAAATATACCATTGAGATAGTCTATAGGCCCAATATCCTTGATAATTATTTGCATTGGAAAGTCTTCAATGATGATCAACATATTTTGAATATTTTAGAAAAATCGATAATTTCAGTGAGCTCTACTTCAAAGGTTCTGAATCAGCTTTCTATGAATCTGTTTCTAATTCACAATAAGAGATCAATGGAGAAGTTATCTAGCTAAAGAGAAATAAAATCCCCAAAGGATTGGTGTCTTTGAAATGATTGTTCGACCAACACAATCATTGCATTGAAAAGAACCAATGGTCTTAAGCTAATTCTTCCTCTAAGACCAAACAGGTTAATCTTGGATCTGTTGAGAAACCACGGATTGTAAACATTGGCAAATAATGCTCCCACAAATAAAAGAGAAAATTTGTGGCATTGTTGAAAAAGTACATGGATGTCTTGGCATGGTCTTATGCAGATTTGAAATCTTTCAAACTGAAAGAGGTTCAACATAGTATTCCTCTCAGAAAAAATGTTCAATCGTATAGACAAAAGTAATGACATTACAACCCCAATATTTTTGGCACCATTCTTGCATAAATTCAGAAGATGTTGGAAGCAAGGATTATTTTTCTAATTCATCATTCCACATAGGTGGCCAACATTGTTCTTGTATGCAAGAAGAGTGGAGAAATTCATATTTGCACTGATTTTCGAAATATCAATCAATCTTCATTGAAAGACAATTACCCTCTACCTATTATAGATCAAGTGCTACAAATAATGACAGGATCGGAAATGCTTTCTATGTTGGATGGATTTTTTTGGGTACAATCAAAGTTGAGGTTCTTTGCAAAAGATCAACATAAAATGACATTCACCACCCCATGGGGTACATTTTCTTACTGGAGGATGCCATTTAGGTTGATTAATGTTGTAGATACCTTCCAAAGGGCTATGGATCTAGAATTATGAGGCTTAATAGGAAAATCAGTGTAGTCTATGAGGATGACATCACTATCTTTTTAACGATAGGTACGACATTGTGATCATCTAGAGTAGGTTCTAAAAATGTCGACAACACAAGATTTCTTTGAATTCCAAGAAATCAATGTTTGGAGTCACTGAAGAAGGAAAATTATTAGGACATATCGTGATAAATGAAGGAACCGAGATTGAACCTGAATGGGTTAAAGCTATACAAAGCCTCACCCTTCCTATAAGTAAAACAAGTGTACATTCATTCTTTGGGAAAGTTAATTTCTTGAGACGGTTTGTTCCAGATTTACGACAAGACCCAACACACATTGTCGAGATGATGAAAGGTAAAGTTCCATTTTGATGGAATTCTCGATGGAAAAATTTCCTTTGATGAAATCAAGGAAGCTATAGCTCACACCCCATTCCTAATATGCCCATAGTTTCAAAAATATTTTATCATGTATAGCTACACCTCAACTCATACAGTGTCTACTATATTAATGCAAAAGAATGCCGAAGGACTTGAATCTCCAATTGCTTTTATGAGTTTCCATTTGAAGGATCGTGAGTTCAAGATGTTCCAGATTGAAAAACATGCCTATGTCATGGTTTGAGCAGTAAAAAATTTCAAGTATTACATCTTGAATTCTCATACATTGCTTCTTGTCCCTGATACAGTAATAAAGTATATCCTCACTCAACAAGAGTTAGGTAGTCAGTGAGGTAATTAGATTGCTAAGGTACAAGAATATGATTTAGAAATAAAACCTATGAAGATTGTGCATGGTTGTGTCAATTAATAATCGAAAACAATTCTAAAGAAGAAGCTCACACAATGAATAAAATCATGAGGAAATTCCTGTGGTGCTTTTTGTGAGTACAATGAGACGATTAATATTTCTTTCTTTCGACCTATGGAGAATGTCCACGGACATCTAAGATCTAAAGAGAAGTGAATGGTCAAACTAAGATCAGCCAAGTATGTGCTCTGGGGTAATGGTTTGCACAAAAGAGGAATTGATGGAGTATTTTTTTTTGCATGGATAAGATTCAATAAGGTTAGATTTTGAAGCATTTCATAGCTTAGCATGTGGGGGAAACTTCTCATCATCTGTTACATCTCACAAGATCCTATGAGAAAGATATTATTGGCCCAATATCTTTGAAGATTCATCCATGTGGGTAGCAAAGTATGAGGCTTGCCAACAGTTTGTTGGTCATCCAAAATTGGCAAAGCACTTCCCCTAAGGCGGTGATAATTGCGGTAACCCTTTCAAAGAATGTGGAATTGATTTTATCGAGCATTGAATCCTCCTTCTAGTGTTAGGAATAGTTACATTTTGATGAAACCGACTATTTCACAAAGGGGTCGAAGCCATCCTAGTAAAACATGCTACCTCTGAAGTTTTTATAGCTTCATTAAAGATAATATAATAGTCGGGTTTGACGTTCCTCATAAGATTGTTGTTGATATTGCTTCTAATTTTCTTCTTGTGAACTCACTAAATTTTGCTATAGTTATAGGATCACTCGGCTCACTATCGATTATTATCCTCAAGGAAATGGTCAAGTAGAATCAAGTAATAAGAATTTGGTAACTATAGTCAGGAAGTTGGTTGATGAAAATCAATGCACCTAGCACAAGGCATTATACGATGCACTATGGGCTGATCGTAAAAATTCAAAGAGAGCTATAAAAATGTCACCTTTTAAAGTGTTGTATGGAGTTGATGTGGAGATTCCTATCTCCTTGGAATTGTCATCCTTGAGGTTGGCCAAATTGATTGAAGATGATACTTTCCAAGACTCATGAAAAAAGAATCATGTACTTTGCGATTTGGAGGAAAGTAGGTCCAAAGTGGTTGATCAAATCATGGAGCATCAGGATAAGGTCAAGAAAGTGTTTGATAAAAAATCTAAGCAGTGGGATTTTCAAATCGGGGATCTCATTCTGTTATGGGATAAAAGAAGAGATCCGAAAGGAATGCATGGTAAATTTGATTCCCTGTGGAGAGGACCTTTCAAGATTCATCAGCTATGCGGAGAAAATAGCTTGTATCTATCATACCTTTATGAAACTCAACTTTCGCTACCTCATGCAGTAGTATCTCAAGCTTTTTCGTCGATGAGTGCAAGTTATTGAACTTCATCATAGGTTGCTTTTTTCATTTATGTTTCCTTTCTGTTGGTGTGTTTACTTTTTGTTCCTTTGCTTTGGTTTTGTTTTGTTTTGTTCGTGTCATTTTTCTACTCTTTTCAATTCTGTAGCCTAATGGATTGACACTTCGAGATTTGGATTTCCTCTTTCTTCAAATTATCAAAGAAAGCCCCGATCAGAGCCATTTGTTATCTCATTTATGAGTTCAACGATAAATTGGGATAACTAATCAAAATTTTCATGAAGAACCTATTTGTGTCCCATTCTTCATCTAGGTATTTCTCTAAAAATTCCTTACTTGATTTCGAATCAGTTTATAGCGTCTTTGTTATCTCAAATTGACCCCTCCTAGATCAATTTGGATAACTCATCAAATGGACTTACCCATTTTGCTCTACGAAACCCGCGGGACACTAATTTAGTTTACCGCGGAGTGCAGGAACTTAGTGTTTTGTGGGTTCTCCTAACCCGTGGAACAAAGGAGCATCAATTTGGGGCTTAGGTGGACTTATAATGAAAAAATATCTTCGTAGAAATGGAATAAAATTAATATGTGACTAATTCGGAAGCCACGAAACATTATTCTAGTGTTCTCGAGCATTTCCCCAATTTTAGTGTTGCATGGTTTCTCTAGAAGCCACAAAACAATGAAGAATAACATTGTGATAAAAATAGTCATGAACAGGTTCAAAGGTCATGGGACATAAAAAAACCGCAGGATCAAGAAAACACGTGTGAGACTCGGCTAATTCATTGGCAAGATATATTTAAAAGAACATGTGTCATTCATTTTTTTGACGCCAAGCATCAAACAAGAGCCACATGGTAGGATTTCAACTCTCCTAAAAGGTTTTGGCTTCAAGAGATGTGAGACCCGCATAATAAGTTGCATTCCATAATCTTTTGGGTTTTGGAAGGGCATAAAAAGTCAACAAGAGTCAAATAAAGCATGGTAGAGTTTGGGGATGATATATGGTGCAAGATTAGTGGTCAAAGTATGGATGATGTTGCCATTTCAAGTAAATTTTAAGGCATTTGCATTTCGCGGACCTCAAATCTACGGAATGAGCTAAGTTTCATAATGGTTTTGGGTCCAGGAAATTGGCAGGTCAACAAGGATATGTGGCATATTTCTTTAGAGCCAAATAGTTTAAGTCCACCCAAGATAGAAATTGTGATGCAAGATGCAACCAACCAGAGACTAACACATCTCATACATGGATCTTTTCTATTGGCTCATGTTTCGTAGAAGACAGAGGGGGATTTCAAAGTCGACACCGCGAGGTACATGGAGCTTTCTTATTGGCTCATGCCTTGTAGTGGTCGGTCAAGGTTATTAAAAGGGTCTAACGCAACGACATTCGAAGGTACGTAGATATTTCTCAATGGCGGGGATTTGCAATCTGGCCAAAAGAGGTAAAAGGAGTGTATTGCAGTAAAGGTGCGTGGAGATTTTTCATTGGTTTATGGTTCACAATACTTAATGGAGTTTTTATAAGACCCAATCCTCAAACCAATGAAATGCCAACATGTGGCAAAGTCAAAACAAGATACACATGGGCAAAGGTAATCCCGAGTTAATCAAAGCTGTCATTCATGTGTCACTCTCTTGTTCATCCCAACGTGAAATTATTTAAATGGCCATAACTTTCACTCCAGAGCTCCAAATCATGCAAAATCGGTCTCATTGGAAAGGTATCCTCAAGATCTTCAATTTCACATGATGATATTCAAGAATTGATGGAATTTTGTAGGATAAAATGGAAAAATATAGTTTAGGCATTAATGTGTAGTTACAAATGGCTCAACCACCTGAATTGATGGAGTATGGGGCTCTTACCTTCTCCTAGAAGCAAAAGGACATTTGAGAATGTGCCAACATGGTGCCCACGATGTTTTTCCAAATATTTATGGATGATTAATGATGGTTGAGGCTTGAGAACCCCGTTGCAGGGGAATGACGGTGATTTTCCTTAATGGCAAGATCAAATCCAATCTTTTTCTTCTCTTTTCCCTCTTCTCTCTCTCTCTTTGATTAGCTATTTATTGTAAATTGTTGCTTTTTTGAAGGGTTGGAGATTCTTTGTAGGAATTGGATATGAGAGTTGACGAGATATAAAAAAATTGTGTTTTCTATTTCGCCATTGAAGAATATTAAAGATATTTGTTACTAAATTTTTGTTGTGGATATATTTTTCATTTGAGGTAATGTACGTGCAATGCACTAAATGGTTATTTGCTTTCATATCTAGTTTATTGAATTTGTAGCCAGTTATTACTATATATTCACGGGTGTGTATCTTTTGATTTGCCTTTGCTTACGTGAAAGCACATTCCTTCTCATTCTCTTCTTATTCTTTTGAAATCCTTTTTGTCTTTCTTCTTTTTCTCTCTTTATAAACATTCCTTTCGATAAGAACAAATCTCCTGGGATGAGATCCCAACCCTAAATTGTTAGATTAGTGTAAATATTGTAAATATTCTTTAGCGTTCTTTAGGTTAGTAATAAATAGGTTACATCCCCTTTATTTGGGGAGGGAATTTGTCTTGCGTGGCTTTGTGGTTGAACTTCATATTTTTCTTTGACAAAATATCCAACTAAGAACCATTGACCTAGATTTTCCTTGAGCTTCCACACCGATAGCAGGATATGCTACTTTTCTCCAATGAAACCCTTGTGTGTAAAAATGAGAAATAGAATTATGCCCTCTTATGTTGTGATATGTAGTACAAAAATTATATTATTGGTCTCTTAGCTCAAGTATATGGCACATAGGTGTTTTGCTAGATAAAAATGCTCAAGATGAACATATATATATATATATATATATATATATATATATATATATATATATATATATATATATATATATATATATATATATATATATAAGAGTATATCAATTTGAAATTTGAATCTTAGTGGTGTGCAAAGCGATTAAAAACATAAGATGTAAAAGAGAAAACAACATGACAAAGAGACCCAATATGTAGAAAGAACCCAAAACCCAAAAAGGGTCAAGATCGTACATCTCGGCCAAGACGTAGCACAGCCTCACGACCAATTTGTATGGTCTTGGACCAACATTAAAAAAGTCAAATAAACAATGGAAAATGCTAGAGATCTATATGACACAACATAAAAACATAAACAATCATCCAGAAAGTTGAATTAAAAGACAATTTAAGCAATATAAAAAATAAATAGTAAGGACTTGCAATCCCAAGACTTAATTCCATTGTCAAGAGCCACATATATAAAGTTTGTCAAAAACATGATGTAATAATGATTTTGTGCAAATTTTAGTGTCTCTTACAATATCATTAATATATACGCTCATATCTATACAATTTTGTGGATATCAATATTTTTTTATTATATAAAAATAATGATTATATTTTAAATATCCAAATCAAACTATAAAAATGATGGTTATATTATAAAAAAGCATATGTGATGTGATTTGTTATTTAAAATTGGCAAGTGTTTCACCGTTAAAAACTTGAAAACCCTATAAACAATCACAAATTGAAAGAGAGTACAAATAACTTACTAAGGCCCCATGAAGAGATGCATTTGACACTGCCCCAGCGTTTTTGGTCATGGAAGAAGGTTTTTACACTTTCGTGTTATGAAAAACTGTTTTATAAAACTTTTGACATTTTTGATAGACCGTCAAAATGATGTCCATAGAGATCAATCAAACGTCATTTTGGTTAATGTCTGACTTACAATTTTTCATCTAGTTGAGGGTATATGAAATTGGTGGTTTGTTATTTAAAGACATCTAAATTAGCATCATAGACACAATACCAAGACATAAAGACTTACCAAAGATGCAAATACCAACACAACCGATCCATTGATTTACATTTAATGCTACTAAAATATAAAACCATATATTTGATATATAATGCCAATGAGGTGGGAGTGGTACGGTCAAGTCACATGGTTGTGTGCTTGCCCACCCATGTTCAAATCCCCCGAGGCACGATCCTCCTCAAGGTGGTTCTACCATTAGATGTAGCATCTCCGCTCATTGTGTTATCGTTGGTCGTTACTTCTCTTGTTGTTTATCGTTGGTGACCACTCCTCTCATTGTTGTCACTAGTTATTGCTCCTCTCCATCGTCATTGGTGGTCGCTCCTCTCATTGTTGTCATTGGTGGCTTCTCCTCTCATTGTTGTCATTGGTGGCTACTCCTCTCGCTGCCATCACTAGTTGTTGCTCCTTTCATTTCCATCACTGGTCGCTACTCCACTTGTTGTGGTCATTATCGTTGGTTGCTACATCTTAACTATGGTTTCATAGGTTGCTTCAATTGGGTTTCTAATGGTGGTCCCCTTCATTGTAACCTAGGTTATGGATCTTCTATAAAATCCTCAATTATACAAGGATGTGGTTCCTTTCAACACCCTCAAAAGATTACCCTAATTCCAAAAATATATTTGATATATAATAAATATACGCATTCAATACCAAGTTTCACCTACCATGTTTCCTTTCACGCTTTTGTCGTGTACATATTTCCTTTTACGGTTTCACTTTGTGTATAGATTTTCTTTCTGGTTTCACCCATCAGACACACAAAGTCTATACACTTGGGTATATTTCTAGGTCCTAAATCATACTAATGTGTACATGGTTCCTAAGAAAGAAAAATAGTGGTTCATAACTTCTTTTGGCCTTTTTGTTTTATCTTTTACATTCTTACTGGTCTCACACATCTTACAGCCTTGTCAGGACTTTATTGATTTATCTTTTATGGCCTCGGACATTAGCACCCAGCCTAGAGATGAAGCACCCATGCGCTTATGTCGATTCTAGGCACTCCTGACCCTCTCTATCCTTTTCTTACTCTTTTGGATCTCTTTTACTTCTTGGTCACCTTTTAGCACTTTAGGTTGGCCTTGCAGTTATCAATTACAAAATTCAAACAAGGGAATCATATATATACTTAGTTATTTACTCTCAAATAAGGGGCCAAACACTAAGCATTATCTATTATTACCTAAGATTGCATTAAAAGGCACAAAGATCACTACAAAGCATCCATCTAACACATCCATACAAGGGACAAGGGTTGCATCACTATACATACATAGCATATGAGGGGAAGTTCATTCTATTCCATCTCACACATTTGCATACTTTCAAAATTCTATATCTATCCCACTATCATAGTGCAACTTGCACAAGGGAAACCTAGGGCATCATTACACACACATTCACACAAAACTACATGGATTTTGAGATGTAGTGCACGCTCGGTTGTAAGATCACTCTTCAGGTGATCATCGAGGTTAGTTCAAATCCTCATTCTGCATCTTATTTATTAGGTTTGATGTGGTTTGTGGGTATGTGCAACTAGCTATCTATTTTTAGGTTACATGTACGACCAGTGACATTGGAGGAAAATCATATAAACAAAAAGGACTAACAACAAAGATCTACCAACCCTGAAAAGGACATAACTTGAGCACCTGAGCGAACACTAGTCCCCATATCAGTCACTAGCGCCTGAGTGCTCATGTCCTCCAGTGGGTGCTTCTATCTTCCACATATCTAAGTTATAAAACCCCAATGAGCCTTAATGACAATCTTCCCAGTCCATTGTAGAAATTCTTCACTCATATAACTTCCAAATCACTCGGAAATCAACTAAGTCATATTCTCTCTTTATTCCTTAGGGTTTCATATATTTGCATGCTTGTTGTTTGTCTATTACTGTATATTATCATTTGTATATCATTAGCGATGGTAGTTACTCGAAATAGGATTTAATTCTATTTAGATTAAATCATTTAGTGAACCATTTCGCTCAAACCCAACCTTGCTTCTAGGGATTCTTCTATTTTTTTCCATGCTTGAGACTTATGAACCCTTTATCGATGAAGATCTTCATAATATCTAAGCTCATATTGTTGAACATCCCCAAGACTTGGATCTCTCATTATTCTTTGCTCGTGATGAAGCCATAAACTTAGTTGAGCTCAACCCTCCAGTCTCTAAAAATACTTCCCTTCCTATTGCGACAAATCCTCCTAACTCCACCACCACTCTTCCACCTACCTCCAATGTCTCCATTTCTATGCCTACTCCTACAAATCACTTTACCCTCCCTATGACTTCTCACACATGACATGTTTCCTCTTCAGGAACTCATAACCTAGCTTCTTTATACCTGGGACTTACTATCCCAAATCCACCAATTACTGGTAGGCTACTTCACATTCCTCTTCATCCCTAGATTCCTCACTTCTTCTTCATACCTCTTTTATACCTACAATATCCTCTTACCCATTACCTCCCAACTTCATTGCACCAAATATTCCCACCTTCACTGGTCATGATGACCCTTAGGAGCACCTTCGATCCTTTTATGTGGCATGTTTTGACTATGTGGATGATCTCACATTATTGGCTAAACTATTCCCTTAAAGCTTACATGATTACACTATGCGTTGGTTCTATGATCTACTTGTTCATTTGGTAACCTCTTTTACATACTTAGTTGATGCTTTCCTTGCACATTTTTCTATCAATATTGGTACTAAGATATCATAAGCACAATTATCTCAACTCAAATAAAGATATAATGAGCATCTTGTGGACCATGTCTTACGTTATAAGAACAACCTTGCTAAGATGACCAATGTTCTAGCTAATTCTAAATTATAAGATCTCTTTGTTCAAATTCTCTTACCTCCACTTCAAGAGAATGTCATCTTTGATACTTCTCCCTCCTTTGATCAATTATGCTATACACTCAAATTACATGAAAGAAAACTTCTATCTATGGGAAAATTGAAGTATTATGATACTCCTTCATCCTCATCCTCTAATAAGTTTCAAGCTAAATCCACCTTCAAGCCATATGATAAGCCTCATGAAGCTAAGGCCATATCAACATTGTTTCTACACCGTAAAAGCTTCAATTCTGCAACCCACCATGCGCACATTTACTAAGCTACCTTATGCACCTCATTTCCTATTACAATAACTTATCAAAAGTAATATCATTACTCTCCCTCCACCGCTCAATCTCGATCCTTATCGCCCACATGGCCACAATTACGATGAAAGTGCACACTTTGTGACTATTGCCAATGCAATGGGAATTTATGATCGATGCTCAAAGCTCAAACATATTATTCAATACCTTATCGATAACAATGCAATTGAGCTCTGATCCATCTAATGTTAAATCGGTCAATGAAAATCAAAATCTTAAAATATTCAATGACCCATTACCAAAGCATGACAAGTAAGCTATTGATTCTTCTACAAACCATGCATATCATGCCATGTCCCCTCTTTCATCGGGACCTATTGATTTCCTCATTGCTATTGTTGATGTGCCACTTCCAGTTATCACATTCTTGGATCATATTTATCATGTTGTATTTTCCTCTCGATTCACTACATATTAACGTTTCCTTCGACACCTATACAGTTAACAAAATTTTGGTCTATCCATGCCCTTTCCAATGTCTACTTTGTGGCACTCTTATTGTAGACAAGAAATCACACACTTGGGTACATTTATAGATCCTAAAGCATACTAATGTATATATGATTCCTAAGCAATAAAACTAGTTGTTGAAAACTATTTTTAGCTTCTTTTCATTTCTTTGGTCTTATACACCCTACGGCCTTGACGGAACCCGATCGATTTATCTTTTATTGCCTACGACATTAGTGCCTAATTAAGACACCAGCACCTGTGCTTATCCATACTGGGCGCTCTTGACCCTTTCTTACCTTTACTCACTCTTTTTGGGTCTCTTTTATCTTTTGGGCATATTTTCACTCATGGGCCAGCCTTCCAGTTGTAAATTATGAAATTAAAATAAGGGAATCGTATATATACTTAGTTACTCTTGTAGCTCAAAATTGCACCCATCCTAGATCATGATGAACTAGGGCTTTGAGGAAACATGGGATTGTCTCCAAGTTGTGGTACCTTACACTTGAGATAGACCTCTAGAGAAGGTGAATTCCTCTACCTATTTCTACTACTAAAACTACTCCTAGGAAGGGAAATGCAACTACCTATCACTACTCTATGATTCCAAGGGACCAGGGTGAGAAGGAGATACATAGGAATGAAAACCTAAACTAAGGGGAGGTGATAGCACTAGAAAGAGGGGGTCAACACTCTCAATTGAGTGAAGACAAGGAAAACATGCATGGGGAAGGAAGGCATACGTGCCACAATCGAAACAACACTTACTTTCTTTCATGGAGCACAACAAACAAAATCCCTACAAGAGATATGAAATATGCACAATAAATAAAAATGTAAAATAAGGCAAGAAGATGCAATAAAATTTGAACTAGGGCAGAGAATAGCCACAAAATATAATTTTTATTGTTTACAAGTGATACATAATCAATTACAATGGTGAAAGAGGTAAGGATCTACATGTAATGGCTCAGTCTAAGGCCTGCAACTCAAAATGCCAAGGAACAATACTCTAAAAAATGTTCTTAGTAAACTAAGATGGTCCAACCTTTACAAATGAGGAATGCTTAACCATTTATAGAAGAAAGGGGAAGAGAAAAGGAGAGAAAAGAGAGAAGGAAACTCATATTTTCAAATCTAACCACTAAAAACAAGCAATAAATGCCTGCAAATGTGTTTGTAGTGGTGTTAGATTCACCTCCCCATGTATGTTTTACTTGTAGAAGAAGAAAGGAGACAAAATATATCCAAATCTAGGTAGTGGAGTTGACTAACTCTGTGCATTAATCGTTGGTTGAAGTATTGTTTGCCCATTTCACCTACCAAATCCCACACAAAATTAGATTTTAAAAATCCCAACATGTAGCCCATGTCACAGCTTTTCAACATGACTAGGAGCACATAAATTTGAGCTCTATAGTAGAATTTATCATGATTTAAAGTTTACAAGACAAAGGAACACAAAAGACATGTGGTGCTCTCTAATTGACAAAAGGATTAGATGATTGTCTGTCTATTTTGTCTTTTACGCCAGTGTCATGTATTCCTTCATGAAAAAGCTTAGAATGCAACCGGTGTGTTCTAATAGGTTTCATAATTGTGCACATCGGTCGACCAAGTTACAACATGACACTCAAAGACTCGGCAGAGAAGATTACACTTGGCACCGCGCAAGAGCAAGAGCAAGAGGCATAAGGAGGCGAATGTAGAGGTATACAAGTGTGTGCAAGAAGGTGTGTAGGGAATGGGAAGAATATCTGCATATATGTAAGGTATATAAGTATAGAATCTAATTAAAGGAGTTGTGACTTTAGAAGAGCGCACATAACATGCCAAGAGAGGAGGAAGAGCACAAGTTGTGTGCATAGAAGGAAATGTGAGCACGGAGAAAGGAGAATGAGTGTGTGTGAGGGAGTGCATGGGAATTAGGAAGGAAAAGCATGTGCGGGGAAAACATGTCGGGAAGTTCTTGAAATGGAATGCAAGTTTGCAAATGTGTACTTAGAGAGAGCGATGACCTAGGAAGGAAAGCAATACGTAAGAGGTGAAATGCAGGGGGAATGAAAGGAGATAGATGAATAAAGGGGAATGGTGTATGTGCATGGAAGGAAGCGAATGGAAGAGAAAACACATAGAAGAAGCGGGAAGGGTGCACACGAAGAAGCCGCTGACCAAGCAAAAGTGCCAAGGAAAGGAACCAACACTACACGTAACTCCAAATCTTGAACTCGAGTCGAATGTAGATGTAAGTTATCTAAATAACCAAGGTGGTTATTTTGGACAATAATTACTTCTCAAAAACAAATTACAAAAACTAAGTATTAATACCATCACCTAAGCTTACATCAAAAGGCCTTAAAGCATTTCAAAGGCATCCATCCAAAGACTCATATAAGGGACAAGGGTTACATAACTTCGTATACACTTCATAGGAGGGGAAGTCTATTCTATTCCATCCACACATATTATACATATTCTACATTCTAGATCTAGCTCGCTATCATTTGTAAAACTTGCATTAAGCGAATCATTTCTACACATACACATAAGAACTACATGGGGTCCGAGATGTAGTGCAATGTTCAATAGTAATTTCACTCCTCGAGTGACCATCGAGGTCAGCCCGACTCCACATTTTGCATCTTTTTTTATTAGGTTTGATTTGTTTTGTGGATATGTGCAGGTAGACATTCTATTTTGTAGGTTATAGGTACCTCGGTGATATAGTAGCGAATATTAAGCAAAGACAGAATCAACCGAAATGTGACTTTTCCCAAGATTAAAATCGATTAACCGAAATGCAACTTTAACTCGACACAATTGATAATCCTTGAAAATAGATCTTATTACGAAGATTGATACATTTTTACATTCTTAATGTTATTTAATTGAAAGCAAAGTTTTGAGATCGATACTGATCGTAGTTGATTAATATTTATATAAAATATATAAACCTAAGATGAATTTTCAAATCTGTGGAGTGAAAAAAACATTCTCAAACCATAAAGAAAAATTATTTGAAGGAAGAAAAATCCCACATAAAGAAGAAAAACATCCGCAGAACAAAGGAAATAGAGTAAAATTCGTGAAACACTAAAGAAAACCATGAAAGGAGGAAGAAAAACCATGAAATAAACCAAAGACTAAATAAATTCGGGTCCAAACGGTTTGCGAAGACAAAAGGAAAAGACAAAGACAGATGTCCATAATTCATTGGCAAAGATTAAATAAGTTTGACACTGCGAAAGGAGACACGTGGAACCCTTTTACTAGTTTGTATTTCATAGAACCACTAATTGTTTGTCAAGGGTTTGTTACTGTGAAGTCTATATATACATGGAGCTATTCAAATGGCTCGCTCTTTCGCAACCGACACATCTCTCGACAAATAAATATGACATGCAAAGGAACATGGGCATGTTTTATTGGTTCACATCGACAAATTCGATAGGAAACTAACATTTGTGAAGTCGGTGGCTAAATGTTATTGGTTAACAACGTCTACAACTATCAAAAGACTAACATCGTGAAAAGCGATAAGACTTGTTGTAATTTCATTAGTTCGGGTTTCGCAATTTTCAAAAGATAAATTACTAAAGTCTGGATTTGTGAAGAACATGGAGTGCTATCATTGGTTCGCACTTCGCAATGCTTAGAAAATATTGACAAAGGCCTAACATTGCGAAGTTAAATGGAATTATCTCATTGGTTAAACCTTCGCAATAGTCAGTAAGTCTGACAAGATAATAACACACGGGCTTCTCGATTTTCTAAAGCTTAAGAACGACATAAAATAATCTAACAAACTCGACAACAACGAATGACACAAAGATATTTTTGATTGCTAATACTTCACAAAATTACTAAGACTTTGATCCGTGAAGCACACATAGAACAATTTAATTGTCTCGATGTTTGCAATATTATATATTGCATTGTGTCAAAGGTACTTCTAACCTAGAATTAATTGTTCTTAAGGGAAATTTTGGGTCCAAAACATATAAACAGAAATATGACTATTAAATACGAAACATATCAAACATGACCCATAATTTCGGTTTACAGATAATATAGCCTGAGACACCATTAAAACTTACAAGAATACTTCAAATTCGCTTAATAACATTAATTTGGTCTTATTCTACATATATTTAAATAGATTTTGATTAAAATAAACACATACATCTAAAATTACGTATTTTATTGACTTAATTCTATAATTCATTGTTTTTAATAATATAAGCATGTATTTTTACAAATATACATAACAAAATATGCAAAATTCATTTATTTCATGTTTTTAACAATATAAACAAAAGAATTAATTTCCTTTTATTAGCTTTTGATGTTTATAGAGATTTTTACAGAAACTTATAGAGATTTTATAGACAAAATACTTATCTAAGACAATTCATAGGAATTCTTGTACCAAATTCCAATCCAGACTCAGGAAAAAGACACCAGACTATGGCCACACTTGAGAGGATTGTGTTATACACCCATGTATGTTCACCTTGCCCTGGTCAAGACCATCCAAGGTTGTACTTTGTACCCCTAGTTAGGACATCGTCGATGCCCTCTCTCTCGCTCACCACTTGTCTATGCCTAGTCACCTTGGAATTTACTTCCACATACTCAATTCATAAGATTCTTCAGACTCTTTGTCAATATTCTTTCTTAGAATCACAATTACAATTTCTTGTCTCAGAATCACAATGATTCAAAAAAATGTCCCTCCTTTCAGTTTGACATGCCTTTTATAGTTTTTCATTGGCAGTTAATAACCATCATGTTGGTTGTTCACACCTTTTCATAAATACATTAAACATCTTTAATCAAAAGCTCATGACATTCATTACATCAATAGCTATTTACAATGTCTTTTGCTTAATTCAAACTTGATATTTAATAATCCAAAAGTCTTTAATTCTTTTTAAGCCTCGAGGATTTAGTCACATAACATCAACAATGAGTTCTCCCTTACATCGATTAACTAAAATGTGGATTTATTAAGTTAATATAAACTAGGAACAATAGTAAATAAATAAATATAGGAAGTGACCTAAGAAACTAAGTGAATGAAAATGTGAAACCCTAATTAACAAGTAGGGTTGGAAGGAGCTTAGTTGATTCGATGACTGATTTGGGATTGTGTCGTAAGATGAATTGGATAAACATAATGTAGACGTGACCACACAGAACTCAGAAGACAGACGATTTGAGCTATTTGGTTGGACTGGGATTGCCAAGAGAGGATCGGGGTGCTGTGGGCACCCTAGTCATGTTTTGGGTACCCTAGTCTATGCAAGATGTCCATAAACCAAATTTGTAGGGTCGGATGATGATTTTAAGCCCTCGTTTTCTGTTGTGTGTAACTCACTACTTTTTGCTAAATGTTGTTGATGAACAACAATGAAGAATATACCTACAAAACCCCAAAGACAAGCATCAAACCCTAAAAAAAAAAATTCAAATGAAGGGGTCAAGATTTGTCCTCAAGGTGGCCACAATGGTGGACTTACTAATTGATCATTACACTACATCTTAGACCCAATGTAGTTCTATGTGTGTGTGTACAATCATGCCCTAGGTGTTCTTGTGTCAGTCACACTTTGTGAAAGTAGCGAGAAATAACTATGTGTAGAAAATGTAATAGAATGGTGGATGGAATAGAATAAACTTCCCTCCTATGTAGTGTGATGTAGATGAACCAGCCTTGTGCCTTGTGATGGAGCTAGATGGATGCAAATGAGATTTAGATGGATGCAACCTTAGATGATGATAGTAGTGCCTAGTGCTTGGTCCCTCATTATGGACTCATAACTTTGTATTTATATGGTTCTCTTGTTCTAATTTTGTAATTAACCCCAAAGAGGCCGACCACCAAAAAGATAGAATGTTCAAATGGCTAGAAAGTGCCCAAAAAGTGGTGGGAAAGTGTAAAAGGATCAGGCACCCCATTGGGACCAGGGGGCACTGTGGGTGCCCGATCTTGGCCCAGTGCCCAATTAAAGGCTAGAATGATGGAAAATGCTAAAAACAAATTGGGAGCATGTGTATGGTGGTGAAGGTCAGGAATGATGAAAAAAAAAAGTAAAATGGCCAAAAGATGGGGTTAATTAGTACTTTCTTCACTCAAAAACCATATGAATAGTAGTATGAGACTAGGACTAAATAATCTAAAGTGCATGATTTTGTGTCTACATTTTCCCCCACTTTATGTTGGTGAGACGAAAATCTCGGTAACATAAAGTAGATAGAGATGTGTACCTGATGTCCATGTAGAGTGATGTAGAAAAGTGTGTCGAAGGACTAGACAAAGCGTGGAGTGAAAAAGATGATGGAGCGTGGAAACTAAAGATGTAAAAGTGCAAAAAAGTGATGAGAGTGAACCTAGGGTGAAAACGTGTGTGTAGTTGTCGATGTGTGTGATGTACCTACATGGTTAGTATGTGTGTGCTGCCACAAAATGTTGTTGTTGTTGCCCCCATTGTTGTAGTTGTTGTTGTTGACTTCTTGCTTCTCATACGGTCGAACATGTAAGGAGAAGATGATCAAGAATTCAAATACACATGTATATATGTAAAAATGCATGTAAAATACACATGTATATAGTAATGAAAAGACTGAAATGAAAGTATGAAAAGTGTAAAAGGAACATGTGCACTTGATCATGATGAGAGAAAAGGGTGTAGAAAGAGGATATCTTGTCTGGGTTTTTTGGGTGATCCGACGCCATAGGATGAAGAAGTGTAGGGAGGAATTCCGTTGTATCCTCCAACCTATAACTACTTCCTGAATATGTGTGAAGAGATCTTGTACTATTTGGTCTTTTGGGTGATCGATGCACCACTAGCGTAGAAGAAGTAGTAGAGAGGAATTTTGTTATATCCTCTAACTATAACTACTCCCTAAAATGCTAAGGACAACCATGTCTGTAAAATCCATTGTGTATGGGGTTCATAGACTGGTCTGAACCCACTTGTATATAACCCACAATTCCAAGGGTGGAAACTAAACTGAACTGAATCGATGTAGAAGCATTGTGTAGTATGTAAAACCCCAAATGATGCCCCCTCTTTGGGGGCACATGCAATGTCACTTGATAGGAGAATGTGGCCCCAAAAGAGGACCAACCGCATGAACTCTGTAACTCTTCCCCTGTAGGGGAAAGGAATGCACTTGGTAGAAACCAAGGCATGCACAAACAAGAAGGCTAGCCAAAAACAAGTGTTAGTATAAACAAGCATGCATGTAGAAATAAATGTGTAAGCTACCAAGCAATATAGTAATGTAAACACACAAGAAGACAAAGTAAACCGCCAAAGTGGGTTGCAAACATGGGACACCACTCACGATGTCACAAGACACACAAGGCCATAATGGCTGCATATAACAAAAACAAGTGTGCACACCAAACATAGGGAAAAGCCCACAAACAAGGACAAGAAATAACAAACAATGTAACAAACAAGTATGGAAGAAAATATCCTGCATAACAAATGTTATACATGAAACACCTGTTAAGCATGTTAGAAAGATAACTAGTATGTCAAAAGTGTGTATAAGCAAGTAATGAAAAGTGATAAGTACAAAATGAAACAATAACACTGGAAGAGATGAATATGGATGCCCCCAAGTGACCAATGTAGGATGGGTAGAAGGCAAGCATCCATGTTGTGTGAAAAATACTATGTATCTATGATCAAAACTAAAAAAAGGTGTGAACACGCATGTGTGTATGGTATAGATAAATGACATACAAGAGATCTATCTAGCATGTGTAATAAAGTGACCATATACAAACAAATGCAAGCAAGAGTAAAAAACAACCAAGATATGCAACATGTTGTGGATGGATGGAATGGAATGCAAGATGGATGATAGGATCCGCATGCCCCCTGAGTGAATGGAGTTGTATGCAATGAGGTTCATTTGGTTTTCCCCCTCAGCAGTCAATAATGAACCATAAATGAGAGTGTGTCATGGGAAATGGTCGAATAGTGTTGTTGTGTCTAATGTGTTGTGATGAATGTGTATATGTGTTGTGAAGATATGCGACCTAGAGATGATGTGTGTGTGACCCTTATAGCCAAAGCATATATCACAACAAATGATTGAGAGTGATGATGTAGCCTAAAGCGTATATCACTACAAGATGAATAAAGGGAGTGGTGATGTAGCCTAAAGCATATACCACTACAAGATGAATAGAGGGAGTGGTGATGTAGCCTAAAGCGTATACCACTACAAGATGATGGGAATAGGTGACCATTTAGCCTATAGTGTATGTCACTAACCTAGGAATGTCGCATGAAGAAAGAATGAATGATGAACGTGTAATGAGGATAAGGTCCATTTGATTGGTAAACCCTCGGTAGTCGAGTATGGACCGAAAGAACTAAAGTGTCATAGGGTAATGAGTGCAACACGTAGAAGACGATGTAGTATGTGTGATGATAATAGATGACCATATGATGTGTAGAATGTGTAGTGTGTGATGTATAAGATGCAATGTAAAAGATGTGTAGATAGAATAATAGTGTGAAATATGACTATGTGATGTGTATGATGAGTAGTATGTAATGCTAGATGCAAATGTGACACATGTATGATGAGGACTAGTATGATGTATGACATGTAGATGTGTAAATGTAAAAATGTATGTAAACTAACTATATAATGTGTGATGTAAGATGCGTGATGTGTGAATAGAAGCAAATGTGTGAAGTAATTATTGTGTAGTAATTATTGCGTAGTGTATGGGGTTCATGTGTAGTATGCCCTCGACAATCAAGTGTGAACCAAAGCACAAGAGTGTGTCATCGGGTAATGATGACACTAGAATGGGTGATGATTATGCATATGTGAGGAGATTGATGTATGAGAATGCAAAGAGAATAAACATGAATACTAATGTAAAAAGGGGGAATGTGTAACTATTATGCCCCCCAAGTGTATGATAAGGAAGGTGATTATGTGTCACTATCAAAGAGATCATCATTATCATGGTCAAAACCTACTGGAGCATACATTGGAGACATGATAAGCTATAGAATGAGGAGGGTTATATAAGGACCCATTGCAACGTAATGTGTACACATTCATTGCATATTCCTCATCAGTAAAGGCTATCGGTGGACAATTATGAGCATGCCAACGGGAGATATTCGGAGCGTAAGAGGAGAAGAGTCATTAGGAATAGAGATATTGCCAAAAGGCATAGGAAATGTAAGCAAAGAATGGTTAACGTCTATCATACTGCCAATATAGTCAAGCCAGGATTGTCCAAGTGTGAGTGGAGAGTCACAAGGGGTGCGTGCAACAAAGATTGTCAAATGAAAGACACACAGGCCATAAGCGGTTGTAATGTGAAAATAGCCATGATAAAGATGCGGTGAATGAAGAGGTGGTAAGATGTCATTAAGTTTCATGCCAAACCTAACCAAACCATCACAGTGTACAAATAGTATCTAAGAAAGTGGAGTCAATTGGGATGTGCTTGCCAAAAGGACATGTTGATAAATAATGTGCATGTAAAAGGAGGCAGCAGAGCTGCAACCCGTGGAGGAGA
The DNA here is from genome assembly GCA_018340775.1 of Taxus wallichiana var. yunnanensis. Classification (NCBI taxonomy): domain Eukaryota; kingdom Viridiplantae; phylum Streptophyta; class Pinopsida; order Cupressales; family Taxaceae; genus Taxus; species Taxus wallichiana. The sequence continues at coordinate 534,976,216 of CM031244.1, forward strand.
AGATGGAATAACATCTACACTATTTACAGATCCTCGATATAGTACCATAACATTAGTAGAGGGAGGGGTCTTGAATTTATATTCACCTGGGCCATCGGCCACAAATGTATCTTCGAAGTAAGAATCATCTACGTCAAGAGGTGTAAAATTTAGTTGACCTAATGCTTCATCAGTGAGTTTGATAACGTCAACTTTTGTCATCAAAGTCATTCGAATCATTGGTGTTAGCATCATGATGTTGTATAGCATTATCGAGTATGTTGGTAGGTGGCACCATAGGGGAGTAGAGGGTGCCGCGATAGGTGGAGAAGAAACACTAATAGGAGCTGATATTGTAGGTGAAATAATAGTTGTAGTGTGAGTAGAAATAGTTGGAGTATTGACAACAGTAGTAGAAGGATATTGTGAAGCGCTAATTGACCAATGTCATATGTGTCAAGGCTACCATATGGAATATGTTGTGAAGGTGGGGATATGCATAATAGTAATAGGGTCTATACGACAATATTTGAATGGCTCTAGATCTGCGGTGATAGTATGTTCATAGCCATCATGTAAAAACTTGACACATTGGTGAATAATAGATGGAACTGCTTGCATTGCGTGAATCCAAGGTCTACCTAACAAGAGATTGAACTAAAATGAGGCATCTATAACATAGAAATCAGTGAGAACAATTTTAGGCCCGACCCAAATGTGTAATGAGATAGTCCCTAGACATGTGTGAGTGGTAGAATCATAACCTCAAATGAGAGTATAATTATTAGAAATTAGATTATCATTAATACCCAATTGTGTTAAAAGAGAATGAGCACATAGATTGATGGTTGATCCATTATCAATGAGGACTCGTTTGATGTAAGTAGTGCTAACAACAACAATAATGAGAAAGGTGCACATAGATTGCTTTTAGCAAAAGGTGACAAATCCTCATCAATGAAATATATAACATGTGGTAGATTGTGAAGAGATTGTATGAGATGCGTAAAGGCCACCGCAAAGTTATCACTTTCAATATGAATAACACGAAGGATATCCTCTAGCGTGTTGTGACAATCTAGTGCATTACACAATAAGTCATAAAGAGAGATCTTAATGGGCATATTTTTAAGTTTCTCAATAATGTCACAACCCTTAGAAGCAGTAGGAGAGAGGGGTACCGAAGTAATGGGTGGAGGAATGGAGGTGGGTAGAGCCGTAGGAGGATTAAGATGAGTACGACAAGTAGTAACTACATTAATAGATGGATCAACCCTAGGCATGACAAAATGAGGAGGATGTTGAGTATGCACACACATGAAATCAACAACAATAGTAGTTATACCATAAACCTTAGTAGGTGAGAAATTAGGATAAGATGATTGAGTCATGACTTGATAGGGTGAAGACAGGATCAAAAGAAGGGGTTGGATATGTTGGGTTCACCAAAATGATTAACTAAAATGTGGATTTATTAAGTTAATCTAAACTAGGAACAACAATAATAACAATAAATAAATGTAATAAATAAATATAGGAAGTGACCCAAGTAACTAAGTGAATGAAAATGTGAAACCCTAATTAACAAGTAGGGTTGGAAGGAGCTTAGTTGATTTGAAGACCGTTCGGGACTGTGTCCAGGATGAACTAGATAAACAAAATGTAGATGCGACCACATAGGAGCTCCTAAAGACACAAATATGAGTTGTTTGGCTAGACTGGGGTGCTTGGGAGAGGATCGGGGCTCCTTAGTCTACATTTTAGGCACCCTAGTCTATGCGGGAGGTCCGAAACAAGATTTATAGGGTAGATGATGATGTGAAGCCCTCACTATCTGTCGTGTGTAACTCGTTGCTCTGTGCTAAATGTCGTTGATGATCAAAATGAAGAATAGACCTATAAAACCCCAAGACAAGCATCAAACCCTAAAAAAAGAAAAATGCAAATGAAGGGGTCAAACTATCCTCAATGGCCATAATGGTGGACTTACTAACTAAGCGTTGCACTACATCTCAAGACCATGATGTAGTTCTATGTGTGTGTGTGCAATCATGCCCTAGGTTGCTCTTGTGCTAGTCACACTTTGTGAAAGTAGTGAATAATAACTATGTGTAGAAAATGTAATAGAATGGTGGATGGAATAGAATAAACTTCCCTCCTATGTAGTGTGATGCAAATGAACCAACCTTGTGCCTTGTGATGGAGCTAGATGGATGCAAATGAGCTTTAGATGGATGCAACCTTAGATGATGATAATAGTGCCTAGTGCTTGGTCCCTCATTATGGACTCATAACTTTATATTTATATGGTTCTCTTGTTCTAATTTCATAATTAACCTGAAGAGGTTGACCAAAAAAATATAGAATGTTCAAACGGCTAAAAAGTGCCCAAAAAGTGGCGGGAAAGTGTAAAAGGATCAGGGCACCCGACTAGGACTAGGGCGCCCATGGGTGCCTCAATCAAGGATAGAATGACGAAAAATGCTAAAAATAGACTGGGCATGTATGTGGTGAAGGTCGACAATGACAACATAAAACAAAGTAAAATGGCCAAAAGATGAGGGTTAATTAGTAATTTCTTCACTCAAAAATCATATGAATAGTAGTATGAGACCGGGACTAAATAATATCTAAAGTGCGTGATTTTGTGTCTACAACGACACAAAATAAATCATACCCCCGAGCATTTGCACGACCACTAGTGTCCAAATCTAGTCGCCAATGCCTAAGTATTCCCTACCCCGTTGCACGCACACCGTCCTACGTCATTTTTAAGTCCCATAATTTATAGTGAACATCAACAACATTGTATATAGTCTGCTTTTTCTATGTAACCTACCAAAATCACATCTAGTTTGCTTCAAAATCAGTTAAGTCCATCTATCTCTCCTTCTTGCTCGTGGTTTTTATTTTTACATATTTTGTTGCTTGTGTCTTACGTGTATTAGCACTTGTATATCATACATTACAATAGTTACTTTGTAATTAGATTTAATTAATTCAAATTAAATTAAATCACCTATTAGCTATCAAATGTCCAACTTCCCTCATCACATTTCCAGTTCCTAATTCTTATGGTGGTGTCATGTTTCCAATTATAGTTGGGCCCTTTACCGTGCTTACACTATTCCTCGTTACATCTAAAATAAAAGGCTATGACATGATGTTAGATCTTCCTTGGCTTCAAGCTACTTAGGATATCCCATCCATGCTTCATCTATGTCTTAAGTTCATCCATAACAAGCAAGTTATCACCATCAAAGGTGTTCCACCATGTACACCATTACCTAGACCTACTCTTAACTCTATCTTTGCACTAGTCATGGCATCTAGGTCTCCTGCACCTCTCAAATATAAATTTATCTTTGTACCTAGCTCTCCTATTTACACACGAACTTGTCATCCTCATCAGTCCATTCGTCCATCTCGTCGGCCTAAGTTACCTACTCGAGAAACCCATTTCGATAGGTGTTCTTGCCTTCTTTACCACATTGGTCTCATTCATGTGCACATAGTTACTCTCCTACACTGCCAATATTAGACCATGGTCACATGCCTTTGTCTCCTCAGATATTAGGTGGGGCCCCCTCGCTCGTCACTATCATTGGATAGTCTTCTATCCATCACAAACTTGGGGAGCATCACACTTTCTCCCCCATCGTTATCGATTGTCTCTAAGTATCTACTTATAGTTTCTTTATAAAATTTCATGTTTTGTGCTTCATGTAAATCTTTTAAAGCATTCTCACATCCCCTGTACACACATTATACGGTCATTACCTGATGATGCACTGTAGTTCCACGGTTCATACTTTTTACTGTTGAGGGTCCACTTTTAAATGAACCCCACATCACCTCGTTCCTTTACTATACGCTTTATGATTCACGATAAATATTTTCAAGCATTCTCACATCTCTAGTACACACATTGTATCGTCATTACCTAATGACACACTCTTGTTCTATGGTTCATACTTGACTATTGAGGGCACATTTCTAAATGAACCTCATCTCACACACATTTAGTAGGGGGCAACATTGCTCCTATCATATTCACATATTACACATCACAACACACCATCATCATACTCACACAATAGTTGCATATCTTGGTTGCATTTACTCTTGTTCACTTATATTATTCACATGTTACACTTTATTTTGTATGCTCATTGGATACTTAGTATGTCATTATATTTTTTCTACATGCACATGTGTGCTCACTTGGTACCTTGAGGTGAATACAAGATCGTTAAAGATTCATACATGATGCATGATTCTTGACATCGCTCTTTACCAGTCCCCCTAGGCTCCTCGGGGCATCTACCTTGCTACTCTCCTACAACACATCATCCTTTGGTTATATTATTTCATTCCTTACTACTTCCTAACACTCTACTTTTCGCTGATTTATACATGCCTTAACATACTATTTATCTTTCTAATATGTTAATGGGAGATTTCATGTTTAGCATTTTCCTTACAAGATCAATATAACCATAGTTATTTGTTACTTTTTACTTACTACGGTTTGCCATTGTTTCGGGCTATGCCCTATGTCATGCTTGATCATTGTTTGCTTTTGGTTGCTTCGGCCCTGATTGTCTTGTGACATTGTGAGCGATACACCATGTATGTAATCCACTTTTGTAGTCCATATTGTCTTCACACTTATTTGTCACATCGTCTTCTATGGCATGCTTGTTCTTTTATACTAACACTTGTTTCTAGCCTACATTGTTTGTATATGCCTTGGTTTCTACCATGCACATCCCCTATCCCTAGTAGGCATCTACTCTTAGATATGCATATCATCTTCAAGTCCTCTCCTTTGGACAATATTCTCGTATAGTCATCACATGCACCCCAACCGAGGGGGCATCTATTGGGTGAAAAATCACCCCTACACCACCTGTGTCTCTAGAATAAGCACAACATGGTACAAAAATAACACATGCACATAGTTACAAATCGGTCCAAAATCAGACTTGGGCCCAAAACATAGAGCAAATACTAGCGTCCAATACTGGACAATAGTGGTGGGCATTTGTGTCCCCCCTGGGCGCTTATGTCTTGGGGAAAACCAGTCAATTTATCAGTTCAACACACTCTCCAACAGTTTACAACACAATTCTCCAATAGCAGATGCACTTACCTCCAGGTTATAAAATGCATTATATCAATTATAGTTAGTTACGGTGAGGGAACAACAAAGTTATAAATCGTGGACATACCATATGTAGTGATTTTTATTTAGGAAGCATCATGAAAGGAGAGAAAACTAGACCTCTCTCCCCAACACTCTTCTCTTGGCATGAGATCACCCAAAAACTCGCTCTCGGTGTGAGATCACCCAAAAACTCGCTCTTGGAGTGAGATTGCCCAAAAACCTCACCATCGACATTCAAATTTAGTAACTCCAAGCAAACATGAAAATTGTCTATCTCGTACTCTCTTACATATCATGAGTACTCTTTCCTTTACACACTTTCTACTTACTTATACATACATTACTCTGATTTTTCACATACAAAACTTTGACTACTTTCTCACTCTTCTTTTGCAAGTCCATCCTTAATACACAACAAGAATCATCTCACGCCGACAAACATGAGCTCCAACAACACGCTACTATGCATATACTTCATGCCTAGGGTTTACTTCCTTTCCTAGTCTCCATGTTTCACATTGCGATCACTTCACGCTTCACTTGTCCACTCGGCACGCTATCGACAACACTCTTCTCTACAAGATTACAAGGTACACATCTTCTATCTACTTTATGCTATTGAGTATTCACTCAACAAAATAAAGTGGGGGAAAATGTAGACACAAAATCTATGCACTTGGGTACATTTATAGGTCCTAAAGCATACTAATGTATACATGATTCCTAAGCAAGAAAAATAGTGGTTGACAACTCCTTTTGGGCTTTTTGTTTTATCTCTTGCATTCTTATGGTCTTACACATCTTACAACCTTGCCAAAACTTTACCACTTTATATTTAATGGCCTCAGACACTGGCGCGCCAACTAAGACAAAAGCACCCAGCGATCTTGTCCCTTATAGGTGCTCTTGAACCTCTCTATCATTTTCTTACTCTTTCAAGTCTCTTTTACTTCTCGGTCACCTTTTATCACTTTGGGTCAGCCTTACCATTGTCAATTATGAAATTTAAACTACACACACACACACACACTTAGTTATTTCTCTCAAATAAGGGGCCAAACACTAAGCGTTATCTATTATCACCTAAGCTTGCATTCAAAGGAACAAAGAGCATTAGAAAGCATCCATTTGACACATTCATACATGGGACATGGGATGCATCACTCGCATACACAACATAGGAGGGGAAGTTCATTTTATTCCATCACACACATTTGCATACTTGGAGCATTCTAGATCTAGCTCACTATCATAGTGTAACTTGTACAAGGGAAACCTAGGAATCATTACACACACATTCAAAAAAGAAATACATGGAATCGAGATGTAGTGCAATGCTTGGTCATAAGATCACTCTTTGGGTGACCGCCAGAGGTCAGTCCGATTCCCCATTCTACATCTTATTTACTAGGTTTGATGTGGTTTATGGGTATGTGCAACTAGCTATCTATTTTATAGGTTACAGGTATGACCGACGACATACATTAGAGCAAAACCAAGAGAAACAAAAAAGAGAACCAACAACAAAGATCTACTAACCTTAAAAGGATAGAATGTGAGCACTGAGCTGACACTAGTGCCTAGATCAATCACTAATTCCCAAGCGCTCCTATCCTTCCATGGGCACTTTTGTCCTGCACATATTTGATTTCCATAACCTTTAGTGAGCCTTGACGACACTCTTCCCAGTCTATTCTAGTAGTTCTTCAACTTAGACAACTTCTAGATCACTTGGAAATCAACTAAGTCATCTTCTATCTCTCTATTGTTTAGGGTTTCACATCTTTGCATGCTTGTTTCTTGTTCATTACTATATATATTAGTGTAGGATATTTAGTTTCCTTGTATTTGTTTATTTACTTGGAGATTTCCTACACTCATGGGATATGTTTGCTTAGGTGTACCTGTTATGTTCAATTAGCTTACTAGTTCTGTTGAGTTAGCTTACTAAGTTGTGTGGAGTCTCTACTTTTAGTATCAGTTAGTGAGAGTTATTCCCCATTGATCTAGGAGGAGGTTGAACATTCACCTCCTATATGTACATCTCTTTCATCATTCTATTTCATGGAGCATACAGAGCATTGAGTTGATTTGGAGTCATTCTTTCCTTATGAGTTTTGATCATATTGCATCTTATTGTTAGTTATTTTGATTTCTGTAATTTCTCGTGCATTTTTTTTTCATCATAGATTCAAAAACTCTAATATGGTATCAAATTGAACTCGGTGATATGTTTAACATTATCGAGTTATTTGCAGTTTCTGAATATTTCATTTCTGAAACTAACAGTTCATGTGTAAATAGATTGGACTTTGTCTTGGTTCAATACGATTGTGAGTTTTGGTGTTTAAAGATTGATAAGTTAAAGGTTTACAAATTCGGGATTTGAAAATCAAGAAATTTGCAAAAATAATAATTTGAGGGGACCTTTCTAGGAGTTTTTATAGCTAAAGTAGTTATCTCGTGTCTAACTCTGGTGGAACTAGTATATTTAGTGGACTATATGCATGTATGCTTCAAGTTGAGTGCCTTGCATGGGTTTTTTTACTTGCTCACTCACCTGCATTGGTTGTGGTGACTCACCTCTCCAAGCTTGGCGGTGGTCCTTGATGACTCGGCTTACATGCGCAAGCATAATCCTCTTCATAGGCCCAACTCAGCCTTGGCTCCACATCCATCTTAGATCTGGCTCCCATTTTGGTTTCAAACCCCGTGTAATGTTTTTTTCTAAGTGAAATTTAGCTAGCACATATTGGGCGTGCATGCTCTTATGAGGTTAGAACACGCATAATATTCCCATTCAGCTCAAAATCAGTAGTTTACTACCTAAAATGTGATAGATCTGAGTATTGGATGCCAAGTTTTGTTTTTTTGCAGATAAGACGTCCTCTCCAAGCTTGGATGCCTAAAATACCTCACCAATCAGAAGAAAATCCACCTACATTTGTTTTTTCTTTGGTTTTGACTGCATAAATTTGGGATTTCAAACATATTGCACAATTTTGATGCCTTGATTCAAACATTGTTCATAGTTTGTATGCCCCATGAGATCGCCATAGTCAATATTTGTTTTTAGAGACCTATGAAGGTTGTTGTATGGTTTATCTAGCTCTTGTGGGAAGTTTCAACGACTTAGACAACCCATGCATAACACAAAGACGTCCTTAGAAGTTTGTTAGATGTTTTTTTTTGCATGTTGTGCATTTCTCAAACTCGCCATTACGCTCATGTAGTCTCTCTACAAGTATGCAATGTCCCTATTATACACTCATTCGCATTTCTATAGACTTTGCTTTGCCATTGAAAACCTGCAACTCGCCTTTGCTCGGTTCACGATCTGAGCGATGCCAACAACAATAAAGAAGCACAAATTTAGGTTTTTCAATAACCCTAAACATTCCATGCTTCATTTGGTGGAACCCACCTTTCTACTATGTGAGTGTTACTTGTTTTATTTTCAAATCAAAGCTTTATTATTCCTAATATGAGCATTTTATGCTTTTAGGGATGTAAATCAATTTGAGGGAAATTACAATGTAAAAGGAGGAATTTTAAGTGTTTTTTAAAATTTGTATCTTCACGGGTCGAAGACGAAGGGTGAGGCTCGGGTTAGTAGGAGGCCAATTCTCCCTCACAAACTAAACCAATTTCTTCTAAATTCCATCCCGGTTCCAACGAGTATACACATGACCCCTTTTCCTCTCATTTCTGGCATTTTTTAATCAGTTTATAAAATTTTAATTAAATAAACCATAAGTAACGGAAACAGCTTTTTTCCTATATCTTTTGACCAATGGCTCGGATTTGAGCATTGTTTTGGTCAAAAGTGCATGTTTTCTTGTGCTCTACATGATGGATTCATTTATTTTTGTAAACACACTACTTTATAAAGTGTTGCTTTTGGGGGTTCTTACAATGGATGATGAAGAAGACGATGATCACTTGGTTCATTTTCTGGAAATCTATTTTGAAGACCGGAGGATGGGGCTCGGTTTGGTAGGAGACCAAACCCCCCCATTATGACTTGTTTGTTTCATTTCTTCTTTCTGCAATAAGCACATTTAGTGCATGTGTTTCTCTTGAGAAGAATTTTGTACATGCATTGTAAATGGGTATCTAAAAAGGCACCTATTGTCGGAACCCATATTGAGGATCATTGTGTCTTCCTTATAGTAGTTGTGGATTCCCATAGTACTCTTTGAGCATGACATGTTCACACAACTTCTCCATTCCTCTGTAGTGCCAACTTTGTCCTCTATTTTTTTGTGCCTACTTGGCCAACCGATGGTTTTTAAAACAATATTGGACATATTTGTTTGTGCAAGTTTTGCTTATTGGAGGGTGATCTTTGGAGCAAGTTCTACTTGTTGGAGATTCTTTATCAGTGCCTCATCAAATTTTGGATTCCTATTGGGTTGTCTTATTTATTCCCATTTCATATTTTTATGTACTTGGGTACCTAACATGGCCTTATTGCAGCAAGACCCAATTCTTCTATCCACATCAACAACTTCATCATCTTCGGGGGAGGCGAGGGGCTTCTATACTTCTTCATTTCTCTCTTTTGGGGGAGTTTTTTCCCACTGGGTTTTCTCCTTTTCTCCACTTTATGAGAGATTTGCATTGTATGTGGGTACCTCATCAGCCTTGTTTTCGGGACCCACTTTCCTTTTTCACTTCCCACCTAAGTTGTTCTTATGGGGGTGTTAGTGTAGGATATTTATTTTCCTTGTATTTGTTTATTTACTTAGAGCTTTCTTACACTCATGGGATATGCTTGCTTATGTGTACTAATTATGTCCATTTAGCTTACCAGTTCTCTTGAGCTAGCTTACTAAGTTGTGTGGAGTCAACTCTACTTCTAGTATCCAGTTAGTGAGAGTTATTCCCCACTTTGATCTACGAGGAGTTTGCACATTCATCTCCTATATGTACATATATTTCATCATTCTATCTCATGGAACATATGGAGCATTGAGTTGATTTGGATACATTTTTGTCTTGTGAGTTTTGATCATATTGCATCTTATTGTTAGTTATTTTGATTTCTACAATTGCTTGTGCATTTGTTTTTCATTATAGATTTGGAAACTCTAATAGTATATTATCATTTGTTTACCATTAGCTATAGTAGTTACTCTGAAAAATGATTTAATTCTATTTAGAATAAATCGCCTACCAAGTTTTGTTTGGAATCTTGGAGGGAGTGTTTTCCATTGTATTTCACCCCGTGTACAAGGATTTTACAACCATTTGAAAACAAGATTTTTAGGAAGCCCAACAATAATCTTTGAGCAAGTGAGTGGATGGGTTTAAAATTCTTGATTACAGAGATTGACATTGTTGGAGAGTAACATCACCGATGGCGATTACAAGTTCGCAATTTATGAATCTTACTTTTTCCTATTTGAGTGCATTTCAGTATTTGGTTTAAGCACAAATTAAAGTGGGGGAGACTTGTCGATCCATTATCACGGTGCCTTGTTACACCCTTTGGTTGTGATTGTTTTCTTTCACCATTTAAAATTTCCAAGGATCCCAATCACGGTGCCTTACCCTATGGTATTATCCCTTGTTCTTTCTCACAGTTTATTATCGTCCCTTTTTTCTCCACGCATTTGACAAAGTATACATGTGTTAAAAATATGGATCCATGTTTTTCTTCCACATTAAACATTTGGGTTAATGAACAAAGACAATCACCTTACACTAGCCGTCCAATTCAATCATTTATAAGTTAGATCTTTGTTTTATTTTCAATATAGGATTTGTTTCTCCCATTCTCTACTCGATTTTTTCTAAAGAACTTCTATTATTTCCAGTATTTAAACTTCTTTTGGATATTTTTATACAGAATTCTAACCTATCCACATCCGTTCCTCTCCCAATAGCCCTGTTTAAATGTAAAGTTCTCCCAGTTATTTTTATACACTTATATTTTGTAGATAGGAGCACTAGTTTATCAGCCCCCATTCCTCTCCCCGTTGATATATTCAAATATATTGTGATAGAGATTCTTGGGAACTTATAAACATCACCATTTTGCATTCCCACCAATCATGTTTCTTTGGTGTTGATTCGATCTTTTATGTTCTTTGATTTGGATTTTGAGACATATTTTTACCGATTTCACTTGCTCATTTATCCATCCTTCCCTCTTTTGAATGTAATAATTGACTATCACCATTTGTTGGATGGGTGAAATATGCTTCTTCTCTCATTGAAATTTTGAGCTCTTTTAAGCACACTTGCTTAATGCTAGTCGGTTTTTTAGATGTCAAGTTTGTGTATTTGTAGTGCAACGCGTAGTTAATAAGTCTACCATTATGGCCGCTGAGGATAGTCTGACCCCTTCATATGCATCTTTCTTTTTAGGGGTTTGATACTTGTCTTAGGGTTTCAAGGTCTCTACCGTCACCAATTTCCAGCCGACATACCGAGCAAATCCCAATGAAGATAGTGTGATAAGAAGCGAAGGCGGTGATAACTCAACGCCACCTTAGAGGAAGGTTGTAGAGCTTTTCACGGACGGGCGCCCATATCTCGGACTAGGCGCTCACTGGCGCCCTATACCTCTCGTGCACCCCAATCCGCTCATATTGCTCATATATGCACTTTTCTCGGACCTCTGCATGATCGTTTCCTCCTCCTGTTTGTCTAGCCGTTGTTGTGACACAATTGAGCAAGCTTGTTGAATCAATTGAGTTATTTCTAACTCTCCTTGCACTCTAGGGTTTTACATTTCTACTTTCTTAGTTGCTTGGGTCACTTTCCTTATTTAATTTAGACATTTATTTCACTCTTTGTACTTCTTAGATTAACTCTTAAAATACACATTTTAGTTAATTAGTATTTATGTTATGTTAATTATCATGCTTCATCCTAGGCTATTTATATCAATCGCCCCATAAAAATTGAATCGCAAATTTCAATAGCCCGCACTCAACCTCACTCATGAGATATGGTTTTAATATATATTTGACTTAGATAAAAAGAAGAAAAGATGAGCTTTACAAACATCTAGTGTATATTTTATAGTAATTTCGACAAGTTCAGATTCACAAATATATGATTTTCATTTTTAGTTGATTTATAGTTAAGGTTTAAGGTTTCAGTTTTAAGTTTATATCAACTAATTACTATTTCTGATATCACATAAGATTTTGCCAACGTATAAATCCCGTTTTGTGACCTTTTTAACTCATTAAATATGCTCCACAATAAAATAGACTACTTTAGGTAATTAAGATATAATGGATTTAAACCTTTCTATTCCTAAATTATTTCAATACATTCTTTTCAATAGTTTCATTGATATAATTACAATTCTCATTTAATTAATATAGGGCAGTTGACAGTGATTAGAAACCACAATAACACGGTCTGTAAAAATGTTAAACCGTCCTTGATTTTTGTTGTTGATGGGCACGTCAAATCTCATCATCCCTGCCCCGCGGGAAAGGGCGATTCGATTTGACGTTTGAAGAATCTACATATGCGTACAGTACTCCCTCGTACAATACGGAAATATGTAGCATACGAGTAAAACTTTGAAATAAAGAGGTTTGGCAGAATCGATTCAAAGTCCAGTCAAAAGCAGACTGCCGCCTGTTCTTTTAAACCCTACTCAACAGAATTGCAGTCACAGATTCTTTTCGCTGACAAAGAAGAAAGGGTTTTTACTTGAATCCTAGGTCATTCTCTTGTGTGTGAACAAATATGCCTTTCACAGAATGATTTTCGTGTGACATAGATGAAGGATATGTGCATGAGAAGCTTCTGGATGCTGCTGCTTATGTGGAGCCCATGCCATGGATGACAGCTCGTCTTTCGTGGCCGTCAGACATCATCTTTCACGCGGCATAGAAGGCAGCCATAACACTTCCGGTGTGTTTAGCCTACCTTTAAAATATTGTCCAGTTATAACTGTCGGGAATATTTTTATTTTATTGTTTGTTTGAGCTGCTGATGGATTTTGTTGTGAATAAGTTAAAGCTAGGACTGGTGGCATGGGGTTTGAACCGTGGTCTTTGCCATGTTATTTGAAGGAACGCAAGATTTTGGGGAGAACATGGATTTGAATGTATCCCACTCTAGGCAACCTTTTCTCGCTTCTCAAGATGTAAGTCTCGGTACTGATTCACACATGTTTTTACATTTAACTCAACAAAATCGAAGCAATGGCGATTCTTTGCAATTGTCTATTGCAAAATGTAGTGCAAGGGTATGAAGTCTTTGAGCAGTGTCTGAATCCCCATTGAATTGGCATAAATATAAATAGGTGATTTAGTGACAACAAGAACCTTTGTCTCCATCAACTAGCGATGTCTTGAGCAAGTCTTGCTTCTTAATAAGTAAAACCGAAAGTCTAGATTAGTGGCTACCATTCTGAGAGCATAGATCGATATTTAAAAAAATGGAATTCAGTATAATGTCCATGAAAAGGTCCACAGGGTTCAATAGTAATGCATGCCAAAAGGTTCACATGGTTCAATAGTAATGGCAGCCAACATAGCAATGGGAGGAATGTGTGAATCAAGTCCCCGCCAGAGAACACAAAGGTGGTTTACAAAGAGGGCTGAACCCAGAGAAGAGCACTGATACAAGTCTGAAAGTACAATAATACACTGGGCTCTGTGAAACCAGGGCAGAAACAGGGCCCTGATTATCTAGGGTTGTATTTTCAATTTCTTTTACCCTAATAAGACCACACTTTTCATATTACTTTTAGAAGAATGATGCTTGTATCTGTATTTTGCTTCAGCATAGTCATGATCGGGATTTGTATGTATCTTGGAGTCTATTGCTCATCCAACCAAAACCTGTGAGGTTCATGGTGGTAACTTATAAGGTCACCTTTTCAAAGTTGCAGAACTGCTTCAATGCAATTGGGTGATTATGTTTTTTCTGTTAACTAAAATGTCCAGAATTGGATTGCTACTTTCCTGGAAGATATGAACTGTGCTCATGTGCAGCTTTGCAATATTGTGCATAACACTTGGAATCTCTAAACAAGTGACACCTATTGCAGTACTTGCACAACTCAGTAATTATTTTGCAGTTGCTCCTTTAGCAAGTAGTAAAGTTCCTAAGAGAAAGGCCAGATGTCCATGAATTTCATACCGGGAGGAGTAAGGACAGAAGAGAAAGGGGCAATGCTGGCAGGTCACATTATGTATTTTGAACACCCATACCAAAAACAAACGTGTAAAAGAAGTAACAACAAAGCTTGCAATATAGGCAATGCTGGCATGCTCCATGACTTATCTTCTTTCTATACCGATGTCAAAAAGAAGAGAAAAAGTAGTAATAAAAAACCTTGCAGATGGGGTAGCAGTGATTTCACCCTATATTTCCAACATTCTAGCAAAAAGTGAAATAAGAATATGTCTGGGAAAATCTGGGAACTGAACATGATCTCTTTTAAATTTGCAGGTGTCTAACTGGAGGAAAGGCAGAATTGGGTGTAGGGTGTCCATTCGGCCTCAAAGCTTACGTTTACCGTATTCATGCCATGCCTTAAAATTGTTTTTAATTATTTGTGTTTTGATGGCCATTTCCTAAGTTTTTATGCCCGTTCACGTTGTTTCCACTAGAAACTGAGTAACTTGATGTGTTCTGCTTCCATCTGAAGGGGAAGCAGGATTACGTGGACCGCAAGTTGCTATGGAGATCGGTAGTAGGTTTTGACCCCACTCCGTTTAGGCCATCCTTTAGGTGGTCTCTTTACCTTCTATTAAAGTGTATGTAATGTTGCTTTATAATTAAACATCAGATGTTAACGACCTTTCATATACAAAACCTGTTGTTGCATATTTCTTCTTTAAAATAATCACTCACCCTTTTATAGCCTCATAATATCAGTGGCATTCCTGTCACCTTAGTAGCACGGCCTTTGATATGATTTGTTCATACATCTGACAAATATAGTCTCTTCAAAAGCTACGAAGATAAGCTTATTGATTCTCATTCAATGTAAAAAAGGGACAAAAGATTTATGGATAGAAATTTAGAATGCACAGGGTTAATACAGGATGTGATGACTCCCAGAGCAAAAGGGGCCAAGCTGGACAATCCTAAAAGAAAAGCAGTATACTCCCCATAGAACCACTTCTCAGACCTGACAAATTTCCAAAGGCAGAAAAAAGTTGGTAATGCATGCCTGTCCCAGTAGGACATGCTTATTCTTGTGGACTAGGCTGCAAGCAAAGAGTAGATGGCCCTCGATGTTTGATAGGTGCACATCCACAGTGCATGGTATAAGAATGAGAGGACTGAGGCACCCAAGTAGGAATGTGTAGTGAAGGATGGTGCCACAGTAGCCTGTTCCAACGTGTGTATCAACATCATCCTAAGGGCACTTGGTACCCCCAATGCACAAAAATAGAATGAAAAAGGAGATAGGCAGGGTGGTGGTAGAAGGTTGAAAGAGAACCTCTTGAATCTGTGTGAAAACAGCAGTAGCTCCCTTGGGTCTCATAGCGTACAGGTGACCTGAAAATGAAGTGCTCCTCATTGTCCACTTCTTGGAGAGGTTGAAGATCGATGATCCTATCGTTGTAGGGAATATGGTGGTCTATCTCAACTCGTAGCTGGGGGAAACAAACCCTCAGCTTGTCAAGGGGGATCCTCAAACCATGCAGCCAATGATGTTACCGATAGTCAGGTGGGATGATGGAACCATCAACAGCCTGTAAATAACACCTGGTAGAGAAAACCATCTCTGGGGCCAACAGGCTGTAACGGAGAATCTCTGAGTGATCTGAATGTACTTTTGGTATTTATCTTCTCCAAAAACTCCATTATTATTTGAACTACATCAGAATGCAAAGGGGCATCCATTGAGTGTTGAGAACATTTTAGATTTACGTAAAACTCACGATGACTTGATCATATCAAAGTAGTTCTGCAACTTTCCAAATGTGGCTTTATAACCATGAAGTTTATGATTTTTTTTAATAACAAGCAATGAACTAATACACAAAATTCCAGACAATGATCATTCTAAAGTGCCACATGGATACAAACATCATTCTTAGAAATTATCAATATGAATGGTGTGTCCTACAGAAGATCCTTTCAATTAAAAGAGTTGTAATTTAAAGAGAGTATTACCCCTAGGTGATCAAGGCCCTGTTACCGCTTTGGTTTGATAG
This sequence comes from Taxus wallichiana var. yunnanensis, assembly GCA_018340775.1. Lineage (NCBI taxonomy): Eukaryota > Viridiplantae > Streptophyta > Pinopsida > Cupressales > Taxaceae > Taxus > Taxus wallichiana. The sequence continues at coordinate 534,992,521 of CM031244.1, forward strand.
AACTGTTGGCATTTGGCCTTATCACAGTCAGTGAGAGATGGGGATGGGGATGGGTCTCAAAGACAGGGATGCCAATTTTCAGACGGGTACAGGGGTTCTTGGAGACGACATAAGAAATAAAGTAGTAATATTCATATATTTAAAACTTTAATAACTAAATACATCAAATTCCGTATATACTATAGTGATATGTATCCTGCTCTGTATACTTTATTTCTGGCTGCAAATGGAGAAACAATGAGATGAATGGAGTGTCTGTAGGATAGTTTATTACGTTTTATTATTCAACTTCACATTCATGTTTTAAAGTTTTAAGCTTTAATATTACAAAAATAAAAAATATTATGATGTTTTTTAATGCAGGAGATGTGATTTTTGAAGGATACATATGTAGGAAACATGGGAGATTCCATCCAGAGTCTTTGAGACCTCAGAGACGTCCCCGTTTTGCGTCTCCAAGACACATTTTTGTACCCAAATGTGTCCCCTATACCAGGAGACACATCTCTGGGTTTCTATGGGCTCTATATATTTTAATTTTTATGTTTTCAGACTTGTGTTTGTGCTTTTAGTATTTTCAAACTAGAAACATCAGATGTTTTTGATTTCAACATTATTTTGTATACTTCTGTGCACCTTGTTATTCCCATATGTATTTTCAGCTTTCTTGTCATTCCTTTTCCTTGTCAAATAATGGGAAAACGGTTTGAATTTAGATAAGATGCTTGAATCATTTACGGTGGCAGCTCTTCACAACTTGCAACTTTGAAAATAACCTAACACAAAAACTTTCTGCCTATTTCAATATTTCTATAAATAATTTTGAAGATACATTGCCAGCCTCTTACGGGAGTGAAATCTGATAGGCTTTAGAATCTTTAGGGCATTTTAAGAATTTTTCAATTGAAGTATAATGATGAATACAGTTTTAGAAGAATGGAGAGTTTATGGAGAAGGAATAAGAGTTTATGGATAGCTCTTAAGATCCAAGGAGAGCCCCTTTTGTTTACTTTGTCTCCTCTTGCAACTGAAAACGATACTTTTTTTTTTTGCAATTGATTGACACTTTAGTTTGTCTTCCCACCTAGTCACCATATTTTTATTGTCGTCTTTTTTGGTTTCAAGACTGTGACGAGGAGACCAAATAAAATGTGGCTCTTTAGTTAGATTCATGGCTGCCCATTGATCCTTCTTGTACACTTAAATTGAAAATTCCTAAAATGCCCCAAAGATTGTAAATTAAATCAGGGTTTGCCCTCATGTTAGAGGCTAGTTATGTGTCTTATTGGTTTCATACGACCAAATATGTTTCAAACAACCTAGCAAAAAGATTTTGTGTTGGATTCTTTTTGAAGCTGCAAATATTGAAAGGAGGCCATGTTTGATAGTTCATATAAGATTAAATCATGGTCCGTATATATTATATTGCAATAGCGTGTATTTATAACTGGGCAAATGGTAACATCATGAAATCCTTCTCATATCACGGGAACAAACTAAATCATTGAATAACTTGTTGTAAGAAACTACCATTAAGCTACTACTATGCTAACAATATTCTAAAATTATTGAGTAATGTCTAATATATCTAACACTCCTCCTTAATGAGTAAATCATAAACAATCTAAACGATTTAGTCATTAAATCGATTTTATGATCTTCTGTATAATACCAGGCTCAAAGAGTCCGACTAAGTTTAGACATGAACCTAATCCATGTGCAACCCTGTTACCTATGCAACAAATATCGCCAAGTGTACGTATGGTCGTCATTCCATCTGACTGGAGTACATGGGTAGCTAGTTGCTACAACTGCTGAGTAAACTAGGAAGTGGTGTTGAATACAGGGTTCACTTTGTTGTAACTTAATGTGTCATCTTGTCTTGAATATTTCATTCTTCACCTATTTGTTGTTAAGACTCAAGAGTGATCAATTCTAACACAAAGTATACCATCATATTATAGCCAAGAATAAACAACAATATAGTGCATGTTATATCCTCTAAGGGATATTCTTGCGTCAATCTCCTGAATGTTTGACACCTAACACTCTTCAACCTTGAATTATCTTATGGGGCAGTAATGTAGTAACCCTCTACATTTGCTTACCTTCATCATGTAATCACACACAAAAGGATTCATACACTCATGTCATCCAAAATCACATTACAAGTCACAATTCAATTTGTTAAATCACCCAAGAACAATAAATTCTTACTTTGCTCTAGTAGGAAAAATTGCTCAAACCTTGTGTATTCTGACAAACATCCCTCAAAATAGCTTTAGCAAGCATTTGCCTATTCTTCACTCTTCACCCTACTGTCAACCATCTCCTCAAATGACTCAAACACAAAACCAATTCTTGTCCAGACTTACCAACTTGCTCAACTTTGGTTTAACTAATTATTGACTCAAGGATGAACTTCTTGGCCTTTCTTAACCACCATGAAATCTTCCACTACCCTGTAACATCACTTCACTCAATATACTGTTAGAATATTCAATTGAAATGGAATAAAAGCTCTCAAAATTCAGTTATTGTTACCTTGCCCAAAATGGTCTTCTTTACCCTTAAGACAAGTTGTTTGTATCAACCCTGCACCTATGCTTTAATAGCTACCTAGAAGGGCGTACTAGGCTTATTGGTTCACCTTTGTATAGGTCAACGTGCCCCCAAAGTTTCAAGATTCATCTCACCATACAACTCTCTATAACCCTCTTTTTGTAATTTCACACTTAAACCCTCAATTAGGTCTTCTAAAGACTACTGTCAAGCTTATCTCAAGTTTTAGGAGGTTTAAATGCACAACAAGGAGCTTTTTAAGCACCCATTAATCCTTTTATCATTCCTTGAAACTTTCACTGATCAATTCCAAGCGTTGCATATACTTCCTGTACAAATTCACCCTTCAAACTAGTCTTTAACTGTGTTTAGCAGCTACCTCTCCAACTGTCATAAATTTCTCAACTTTCAACCATCGAATGTCAAAATATCACTTGAATCACTTAGACCACATTCTCATTATATTTACTTTCAAATTTCAGGAGAAATTGCTTAGGTTTGACCCTCAATTATCAAGCCCTAGCGAGCCCTTTATGAAACCCTTCAAGAAGTCCGAGAGATTATAATAGCTTATAACTTTCTTTGCACTCTATTTCAAGGCATACATTTGGGTCTGTAGAGTCTTAGGGAGATTACCTTCACGCCAAATTTACCAGTAGCCCTTAACACCTTCAAGACAAGCTCTAACCACCTTCCTTTTTGGGCAAATCTGAACTGTGTATGCGAGGTTTATGCATCCAAACAGTGGTTTCAAGCAAAGAATGACTCTTTATCTCTAACAGTGGCTTTTTAATCTCTTCCTTATAGTTGCCAACTAGAAAGGAACACTTCCATGCCTTAACAAGTACTCAACATCACAACAAGGCTTCCTTCACATGAGCACATGACTGAAACAGAGCATTTTTAGCAAACAAGTCTGAATCCGTGCAATACCATCATTCTCAAGAGAGTCTCTCTGTTTTATTCACCTCACCGAGTCTCAAACATGCTACACTTTATGCATGCAACATGTTTTCGTTCATTTCACCTGGGAACCAACAATAGTTAGACATCTACCCTAACCATTTACAAGTTCATCCAACTTAACACAGTCATACACCTTTTGATATCAATCAAACCCTTGATGTTTATCTGCAGAGAGTTTTTCTTACCAGGTATCAACCTCCCCACTTTCTTTTGCTCCTACTTGGAGTCTTTTTACACAAGAATGTTGTCAAGAAACCCTGAAACAGGGTATATATGAACATCACACCAGATTCTTGATTAATTAGTCCCTTGTCTTGAATCTTCAAGTTCTTGTGATATCTATGAACTCAAATTCACTGGATATAGTCTAGAAGTTCATAACAAAACAAGATTTGTGTCAACAATTATATCATTTTATATTATAAAATACAAAGTGCAGGTTTTTCTTCTCACCAAGTTCGCACAGTTTTACTATTCTCTGATTCTTAATGGCTTGTATAGATATAATATCACTTTTCAGTCCTCCATACACTCATGATCTTGCACATTCTGTAGATTACAAACACCCTATGCACTAAGAGTCATTTACAAAGAACCAAGCAATTACCTCTAATGGCTCAATAAACCAAAAATACACAGTCTGAGTTAAAAACCAGAGGTTTTTCATCGATTTTCACATTTTTCTTACATGGCTTCTTGAGCCCCTTGGCTCTGAGACAAACTCCTCTTCCTACTTCACCTCTCCTTCTTCTCCTTATTCACCAAGAAGACCTCCTCCATTCGAGTTTTCCATCATTTAAAGACAAAAGAGGTAGTTGCCAACCACCTAACCAGGGTTTTAAGATGACTTAGGGTCAACACCACTCAAGTTAGAGGTAAATGTACCTTTTACACACCTTATAAGGTCTTAAATGACCTATTACAAACATTAATATCACTTGCGCTTTACACTTGATCTTTTGCTTCAAGCTTGACAATTTGAATTTTAAAATACATCTTTTGGAGGGAAACTTGTAAATTTCACATTTGCATTACCAATGAGGTCTTCATGGACTCAAAACTCCCCAAAAACATCTAACTGACTTTCTAACACCTATAGAACCCAAAAACCTTGGTTTATTCAACTATACCATTGATGCTCCTGCATCAGGCAGCCACAACACACAGTAACTATGGTGGCCTATTGAATGCTTGTAGGTACACCTTTGATGATTGCTTTGTCGTGGATGGGTCTATTCGTCCCAAATTGTTCTACCATTCCCTTTTGCAGCATGATCATTCTCCTAGCCTCCAAAAATTCTAGTGATGGAAGTCCCATCACCAATGACCTGACAAGTACCACTTTTTGTTTTTTAAAAAGTGCTTTCACATCAAAACACCTAGTCATCTAAGCACTCCCATCACCAATGACCTGACAAGTACCACTTTTTTCTTTTTTTAAAAGTGCTTTCACATCAAAACACCTAGTCATCTAAGCATTTTGTGTAATGCACCTTAACTCTAGCTTCATGCCCGTTATTAAACGTGACTAGCCTCCACTCATTGTAGAATGCTTCCACATTAGAACACTTTGTTGCTTGAATCCTTTCTCGGCTCCCTGACCTTGGCCCAGTACTATCAATCTCAATGGGGGATACTTTTCCTCTTTTTGCTACTTGAGATCAATACACGATTTTCTAAGTAATCTATTACATGCTCATAGGGATATGGCATTATTTGTCAGGGAAATATGTCCATCAATCCCAACTTTCTATTAAATAGACAACTTGATGTTGGTATACTTCTTCAGAGATCTACAATAAGTGCAATCACCTGGCAAAAGAAGAAATACATTCTGCAAAAAAATCTCTGAAACACAACTCTACAATCAAACAAATTCTCCAACATTGCCCATAATCCCATGCCTTTCTTCTTTGTTGCCTCCTTGTTTGGAACAAAATTTGCCTGGTCCTTGATGTTCTCCCTTTGAACCCTATTTCCACTTCACTTGACAACATCCCATTTAGGATTTCCTAAGCCCCCTCAAATTACCTGCAAAACAACATATATAATAGCAAAATTTACTTGCTCACTGTTGATGTTTGGAAATGTCTGATTTAGTTGCACTTGTCTACCAAACATAACATGGTATGTTTTATTCAAGTATGGGACTAGTTGTAGACAACCTCTAACGATATTTGGTTTTGAACTACTTTAGTGCATAAAACAACCTAATCTAACCTTGTTTAGAGAGAGAGAGAGAGAGAGAGAGAGAGAGAGAGAGAGAGAGAGAGAGAGAGAGAGAGAGAGATGGCTGCAATGCTTGTAGTTACCCTTCTTGTAAACATAGACTTAATAAGCATGCAAATTTTGAGTAAGCACAATCAACCTAATGAACACTCAAAGGTATCTGTAACGCCCACAATTTCGACGTTCTAAAACCACAATAATCCTTAAACAATTATCCGAAGGTTATGGTAATTTTTTTGTTTTTGTTTTAAGTTATAAGGTTGCAAGGGTGTCAAACCCTAATGTACGTTAAATTAATCTCCACCAATAATTACTACATTACAAAGGATGGACCAGGTCTAAGTTAAATGATTAAATATTCTTAATTTATCTCTAAGGTCAAATTAATTACAATCAACTAGGAAGGTGCCATAAATTAATTTACTTGGTTAAATGTTTTTCCCCTTCTTAAATTAACATTCAAACCCATAATTAATAAACCTTATACTTAGTTACTTTAGTTCCTTTATCTTAATAGCTTTAAAGTCCATTTAAATAGTTACTAAAACATACTAGAAATAAAATAAATAACTTAACATACAAGGGTATTAAATGGCCCCATTCACCCATTTACACATACCTTAAATTATCTAAAAACCATAATATTTATTCTTACCTAACAATTGTAGGGTTGATTCTCAACCCTTGGATCAAATCAATTGTGGCCACTAGATCTTAGGGTTCCATACTAACCCTAACTATCCTTATGAAATCTTATTAAACCTTTTTCTTTGCCCTAGCCTCCTCATTTGGTCACTTTTCTTGTTTAATTTACAGGTTGGAGAAATGGAAGCCATGAGAGCAAGGAAGGAAGAAGCCATGAAGAAAATTCACTAGAATCAAGCCAAGCTTAGTTTAGTTTATGGATTTATTTGAGCAATGTCTTCCATTTGAAGATTATAGAGGTTTCCACTCCAAACTGGAGTTCTTTATTTAATTATTTCCATTTTGGGTTCTCTATTTGGGCCAAACCCTACCTCCATTACAATGTATGAGATTGAGTACATTAAAACATCTATTTAAAGATTTACATGCTTTAAACAATGATTTTGTTCCCCTATAGTATGTTGATAGTCTTATTTTTACATTAAATAGGCCCAGATCTTAATTTGGTCAAGTTTAAAATTGCACATACGCAGATTTGTATTTTTCCGTTGTCAGTGATGAAACCTGCCGCCAAAGCAAAGCCGGCGGTCCTAGGACCGCCTCCCTACTGGGTGACGATTGACGAACCGCTGCCTTACGAGCGGTGGTTCAAAGACCGTTATTCGAACAGGGGCAGCAGTCATGTTCTTTAAAAAAATAGAATCTTCACTTCCACAATTTTTCAAAAACAAAATTTACTAGAGTGTTTTAAAGATCATCCTTAGCTTGAATTTATATTCCTAAAGTCTCTAGTTGAAAGGTTATTCCATTTATTCATTCCATGCCTAAAATTACTAACTTTAAGGATTTTCTAATTCCATAGTACAAGAAAACAACTACAAGCTCATTTTCATTTTCTTTCAAGTTCAAGAGTACGAAGCTTAATCTATTCTTAATATCATTGTTTTCATTCACTCAACAAAATGCAATTTTTTTGTCCAACGTAATCACTTAAATTTTAATGCATCTTTCCATTTCTTACTACAACCATTTGTTCAAGTAACCATAAGCAACTTTATTTCACATTCAACTTTGCAATGAATACACTATTAATATTTTACAACTTCTATGTTCTTCTTTTCATTTCTACCAAAAAATGCAACTTCCACAAAGAATAATGAGCTTTCTCTTTCTTTTTCATTACAAGTAAACCTTTAAACATGACATCCATTCCAATCCATTCCTTTACATACAACAATATGAGGAGAAAGTAAATTACACCTTCTTTAGAGAACTTTCTTCAAAATAATAATACAACTTAGTAAATGAAACTTACAATGCAACATTTCTTTCAAATACAATACTAAAAGTCTTCCACCTTAAGTGGGAATTACAAGGAAGATTTTCTCACAAGGGTTTCTTTTGACTTCACAAAAACTCCAAGTTTCAAATCACCAACAAGAGCTCCACCATGTCTTCACTGTAATCACAATAACCGAAAATGGAGGAGAGACAACACTCTCCACCCAACCAATAATCCAACGAGGAGAAGAAGCTATCCTCCTCATTGGCCCCGAGAGCCCCAACCACAATGCAATAAAAGATGGATCCAACTCATGGCAACTATTGCAAAGCTTCCACATCACAATACAAAGATTTCACAACCATTTCAAAACACAATCAACACAAAATACAATCACAAGAAGGAACTAACAAAATATACAAGACTTGGAAATGCAAAGCCAATGGAGCAAGGATCTATGGGGAGATCACTTATGCCTCCCAATGGGATTAGGTGCCCACCTAAAAACTCTCCAATATACATCTCAAAACTCTTACACAACTCTTATGCCTCCTTAAAGATCCTCTTATGCCTCCGACATTCTCTTATGCCTCCCTACAATCGTTTATGCCTCTCAAAAGAACCAAGTAAGAAATGCAAACATTCTCTTATCCAAGGTGGGGCACCCAACCCAACTCCCTCAAAAACATGAAATAAACTCTTATGCCTCCCTACATATAAGATCCCCATAGCCTTCTCCTACACCATACTTAGGCAATCTACCCAAGAACCCAACAAGCATACCAAAACATTCAATAACATACAAATATACACATATAAGAGAAAACAATTAAAACAAGGGTGTAGCTCCTACCTTTCCATGGTAGAGCTTGATCCAAGAGTCACACACCAAGCTCCTTCAAGCCCAATCCAACTCCAACAAGCTCTAACAAAATCCACAAGCACTCCAAAATTCTCCAACTCCAAAATACAAGAGCACAAACAAAATGAAGTAACCCCAAACAAACAAATGAACTTGTATAAATAGAAAAGAGAGAGAGGAGGGTGAGGTGGCTCCATGTAGGATGCCACATCACTTATCCTCAACTCCAAATCACAAGTCAAACCTCAACCCCAATGCACAATAAATTGGTGGTTGAGAGGAATGACAAGTCTCTTATACACACAATCCAAGCCCACACCCCCTAAGAACAAAATTTAAAACCCATGTAAGAAAAGTGCAATAAATGTCACTTTTTGTCTTACAAAACACATAATGAGGTCTATTTTTGACCCCCAATTCATAGGTAGGGTTGGTATAAGAAATTAAGAAGTGTGAGACAAACTTAACTTGTTCCACAAACCTCCAAAAATGGCCATTAAGCCCAAATCCGAAATTCCAAGGTAAGGTAGTGTACAACACTTAAAGTCATTTACACTCAATCAAAATCATAGTCCAAAAGACCAACAACTATAGTAAATGACTCCATTTGTCACATCTCCATATAGCTTAATAACATGATTAAATTACTTAATGAAGCACATTAATCAACAAGGATTAAATAAATTCTATCACAAATAAACCACATACTCAACAATAAATAAATAAAAAGGGAAAAAGTGCACACAAGGCCATGGTCACAATTGAAGGTCATCCCCCTATGGGAAGCCCCTAACAAACTAAAACAAACATAACACAAGTTGCCATGATGACTTTAGTTGTATCTATTTAGTATTCCGCTATGGTTGGTCTTCAATCCCTCTTTTAATTGTTGTGATATAATTTCTTGCAAAATCACACAATACCTCCTTCGGCCTCGTGGCCGCATCAAAACATCCAAGATAAAATATACACATATAAATCAATAACCATTTGCATATATCTAAATCATCATCTCTATTAACAATGCTACCATTTGTCTAAAATTTGAACATCTAAGTTCTATCTTTTTATCAGTATCAACAAGATCCCAAGATTAGTTCAAATGCTAAATCCTACTCAACATGACGAGAATTCTGAATGTTAGTAATACATATATCAACAACACATCATCATCATCAAATATAACATGTCTCTTTATGTATCTAAGAGTCCACACAATCATACTATGAATCACAATCCATGAAAATCAGGATATATCTATCATCTAACATCATGCTAAACCAAAATGATACAATAACATCCATGTCTATAGTTGACAGTGATTGAAATCAAAATGCAATAAGTGTCGAAGAGGAGTGGGCACTACAAGTACTCTAGTCTAAACATGGAAATGAGACTAGAGTATGAAGACAAAAACAAAAGGGCTCAAGGCCTCAAAAGCTTCCATCAATCACATGTAGACATTTAGATTGTATTTACAAATCAAAGGTTAGAGAATGAGCATATAACATAGGTTGGAGAAATTGTTTGGGAACAATAAGCTTCTTCCAAATAGCCATAGCTTGAAGCAATTACAATAGCAACAACTTTATACTTGTGAGAGCCTCAACACTTTTATTATAGATCAGAGAAAATTAAATGCAAAGCTATCATGGATCTTTCTGAATTGCCCAACTCCTGCAGGTTCTAGTGGCTCAAGAAATCTTTTTCAAATATTTGTCCAAGCCACCTGTAGATTTTGGTGGCCGTTTGTCTCTTTTCAAATCTTTGCCCATGCTGCACGTAGCTTATCCTTAGCTCACTTCACATAAAAGCTTAGCTAACTTTAATTTTTGGTGAGCTTCTTTGACATTGAAAGCTTTAAATAAGCTCTGGGTAGTTCACCATATAAGACAAAAGTTCTAATTTGTGCACCTATAGTTTTTACTTTAGCTCTTATAAATAAACTTTAGCTGATGTCTTTTTACATAGTCCTTCATTTAAATTAGTGGGGTGGGTTAGTAATAAAATAAAGCCTTTTTATATGAGCACTGTTAGGTTAGCTTTGTTGACGGAGATTTGACAGCTGAGCGAGGGCTCTTTGTAGCTTCTAATCAGACGGTAGGGTTGGGCCCTGGAGTTAACATCACTCTAACTTTCAATAACAATGTGCTAATGTCTGATAAAAATGGATAGTAGGGCGGGGCCTTTTGATTCCCTGCTGTAGCTTACTTAGCTGTTTGAATATAGCTCTCCGTCTACACAATTTTTCGCAAAGAGAATTAAGTCGAGAAAATTAAGCTTGCTGCAGATTTTATCAACACTCACCAGCTTGCTCTATTTGTTTCCCTGATTGTGTAGATCATCCTTCCATTGCCTTTTGATTCCTGCTCTCGCTTACTTAGCTGTTTGAATATAGCTCTTAGCCTACACAATTTTTGCAAAGAGAAATAAGATGAGAAAATTAAGCTTGGTGCAGATTTTATCAACACTGACCAGCTTGCTCTATTTGTTTCCCTGATTGTGTAGATCATCCTTCCATTGCCTTTTGATTCCTTGCTTTAGCTTACTTAACTGTTTGAATATAGCTCTTAGCCTACCAATTTTTTCGCAAAGAGAATTAAGTTGAGAAAATGAATCTTGGTGCAGATTTGATCAGCACTCACCAGCTTGCACTATTTTTTCCCTGATTTTGTGGATCATCCTTCCATTGCCTGTGGTAAGTCATCCTTTCAAATATTCTTCATTGTGGTATAGTACGAGTTGGTCTTTATTACTCACTCTTGATTTGGCCGTGAAAACTGGGTATCACTTTATACTTCATTGGCTCCCCTTGGACTTGACTCCTCTGATGTTTTGGCTCCGAGTCTTAATCTATTTCAACACCAAAACTTAACCATTTATCAACAAAAGTTACTCATACAAAACTATCTGTAGAGTTATCAAAGAAGTGTATCTTCTCAGCAACAGCACCTACTAACCACAATTTTGCTCAACGACAAATTTGCACACACACATCTAGTAATTAGTATGATTTTTACTGACACTATAACCAAGAAACTTCTCAACTGTATCAATATCATCCTTATACTAGGACAAGTAATAACAGCTACTGTTTTAGGCATTTGTGGATGACTCATCTTTGTAAATAACGGTACTTCATGTATCATATCCAACAGCATGTCTTTTCACACACCCATTCAACATGACCACCTGTTAGGCATCCTTCCACACCCACCTCCAACAGCAAAGTACCAAAACTGAACACATCCGAGCTTGTTGTGGCCTTTTATGTGTGATTGAACTCCAAAGCTATGTATCATAGCGTGGTCACCACGCGTGTCATCTGCAGCTTCTCTCTATGGATATACAATTTCACCAGTGTGAAATCCCCTAACCTTTTGTTGATCTTTCAAATCGTTTATCCTCGCATCCAATTTCTGCAAACTAGGGAATGAAGCAAGCTAATTGAGTATACTCCCATAATGATGCGCTCATTTCTCACAGTCATGCTTGGTAATGAATTTGTATTGAAAATGCTTGGTGCAGACTTCTCATCTAATGAGGGTTCCACCTTATTTGCATTTGGTCAAAATTAAGGGATAATCTTTAATCTTGTCAAGAACATTTACTGCTGCAAGTGTAGCCATCCTTCTTGATTCTACTTCTAAGGTGAAGTAATATGTGGCACCACATGATTGCACATCCACAATCTTGCCATTATATAAATTCTCTCCTTCCACCAAACACCTTTTAATGAATATAAAGACACCCTTTATTTCTCACTCCCATAAATATATTACACTGCCTTACTCATAGACACTACACTATGCCTTAAAACAAAATATATTAATACCTTCACCCATATTTGTATTTGGTGATCACATTGTTTACTAGCAACGTGAGATTTCAAATTGAGGGTCACTAACTCTTTATTCTAAAGTCCATCTTTTCTGAACCTTGTTCTACCATTAATAATGAAAGATCATTTGCAGGAGAAAATTGGACAATCCAAGCATCCAATGAACAGCAAAAACCTCTGGAAAAGAATTATCTTAAAAGTTGCCCGCTTTGCCTAAAGCTCTCAATAGCAAATGAAATCCAAATAGAAAACATACGAATACTTTAGAGGGACCCAGTCACAGGCCTTATGAGACCTAAGGCCTGAAGGCGTGTTCTGATACCATATAAGGTTAAATCCTGGGCCATATATAATATATGCAATAGCCTACATTTATAACCAAGCAAATAGTACACCATGAGATCCTTTCCATATCATGGAAACAAACTAAATCCTAGAATAGCCTATTCGTAACAAACCAAGAACAAGCTAATACTATACTACAATATCGAATAATTTCTAATTTATTTAACAATACACACATTACTCATCTAATTTAAATTCAGATTGCTTATCCATGTTCTTGATGAAAGAAAGGAATAACTAGAAGGGTGAAAAGACAGATTTAAAAAGTAAACCACACACAGATATATTAATGTTAGGAAAAGCATGATGCAGTTCTTGTGAATCCTGGCCAGCCTAAAATTTGTGCTAAACAAAGCAAATAAGCTTATCAGCTTGATGCATGAACTGGAAGTAGCTAACAATGCAGTGAGTAGGAAGACGAAAATCAACATACTAGTACATGGGATTTGTGAAATCACACATGTCGCTTGATCAGCATTCTTCATGGAAACATGTGCTTGAAATTTGGAGGCCAAACTGGACTTGTTAGTTGTCCTTTGTTTAAAACTGATGAAGACATGTATGGTAGATATATCCATAATATGGGTTACCTTGATCTTACCGTGCATTAAGGTGGCGGTTGATTCTGTTTTCTTGCAATTTCTTAGGACACTCAAGATTATACCATGACTGTGTTGTCTTTTGACTTCGAGAAAGAATGGGGTAGAAAAGAAAAGTAATATATAAAATTGAAGGGAAAGCAATCTTCAATGCTCCCAAAAGTTGATGACAGAAGAAAAGCGACCTTTGTTAGTTTTTCGTAAACATGGTCGTCAATAACTGTAGAATGTGCCTAATTTTTTTTTTTGGCAACATTTAAGGCATATCTTTTGAACAATGGAAGGAATTCCACTGCAATGCCATTTAAAATTTTGATAGTATAAAATTTCAAGTTCCTTTTCTATGAAGTAGGGTAACATGAAACATCTATAGTATGAAGTGAGTAATTTATACCATCTGTAGCCCTTCATAAAGTAAGATTAGACGTAAGACTGGGTATAAAGTAAAATAAGAGACATTGCTCCGAGTAAAACAATTGTTTCTTGGTTAGGAAATGTATTTCCAGACATCACTGAGGAAAATGCTTGGAACAACATCCAGAATTATGCATGTTGCAAAACAACTGTGCTTTGATGTCTAACAGAACCTCGAGGTTAAGGATGCTAGAAAAATAAAAGATTAGGAGGCCAAATTTAATATTAATGCAAGGTCTGAAGAAACTTTAAAGGACAGTTTGCTCAAGGCACTCCATTCTGATAAAGACTTAGGTTTTCTGGTTCCAGTAGAATTGCTGTTTTAGGCCATCCATCATTTAAATTACTTTTACATGGATCCTACAGATTTGGCCTTGGGACCAGCATCTATGCCTTCTTACATGCCTTATGTGCTAACTGCTTAACCTTCTTGTGATTTTCTTCCTTGAATGATGATAATGAGGATAGTGTAGCACCGTCTGTATAATCATATGTTTCTTTGTTTAGCTAGATATTCATGCCGAGTTTCAGTGTTGGCCTTGCTTTTCTAAGTGGAAGGTCAAAGGATTCAAAGATGTGCAATAACTCGCTTCAATGAGACTCAATGTTAAGTGTGTGTGTCTTTTTCCTAATATTTTTAGGTTCATTATGACGAGGATGAATTGCAAGAAAAGAGGACAAATGAAAAACAGGCTTGGGCTGAGATCCTTTGTTATCTGATTACACATTGCGCAAATTGGTTGGGTAAGTCCTTTTCAAATGAACTGGATGTTAAAACTTAGTGCTGCTTGTTTAATAACCTGGATAAACCTTATAGTACCACTTTCTAACATATTGATATTATGGATAGTATTTGTTCAAAGCAGAATCTTCAATACACTCTCTTTACCTGATGTTGTCAAGTAGTCTCCTCCTTAAATGTTAGTAGAGGCTATAATAATTTGATCAATCCATCTTCTTCTGGTTTTTGCTTTGCTTCCTTTCTTATTGTTTTCACGGTTCTTTGTGCTGTTGTATATGTCCGTGGTGCAAATATTATGTGTCTTTCCTTCTTGATACTCCAGGTCTCTCTTTTTCTTTGTTTCTGGAGGCTATGCATGGAAGTTATCTGTTGGACCTGTACACATTAGCTACACAGAATACAGACCCAAAGAGGCTTCTACAGTTAAGATTTGGTATAGCGTGGACTGGAGCACTCTGAAATCTAACTGTAGAAACAAAGTAACAATCAGTTCATGAAAGAGTTGGAGTCCATATTCTTAAGTCCAGTGTCAAACATGACCTACTGACTCAAAATGTGCCTTGTAGGCTCAGTAAGTTCTAAACAGATTTAAAAACTTCTTGAAAGCATATGTAGAAACAGTATGGGTACAACTAGTTACTCACAAAGCATTAGTTTGCAATCTTCATTTCAGCCTATTGTGCAAGTTGTTTTGCTCTTGGAGAGCTCAGGCTTCACTCTTCTCATTTTGACAGTTATACATGCAGTAATAAGAGATTTAAAAACTTCTTGGAAGCATACATAAGTATTCTAGAAATAGTATTGGTACAACTAGTTACTCACAAAGCATTGGTTTGCACTCTTCATTTCAGCCTAGTGTGCAAGTTATTTTGCTCTTGGAGAGATCAAGCTTCACTCTTCTCATGTTGTGGCAATTAGTTGAGGCACATATGAAGTATTCTCATGGAACCAAAGACTCAACCACGCTCCATATATAGCTCCAATAGTCCTTTCATGACATGTATTTGATCATAGAACTAAAGACCAAAAAATAAATACTGTAAAATAAGCACTGGCAGGCAAACATCTTAGATTTATGCACTATATGTGATTATGCAAAAATATATCATAATTCAAGTACCACAACCAAATACCATGATCTGTTGATGTATTTCTTGAAAGATAAAACCAGTTTTTTTTACGGTTTTTGATGATCCAAGTTCTATAGTGCTTTTGGAGTTTCTTCATGCCATAACGGCATAGCCTATATTTCTTCCCAAAGTTTGCATCCATAAAATAAACGAGGTAAAAACAGCACCAATGCTTAATAATACTAGGGTTATACTCTCTATAAGATTGTGGAAGAAGAGTCTATGAGAGAATACCACGATAAAGTATCACCGTTTGTTGTTTAAGTAGAGATTATGGAGATGCACACATACCATTCGCAATGAAAGCAAATGTAGTTTTAGCCAAATGTTACCAAGATTAACGATAAAATATCATTTAAGCTGTAGAAAATGTGCATAAGGGCACAAGCTACTACAATTGCAAGTACTATAACATGATCCTCAATCAATAAATTTGAATGAACAGAGGAAAGAAATTATATTAATTCTCGCCAATGGGGGTCAAGACTACAATTAAGTTCGTAATGATATAACCAACGACAAGAGTGTGTAAAGCATCTACTATTTAAGAAAACGCTAAAAGGGTTTGCGAAGAGAATGTAAACCCTAGGAAATAAAGACGAACTTTAAAGGTTACATGGTACCAACATTCTATATATGCTGACCAAAAGATACAAAAACGGAGGAAGTAGTGTTACTCGGGATGGCGGGACGGCAAAAAATTTCTAAATTTTGGGGACGGCGGGGGGACGGCTGATTAAAAAATATATAAATATTTAAAATAAAAAGATATAGTCACTAAATTATATAAATAAGCTGAAATAAAACCATTTGAGATTTAAATAAGGTGAAACTTGAACTCATAAACATCATGATCAAATACATTCCTTAATACTATAATATCAACTTCAAGTATATTATAAAATAAAAAAGTAAAACCATTCTAAATTACGATTGATGAAGTGACAATAGCTGATATTCATATCATTAATCTCATAGCCAAATACACCAACAATTGTCTATTGTCAATATTACAAAAAAAGAGGACAACTACAAGTATCAGCCTAAAAATCAGAATCTCCATCTGAAGCAATATCCATGAACTCCTCCTCGCTGGTACTAGCATCCTCGTCCTCAAAGGTAAGCCCAATCAATCCTCGCTGCACAGTGTTGTCCTCTTCAACCTGCCTCGGCTCCTCGGGATCTACATCCCACCGTAATGCTGGAGTCTGTTTGTACTCAGGTGTCTTGCGATCTATAAGATGCAAAGCACTGTGTACAGCTACAAGCTTCTTCGCTCTCGCAGAGGTAAGCCTATTCCTCTTAACAGAGTGTATCCAACCATACGTAGACCAGTTCCTCTCAGAGGCAGAGGAGCTAGAAACCTGGGAAAGGAGGCGAATGGCAAGTGGTCGCAGCAATCCTGGAAGCCCATACGGTCGCCACCAACTCTTTGGTTTCTCCTATGCTAATGTTACCTGTTTGTCTTTCTTTGATGTTTTGTACCCATCGAGTTCAGTGAAGTCAAGCCACTCCATTCTGATCTGTGAAGCCTCTTGTGGAGTGTATATTTTTTTAAAAGCCTTCATAAGGCCCTTCTTCACCTCATCATCATCCAATGGGACAACTCTGCCTGGCCTCTCCACATACCATTTGGGATTTAGTGCATACGCAGCCATATGAAGAGGAGTGTTCAACTTCTCCCATCTCCATCTGAATAATGGGTGATATGTTCATTATAGAACTCCAAAGTGGGGTCCCTCACTCGAATAGCTGCCTTCATTTGCCCAAGCATGCTATCGATGCACTCGTAGATCTTACCAAGATTGGGAAATTTGTTAGAATCCCCATATTTGATGACACTAAAAATGGAGCTATAATTGATATGATGTATATCATATCAACCCAAAATGTTTCATGACACCACTTCCTTCACTCTTTTCCCTTGATCCTGTCTTGGACTCACGCCACCTAGTCCAATCTGTGTCATAATCATAATTTGCAGGGGCTCCTGCAACTCAGACATCCTCTCCAACAAAATAAAATAGGATGCAAAGCGGGTGTCAATTGGTTTCAAAAATTCCTTCTTCGAAAAATTTCGAAAAAGTGCCAATGATGTGTGGTGATTGCATATGAACTTCTGCACATCTCTGGCATCAGTCACTATCTGATTAACCCACTGAATCTTCCCTATGTCTTTCAGTGCATTGTTCATGGCATGCACACAACATGGAGTCCAATAAATATGCCTATATTCCCGCTCCACTAGCTTGCCTGCTGCTCTGCACACATAAGCTGCATCTGTGATAACCTGTACAACATTTGAAGGTCCAACCTCCTCAATGGCATCCTTCAAAATCTGAAACTGAAACTCAGCATCTTTTCGCTTCCCAGAACAATCAATTGCTCTCAAGAAGTACGGTCCATTTTTGCAAGAGACAATGATATTGATGAGAGGACGGTGTCTAATATCCGTCCACCCATCCATGATAATGCTGCATCCATGTGACACCCATGTCACCTTCATCTCCTCCATCAATACATTAACCTTGGAATAGTTTCTATCCAAGATTGTTGTCCTGAGTTTTGTGTCTCCAGGAGGCACATAACTTGTACCTGCTTTTGCAACCTTAGCCATAGCCTCCTTGTAATAAGGAGAGCGAGCAACATTAAATGGAATCCCAGCAGCATAGAAAAATTTCCCAATAGCATCATCGCCTCTTCCTTGCCTTTGAATCAAACATGGCGATAACTGAATTTGGGGCTGCCCCCACGGCCTTTCTCTTCCCTCTGCTTTCCACTTCCGACACTTCAAAATTAGAACCAGCCAGAGTATTAGTAAGTTTGCCGATTTATGAGCGCTCAATGGAGTATTAGCCGTAGAACCACGAACTTCTGGGACTTTGTCCGTGGTATTTCCATTGAAGATTCTCACCATCTCAGCTCTCTGCTCTAGTGAAAGACCCTTACAAGTGCCAACCCCCTTCTGTAAGATGCAACAAGTGTGCATTGGTCCTAGTGATACTACCATGCCAAGTTAGTGCACATATGTTGCACTTCCATACTTTGCTCCCCCTCCAGACTTGGGGTTATCAATTATTTGGGCAAATTGTTGCAATGGCTTCTTCTTATCAAATGGTCCAATGGCAAATTTGGACAACATTTGAGAGGGGCAATTGGTAGCACTACCAGCTGAACTACCAGTTGCCGTTGCCACTACATTTTGTGCCCCTTCTTCACTCTCCCCCATTGTGGCATCACCAACTCTTCCACGGCCACCTATCTCAACTTCCCGTTCAACCCTCTCCTGCTCTGATTCATACTCATACTCAGTCTCAGTAGAAGAACTCATGGTGATGATTGCTGCAATGAATTAAAAACAACCATAACTATATGATTGATTGATTATGTAATGAATTAATTTAAAAAAAAAACGTAGCCATTTAAATTTTAAATTTTACAACCAAACCCTAGGGCCTATGCAAGATGCATTTTTTTAAATCCCACAAACTATATGCATGATTGCATTATGAATGTAGATGCAAATGCTAAAAAACAACCCCTAAAAAATGCAAAAATAATATAAATTTTAAACTAGAAATAAAAATGTAATAAAAAAAAAAAACGTAACCATTTACATTGTAGTTTGTATAACCAAACCCTATGCAATATGCATTTTTAAAAATCCTACAAACTATATGGCATATGCATGATTACATTGTGAATGTAGATGCAAATGCTAAAAAACAGCCCCTAACAAATGCAAATATAATCTAAATTTAAAAAAAAAAAAAAAAAAACTTTAACATGTATTCATTGTATTGTAAGCAAATAAAATTATAAATACCTCTTGTTCTTGCTCTTGCTCTTGCTCTTGCTCATCCTCTTGCTCTTCCTCTTGCCCTTGCTCTCACTCTTGCTCTTCCTCTTCCTCTTACTCTTGCTCTCACTCTTGCTCTTGCTCTTGCTTGGTGTGAATATTAAATGAGCCCATATTGTAAATTTATAACATAAAATAGCACTTTTAGGGTTAGGGGTAGGTTAGGAATGTTACTTTTATGCTATTAGTAATATACAAAAAAAAAAAAAGTGTTTTTGTCATTTAAAAGTCTGTTTTTCTTTTTAAAAAAACGCAGCGCCGGGGGACGGGGGGCGTCTGGGCGTCCCGCCGTCCCCCGTGTCCCCAACGTCTCGGGATGTTTCTGTCCCCCTCGGCTGTCCCAGGCGTTTCGCCATTTCGCCAAAAAAAAGGAAACGTGGGGAAGCGTTTCCCCACGCCCCCGTGTCCTCGGGGCGTCCAGGGACGCCCGGACGTGTTGAAAAAGGGGGGACGCGTCCCCGCGTAACATTGGGAGGAAGAGATGCTTCCCACGAATGACAAATCACAAGGTGGAGAAGAGTGTAAGATCCTCGAGGATCAATATCAAACAAAGGATAACTAGTGTTATCAATTACTATAATAATTCCGAGGTTATCATCTCAGAGGGTGGGTTTTATTGTTAGGAATTTGTGAAGCTATATCCTTAGACACATTTGTGTGCCCCATGTTGAAGGGGAGGAATCTCTAGTAACATTCAAGGTTAAAAGTTTCTTGGAAGAAGTAAATAAGCTTGTGGTACGGTCCATAAAAAGTCACGAGGACTAAAAGCTGTTGAGAGTATGAACCTCTCTGTTTGATTTTAGGTCTGATTTAGATTCTAAGTTCCTTTCAAGCGTTGAATTCTCTGTTATTGGTCTAGTACTTCCACCAATCTCCACAATTTCTACTTATATTTGAGTTATTATGTTAATATTGTAATGTCCCCTTTTCTAAATTAAAAATAATTAATAATATTTTAAGTCGGGGTACGACCAATTCTTCATTTTGGGACAACTTAATAATATTATTATTAAAATAAAATGTATTTTTAAATACTAAAGTGAGAAAAAGACTCTTAGCCTATTTTCATTATTTTCAGGACCCATACCTGGGTTTAAAAGGGAGAGGTCATCCCTCTTTAAGAGGAAAAACAAATGGTAAAAAAGAAATAAAGAGGCCTACATGGAGCGCTCCACAAAGAAATGAAAGAAAAGGCTATAAAAGCAAATGTTGGGCTCATTGTAATAATCATCTTGTGAATTATATTCTTCTCTTTTGGAAATTGGAGCATTGAGCTCTTATTTTCACCCTTTGAGGACGAAAACCCTCATTGGAGTTTGTAATTTATACATTGAAGCATTTATTTTGCATGAATTCATCAAGTGTTTAATGTTGATGTATTTTTGAAGATTTGTGTGGGAAAGGTTAAAATCTAAATTTTACCTAGGTCGCTTAGGGTTTTGTGGACCTAAAATAGGTTGCAGCCCTATTTTTTTTGCATAAAATCAGTTTGCTGTCATAAAAATCAGGTTTTCTACATGTGGTTGGCATCATTTTCAGCATTGTTCCATTAGGGTTTTGGGAAAAATTCAAATTCCTCAAATTTGAGCCCGAAAGGGACATTACAGTGGTATCGAGCTTATACTCTTCCCACCTAAGGGTTTTCATGCAAGAAGATAAAATGGCGGATATAATTTTTGGTGATGTTAGATTTGAAAGGCTTGCCCTAGGGAAAGAAAGATTGGCCAATAAAATGGCTCAATGATCCATACCCTTCAAGATCAAGGAATGGTGGAAGGAGCTCTTTAAAGGAAGTCAATAATACTCAGCTATCCAAAGCGAACAACATTGTTACATGGTATGAGGAGTATAAGGCTCTTCTAGAGAAGATTCGTGATGCCATGTCATTTTCTTTCATAGATCAGAGTAAGCAAGGGAAGATCAAGGCCCAAACCTAGGTCGCGACCTTACAAAAGAAAAAAAAAGAAAAATTAGATCTGTAAAGAGGGCTTTGAGGTGGAGTGTAATGTCCCCTTTTTTGAGACATTATTAATATTTATTTTTTATTTGCATTGAACCCTAAAAGGCATGCCCTATGCGCTACAAAGTGGGAGTCTTTTTAGTTAGTTTAATGTGCACATAGGTTAGTTACTTTTATTTATTTAATTAAAAAATAAATAAAGTGCACATAGTCTTAGTATTAAATATTTTAATGAGAGTTTATGTTTTCCCTCCAAAAGGGAAAGGTAGGTCTTTATTGGATATTGCACCCCTTAGTTCTATAAAAGGGAGGTCACATTTCCTTAGAGGGCATGTTGATGAATTATTGATTTCACTCCATGCTTGGAGAATTGGGATGTATGCCCATGGGATGTATGCCCTAGTTCTTGCATTGATCTCTCTCTTATTTGGATCCATTATTGAAGACTCCATTGTTCTTTCCATTTTGCTCTCTTGGTTGAAGGTGTTTGTGCATGATATTTTCTCTCTAGCTTTGTTGCAACTTGTCTAGGGTACAACAGACATTTTATTGAAAATCTGTATGTTATTGAGTATTTTTGAAGGGTCTAAGTGTTGGAAATTATTTATGCAATTTACCCTAACCCTAAGAATCTGGGTTTGGGATTTCGGGGCTGATTTGAGTGGTTTCTAGTGCATGACAAAGATCTGATATTTTGATGAGAAGCTCATAATTTTCCCTTTTCTAGTGCATTTGGTTTCAAGTAAAAAGAGTTAGTATTTTGGGAGTTATTAATTTCCAAAGTTTCAGCTAATTTTCATGAGTTATTATTTATTATTTTTACTTCATGCAAATATGCATTGGATAAATGAAGTGTAAATACCAGCCTGTATATGGATTGCCCATCAAACCCTCACCTTGGCTCACTCCAACTCTATTTGGATTGTATTGAAGTTGACACTAGGGTTCGTTGAGGTAAACCTAGGAGGGTTTATCTTCCTAGTGTTTATTTTTGCAAGTATTTAATATTAATCAATTAATATCCTACAAGGGATAATTACATGGAGTCCCGATGAAGACTATGTTGAAGGACATGGGAGGTGTTGCTAAATGAAGAACCAAAAAGGGTTTTGATGCAGCAAAGATATCTAAAGAAAGAGGCAAAAATGCCTATCATTATCCCTAAGGATGAGCCCTTGATTGATTTTCAGAGAACAACAGTTTTAATGTGTATGGAGGGCCAAGAGTTTGATGAAATATCGAAGCACGAGCCTAAGGAAGAGAAGGAAGCCATGAAGCACGAGTTGGAAGGTAAAAATCCTTTGATATTTAATGATGACATGCTGCAAAAAAATAGAGAAGAAAAATCAGATTTACATGAAGTATATGAGGATGACATTATGGAAGGGTATGTCCATGAAGGAAGGGCACTTCCGGTTCTTCATAATTACTTTCAATTCGCTGGAATTTCCCAAACAACAATCAATGAGGGGCAGATTGAGGGAGTTTATAACCTTGGAGAGAGTTCTAAAGATGTTCTAGACAAGTACCAACAAAATAAGGGTGAGCTCCTTTTTGGCAGCCCAAGGTATGATAGAAATGATCACATTTTATCTCCTCCTATGTCGCTGCCATACTTGTGCCATTATGGGCAGCTTGTTGAAAAGAATGATCATATGTCATGTTTGATGCCTCATAATATAATTGGTAATAATGTGAAGAACTCATTGAGTAACATAGGGCACATAGATCTTTTCTTACAAGTTCAAGATTATGTGAACATAAAAGTTTGGGTTTCGGTTGATCCTTTGAATTATAAGAAAGAGGAAGTCCTTGTTGAATTCAATATTGCTACTCCATGCATATGGTTAGAAAGAAATTTTATGAAGGATTGTTTTGAACTTGTTATAGTTGTGAAGGATTTACTCCTAGAGTGTTCCTTGAAGCCAAGTTCTTGTAATGTCCCCAATTCCGAGCAGTTGGCCTAACGGCCCTATTTTGGTCTTAGCCCTGGTCATTCCCAAGGGACTAACGACTTTGGAGGTTATTGGGGATGGTTGTCTGATTTCCTACTATGTTTTTGTTATATTTTGGTCGTTGGGAGGGTTTAATGGGCCCTTTGTGTTCTATTTTGTCGTTGGGATCACTTAAGTGGACACTTTTGGCATTTAATGTTATGTTTCTTCGTTGGGGCCACTTAAAGTCCCTTTTTGGCGACTTGAGGGGATATGTATGGCATTAAATGTTATATTTCTTCATTGGGGTCACTTTTTGGGCCAAGGCGCCTAGGAAGGGAAAAAACAACTTTAAGTTATTTTTAATTGGGCCCTCTTTATGAGAAAGTGCGCCTTGGGGGTTTTAGGGTTTCTTTGACATGGAAAAAGGTTATAAAAGGAGAAGAGGGGTGAAAGGAGAGGATTCATGCATACACTTATATTTCTTTTCATGGTGCAACTGCTGTTTGCAAACTTTTAGCTTGTGGAGTAAGATCCCACGGGAACCCTAGCTTCGGTGGTGAGAGATCCATCCCTAGCTAGCAGGGCATTCTTCGGTAGTGAAAGATCTACCCTAGCTTGTCATTTGGAGCAGATTTCAGGGCTGGTTTTACGAGAGATATGTTTCAGAATTTTCAGAATTAGGGTTTGAGGATTTTTGAGAGTTTTTGTGGAGATTTTCAGCTGGTTTTCGGATCAGACCTACGGCAGCCATAGAGGAAGGATTCGACATCATCTACAGAGGGTTTCACAAGGGTTTTGGCTATTTTCCAAGGGGGCGACTTGTTTGGGAAATTGCAGCCCTAATTTGTAGGGTTTCATGGCCGTTTTCAGATCCGAAGGTTGGAAAATCATCTACTATATTTATATATGTTATTTCCAAAGTTTCATCATTATTGCATTTGTATTCGGAAAGATATTAATTTTGAAGTTTCCGGCTATTTTAGGCACGCTGTAATTTTTGGCAGCGTTATATTGATTGAAAAATTCCAAAAATATTTCCCTTGTGTTCTTCATATTATTATCTTGTTCAGCTTAAAATTTCAAGTATTTTGGACGGGTATTTTGAGAGTTATTCATATTTTTCTGTTGCTGCCCTAGCTGTACTTTTTCTGCATAAAATCTGCAAAAATCAGATTTAGTATTTTTGCTGCAAATTTCTGTGTTGTCAATTTTGTGGTAAGATCCCAACTAGGGATATTTCAGTTCTACACTCCAAGGCAAGGATATCAAGATAATTTGGGTTGCTATAGCCAAGAAGAAGGGGGGGACTTATGAAAGAAGGTAATGTATATGGGCAACACATGATGAGGTAAAATCTACAATTTTATTTTCAAAACAACAGTCAAGACATAAGGGTTTTGAGTTCCCAAGTGATAAGCATGCTCAAGTAAATGTTGAATTAGTAATTGTTGTGTATGAAGATGAGCAAGATGGATGCTATCTTGCTGCCCAAAGCATCGTCACCCAACCGGACATGGAAGGTATGGTTGTGAGTTGTAAACATGTTGATTTTCAGATTTTCGAGCATGTTGTCATAAGATTTTGTACTGTTGTCATAGACATTTCCAGCTTGTCTATAATCTTATTTGCTGTCATACAAAAGAGGACAACCATGAGAGGGGATAGTTTCCACACTTTTGAGGTATTTTTAGTCATCAACAAAGTGTTTCCAGCCCCCACTATGTTGTTTTTGCAAGATTTCATGAGGGATATTCAGTATGACAGCAACTATACTTGTTTTTCACTTATTGTCCATGCAATTTCCAGCCCCTTTCCATTGTTGTTTGTAGAAGAATTTCCAATCATTTGGGTGAAGGGTTCTAACAATAGCAACATGCTTACATCTATCATAGGAGGTTTTCCATCTACTTTCATTTTGATTTTTGAGGGAAAAATGCATGATTATAGTTGTGTTTGGGGCAACATGACTGAGTTTTTGGACAAGCCATCACTTGTATGAAGTTTGTGAGAAGTTTGCAAGCAAAAAGGAGTTGGCCATCATATCTACAAGGCATGAAATGAAGAAGAAGAGAACTCTTGTTTTCTCTAATAAGTTTGTTCCATGTGCAGGTATAGGTGTGATGAAGGAAGAGTAGCTAAGTTTGCTTTTTTCCCATACAAATGAAGGAGCAAATAAGATTGCAGTTGTAGCAGAAGATGACATCATGAAGAATGTCAAATTTATGGTCACATGTGATCACCCTTTGCAAGGAGATGAAGCCTCTTCCATACTTGGGTTGAAGCGGAAAAGATTGGAGACATTGAAGAGGCAAAGGGCAACAACGAGTATGCAGCCCAAAATTCCTTATTGGCAGCCACAAATCATCATTTTTGGATAACAAAAGAGATGTACAACAAGGTGACTTTCTTGTGTGGTACACATTGGGACAACCTTGCACAATGCTTCCTAGTTCATCTTGGAGAGTAGAGCACCATTGGAGATTGGTGAATGGTGAGTTTCAAAGGGCAACCCACTTGAAAATCAGAGCAACACAACAAAGGCAAGGTATGATGACTCATAATTTGGTTATTTTTGCAAAAAGGCTCCAGCCAAGCATAGGAGAAATAAGGGGTGATGTTTGGTTACTCTCAAGTGTTAGAAGAAGCATCCTTATGACAACTATGAGCCCATTTGTACTCAATAGCATTGTTGACATCATTTTTGGCAGCTCTCATTCTTTTTCAGTTGCATTCATGCATGTGATTAGAGGGTGTTCTTCCACCATAGTTGACAAGGGTGAGATGGAAGGTGAAGATGCCCCATTGGGAAATGCTTTTGTTGGTCAAGTTGCTGAGCATTTTTCAGTTTTTTGCCCTTTGTTTGAGCTTGCAGCTGGCTGGAAAGTGTTTTGTACAACTGAGTGTACAAGGGAAGAAATTGCTACTACTGTTTTTGAGGACAAAATTGGGACAACTGGTTTTTTCTTCAAGGCAACCATAAAACTTCATGGGCTGCCAAGGGACTTCAATGAAGATAGGGGCAGCCATTGCATAAGTTTGTTTTTGCAAAAGTTCTCTCACTTGACAGGCACAAGAGCTAGATTATGGGAGTATTACATTACATTCTTTCACTTTGGCACATTGGCACTTGGGTATGAGAGCTTACATTTGCTTGAGGGCAAGCAAATTTGGGGAGGGAGAACTGTAATGTCCCATTTTCTAAATTAATTATAATTTAATAATATTCTAAGTTGAATCCCAACCAATTCTTCATTTTGGGACAACTTATTAATATTATTATTAAAATAAAAGGTATTTTTAAATACTAAAGTAGAAAAAAGACCCTTAGCCTATTTTCATTATTTTTAGTTGGCTAAAAGGGAGAGGTCATCCCTCTTTAAGAGGGAAAAGTAAATGTTAAAAAGAAATAAAGAGGCCTACATGGAGCACTCCACAAAGAAAAGAAAGAAAGACTATAAAAGCAAATGTTGGGGCTCATTGTAATCATCATCTTGTGAATTATATACTTCTCTTTTGGAAATTGGAGCATTGAGCTCTCATTTTCACCCTTTGAGGACAAAAACCCTCATTGGATCCTATTGGGGATGAAAACCCTCAATAGTCACAACACTTGGGGACGGAAACCCTCATTTGTTGCATTGGTGACTTCATTTGGGAGTCACATTGGAGCTTCAAAATTTAGAATTTCAGAACGACAAGGGTTTCTATCAGTGCTAGGGCACACATTCTAGCTAGGGCACACTTTTTTGGGGCTGCCACATTCATTTCCAACTTGATCTACCCATTTGGAGATTTTGGGATCACTTTTCAGTGGGTTTTTGTGGTTGGAAAAATCTGATTCTAATTTTATTGGATAGCTGATATTTTTGTGGTCAATTTGAGCTATCATTTGCATTTTATCTCCAAGTATTTATGAAGATATGGAATTTTGAAGTTTCAGCTGTTGAGCAATAATTAATTCCAACAGTCTGTAATTTATTGTTGAAGCATTTATTTTGCATGAATTCATCAAGTGTTTCATGTTGTTGATGTATTTTTGAAGATTTGTGTGTGGGAAAGGCTAAAATCTGAATTCTACCTAGGTCGCTTAGGGTTTTGTGGACCTAAAACAGGTCACTGCCCTAATTTTTGCATAAAATCAGTTTGCTGTCATAAAAATTAGGTTTTCTACATGTGGTTGGCATCATTTTCAACAATGTTCCATTAGGGTTTTGGGGAAAATCGAAATTCCTCAAATTTGAACCCGAAAGGGACATTACATTTGGTATGGAGGTTGGTCAACCTAAGTGATCACATCATAGGTTGTGGAGACCATGCATTCGCTGGAAGGGTGGCAAGGCCAGATCTTGATGTCTCAACTTGTTAATATGTGAAGTCAACATTAAGTGAGTAGGTAGCGACCAAGCTGGCAGGTAGTGACACGTTTTCGGGCACCGTACATAACGACACGCGGCTTTGTACTACGAGTTCTTTCTATAAAAGGAACCCTTGGATTGTAAAGTTGTACGATTGTACAAGATTGTAATCATTAGAGCTAGTGCATGGTGACTGCCATTGATGTAACAACAAATTTATTCCCGAGTAATAAAATACTAAGAGACCTTTGCCTGTGGTTTTTACTTGGTACATTACCGGGTTTTCCATGTAATATCTGTGTATGTGTTTTGGATCTGTTTATTTCTTATTGCTTTCACTGTGATTGTTTCTCTCTACACTGCTTATTTTTCTAACAAGATTATTACAGCTAGAAATCACCCTATTTTGTAAATTCTGTAAATAGTTGTTTCAATTGAGCTGGGTGATTTTGGCCTGCTATGCTGAGCTTTTCTATATTCCAAACAAATTGGCCACTCAGGTTATGTAGACTATAGTCTTTTAGAAGATGGGTCCTTGTTGCTATAAAGGGGTCTGTGACACAGAGTGTTACAAAACTAAGTGGCGCATGCCCCTCCCGACCAAGGAGCAATTTTTCTGTTCCTGATGCAGGGATGCTCCACTGTCATTACAGCACATTGATTGTGTAATGTGGTAGCTTGTTTATTTGGCCAAGATGATGAAGGATCCTTCCACAACCTCCAAACTGATTTCGTTGACATGGCTTGATGTAATCTTCAACGATGCCTAAAATTGAGCTCCCCTTGATGTTTTCTTTGGCTTATTTTCTCCCATGGTACCATGGAGTACTTGAATTTGCTATCAATCTCTAAAGGAAATTACTTTAAATTTGATGAGGTCTTCCTCTGCATCTGTCGGAAGCGGCATAAGATTGAGAAGATGGTTTGGAAGAGGTTGCATAACAGCTTTAATAAGTTGTATCCTGACCGCAAATGACAGCCATCTGTTAGTCCACTTAGATAACTTGGGCTTCATTCTTTGCATTACGCCATCCCATAAGTTTCGTTTGTGCGAGAAATGAAGTGGAAAACCCAAGTGACTCATTCTGCCTTTGATTTTTTTGATACTAACACTAATTTTGTCACATTTAAGATGTTTTAGCATCTTGTTAAACTTCCTTGATTCTTCCATCACATTCAGCAAGTCAGATTTAATGATTTCCCAATTCTTATGATAAAATAAAGCTGGGAATCCATTGGGAAATGGAGATTTATTGGGGTAAAATGACAATACAATAGCTTTTAGTCCCTGTTCTTATATGGCTCTCATCATGTGTTGCGTTGCTTCAGCTGTAATGATATTGGGGATATGCTGAAGGAGTTATTGTTGGGATGGTAAGCTTGTGTAGCAGTTTTGTTCCTTCGCCAAGAGTTGTTGGAAGTATTCTGTTGCAAAGTTTAGGATGTCCTTATGATTAGTGAGAACAGATCCATTGCGCTTTTGTATCTGGTATACTGAGTTTTATTGCTGCTGTAAAAGAAATTCGTATCGGCATCTCCATATTTAACTCAGTGTTCTCTTGATCTTTGTCCCCAATATTGCTCTACTTATTGTTGAATCAAGGTCAAATTGTGCATTTTCTGTGTGAGTCCATAATCTCTGATTTGATGCTGCAATTGCTCCAAACTCTGAATCATTTGTTTCTTGTTCCATATTCTATAAGCCACTTGTACACCCAAACCAGGTCACTTGGCATTGTGGACTATATATGGACCTTTCCTTTCCTTTCATTTTCCAGCATTTCAATTTCTGCTTCAAGAAATTCAGCTTTCCCACAGATTTATACATAGCATATCCTTTGATGTGGTTTGCTTCATTGCACCAGCTTGTGATACCAGCAGCCAGATTTGGATGTGAGACCCATAATTTTTCAAACCTAAATTGTGGCCAAGCCAAGATCTTTTGTCTAGAAGACATATACAAGCCAATGGTCAGAGATAGTATTACCGAATTTTGCAGTTAAGTTGATATTTGGCTGCAGCCATTAATCTTGTTAGCAAAAATTTATGTCCCTGCGGTTTTTGGCTTATCTCATTGATTTTCCCAATGGGCAGTGGCATAATTTTGTAACATTGAATAAATCAACATTGGAGTGGGTGATGTTCCTCTGCATTTGAGAGGGGTAGCTCCCTTGTAAGATATGTGTTTTTGGGGTTTTTGTGTACTTCTGACCGGAAAGCACAAAAAGGAAACAAAAATGAAAACAGAGAAAGCTGAGAAAGGAGAGAGAAAATGGAAGGAGATGCACACGTGAATAAATAAACACAGAGTTTATTACAATGAATAGGAGAGTAAACAATAAGAATATTGACAGTTTAATGTTGGAATCTTGCATTCAAGAAAGGAAAGAAAGAAAGATACATTTAACATAAGAAAATGTTATTGCCAAAAAAATTCTAAGACACAAAGTTCTGCAAATCTCCTTGTATTTCTTATTAAACATGAACACAAAGTTTCTTGTACTTCTTCCTCTCAAGCAAAATTTTGAACATCAAAAGTCCTTACATGATGTTTAGTTCTCCTATGTATAATGGGAAAATGTATCTCCTTCAATGACCCTTCACATTCCTTTCATATCATTTGCTTTTTACTTTTTACAAAACTGACCTTTCATTATCCATTTCCTAATTCATCTGAAGTTTATTGAGGATTGAACATTTCACTTCATTGGATAGATCGTTGAAAGAGCTTTCTAATGCTTTAAACGGGAGCCAAAACGGAGTCCGGATGCAAAAATTATGACCAAAATAAGAAACTGCATTTTGGCCTTTGTAGTCTGGTGTTTTTTTGGGCCTGGTGCGTACTTGAGGTGCTGCCACCACTGCAAAAGTGCATTTTATTTTATGCAAAAGTTGTCAAGTTTTGGGTTTTGATTCTTTGGTCAAAATCGCTCCTTGGGATGAGTTATACACATGGAAACCAACTTTTGGAGTTTTGAAAGCGCGAGTCGGAAAAAGTTCGCTTGGTGCACACTTGAGGTGCTGTGGGAACCTGGTATCTCCCTCTTTTTATTCCCACTAGAATTGATCTCTAAGGATCAAACATTTCACATCATTGGATAGATCGTTGAAAGAGCTTTCCAATGCAAAAGTTTGACCAAAACGAGTCTCTAAGGTGTTGTTGGAACCATAGGTGAGCCAATTGAGGCACTTCGAATTGCTTCAAATGGGCACAGTGCGTAGTTGAGGCACTTCCAACACTACTTTAAATAGGAACCTTGATTTTACACGAAAATTGTTAAGTTTGAGTCACTATGTTCCACCAAGTTTTCGGGATGGGGACGGCAGGGGACTGGGGACGTTGTTTCAGGACGGATTTTTTTGTAGGGCTTTTTTAGGGGACGACTATTAAAAAATAAGGGAAAATTTAAAAAATATAGGAAATTTCAAATATTTATATGATAACATTGATAAATCATAAAACATTCATCACACACATTATAGAACCTTAATACATAAAATTGGAGCTGAAAGGAAGGAATGTGGATGTCCTAAAATATGAATGTGGATGTCCTAAAATATGAAATATGGATGGTTGTGCCTGTTATTATTATTCTATCCAGAAAGCTGGAAGGAAGGAATGTGGATGTCCTAAAATATGAAATATGGATGGTTGTGCCTGTTATTATTATTATTTTAGGATGACATTAGAATTATGCTTTTTTTGGATGGTTGTGCCTATTATTATTATTCCTTCCTTTTTCCTTATCTTCGCGTGAACATCGAATTTAGAATTATCAAGAATGTTTAGATCTCAGGTATATCTAAAATTGGCTGGTAAGCCCTTTCGATACTTGAAAGCAGTTGCATCCCTTGGGATCTCTCATTTTCTTTCTCTTCTAAACTGCACTTAGTTACTTATCACCAGATTATGTACATTCAGGTCTATTGCACTTAAGAGAGTATAGTTTTTATAACTAATAAAGTGTTTGTTTTGCAGGAACGTGCAACAGAACTCTGATCTGTGTTAGTATGTATGCCTCAGATATGCATTATACACTTATATATACACAATATATTATGGACGAGAGACTTCATTTGATTATCATTGAATTAAGAATTTCATATAGAAATTCAGGTTCTAGACATGTTTAATTGCAATATAATGAAAAGTTTTAAAGTAGCACTCCTTATTGAACTGAGTTTGCTTTAGATTCATCTCCTTGGGTTAGTAAAAGTGGATTTTTTGGTTTACAAGCAAGTAATCATAATATGAGTTCTACGTGTTTTTGCTAAGGAATATGGGTTTCTGGTTTTCAACATTGGGAAAGTTTTACGTCCTTAAGACTGAAAGGAATGCTAATGGTAGGTTAATCTAAAATTTGATAGAAAAATATGGAAATTTTAAATGCGCTTTTACTTTTATGTGAAAGGTGGTACCATCTAAAATATCTAATTAAGCGTAATGGGTCTGAATAAGAGTAAATTAAATCTCTAGAAAATATTCTAAAAGATAGTGAAGCCAAGTGTTTTCTTGCAAATGGTTTGGGAACATCTTCCCATATTGCGAAAGGAACTTGTTGAAGACATGTTGGAATTAGGTGACATCAACAACGATGCCTATATAGTAGAGTTACTATGTTACACTCTAGTTGTGTTTATTGGCCTCCTACATTTTATCACAACATATTTCATATTTTAGGACATCCACATTCCTTCCTTCTAGCTTTCTGGATAGAAATAACAAAAATGAGCTTCTTTTTTTGTTTTGATTGTAAGAGAGGTTGTTTTAGGTTTAGGTTAGTTAGGAATGAATGTGGGGGTCCTTGTGGCCCCCACATTCCCTTTTTTAATTAAATTTGTGTTTTTTTCAAAAAAAAAGTTAAAATGTTGTTGGGACGTAGGGGACATCCAGACGTCCTTGGTATGGTTGGGGGACTTGTAGAAATCCCTTGGATGTACCGAGAACGTCTGGTCGTCCCCCTTCGGCCCTCGCTCAAAATGTGGAGTTTTGGGACGTCCCAATTTTTTTGACAGATTGGGGACGGGTAGGGGATGTTCCCATCCATCACCTAGTTTCGAAATGTCCCAGTGACGGGCGAGCCTAAAAAGGGCAGGGGGATGCGTCCCTGTGGAGAATAGGTTTGAGATTGTTAACCTTTGGAGAAAGTTGATCCTTGTGACAAGTTCTACATGTAGGAACCAAAATTTGGAAGAAGTGAAGAAGTCGGCGTGCCGAGCGCAGTGATTGAGATACTTCCTACACTTGCTTCAAATAGGCACTTTAATTTTACATAGAATTTGTAGAGTTTGAGGCCTGAACCTTTGGATAAAGTTGATCCTTGTGAGGATTCATGTTGAGTGTGCAGTTGAGGCACTTTCTAGCATCGCCCATATAGGCGCCTTGATTTTACACAAAATATATCGAGTTTGAGATTGTGAACCTTTGGACAAAGTTGATCCTTGCGACGAGTTCTACATGTAGGAATCAAATTTGGAAGATTTGAAGAAGTTGGCACGCTGGGTGCACTGAGCCTGTAGTTGAGGTACCTCCTGTACTGTTCAAAATAGGTATCTAAGCTTCAGGGGCTGAAAACAAGTAAGCATACTATGCCCAATGACAGACCTGCAGCACTTTATCAATTTCTCAATATGCATCTCGGGAGCAAATATTGATAGAGAGATGGGGGCCAATGAGTATTCGGTCATAGTCGTGATTCTAATATATGTGGGTGGGGGTGGATAGATAGATAGGGTCTTATTAATATATGTTATGTTTCTGACCTTTAAGCCGTTTGACAAGAACTTGTATTTTTCCACAGCGAATATGTTGGATCAATTTTTTGACGATTTTAACTACTTGAAACATTTGGTTACAACAAATGTGCAACAATAATTTGATCAATTTGTGATGGAATGCAGGCGTTTCCCCTTATTTTACCAAGTATACATCCCTTTAGACTATTCAAGATCAATCATATAATTGTCCCGACATGGATTTTCAAGAGCAGCAGCTGTTCTGCCATGGAATCTTGTCCTTCCTTTTTTTTTTCTTTTGTGCTGGTTATTGTATTTAAATCCCCCATACAGATCAGATTATGCGGTTTATGATCCATGATCTATTCAGATATTTTAGCGAAATACAAGATTCTGATGTTTCCTTCGGGTGAACACAAGTAATTTTTGAGAGAAGAAAATCACTGCAATACCCCAAGGAAAGAAATCGGAGGAGAGGTGAACATGCCTGGAGGGGTCCTAGCGTATGAGTGTTGGTCATGTATTGTATGCTCTGAATCCCAGATTCGAGGAGAAATATAAACTTATTTGGTACTTGGTCTGGTTGTTTCTTGAAGAAGAATTAAGATCAATTCCTTCAATTTTGATTCAGTTATTGAGGAAGAGGTGTTTATTTGGTACACCAATTTCTCTTATGTTCCCAACAAGCATTCACATTGTTGTAATTGTTTTTAATGGAGGTGATTACTTCCATTGGTTCCTCACAGTTTGTTGACTTGGGGACCCAGAGTTGCATCTGTTGCGCAATTGTGGGGTGTATCCTGTTCTTTGCTGTATCTGTGGTGTTTGGGAGAGATTTGCACCTATCCAATCAGACATTTCAGCAAAATACAAGATCCTTATGTTTTCTTTTGGGGGAGCATAGATATTGACATTAGAAAATGAGATCTGTAATTCTTGAGAGAAGAAAATAGCTGCAATAGCCCAAGGAAAGAAATTGAAGGAGAGATGAACATATATGGAGGGTCCTAGTGGATGAGTGTTTTTAATCTTGGCCATGTATAGTATGCTCTGAATCCCAGATTCTAAGAGAAGTAGAAACTTTTTGATACCTGATCTAGTAGTTTCTTGAAGAAGAATTCTATCAAGTCCTTCAAATTTGGTTCAGTTCTGTAGGAAATTAGGAAGAATCATTTATTTGGTACGCCCATACCTCTGAGTTTTCCATATTAATGTAGTTGCTTTTTAGTTGAGGTGCTTTCCTCCATTGGTTGCTCGCCATTTGCTGACTTGGGGACTCAGATCTACATTTTCTGTGCAACTGTGGGGTCTATGGTGTCTTCTGCTGCATCTTTGGTGTTTGGGAGAGATTTGCACTTCTTTTTGGGTCCATCTTGTGCTTAACTTCCAAGGGTATAAGATCCATGAGAAGAGGATCCGAGGGTTGTGGATCCTTAGAGTCGGAATTCTTATTTTGGCCTTGAGAATTGGCTGTCCTTGATTCAGCTGAAAATTTGATGGGATCTGAATTCTTACGATGATTGGGCTGTAGATTGCTTGAAGTATTTGTGGCCTGATTACTGGGGGAGGAACTTAGAACAACACAAATTCTTCCTTTTCCTTTGCTTGGATCTGCTAGGGCTGCAAATGGGTTGTCCTAATGAATGTCTTTGGGCTTCATCTGACCACTAGTGTCTTTAGCTTTCCTTGAGTATGCTCTCTGAAATTTCTCTCCCACAATGACATTTGATTTGGTCCAGTTTTCAGTCTTGTTAGCCATTGCAGGATTCTTCATCCCTTTGGTAGATTGATATTCACCTTGAGGGTGCTTGAATACAACAAACTCTTGTCAAATGCCCATGTGCTGGTTGATCCGACATCTGAAGGGATGTCTTTGTAATACAGTGGTTGTTCCCATTCAATACATCCCACATTGAGAAAAATTCAGTCGTGGAGAGACATTTCTATGTCCATATAGATGCGGATCCTAGCAGAATTTAGGACTCTTGGATTCGTGGCAATTTCAGATGCAGCTACATACACTCCTATGGCAGATCTAATCTTCCTAATAGATGATTCTGCTGAAATTTGCTTGGGAGCAAAGGCAAGTGAACCCAAACACGAATTGTGCTTGGTAAATCTTCTATGGGGTTGAAAGCTCTAGACTAGTGCTTCATGAAAATATCTGTCTTTGGTTTAGAACCATCGCCCTCCTTGGAAGACTGTGCTGAAATTGCAGAGAAAATATTCCTTTGGCATTAAAAGCTGTTGTTCCACCTGACCACTAAGCATCCAATTTTCCTGTACCTAGAATTTCATAGTTTTGTGACTAGGGAAGGCTCTCATAATTCTATAGATTAGACCCTGTTTTTTCAGCATCCATAATTGATTTTTTTTTTTATTGATAAACGCTTTTGACGAGCTATGAACCGGAGGGTTGGTGGGGCCCCACCCTACAACAATGTCCTTCAGACAAGATATTACAATTTAAACCAACACAAACTGCGACCACGAAGCCCGCACCGACGATGCAATTTTTTTCCGCCACCGCCGTTTTTAGAGCCACCAGCTGCTGCCAATGCCAACGATGCAAATACCGCCACCGTCGATAACCACTAGCCGTGGCCATTGGTGATGCAACACCTGCCACCACCGATAACCACCGCAACCTACCGGTGATGCAACTCCCGCCACCACCGGTAAACCACCCCGAAGGGGATCGTGCCTAAGCGGGATTTGAACTTGGGTGGATCCAGACACAACCATCCGTCTTAACCGATCCACCCAAACCCCATTGGTGCATCCATAATCGATTTTGCCTTTCATCCATTATGAAATAAATTTTGGGGGTTATATCCATTTTGAGGTAATAATGATTTTCCTTCAAGGATAGGAAATTGGGCCTAATGACTGGTTCCTTGGCATGGTTGTAGACCAAAGCTCCGAGTTCATCTTGACAGACTTGTTTTTCCTTGGCGGCAGCAGATCTGAAATTTGAAGCTTTAGGGGAAGACACTTGAATGTTCTCCGTGATCAAGTTTGTGTCATGCTCCGGGATAGAGGCAGAGGCACGTCAGATCTAGGAGGCCATGGCCTCCTCACCGGGGTATCTAAAATCCAACCAGTATCATACTGTTCAGAGATCAGATAAGCAGATTAAAAGAAACTGAGGATGAAGCTAGACATAGTTGGGAGGGCCTTTGGGTTTCAGAGATCTATGGATTGTGTATCAATGCCTTCCAGAATTATGAGCTCAACGACTTGTATGGCATTGTCGTATTCTAGTGTAAGTAAATTTTTTGGGCCAGTTTCAAATGCAGAGCATATATGATTCAAACATAATATTTTTCTGCATGAAGCATTGTGGTGTTTGTTCGACATGAGATAAGAGGCAGCATGGTTCTTCGTCCATGGATATGGACCTTTTTTGTTAGTGATAGAAGCTTGAAGGCTCTTGAAAACTTTTATCTTATTTTTTATAAACAATGCATATCACTATTTTCAAAAGGAAAATCTTATTTTATTTCATGTAGTGCCTCCGTTTAAGGGAATAAAAATCGGCACTTTTGTGAAATTGAACTCTTTTAGCACACTTGCTAGTTCTTGCACAATCCCGTAGAATAACAAAAGATTAGCCATTGGAGTTTTGAAATAATCCCGATCGATTGTAATCTGCATTTAGACTCTTTATAGTGAATATTGAAACAACTTAAATACATTTTGGAAACTAGTCTCGTTGTTATATGCTAAGTATGCTTGGGTTTAGTCAATGTCTTATTATATTTCACGTAATGTGTGAGGAATAATAATCGGTACCTTCTGTGAAATTGAACTCTTACAACACACTAGTTCTTGCACAATCCCACAGAATAACAAAAGATTAGCCAATAGAGTTTCAAAACAATCTTGATCAATTGTAATCTGCAATTAGACTCTTTATAGTGAATATTAAAAAAACGTAGTACATTCTGGAAACTAGTCTCGTTATTATATGCTATGTGTGTTTGGGGTTAATCAATGTCGAGCAAGTCTGATGATATTGCTTATTCAAGTAAAGCTTTCAATCTCAGAAATCACTGTTGGTTTCATATAAAAGAAGAGCTAATGTTAAATGAGATAAAAATGGGTATTTATGGCTCTAATACGGTGTATGTTCTTCTTTCTATCGCTTTAAAATTTTAAATCAATTACTGCCAACTTCATCCACTGTTGTTCAGCTTTCTTTTGTCACTTTCTCTAAACAATTGTTATTGTTAAAGTATTTCTTTCATAAATAGATTTGTATAATGAATCGCTTGCAGTGCGAGCATTCCACAAAACACATTTTCTTTATATGACACCTTGGGAGCTTTGAGCGAGCTTTGAGCAAGTCATTGATATCAATGTAAATATTTATATGAATTGATTTGAAGTTAGGCTACATACTTCCCTCTGAATGCTCCTTTGCATCTTATTGTAGTTGATATTGTAGCTGAATCAGCAACATGGATTGGGAGAAGCCTTTCTTGTGTTTGTGCCCAAAGAAGAGAGAGTGATGATAGAGTTTCTATTGATTTGACACCCCTACAAGTAAGCATTATAAATAGGAATCAATATACATTTGTAATGTCCGTTCTTGCAAACTCTTGGTTAATTTGAGTGCATGCAAACTTGTATGGTTGTTCATTTTTGATTCCTTCATTACATGTTGATTTTGTAAAACAATATATAGTATGAAATTTCTCCTTCCAATATGGTAACCTCAAGTTAGTTGAAGTGAATCTGAAATGAATTACAACCGCTGTTTACATTTTGAACAAAACTGATTGCAGTATTATGAATTTGCAATCCACACTACTCAAGATTGTAAAATTTAATCTTGTTCTCTTGAACTTGACCATCTACTAGCAAGTTGTAATTTGAAAGCCCAAATAGTATCCTCCACCTTGCATTAGAGGGGATTATTAAATAGGAAAGAATGCGAGGATCATCCAAATTCTTGATATACATACAAGTCTAACTAAATATAAAAGCATATTTTAATTTTTTGAGATGTTGATAATCACATGTCAATGCATATAAGGGAGTCAATTGCTTATGTTCACATGTAGGAAATATAAGAGACATTATATAGATGTATATTATAGTTAACATATCAAGTATAGATCTTGTTGATGCATAATGAAAATCTCAGGTTATATGAATGTAATATGTAACCTCTAATCTCCAACTTATTCTATGTTCCAGGCTTTGGTTTGTACTTAGCCATAAAACTTGGAAACATGATCTGTGTATAAAGGTTCAATTAAAATCTGCCTACATATCATGACATATTTTCTACTTTGTGTGTTTTTTTCTCTGCGCTGTTCAACACTCTCTTTTCCTGAGATTCAGCAATATAAATAAAATTATAAATCTTATACAGAACCCGATCTGTTGAACAAAGGGAATTTGAACACTACTTTGGAATCCACAAAGCAGTATAAGTCTTAATACTTTATTGTTCATTAAATTTAATATGAATCCAATTGAATAAGGGTAACTTTAATAACTTGCTGCGTAAATTTCTTTTCGTAAGTGATTTTTATTCAAGGTTGAATTTGTGATAAAGCTGGAAACCGTGAAGGAACTGTAGTTTAGTGGTAGAGTACCCGACATGGTCAAAGGAGGTACTAGGTTTGAATCCTGGCTGGTCCATGTTTTAGAATACTCTCTACATGGCTCACCATAGAAAGTTGCTTGCTGTGAAGATGTCCAAAGCTATAACAGATCTAACTCTCTTTTTAAATCTCGAATCAGGGGTGGTTCCTCATAACTCACCAACCATGGTACATTGTGTTACAGCATTTGTAAAATATCAGTTGGAGATTGATAGTTACAATTGTATAGCGTCACATGGAGCCATTATTCAGATATTGAAACAACCCTATTTTGAATCTGCTTATGGAGCCATTTTTCAGGATGTTGGAACAACCCAGTTTTGAATCTGCTGCATTTCATGATAGCTGAGTGTGACTGTTCAGCTTCCTCTGATTTTTGCAATAACTTCAGCCTTTGGTTTCTTACGCGCATGGCTGGCACCACTCATTTCTTGGCCGATAAATAATTTGGTAAACGACACAGTTTTTAGTAATGCATGTATTGCCATCCTTGAACTTTACCTTCAGATGCATCCTCCATTTGGTGATGAATTTTACCTTGGTTTTGAAATTGGTGATGAGTTTTAGTAACAATTCCATCATCACTTTCGGCGTTGCTACAAATGCTGCGCAGCTGGTGAAACATTATTCATGATAGTTGTAAATATATTATTGTTGGTAGTATTGTCTCTTGTCTACAATGCGTTTCTGGACCTTAATACTAATGTTTCTAGCGAGATAAAGTATTCTTCTATAGGTAGAATATTCTCTGTTCATTCATTTCCTTCTGTCATTGCCAACCTTTGATTTAGTCCATGAATGTAGGATGATTTAACAAGTTTCGGTTTATGAGCAGCAGTAATCGAAGATGGGATTATTCTTGGCTTGGTCGTTTTTCATTATTTGAAAAAAATGCTAGCAGAAAACAGAGGAAGGGCTCTATGACATTTCTCCTATCTTTTGAGCATTCCCTTTGGGTAGACTGCAGATATGGCCTGCTTAGACATCCTCTTTGAGCATAATTAATGCCTCAGAACCTGCTTAAATGTTTTTGTTATATCTCTTTTTCCTACTTGGGTTCAGATTATGCATTGAAGGTAATCCTTATTCATGTCTGTAGTGGTGCAAAACTTAAATATTCAAAAATCTCTTCCTGATATTTTATGATG
This sequence comes from Taxus wallichiana var. yunnanensis, assembly GCA_018340775.1. Taxonomy (NCBI): domain Eukaryota; kingdom Viridiplantae; phylum Streptophyta; class Pinopsida; order Cupressales; family Taxaceae; genus Taxus; species Taxus wallichiana. The sequence continues at coordinate 535,032,751 of CM031244.1, forward strand.
GTTGCCTGTGCTTCTTGCTAAATGGACTATGTGGGAAGCGGAAAATGAACATGTTCAATTCCTGAAAATTATTACTCAACATGTATGAAAGCCCTCCACTTCATCTTCTTAAGTTGTGCCAGGTTTCTGGATTAAGGTTGCAGTTGATTTATTCTTTTGTTTAGTCAATAAGTTGCAATTTCTATGAATATTGTGGGCTGTGCTTGATCATTATAGTGAAGGGACACTCGATTGCCCTCAGTGAAAATGGCAGTGCCTTTCTTATAACAAACAGATGAGGGAAATCCCAAAAGACAAGACATTCATAGAACATAGCATATTATATGTGGAAAAGCATCATCATGGGGAATACAACCCATCATTTTAAATATAGTTGATATTTGCCAGGTTGGCTGCAAAGGCTAAATTCGTTCCATTCTTACTTTTCAAGGTAGGGAGTTTCTTCTACAGGTTATGTTTTTCAGGCTGATGATTGGAGGTTGAAACACGTTAGTGAAAATCATCTTAAAGATATTCTTGAAAATATGTAATGTCTTAGCAGCAGGGAGCATCTGCATATGGACAAGCAATGCATATTCGACAGAAAGTGCTGTAGACAGGTCTTGGACAACTATGGATTTGGCAGAAGGTTCCAAAGGTAATAATATGGAGAAACCTTTGCTTAGGAAAGCCCTCTTGCTGATGTTATCTTCTCACTTGGACTTCCCATGCATCCCCTCTATACATTTATCGTTGGATATTCCGTGTATGCGTCTCATCCCTGCCTTCCTCTTATCAATTCTTTATGCCAAGCAGCATTAGAAAGGTGAAACTCCTCAAGCATGGAATGTTTTTTTGTGGATGCTGTTGCTAATCTCTTTAATGATGTACTGTATTCTGGTTTTCCTTCTTGGTGTAAACCATAGTCTCATAGTGTGGTGTCATGGTTGTCTTGATAAGATGAAGTGTAAGGTTGACAAGACACCTGGAGACTTCATGGCAAAGACTCGAGAAAAACAAACTAACTTTGACTAATTATGAAATTCAATATTTAGTTTTAATAATGTGAAGTGAAGCTTTGGAGTCGTCAACAACTTAGTAAGATTATAGTATCTATAGTGTGCCAAAGCATGTAAAGTCCCTTTCCAGGTTAAAACTGAAAAACAAAGAAATAGCACCAATCCCAATTGAGAGTAATCTGATTTTTATGACAGCAGATCTGAAAATATTAGAAACCCTAGCAGCAAACTGTATTTGCACTTTTAGGGCATCAAACACCCTCCAAACAAGCTGAAAATGGATGTATAAATTCTCCAAAATATTATACTCAACCAATGGAATAAACACCAAGCAAAAGTACTCCAAAATATATGCAAATTATGAAGTTCTATACAGCTGTAATTAAATTAATGACAACAAAATTACAGCTCACAATAATGGCTGGAAATGGAGATTCCAAGCCCCAAAAATCTCATGAAAGTGTGAAATCAGCCTCTAAAATTATGAGGAATATGGATATCAACTCCAAATGAAGAAATGTGCCCTAGATGGCACCCAACTCCTCCAAGCAAGTCGCTACCCTAGGAGAGGGCCTAAAATGGTGTTCAAACCCTAACAACTCTTCTCCAACTCTTCTCCAATCAAACCCTAGCTGAAAATCTGCAACATCAACCTTCTTGAAGCCCTTGGAAACAACAAATTGAAGAGTTTTCGTTCTTCAATCAAGCAAGGAAGGGTTTCATCCTCCTTGTTAGCCACACAAAAGGATTTTCACCCTTAAGTGGAAGTGATTGAGCAATCAGCCCAAAAACCATGCAAGTTATAATTTTTGATAAGAGATGATCCCCAAATGAGCCAAGCAAACCCTCTTTTATACCCCTTTGTGGCGCCAAAACCAATTAGGAAGCCTCCAACTAAGACCGACCTCATAAGGATGCTTTTCTTTTATTTTCACTTTGGCCTTTCAACCGACTTGACTCATGTAGAAAACTATGAAAGAAGAATGCAAATGCTCATGAAAATAATTGAAAAATGTGACAATCACTTCCCTTGTTCATTTTCTTCTTGCCCACGGAAAGTGGAATGGACTCAAAGTCTCCCAAAATTGCTTGCCCCCAAACAAATGCAGGCTCACATACCCAAGTATCATGCCCAATAAATGAAGCATGTTGTAGTGCTCAAAAGCCTGGATCCTATGTCGGTCAAATGAAAGAGTCTTGTAAAAATAAGCTCATACGCTTGTTGTTCATCTTCTTATTGAGGTAGTTTGGCAGCCTGTGAAGTTTAACAACTTCCTTGAAAAAGAAATTAGGTGGTACCTCAAATGCTCCATCATTTGCTTGGGGGAAAGCAAACTCAACTACTCTTTCTCTTTTATACCTGTACCTGCACATGGAACAAACTCATTAAAGAAAACAAGAGTTTCCCTCATCATTGCTTCTTCATGCCTCATGGATATGATGGCCAACTCTCTCCCATTGCTTGCAATCATCTCATATTCTCCACTCAAGTGATGGATGTTCAAAAATTCAACCATGTTGTCCCAAACACAGCTGTAACCATGCGTTTTCTTCCCCAAAATCAGAAGGATAGTGGTTGGGATCCTTCTTATGACAGTTGAAAACACATCAACGATGATAGTAGATTGGAAACCCTTCAACCTCATGGCTGGATACTCATCTCCGGCTGTCAAAAAAGTGGATAGGGAGCTGAAACTGTTGTGGACAATGAATGAAAAAGGGTACAACAGCTGTCATAATGATTACCTTGGCTTCCAAAAGATGTTTCCAAGCTGCCCCAAACTAATCTCTTCAAAATTTGGTTTGGATCAAAACTTATGAGTGTTGGTATGTAAGTATAACAATCATACTTTGCCCGGAATTTCTTCCCAAACAATACCAAATATGTTGGAACATTGGCCTTAATTGATCTCAATGAGTGAACCCTCTTACACACAATTTTAAATGAAAAGAATGTCTTCAAACCTGCCCCTCTATTGCTGTCCAAAGAAGATATGCACAGTCCAACACATGAAATTGGGGAGAACATCCCATCATGGCTGTAGCATTGCATTTCATTACTCAAATTCAAAATTGTAGTGGCCAACAAACATCTTGTGATAGCTACCCTTACCTTGTCAATGTCATTAGAAGAAGAGCACCCCTTCCTTGTAATCGAAGTCCACTTGGTGTTTGCACATAGAATGTGGAACCAGCTGGTCATGTTGGTCACAACTCCCACAATGATTCGGGGTTCATGATTCACATTTCCCAAGCTCATCTCAGTTGTGTTAGAAGGATGACTTACACCACAAAACTCCCATTGAATATCTATGTCTCATTAGGCATTCTTGCTAGGTGTGTTTTAGAGAACCAATCCCAAACAATAGCATGATACATTACTTCACCTCGGTTCATGAAAACTGAATTATTGCATACCTTGTAGCAAGCTGAATTTATATTCCATGCAGCTGAATTTATATTTTCAGTGGATGAATTATCCATAACCTTCACATACATCCAAAAGTGGCAATCTTGAAAGTAACTTGAGTCCCATAAAACTATAGCAAGTTGATTCATACAATCTTGACTATAAAAATAACATCTAGTTTTCTTACCCTCTTTACACCTTAAGTATCCAATTGGAATTATCTTCTTCTGGCCATTCCCTACGATCTTGTCTTCATGAGTGTTACTTAGCCCCCAAGAGTGTTCTATTAACCAAGAACATTGATCCTTCACCATGTGGTTAGAATGCACGACAAACCCTCTATGATTGCTCATAAGTTTCTTTTCAATCTAAGTGCAAGAAATGATATTTACATTGATCTTGAAGACCACCCATGCCAAAGCAATCTTGGCCTTGAATAGAAGAAACAACATGCCCATAGCTGCAAATTGTCTCTTTGGACCTAACATGCTTCTTAAAATATTTTCCATGATGACCAAAATATGGTAGTGACTTAAGAGGAATCAATAAATTGGAAATATGGTTAACATTGTCATACCTTTTGCTGCCCACAAGGAGCTCACCCTCCCTTGCCTTTACTTCTTCAACAAGCGAAGATCTCCCTGCTTTGATTCCTTCCATATTTTGACGAGACATCATCATGGTTCCTGCTGAAGTCATGAACACCGTCAATTTTCCTCTTATTGATGGCTATTCGGAAAATTCCAGCAAGCTGAACATTATAGTTATCCACCAAATTCTCTCCATAACCTTACAAATTGAATTCTTCCTTTGTTGGTCCTATCTTCAAAATGCTTGGAAGATGGATAGGGGTTTCTTGGAAAAGATCCTTTTTCAATATAGTACCCTTCATCCTCTCATCTTTGTTAAAATAATTCTTATTATGATCAAAACTTGCAAATACATAGTTTGATGGTGATGCAGTAAATCAAATTGCTTACCATTTGTTGTTGATATGTAAATTCTAGCAGACTAAAAACCAACATGAGTATCCAATGAGGCTCCCTTTTTAAGGGCATGCCTCTCAACAAGGTCATCTTGAAACTCAGCCTCATAAACCTCTTGCAAATCTGATTTTTCTTCAAATACATGTTCCTTCACAAGGCTGTTCTGAAAATCAGTCAATGGCTCATCCTTAGGAAGTTTGAAAGATGATACATGTGCCTCTATGTTGAGCTCTTTCCATTCAACTTGTAATGCCCTTTTTATTTTAATTTCTTCACTATCTTGCTGCCACACGTAATCATTGGAAATCAATAAAACATCATCTATTGTCAAAAATCTTTACCTCCACGTTGCATATTGGTCTTCTCTTCTTGTTTTATGATTTTTTCTTTCCTTATTACCAAGGGAGAATCCCTTTCCTCTTCGGGCAGAGCATCTTTCCCATTTTCATTTGGCATGGTAGATTTTTCCATGCCCTGTTCTCTATCCATTAATTACAACCTTGATTTTTTTTCTTGCTCCATTATTACAATTTGGAGGCTCTTCCTTAAGGCATGCTTAAGGTCCTTCCATGGATCACGAGATCTAGGCTCGAGGCCTTGACCTACCCTTGCGACTCCTATGAACTCTGCAAGTGAAATGGCATCACGAATCTCCTTTGGAAGAGCCCTATACTCCTCATAGCTGGCCACAATGTTGTGACCCACTGAATGCCGTGTTTCCACCTCTGGAATGACTTCTTTCTTTGGTAAGAACCTAGGTCGCCAATCCATGTTCTTTCTTTGTCACTTTCTTGCATGAATACCCTCAGGTTGGGAAGATCGATGCTCTGATACCACTTGTAATGTCCCTTTCGGGCTGAAACTGAAAAACAAAGAAATAGCACCAATCCCAATTGAGAGTAATCTGATTTTTATGACATCGAGATATGAAAATATTAGAAACCCTAACAACGAATTGTATTTGCACTTTTAGGGCATCAAACACCCTCCAAACAAGCTGAAAAATGGATGTCTAAATTCTCCAAAATATTATACTCAACCAATGGAACAAACACCAAGCAAAAGTACTCCAAAATATATGCAAATTATGAAGTTCGATATAAGCGTAATTAAATTAATGACAACATAATTACAGCTCACAATAATGGCTTGAAATGGAGATTACAAGCCCCAAAATCTCATGAAAGTGTGCAATCAACCTCTAAAATTATGAGGAATATGGATATCAACTCCCAATGAAGAAATATGGATATCGACAACGGCTGAACCTCGAGAAGCATCTCCATACTTTGTAGTATGTTGGAGTCCAGGAAAAAGTAAGATGATGGAGCGGGGTGGTCATTTTGTTCCACATATCAATGAGATGTAACCGCACTTCCTTGAAGCAACTCTCAGTAGGATCTCTCTTTGTCATTTATGGACTTAATTGACTTAGTCATTGAGTAGATTTCATCATAAATCTCACCCAAACATGGATGATCCATATCAACAAATTGGAACATACTTATGATGGGCTCGGTAAATCCGAGCAAGTGCTCCACACAATTCCACCATGTGTCATCAAGGATTAACACTTTCACCTTTGCAGTCCTCTCGGTATTTGCTTGCCTTCATCCATTCTAATTGATGCTGATAACTATGCATCTCAATTAATCTTTCACCTTCACATGTTGTCTCAAGGCGAGCTTGTGTGAGACAAATCGAGTCTCAACAACCTATTAAGAAATTAAAACAAATAAAATAAAAAACAAATAAAACTTTCAAATCAAAATTCTACAAATTATGAACTTACAAAATTATTTTAAAATAAAAAATAAAATTATAAAAAAACTTGTTATCTTTAATAGTTTCAACTACAAGAAGTTCTTGAAGATGTCTTGGGACATGTGGTGGTGGTTGATGAATATTTGGATTTCACTCGCCTCCTCATAGACTTGTTTGATCTAAGAAATTTTGGTGCCCAATTTTTGTAGCATTAGGTTGAAGGAATGAGCGACACAAGGTATCTAAAATATGTACTGCACCTTTTCATAACAAACATCCCTATAAATTTTAATTTTTACGTGTTGTCGGTTATAACTTGGACAACGTTTTCATGCATTACCTCATTGGACTTTGAGGATGTTTTGCAATGAATTGGGCATCCTTCATTTGCCCCACACAATCAATAACCCAAAAAAATAGTGCCCCTTTAGGACACACTACTACAACAACATTGATCAATGACTTATTTGCCATATCTTTCCGTCCATTGGAAATGATGAACACCACTATTTGAAATCATGAATTCTTGATGGCTGCATGATGAATTGTTAACATGTTTTCTTCTTTGCCGATAAGGTGGTTTGCACTTTTGCATGCCACAGGTTGGCATACCCATTAGGGGTATAATTAAAACATTAAAGGGATGCCACATGCACAAATAACATTAAAAAGGTTTGGTTTGCTTTCTTGCATCCTTCGACTATGGTGATCTAGTAACATTAAAGGGATGCCACATGCACAAATAAAATGTGCAATTTGCTAGTTGACTATGTCATTGCTTTCATTCTTGAATGCCTTTTCAATTGGCCTACTTATTTTGTACTCTAGTGACTAAGAGGTGAATTATCTACCTCTACGATTTGCGGGGGATGAGAAAAGCGAGTATGATGGGGTCATGACATTGGCAAATGGAGAAATGTGCGGGTTCTTTACCTTTACATCCTTTTTGGCCAAATAATGCTTTAATCTTAGGGCAGCTGCCTCATCTGCATCTTATAGATCTTTGATGTATGCTAGGGCCTTTGCTTGTGGCAACCCCTTTCCATCCACCTCTCCACAATCTTTGTTTCCTTGGCTAGCAACCCCACATAAATAAAATAAACTTGATCATACAAGCTCTTAAATTATATTTTACACTTTGAGAAAATCAAAACATACCCCCTTAAGGGGCAAACATGGATTGTATTTGATGGTTATCCTTGGACCAAAAACTAGAATTTACAACCACTCTAGCAAATCCCTATAACATCATCGACAAAGAATTTAAATGAAATTATTACAATTTAAGAGCTAAAGCCAAAGAGAACAAGATTTAAGTGTTGAAAGGCTACTAAAGCTAGAGGTTGAAAGCGTTTAACATAATAACGAAATAATTGAAACCAAGTTACAAACTAAAAAAACAAAAACAAAAACCAAAAACACTTACTTTGAATCACTTAGCCTCTTTGTTGCAAGTCCTTAAACTGCTTGGCACTTTTAGTGGCTAGTATTAGCACTAAGCAATTGAAAATATGAAGGTGAGAGGGAAAATGTGCAATGAGAGATAAGTATGCAATGTGAGGTAAATGTGTTGTTGAAAAGAGTTTGGGGGGTTTTTTTTTGGTTAGGGTTTTTACTTTCGATTTTTAAATGTCGTTTTAATTTTTTTGACAAAAAAAAAAAAAAATGTTTTTAACTATTTCCCTGCAGGTTGGCAGAAATTTTTCCCATGGCATGTGAAATAGTACCCAAGTACATTTGGGTACTTTGATGTACCAGAGACATACCTAGGTCTTGATTCACATAGCATGCACTTTGTATCCTCGACATATTTAGGATGTACCCATTTCGGTGCATGTTGTCCCTATTTTAGGGCCCTCTCTCTACGTACTTGACAACCTACTCCACGACACTGTGCTTGGGTTTAGATTAAAAAAGATACTTTGTAGATTTCAATAAGCAATGTAGATTGGAGTATTCTATTGGCAAGAATGTTAATTAGGAGGTGTGGTGATGTTGTTCCCCTTGACATGTCTAAAGTGTTGTGGTGGTATTTATTTGTGGGATATGGATGCTACCTACATGAGGAGAAACAATCAATGGAAGTTCATCATGGATGGAAGGACATTCCTCATTCATTTTTGTCAAGGTAAAGCAAAAAGATTCTCATGTTGCAGCTAATTAAGTGAAAGGCTAATTTATGCAAGTAATAAGTTTGTGTTGCTCATTTTGAAAGATAGGGAAGAAGGCTGTCCACTTGAAGTAAAAATTTGAAGCTAATTACAAAAGCAAGCAAATACAACAATTGGAAGATATTTTGTAAAGCTTCCAAGTGGTGTATCATCCATCTAAGGGTTGCCTCAAAGAGAGAGGTGGAACATAAAATCCAATTACAAGTGGGTTGCACCTTGCCAAACATAGTGTTTTGTAAGCAGACCATATTGAAGATTATGGGGTAAAGAAGCAACTTCAAGAGCTCTTAGAACAATGGGTGATTATTTTTGGGATACCTATTATTTTTGTTCATGAGAAAGATGGTGTTGATTATAGCGCCTAATTAATACAATCACCATCAAGAATATATCTCCACTTCCTAGAATTTATGGTTTGGTTGATCAATTGACACGTGCTAAATGTTTCATCAAGTTGGAGTTGAAATCAATCTATCATGAAAGCAATATAAGATCGTTTTCAAATCAAAGCAATGCTTGAATGAGTGGCTTGTTCTTGCATTTTGGTTATGCACGATGCCTTGGCCAAATGTTAGGGCAGGTATAGTAGAATGAATAAAGAACAATAATCTGGTGCAAACCAAAATTGTATTCACATTAACTCAAATGAAGAAAGATTACAAACATATATAGCAAAGGATGGCTATTCATTTCACCTTCCAAGAAGACTCTTCACATTCCTACTATTCATCTACCACTACAAGACAAAAGCTCTTCTACATATTACACCTAGGATTAATCAATATTATGTACAATAATTTTACATCCTCCCCTTGATCCACAAGGGTTGTTTTAAGACCAAGCATGCCTTTTAACTTTTCAATTTTTTCTCTTCGAAGCACTTTTGTCAAGGTGTGCGCTGGTTGCTTCACACTACAACAATGTAGCAATTTTATAGTCTTTTTTCACATAATGCCAAATTTGAATGTTGTGTTGATATACTTGGTTTGATCATGAAAGACTGGATGCTTCGCCATGTGAATTGCGGACGCGTTGTCAACCGTGAGTGGTGTTGATCAAACCTGTAGTTCTTGCAAACATGAAAGAATCCTTTTGGGCGATAAGATTTGTCGAGTTACCTTTAAAGCTGCCATGTATTCTACTTCCGTTGAAGAACCGACCGACATTGATTGCTTCTTTGACTTCCAACTGATCACTGTTGTTCCCAAATTCATCAGAAAACCCAAAGTGGATTTCCCATCTTCAAAATCACCAACATAGTCAAAATCTGAATATCCAACCAATTGAAGTCTTCGCCTTGGAGTATTTGAGCCCAAAATTTTGTGTTCCTTTTAGATATCATAGAACTCTTTTGATCTTTATCCGGTGACATTTTTGGGTTGTTGCACGAATCTAGAGAGAACACCAACAACAAAAGAAATATTTGGTTTAGTTGTGGTCACATAGATTGGACTTCCAATGAGTTGTTTGTATTTAGTGGCATCGACCAAATTTGTGGTATCTTCGATGTCAATTTCATATTTTGTTTCATTGGTAAACTAAGAGCCTTACAACTTGTCATTTCAAACTTGTTCGAAATTTCGCCAATATATTTTTGTTGAGTGATGAAGATATACTTTGATTTTTGAATTACTTCAATACCCAAATAGTAATGAAGATAACCCAAATTTGTCATTCAAAACCTTTTACTAACTGTGCTTTGATTTAGCAGTTTATCACTCATTATTTCCTATGATGAGCAGATCATCCACATACACTACTTGAAATACAACCATTTTGTCAACTCTTTTGATAGAAAGAGTTGCATCTTCAAACTCGAAACACTTGAAGTTCATGTTCAAAAGGTGCTTAGTGAGCTTTTCACACCATGCTTTTGGGGCTTGTTTGATCCATATAGTGATTTTTTCAGTTTGACGCCTTGTGCTCTTGGCCGTCCACTGCAAAACCTTCGATTGAGTCATGTGCTCTATTTTTTGAGATCACCATTCAAAATTGCAGTTTTTACATCCATTTGATGAACTTCCCATCCATTTTGTGCTGCCAAAGCCATCAAAGTTCGAATGGTAGTCCATTTCATTGTAGGTGCAAAGGTTTCATTGTAGTTTGTCTCTTTCTTTGGGCATATCCCTTTGTGACAAGCCTTGCTTTATGTTTATCAAGCAAGCCATTGACCTTGTATTTGTTTGAACACCCACTTGCACCGATTGGTTTATAACCGATTAGAGGATCAACGAATCTCCAAGTTCCATTTTCCACCAAAGTATCATACTCATCTCTTATTGCTTTTTTCCACAATTCTTTCTTTTCAGCTTGTTTGGAAGAGGTTGGCTTTGAATCAAAAACAACATCGAGTTCTTCTTGTGAGGAGTCATTAAAGATGAGCTTTTCAATCTTATTTTGAATTTCTTCTTGGAACTTGTCGGATAGTTGTGTGGTAGCATGCACACTACGAGCGCCAATTTTCCTCGCTTCATTAGGACGAACATCTTTCGGTGGTTTGGTGGGTTTTCTGCCCCATTTTCTTTCTATGAAGCCCCTTCACTTTCTGACCTTTGTTCTTGTGGCCCTTGTTAATTTTCTGATGAAGTTTCATTTTCTCCTTCAAGAGGAGTTTCATTCTCTGTTATAGGAGACAAGACATAATCAAATGATTCCCAATTGCATATCCCCCTCATTGTTTGGAATTTCCAAATCACTCTCCTTGAAGACATCAAACTTTGCATATTTGTCAAGTCAACTCAATTGTTGATCAATGCTAGCTTTGTCCTTTGTAGTTTCACAAAAGACGACATCTCGTGCGCATGAGAAACATTTTGTTTTTCTTATCTTATAGCCTATATGCCCTTGAGGATTCAGAGTATCCCAAGAGGATGCATTTGCGACTCTTGTGGTCCAACTTATTCCTTTTCTCCTTAGGAATTAATGTATAACAAGTGGATCCAAAAACCTTAAGATGTCACATTGAAGGAAGATGACCACACCACAATTCACCTTGAGTCTCAATTGAAGGGTTTTTATGGTGATCTATTACAGAGGTATGCTACTGATTTAAGTTACTTTGGCCTAAAAGTGCAGATTCACCCCTTTGAAATGCACCATCACATGGAGTATATTCTTCATGTTTGTTCATCCTTTCAACTACTCCATTTTGTTGGGAGTATGAGGAAGCTGTTTAATCTACTCCAACCTAGAAGTGCAAATTCACCCCTTTGAAATACAACATTGTGCGAAGTAATGTTCATCACGGTTCTGTTCATCCTCTCAACTACTCCATTTTGTTGAGGAGTGTGAGGAATTGTGAGATGGTGTTTGATCCCATTTTTCTTGAGATGGATTTTGAAGTGAGCTCACCACCATTGTCAGTCTTGAGTGTCCCAATGTAGGATTGAGCTTCATTTTCCACCATTGTTCGAAATATTTGAAATGTTTCGAAGGCCTCTGATTTTTGTTTGAGAAAATATATCCATGTCATTCTATTGTGGTCGATGAACAACATGAAGTACTTGTGACAGCAGCAGAGAGAATCATAAGAGAACACAAGTCTCGGTGAATCAATTACAATTTTTTTGTTGACTTTCCATTCTAACTTTTGAAAAGTCCCTCTTGCATGTTTACTCAAAATGCATGCTTTTCAAATGTTGCGGGTAAATACGCAAACTTGCAATGCCATTCTTTTGCAATATGCGAATGCTGTTCCAAATCCTGCATGCCACAACATACATGCAAACATTCTGTTTTCAACAAGATGAGAAAAATTCCTTGAAATTGATGGCTCATCCCCGAGTTTTATCAAATTTTCTTCCACGAATCTAGTCAATAGGATTGCATTATCACTTTTCCTTGATGCGAGTGACTTTCCCATTGTCCAACAAAATGGAGTGCCCTTGTTTACGGATGAGCAGCGAGGAGAACAGGTTTTGTTTCAATCAATGAAGGTATATGGACCTTGAAGAATGAAATTTGGAAGCCCCTACCTAACACTTGAGTCGAATTGTACCCTTTCATTTTGGTTGCAAAATTGATCTATTTACTAGGTATATTAGACCACAACTTTCCTCATGAAACTCCTCAAAGAAGTCCTTTTGAAAAGTCATATGTTGAGTGGCACCAATATCTAGGACCCAAGCATCAAACCATGTCGTACTCACTGAGACATTGTTTGCTTCATCTGAGTTGGAAAGCACATATTCACTTGTGAATTGGGCCAAGTTTGGTTCTTTGGTCTTCTTCTTTTCTTTATTTTCTTATTTTTGTTTGTGATAGGCTTCAATTTTCTCCCTTGAAGTCTTATATTCATGAGTCTCATGGCTTCCTTTTCTTCCCTAACACTTGCAAAACATATTGTCTATCATTCAACTTTCATTATGTTGCCCACCATTCATACATTTTTGGCCTCCTCGTCCTTTATGCTTCCCTTTGCCCTTATCATTTCCATCATTTTTGGAAGCGAGGCCTTATTGGAGGAAGAAACCTTGAAAGAATTACCCTTTTGATGGGCATTGCAAATTCTGTCTTGTGGAGTCAATTTTTCTTCCAAAAGCCTTTTCCCATTCGGCCGTTTTTCTATCAATTGATCAAAGGTGAGAGTCTCAGCTGATTGCTTGTTTGTAAAGACTTCAAATAGGCTGAGTATGTTGAAAGGAGGGCTTTTATGAAATGTATATGTCATTTTTTACACCTGTGGCATCAACATTATGCTTGACAACATGGATTTCTAAGGCTAGACTCATCACATCACCATTTTTCAATTCAAGATTGAACAACTTCAGTTGCAATTATATGAACTCCAACTATGTGCATGAACCACACAAGTCTTTCAATTTTCCAAGTGCTTCCCATGAAGTATTGCACTCCTAAATATGACGGATTTTTTTCCATCAATTGTTTTTTTAAATCAAGGCCAATGTTTTTATGAAATGTATATGTCAATTTTACACTTGTGGCATCTAATCATGCTTGACAACATGGATTTCTAAGGCTAGACTCATCACATCACCATTTTTCAATTCAAGATTGAACAACTTCAGCTGCAATTATATGAACTCCAACAATGAGTATGAATCACACAAGCCTTTCAATTTGCTAAGTGCTTCCCATGGAGTATTGCACCCTGAATATGATATTTTTTTTTTATCCATCCACTGATTTTTTTTAATCAAGGCCAAGGCTTAATTTCTTTTGCATTTTTTGGTTTTGATGGTTGTACTTTCCCATCGCAAATGTCGAACCACAAATCATTGAAGATGAGATTGTTTTCCACTTGTTGAGACCATTCTAACTAGGTGTCTTTTACGTTAGCATTGTGCAACAATTGATTTTATTGAGTTCATTTTGTAACAAAGGAAGGTGGATTGGTTCACTATCACTCCAAAAGGTTTCCTTTTTAATTTACCATGCAAGATTGATATACCAAACCTATCGATATGCTCCCCCTTCCTATATATCTGTTGAGTACGCGGAAGAAGATCGCCCTTTTGATATACTTGTCAGTACATGAAAAGACGTTAAAGCTTATGAGAGCGGTATGGTATGTGATATCTAGTTAGTATGTGAAAATGATTCTCTATCAATGACACCCACTTAGAAAAGAAAACCTTGCACATGTGCAAAACTTCCCTATATACTTGGTATTCCTTACTTTCTGGATTTGCGAATAGGTAGTTCATTGAAGATATTTACTAGTGTATGTAGTGAGATGGTTGCCAAGTTGAAACATATGCTGATAGGGTGATGTCACTCTTGTTGATGCGGAAAAGCTGTTCCAATCAGCATTGAGCTAACATGCCGTGTATTTAGTACTTCTAGATCAATCTTACATTCACATTCCAAGAATATGATTGGGCATTTTAACTTGATAATGTTTTACATATACCACGAGATATAGGAAGCGTTAGTACATCTCTGGCAATGTTCGTCTTATACAAAAGTATCACTACTAGTTTGCATCAATGTTTTAAAAATCGGAACCGGACTCGGAACTGGCCGAGGTCCAAACCGAGGCTGGACCGGTTCAAACTTAATGAACTGGTTTACTAAAATGCATAAAATTTTATATTTTTAAAGAAAATAATATATTTGAAAGGTTAAAAACCATAATTCCAACAATTACACACAAAATATGCAAAGTTTTCTCTTATATATATGCAAGAAAGGTGTTTATAGCAAAATGACACGAACTCCAAGTCCAATACACAATACATATATCATAGATGAGATTCCGAAACAAAATACATAAACAATGAGGCTCTAAATGGCCTCCATAGTTCAAGACTCCAAAAAAAAGCAACATGATATGATCATTGATACATTACAAATACTACAAGTTACAAAACTCTAGAATAAACTAGATGACATCAATGATCAATCATCAAACTTTGCACCGCTGCTGGAAATGGGATCCTCAAGGTCATCCTCATCAATATCATCACCGACCTCTGGCTCTGACTCGGACTCATCCAAATCCTCAGGTACATCTGCAACAATTGGAGCTGCACGGGGTCGGGGAGTAGCACGAGTGCGACTAGTGCCTGTTGTGTCTCGTGACGATGGCGGTGGTGCTGCTAATGGCTCATCAGATTCTTGATCCAAACCCATCCACCCCAAGTCATCGGGATCAAACTCTGTTGGCTCACTCTCCTCTACCCATTCTGAGGTTGGATCTATATCATCCAAGACAATGGGATCAATATTAGGTCTTCGGTTCAACAACTGGTTGCGCCTTAACCGAAGGTTGTACTGCACAAAGACAAGATCATTCAACCGTTGTTCCAAACGGTTTCTCTTCTTCGTGTGAATCCGCTCAAAGACGGACCAGTTGCGCTCGCACCCAGAAGCACTGCAAGTTTGGCTCAGGATCCTAATTGCAAACTTTTGCAATTGAGGACACTGACTACCAAACGAATCCCACCAATGTGCTGCGATAAAAAGTGTAAATGTTTAATTAGTAAACAATGACGATAAAAAGTTAAAAACACAGTTAAAAATTAAAAGTAAAACATAAACTTATAACTTAAAGGTTAAAGCGTAATTCAACAAATTAGATAAAGATTGTCTTATGCTAAAAATTCATGATTATTCATTAAAAATTTAATCAAATGAACTTCAAAAAACTTAGAATTTCTTACCTGGTTGGTCCACATCCCTTGCAATCTTTGCAAGGTTTTTCCCAAAGGTACCTGTGGCTCTGCTGAAGAAGCTGATCTGTCGGTGAACCTCAAGTTGTTGCATCTCATCAGGGACCATGCGCTCTAGGCACTCGTACAAACCATCTTTTACTTCTCTGTTTGATCTTCTCCAAGCTGAGCTCTGTAATGATATTTCGGGTTCAAGAAATACCCAGCTGCATGTATAGGCCGATGGAGTTGATTGTTCCATCTATTATCTATGATCTCCCATATAGGCCCATACTTAGTTACCCTGTCTTTGTATGCTGCCCTTATTTGCTCCTTTGCTTGATCCATAGCCTCATAAATATAGCCCATGGCTAATTTTTCCCCATCCACCAACTGCAACACCTTAACAAGAGGCTCAAAGCAACTTTCACAATCTTTGCTGTTTTTTCCAAAATAAATTGTCAAAAAGTTTCTTCTTTGTGTCTTTCCCATCTTGTTTGCGGCTCCACTTTGATGCATTCCATTCATCACTTGAAAACATCTTTTTCAAGTTTTGTTGTTGGGAAATAAGAGATTGTAACATGAGGAAGTTTGTTGCAAATCTCGTGATCATTTGAGCTAACAAGTTCTCTGCCATCGGTGTTCTTCCTCATTAGGTTCAATACCCATGAGTGATTATAGATGTATTTGGTGATGCTCTTGCCATGCTCTACAGTGTTCTTGATCCAATCTTTTTCCCTATATCCTCAAGCATGAGGTCTATGCAATGTGCAACACATGGAGTCCAAAATATTGTTTTGTGTTTAGCCTCTAACATCTTACCAAAGCAAGAACATAGATGCATTATCTGTTATGATTTGTACAACATTTTCCACCCCCACCTCTAAAACAATCTCATCCAAAAGCTCAAACAATAAATTTGCATCTTTCACCCTATCAGATGCATCTACTGATTTCAAAAACATTGTACCTTGCGGACAAGAGGCAAGAAAATTTATTATTGTGCGGTTCTTGCCATCACTCCACCCATCTGACATGATAATGGACCCTGTTTTGGCCCACGAAGCTTTGCAACTTTTCAAATATTCATCTATGGATGCAACTTCTTTCTTCAAAAGTGATCCTCTCAAGTCATGCATACTAGGGCCTTTGAAGCCCTTACCAACAGCAACAATGGAATCAAACATCGGCTGGTAATAAGGTGAGTGGGCAGCATTGAAAGGGATATTTGCATCATACCACCATCTAGCAATGTACTCAAAAGTTGCTTCTTTGTATTGCTTCTTCCAATGGTTATCCAAGGTAGGCTGATTTTGTGTTGGCATGGAGGCACTAGCAGTAGCAGGTGTGGAAGATGGAAAAAAGCTTTGAATGGTCTTTCTTTTTTGAGGCCGGTTTTCTTGACTATGAGTGGATGGGGGAGGCATATACTGAAAGGGGTCTCTAATTGATCCACGAAGGGTCAGAGCAAGATCCTTCAACACTCAAGGCATGTTCCCTCCTTCTCCCTATTTCAGCTTCCATCTCTTTTTGCCTAGCCTTCTCTTCTCTATGTTTTTCAAGCATGGTTTTCATTTCCAACCTAATGTCATCAATATCAGGTGCCTCACATGGGGTAACTTGGCCTCTTTGACCAGCCAAGTGTTGTTTCAACCTATGAATCCCCCCCCCGATGTGTTTCTTACAATATTTACAAAAAACTTGATCATCAATTGTGTCTGCATGGGCCCATGTAGGGTCTTTTGATTTGGGGGCCATTGCAAATGCAAACAAATATGAAAATGCAAATAAAAACAAAATAAATTTCCTATTTCTTTTTAATAAAATTTACAAATAAGGGGCAAGTTTAAAATGTAACATACCTTTCAATGTGCACACAAATGAGGTGAAGAAATGCTCCAAGCTTGTATATGGCACCACAAAGAGCCCACACTCCAAATGTAGATGTAAATGCCACCACAAAGAGCCCACACTTGATGCCAAACAACTCCAAATGAACACTATTCAAGGCTGCCCCAATCCTCCAAATCCTTGCAAATAAGAGAGGTGCTCACAAATAGAGGTGAGGTGCTCACAAATGGATGCCAATATCACCACAAAGAGCCCACAAGCAATGCCAAACAAGCTCCAAGCCTCCAACTTCCAAGCTCACTACAAAAAATAAACTCTTCAATCTTATGCTCACAAATGCTCAATGAGAGAGGTGTGAAGTGAATAGAGGGGGGGGGTGTATTTATAACACCAAATTAGGGTTTAGAGACAAAAAAAAAAAAGAAAACAATTAAAAAAATGTTTTTTAAGCTGGCCGCCGTATAAGGCAAAACAGGCCCAAACCGGCCGGTTTAGGACGAAACCGGACCGGTTTTAGCCCAAACCGGTCAACCGATCCGGTTTACAAAACGGTTCATGCTTTTAATTGTTAAACCGGTCGAGTCCGGTTCGATTTCGGTTTTTAAAACAACTTTGGTTTGCATACCTCCACACCATGCATACCAACTCATCTTGTCTTCATCTAGAATGTTTTATTTTAAATTCAAATAATATAGTTTTACATTCCACGATTCAATATGCAAGTGCCAAAATAGTAAGCTGAAAGCGAAAAAATGAAGCATAGAATATTGAATTGGTCTAGACTAAGGGTGCCTCCTTTACCCTCAATGTCCTTTACTTCAAATGAGTTTTATACAACTCTTCAATCCGTTGTAGTTGAAGAATTGCCAAGTACTCTTCAACGCACCTAAATATCATCTTGATTTTACATTCGTATCTTAACGTGATTTTTCAAATATCTCTTCTCTAGAGTACGTAAGTAATGACCCTAACTATGATATTACAATTTAAGAAGTTGGCTAGGTCAGCTTTTAAATGGGGGCCCACCAATAGTCTAAACATATTACATATAACTTAGACTTCAATGCCATTGATGCATAAATGCTCCCACTAACACTTTAATTTAAAATGATATATGATGGACCCTCTTGGAAGCATGACTATAAGCTATGACTCGGGACATTGTCCTTCCTAGATCAGCATGGGAATCCATAATTTTGGTGCTGAACTTGGCATCATCACCTTGCCTTCCTGTGATATGCTTGTCTCTCATGTGTGGATTTTTGGCTTGTGTTTATTTACTTTTTAATGGAAGTTGCTTTTATAGATAACTTAATTGTCTTATACACTAAAACCCGGATATGAGTCCTTCAACGGTGTACTATCTATAGTTGGGGCTTGGTCACTTGCTACACTCAAGAATTGTTGTGTTGGATTTGGCTGACAAACTGTGCATTGGTTTGTACTTTGCGGAGGAGCAGAGCATGCCACTAGGTCAACACCGGTTCAAAGAGAATGTAGTGGTTGACTGGTTGCTTAACATCTAGTGAAGTGTTGATTTTGGTGAAAAAAAAGCATGCATCCACTAAGGATTGGTTCAAAGACTTGTCACATATAGATGCTATCATGGGCCTGATTATCTATAGTTGTCGAGACAAGATAGCTGGGGGCCTTTTGGTAGTCAACCGATGTAAGGTGCGTATGGGGACCCAACTATACTCTAAATATCTTACGTAAGCGCGTATGGGGACCCAACTATACTCTAAATATCTTACGTATAACTTAGACTTCAATGCCACTGATGGATACATTCTCCTACTAACATTTCAAAAAGATATAACATGATGGACCCTTTTCGAATCATGACTATAAGCCATACTGCAGGATCTTGTACTTTCTAGATCAGTGTGGGAATCCGTCATTTTGGTGCTGAACTTGGCATCACCTTGCCTTCTTGTGACTTGCTTGTCTCTTATGTGTAGCTTTTGACTCGTGCTGATTCACTCCTTTAGTGGCTACTGCAAAAACGAAAGAAAGGCCAAAGAAATAAAAAGGCCAGGAAAATGAAATATCCTAAACCCTAAAATGTCAAAATACCTCACTGAAGACATTTCTTGCTCGTTTGAACAAATAAATGAGAAAGAAAATTTGAAGGGCATGCAAAATATGCTTGCTGGATTTTTAAGAAAAAGAGAGCAAGATAAAAATGACACAATTGTACATTTTGGAAAGCATAAATTTGGAAGGAAAATATCTCATAGCTTAAGGTAAAATTGTGTATCTTTTTGACTCGTGTTGATTCACTCTAATGGTGGTTACTTCCATAGAAAATTTGAGGCTCTTAGACACTAAAACACATTTGGGATTTGGGAGATGGGGAGGCATGCAGGAGATGTCCCTGCCTGCTAGTTGAGATATCCTCTTGCAGGCAAGGACATCTCCTGATTTTTCTTGATATCTCCTAATGTAAAACAAGCAAAGGAAAGGCCAAAGAAAAGAAAAGAAAAGAAAATCAAATAAACTAAGCACTAAAAGGTCTAAATACGTCACTGAAGCCATTTCTTGTTCATTTAAACAAATAAAAGAACAACAAAAATTGAAGAGGATATAAAATATGTTAGCACAAATTTGAAGGAAAAGAGAGCAGGATAAAATTAATAATATTGTAAATTTTAAAAGCATATAATTGCAAGGAAAATTGTCTCATGACTAAGGACAGGTGAAAATAAGAACCTCTGTTCATTATGTAAATACCTCACTGAAGCCAATTCCTTTTCATTCAAACAAATGAATGAACAACAAAAATTGAAGAACATATAAAATATGTTAGCAGGATTTTGAACAAAAGAGAGCAGGATAAAATTAATAATATTATTCATTTTAAAAGCATATATTTGCAAGGAAAATTTTCTCATGACAAAAGGACAGGTGAAAAGAAGAACCTCAGTTCATTATGATGTAAAGGTTATGCTGGTCATTTTAATTTTCAAACTATTGAAAGTATATCTGATTCTGAAAATGCATCCCTAATCTCATACTTCCCCTGGTACCCACTTCTCTCTTTAATTTTTCTTGTTTTACTTGATATTCCACATAGAACGTGGGTGACGTCAGCTTTTAAATATGATTTTGATAATAGCTGAGAAAGTCCTCTCTTTGAACATCTATAGACTCAAACCTGTGTCACCACCAAAACAGCCACCTGTGACACCAATCAAATGAGACAGTCACTTGACCTGTTTTACTTGATTTTATTCTATTGTCCCATGAGTTGTATCATGCACATCATACATTCCTTATTCTAGGTTTGTTGTTTGTGTCTGGCTGCATCTTTTATGCTCCTCTTGCTATTGGTTAGGCTTGTTATCTATCAATTTTCTGTTAGTTTAGAATAGTTTTAGGTCTCTATTGACGACATGTAGTTAATTATGGTGGACATCGTTATTTCATATCCTTTTGTAAGTCATATTTTGATGCCTTATAATTCTCAATTTGTATGAATGTTATCAGGAAGAAAGATTGCAAAGACTGAAGCGTCGCATAGAAGTCCCATTTGATGGTACAAGAGCAGATCATCAGGTACTAATTACTTACATCCTACATCCATAATGGTCTATGCCTATAATATATCAAGTTGATAATATTGCTATGGAAAAGGTAAATATTTCCAAAGAAAATACTAGTATTATCCATATGGATTTGGGTTCACAAACAATTCGTATTAACCAAAAAAGTTAGAATAGTTGTTTACATGTTTTCACAGTTTTTGTGATTTGTGACATATCTAAAAGAGATAATTGGGTTCACTGTATCTTCTATAGTCTAGAATGTCTTTCAAAAGTTGGCATGATCAAGTGTTTCAATAATGTGATGCAGAAATATGCATGGTTACCAGGAGATGGAGTGCAGTACATGTACTGGTACACACTTTTTTTGAAAATAGGAGACGGGTACTCCGAGACAGGACATTTATATTATATATTATTAATTTATTAAATTATATTATATATAATTTAGAGAATAACGAATATTTAGATTCAGGAAATTGGTAACTAACTAATTATTAAAATTTAAATCAAATCAAAATGTCAACAAAGAATAAACAATAGCCAATAGCACAAGTGACAAGTAATTATGATTTGGATTTTACCATATCATCATATTTAGGATCAAGAGTACATTACTACATTGTGACTCACTGAAATGCCAACAAACAGGCATGTGAAAATTAAAAACAAAAATATGAAATGAGAATCTCAATCATATATTTGCAGCTGCTGCATCAGCTATGTCATCACCCTCTAGGTCCTCTGCCAGGATGCTCTCTAGATATGCATCACTCTCAAGCTCTGGCTCCTCTGTAGGCAATCAAATAGGAGGTAAATCATTGAGGCCATTTGCCTCAAATCCCTCATCTTCCAAGGCTATGTCTGCCGCTCCATCAGATGGAATTTGGTCCCATTTCGCTGAAGGACCCTCCTTGTACCTTGGGTCTCTACGAGAAAGAAGACGAAGTGTGCTATGAATGTAGACCAAGTTCTCTGCCTTCTTTGACCCTAATCGGTTCCTCTTCAATGAATGAATGAAACCATAAGTACTCCAATTCCTCTCACAAGATGAAGAACTAGCAACTTGTGAGAGTAATCGTATTGCAAATGATTGCAATTCAGGTGCTTCACTGCCATGGTTCCACCACCACTCTATTGGGTCCTTCTTCGCACACATATCATAGAAGGCCTCCACTATAGAAAACTCACCGCGCCCATGTGAAAACATATTCCATTGAGACCTGATATTAGAAGCCTCCTCTCCTTGACCACAATTTTTTTATTGCTGCCCAAAATCCGTTCATCACCTCTCTATCTTCAGATAGAGCCCTCTTTTGGGTGACATTTGTATCATACCACTTTGGATTTAAAGCGTAGGCAACACAATGAAGAGGTGTGTTAAGTTTGTTCCATCTTCCATGTATTTTTTCTTCAATCAAAGGATACAAAGAAGGATCCCTAAGTCTGTGACTTTTCTTATTCTTTCACACATGGAATCAATTTCTTCATAAACCTCCCCCAAACATGGCTTGTCTGAGAATGCAAACAGATCACCTCACAAATGGGTTGGATGAAATCGACAACAAATTTCACATCAGCCCAAAAATGATCATCAAGGATCATTTCTCACCTCAATTGTAGTCTCTATTGTAGATTGCCTCTAGCTTGCCCATGTATCACTGACTACAGTGGAACATAAGGCCCCTTTGACCGCATAAAGATGGTCAAGAAGAATGAAGAAAGAAGCAAACTATGTATCAGCGGGTTTGAGGAGTTCCACCTTGGCAAATCTCTGATAAATAGCTTGTGTGTGGTGATGATTGCATATGAACATCTGTATTTTCCTGCCCTTTTCAATGAGCATAGAGATCCACTCAAACCTACCAATATCTTTCAGTGCATTATTCAATGCATGCACACAACATGGCGTCCAAAACACATGTTTGTATTAGCAAGCCAACTGCTTTACAAACTGGTGCAACATTTGTAACAACTTGGACAACATGTGATGCCCCCACCTCCTCAATCGCATCACATAGTTGGTCCTTCAAGAACTCTGCATTTTTCTTGCCCTAAACAATCTATTGCCTTCAAAAAAAAAAGGGCCTACTATCAGAAGTGGACAGTTTCTAGTATCAGTCCAACTGTCCATCACAATGCTGCATCCTTCTGTAGACCACACTCTTTTGACTGGTGCAATTTGTTCCTCTATCCTTGATTTCTCTTTGTCAATTAAAGTTGTGCGAAGTTTTTCATATCCAAGGGGCTTAATACCCCACCGGCCCATTGTTAATCGCACGAACCATCTCCTCATAATAAGGAGAGCGTGCAACATTGAATGGTATTCCATTCACATAAAAGAAACGTGCAATTGTTGCATCAACTGCATCTCTACCATGCACATCAAACATGTCTCCAATGGGGTTTGAACCACCAATGTTCGGTCTCTTATGAGAAGAACCCACACCTTGTTCTGCATTCAACACATGTTACAACATCAATTGCATCTCTACCACACCAATCAAACATGTCTCCAATGGGGTTTGAACCACCAATGTTTGGTCTCTTACGAGAAGAACCCACACCCTATTCTGCATTCAACACATGTCTAGAAGACACATCTAGTTCTGATTCTGTTTCCTCAGTTCCTCTTCTATGTTGGGGTGTGAGGTGCAATTGTCCCTGAAGCGAGAGCTTAAATTGGACCCTCTGTCTTCAGCCCTTTCTTGTTGATAGCACATCTCAACTTATAACTTGATTTCTTAAACCCACAGTCCTATTCTTGAAACATGAGATCATAAGAAACATTCAAAAGGTCAAGATTCTTATAACAAATCTGCCAACTCAATCTACTATCTCATCATGTGTCATTGTGAATTCTTCTTAAAGATTTGTCTTGAGAAATACTTCAAAAATGAAACTTGGTCCTTAAGGACCTTTGGTTGATGTTTCCACCCTGTTGCCAACTCCTTCCTTGTTCACTGAGCCTTTAAACACCTTCTTTCATAGTCAAATATGATCAAAAGTGAGAAATCCAGTTTTCTTACAAGATACCATTTCCACTCTACCGTACAAATTGATGAGATATTCATCTCAAACTGCCTATCTATACGCTCCCCTTTATATCCTTTTAACAAACAATAAGAAGGGTGTCTTTTCATAGTCTCTTGTATCCACCTAATTTATTTTGCAATGGTATTTAGGTATTCTTCTACTGTTTCACCTTCTTGTACTAACTCTTGCCATTCAGGGATGAATTCATACATTATCTTATAACACTATCATACTCCTTTTTAATCACTATATTGTCCATGCTCTATCCATAGAGATCATAACATCCATTATAACATTTAGTTTCCACACTAGATCACTGAGAAAGTCTATCATTAGTATGCATCTACATAATTATCATTCATTCTGTATACTCTGCCCTGCACAATTCCATTGGAGATTATGAAGAAACCAATAAGCTCGAGTTTACACACCATCCTCTGTACCTTGATTTCTGTTGCAGTCATAAGGAAGTTCAAAATATCTATCTTAAGCATCCATTGTCCAAATTATGGAGTTTCTAAACTAACTCCTCTCTAGGACTGTCCTTGACTGTTTTGTATTGTGTTAAGATTGTGTTTCTCTTGCTCACAAGATAATTCCCCTTTCTCTCATACAAGTGTATTTGTACTCAACCTAGCGTTCACAACCATGCAATGATAGAATTTGGATCTAACTCTATCTACAACCTATACTTCTTATAATGTCAAGCACCCACATGATCATTTGTCTAATACAATAATACTACTGTTGTAATCTTTGACCACAAGGCTTCAATGCAAGATATTGTAATTCAGCAACATACTATCATTTCTCTTACCTTGTTACAGTCATATTAACATGCACCTGTAGATAGAAAACCAACTGAGAAGCATTTTCTTAAGATCTCCATTCTTAGTATATTGTCCTGTCTTCAGTGCCTTGTAGTCCCTGTTTTTGGACAAATCTGGGCTTAACTTTCATCAAACTCAGTTTCCTTCTCCACTGTTAGGCTTTTCTAGCACCCTTTATCTTGTTTAGGACTCCCACAAAATTATAGACCTCAACTCTTCATAGTTTTTGTCCAGTTCATGATTATATGAGACCAATTAGGTCTCCTGCGAGTTCTAGCTACTTCTCCCTAAACTGTCAGCTGTATCTCACACGTGTGGGCATAAATTAATCTAAAATCACTTGCAACATAAAATATACTCCCTCTAGGTGAAGTGTGCCAAATCTTAGCCTCTGAGACTTAGTAACAATAAAGATATGAATGAATTACTTTAAAACCCTAGTTAAGGGTTGGTAACAGTCTGATAGGGGAGAAATACACTTATCTCTGTTTTGAAGCCTCTCCAAAGTCCAAATCTTGTTGGAAAAATTCCGTAATACCTTTATACAAGTTCCTCCTTTAGTGCATTTGGTCTGGAGATGTTCCTTTATACCCGTGCAATGAGCTTTCACTAAAAACACTGCACAGTTAAGAGAAAACAGGGTAGACCTCAAGGATGTTTGCAAAATATCATGACAAATTTAACCTATACTTCATTGACACACATCAATCCACTTCAATACAACTCTGAAGAATGGAAACCGTCATAACTCTTAACCTTTCTTCTTGAAGCAACATGATCTATATAAAAACAGTCTTCCATGTACAAAATGCTTACTAGAGACTTATTTTCTTAAGAAATCTCTTGTTCTACCTACAAAAACTTGTTATTAGCCTCCATTTATCGTAATTTCACTCTCCTAACTTAATAGGGTCGAACTCCTCCATGATAGAACAAAAAACCAAAGTTAAGGAGTTGTTGAAACAACCTCCCAATTCTTCTCAACAGTCCATACTTGGTCAAAATGCTTATCTAGCCTTCTTCCGATGTAATGTTTCCTTGTTTGTAGTTTGTTGAGGAGTATTGGACCTCTTCCAAATCATTCTCACAAGCTTTTAGTACCCTTGAGTCTTGACCATATCGTTCATATTTAAATTTTTAAACTTTGCCTATTGGAGGGAAAACCTAACTATGTCAATACTGAGTAAATGGAGCTTTTAGAGGCTTCTTAGAGACTCAGAAGACCTCTAAACACCCTTACACTATGAATGCATAGAAATTCCTAATATTTACATCATGTACATAGTCATATCTTGATGCTCTGCATTACTTGTTCCTGATAACTTCATACCTCTTGTCCTCATTCGAACACCCCTCAATCCCTGTCCCTTTTGTGCGAAAAAATGGGCTCGCACCCTTATGCAAGTACCTTGAAATGACTTCCCACACAATTTGCAAGTGATGATTGATGTGTTAGTACTCCTTTTCACGCCGCATGACCCAATCACAACATTTCCACAAAGGAAAGAGGCCATCTTCGATCTAGACATACTTGAGTGCTGCTTTAGAAATTAAAAAATTAAAATTAAAAATAATAAATAATTGAATATTAAAAATTAAAAATAAAATTTAAAACTAAACACAAATAAATTAAAATAAAAACAATATATTAATAAAAATTTAATTAAAAAATAACTAGTACTAATAATTTAATTTATTTAAAAAAATAAATAATTGAATATTAAAAATTACAAAAATAATATTGAAAATTAAACGCAAATTAAAATAAAAACAATATATTACTAAAAATTTAATTAAAAAATAATTAGTAATAATAATTTAATTTATTAAATTTTACATGAAACATCTTTCTAAGTTATATAATTTAAAAACTAAATTAAAAAACTTAAAAAAATCTAAATAACTTTTAAAATAAAAAATAAAAAAGTAGATTAGAAAATTAAAACTAAAAGTAAAACCTAAAGCTTTTAGTTTTAATTTTATAACATCTACGTTATATTTTTTAACATCTAAGTTTTAAGTTATAATATTTTATTTTTAACCTAAACTACATTCCACATTACGTGGTGGTTTAAAAAATAAATAAAGGGAGAAGTAGGCTTGGATGCTTGACATTGAAAAATATCATCATAAATTTCATATCTATGCAAGTTACAATATACTGATAAGTTACAATTTACATTTTCTCTTCCCGTCCCGAGAAAAATATTGGGGAGAGGGTCTAGTGTCTCTACTAGGCCCCACACTCTGGCCGCGTCTCCTCGCTCCTCCTGAAAAGGTGTGACTCGGCTCCAACACGGAAGTAGATGGTGGTGGCTCCTTTCGCATGCATATTGGAGATACCTCCAAAGCTGTCATCCAATCCAATAGCTCCTCCATTCTTTAGTGCTTCGCCCTCAATAGCTTCCCTCTCAAAGGAAGCAATCTCGTCCTCTCTGTGGACGCAGGATTTCCACCTTTTGCCCAGTCCACTCGTTGTATGGATCTATCTCATCCAAATCAATAAGATCATCTTATGTGACCTCCACTTTTCTTGTGCGAAGCCGGAGATATTGCACAAAACCAAGTCATTGAGCCGTTTTTGACTAACTTGTTGCGCTTTTTCGTGTGAATGGCTTCGAACAAACTCTGGTTGCGTTCACACATCTGTAAGCTTCAAGGTTGAGATAGAATTCCTAAGGGCTAGCTTTTGAAGATGAGGGGTATTACCTCCCCAATCCTCCCACCAAGAACCTACAAACAAGATAATCAAAAGTTTATAAGTAATTAATAAAATAAAATCTGTAATTAATAAGTAACTTGATAAACATTCTAATTTTTATTACTTGGTGTCTGTGTGGTTCTCCCTCAAATAGCTAACACCGAAGAAAAGAGCCTCCTGCAGCATGTTTGTAATTTTGCATCTCTAAAATGACGAGGTCCCTCGTCTCAACATTTGGTATCATCCTCTCAATACATGTTGAAAGGCCCTCCATAATCTTTCCGTTCACACATCGTGAAGCCATCGAGAGAAGAAATACTTGGGGTTGAGGTAGTACCCCATTGCATGAATAGGTTGGTGGAGTTGATTGTTTCACCTCCGATCAATAATCTCCCAAAAGGGACCATATCTGATGATATCCCCCCTGTAATAGTTTTGGATAGACTCTTTGGCCCTATCCATGGCCTCATAAATATACCCCATGGGGTTTTGCTCCCCATCAACCAAACACAAAACCCTCACCAATGGCTCTGACACCTACACAAATTAAAATGTAAGGTTACAAACTTACAAATAAAGTAAAAAGTAAAAACAATATATTTATAATTTAACAAATTAAAATAAAGGAATGAAATATAAATTGAAGTTTGAAATTACCTTGATCTCTATAGCTCTCTTTGCAAAGATATCATCAAAAACTATCTTTGTAACCCTCTCTCCATTCGCTTTCTTTGAATATTGTGAGTCTAGCCATGCTTGACTCACAAACATTTGCTTCAAAGATGTCAACAAACTAGAAATACTTTGCAACGTCAAGAAGTTAGTTGCAAACCTTGTGACACCGCTCGAACAAGCTCTTTCCCCTTTGTGTGTTCTCTCATCAAGCTCAAAACCCAAGGGTGATTGTATATGTACTTTGTTATATTTCTTGCATCTTCTCTCGACGTCTTTGAATCAATTTTGCCTGTCCTCTAAAAGAAGGTCAAGGCAATGAGCTGCACAAGGAGTCCTAAAGAGTGATGGATGTCTCTCTGTAGTAGTCTCCTAGCCGCCACATATGTTGCTGCATTGTCTGTGACAACTTGCACAACATTCTGTACACTAACCTCTAATACAACAGTGTCTAACATAACATTCAAATTCTCTGCATTTTTTACTATGTTAGAGGCATCAATAGACTTCAAAAACACCATCTCACTATTTGAAGCCGCTAAAAAATTAATGAGGGTGCGGTTCTTTCCATCCGTCCACCCATCTGAAAGAATGGTGCATCCGTATTTGTTCCATTGTTTCTTTTGCTCTTTTAGAATTGTAGTGGCATTTGCAACTGCACCCTGTAGCATTTTCCCACTCAAATGTTTTGGAGAGGGTGCCTTGTACCCTTTTCTTGCAACTGTCAACGCTATCACCAAGTACTCCCAGTATGGGCTCTTTGCCACATTGAATCGCAGGTTGTTGTAGTACCAGAAATTTGCACATGCTTTATCCGCTTCCTCATGCATATCCTTGTTTCAGCTTGTACCTTGCAATGAAGGTTGTGCTCCAGGTGTGTTCCTTGCCAAAAAAGCTTTGTAAGTCTTTTCTCGAACTCGATGAAGATGTGCCTCTTCCGATTCGTATGCGTGGACCACGAGTAGAGCCCACAATTGTTGTCGCATCATCCTTTGAATCCTCTGTCATTGCAGCCCCAAGTCTAATAACTTCTACTATGGCTGCTGCACCCTTTCCCTCTCTAGTTTCTTCTCCTCTAGCTCTGTCAGCTCTGCTCTCATCTCTCGCTTTGCCTCTTCCGTAACATTGGGGCAAACCACAACATCTCGGCAAACAATAGATGCAAGGTGATACTTCAAATGATTGATGCCTCCAGACATTGTTCTGCCACAGAAATTGCAAACAACAAAATTTGCAACTGCTCCACGTACACCATACTTCCAAGCTTTGGTACGGGCATTTGCAAGAACGGTTCTTGCTAGTGATGCTAATCTAGATGCCAAACTTGATGCCATTGTTAACCTCTAATCTGCAACACAATGCACATTTAAAAAATTAGAAAAATGTAAGCTTAATTAAATTAAAAAAAAAGTGTTTGAATAACCATATTTCACCGTAATTTAATAAAAATGATATACCTACGGTTGCAAATGAGTATTAAAAATTTAAAATGCTTCGCAATCACAATGAACACATTTAAAATTACAAAACATAATCAATGAATTGATTACAATACGTATACATAAAATTTAAATAGTTTAGAACGAATTTGCGTAAAAAAAAAAAAATACGTATCTCGGCTGCAAATGACTATAAAATTACAAGCATTCGATTTTACATTACATGTATTTAGAATTACAATATGAATCTATAAAACATAAATAATATACACAAAATTTGAAAAAACTTGAAAGAATTAAAAAAAAAAACTCACCTCCAAATGCAATTCTCCAAATTCTCTCTTCGAATTTGCTTCAAAATCTGCCCAAAACAAGCAATACAAGCTCAAATGGTTGTGTGAGTGAAAATGATGTAGTGTAGGGCCTTAAAAAGAGCAAAAATTGGGTATTTTCAGCATTTTTTGAGTGTGAAAGACATGTTTACGCGTATATACAACGTTTGGCGAGTTTTAGGCACGAAATTCGCAAGTACTAGCCACAACTCGGCGAATCAAAAATGGTGAGTTTTTGCAGCGATTATTCGTTTGGCAGAATTTTTGGTGAGTACTCGCCGAGTATGCTAATTATGGCGCATATATTGTGTAATTTCATGTCCATGAATGCTTGTCATATTTTGCTTAGTAGACCTTGGTAGTATGATAGGAAGGCATGTCATGATGGTCATGCAAACACCTACACATTGATGAAGGATGAGGAAGGACACACTCTAATGCAAGGAAAAGAGTGAGGATTTACAAGAGTTTGCGGATCTTGATGATGTTGTGAAAGCAATTCTTGAGAGAAACATATAGGGAGAGCGCTTGTTTTGCATTCATCACTAAACCTATGCAAGTTGTGTGTGTAATGGTAGGTGAAGAATAGACACTTCCATGTGGGGTGATAGACTTGAGTGGGTTTGAAGAGGTTATTTTAGAAGACCAATCAACCGGATCACTTTGCCATTGATAAGATAAAATAATGTTATTAATGTCCAACACATGACCACAAAAGTAGGTCAATGGGACTGCAGAGTACAAAGCAAACAAACCCTGCAAGAGGACCCAAATGGGTCACCCAAAATACAATGAGAGAAGGAGAGGAGGAGAAGGAAACAACAAAGGCCGAGAGACCAGGAACGAAGAAGAGAGAGATGACAGTGTGGGGAGGGAGCGAAGAAGGAGCAACATCCCTAACAACATCACCTAACACTTAAGGCCGGATGGAAGTAACTTGCAGTGCGCCGACGACAAGAAGCAGAGACCGTGGAATGCCTGGGGAGCCGACGTTTAGGAGGAAGGCGGTGCCTCAAAGTAGGCCCGGTGGATCGCTGTCTATGTGGAGGGGCCCTGGGACATGCCTGAGATAGGGAGCCTCGGGTGGAAGGAATGGAGTCACGAGACCTGACGGACCTATACTGAGGGTCCAGACACGACCAAATGCCACTTAGCACCCCTCACCGGGGAGAGCAACAGGAAGAAGGAAGTGATTAGTCTAGTAGCCATCCGTCGGGGGGGAGGATGGAGGAGCCTGTCCCGAAGCCTGATGGCCCCTGAAGGTAGAGAGCAAGACATCTCTGATCATAGTATTTGAAGAAAGTTGTGAAGGAAGGAAGCTCATGGAACAAGCAATGGAATCGCCCACGAATCTCATAGTAAACAGGCATCTGAAAATGAAGTGTTCTTTGGTTTCAACCTCCTGGAGAGAGCAAAGCAGGCAAGTCCGCTCCGAGCGGTCTAAGTGATGATCAGTCTCAATATGGAGTCGATGTGAGCCCACTCGAAACTGACCTAGAGAGATACGAAGGGCCTGCAACCAATGCCGGGAAATGTACATGGGTCTGAAAATGACCCCATCATGGATCTCGAGAAAGTGTGCCGCATAGAGTGACATCTTCGACGCAACCCCCCCGGGGTTGGTCCATGTGTGCTGGATGAACTGTTTGTAGATATCATCTCTGATTATCCTATGAAGATCCTGTTGGTTGGGTAGCGAGATGGGGGGGGCATCAGAGAATAGTGAAGGGTGGGAGATGGTCCATCTGGATGCCAATGGAATCGAAGAGGCATGAAACGCAGGCGTACCAACAATGAGATCGTCTATTGTGATCCGAGGAAGCAATAGCTTCAAAGGAGCAGTAGGCAAGATAAGTGTACCTGTCCTTGTCAACAAAAGAACTAGAATACCCCGAATACGGTGCAACAACAACACAAGGCTGAAGATGGTCTCCAAACGAAAAGGGCGAGCCCCAAACTCAGCAAGGATAATGTTGTGAGGAACAAATTCTTTGCACCTGATAATACGTCTGAGCATGAGGATCTGAACGCGCTCGATAGTGGCCCAATCTGAGTCCAAAAGAGAGGGACCCCAAACTTCCGAACCATACAGAACCGTGGGCCTAACCAGGGAATCAGAGAGGGACATCTTGGAAGGAATGTCCTGAAAGTGGTGGCAGAAACACTGTCTCTCAAGAATCACCAAAGAACCATAGCCCTTATTAACCGGGGTTGGAGAGCAGGACGAAGGCTAAAACGAGGCCCAGAGAAAAGAATCCCCAGGTAGGTATAAGAGCAAGTGATCTCAATCTCCACACCCTTAAAGAAGAAGTGGAGGTCTGAAGTCTTCAAACAATTGAAAACCATAACTTTGGTTTTCCCAAGATTCTGATCAACACGATCGATGATCATAGAAAAGGTCTAAGGCATCTAGTTGCCTTTGGAGACCCTCAACAGAAGAAGCAAGGAGAACTACGTCATCTGCAAAGAGGAGGATGTAAATCAGAATCTGGTGTAGAAGGCACCCATCACCTTCCTGTATGTGATCTTTGAGAAAGTCCTCAAGCTCATTGATATAGATCCCAAATAAGGTAGGAGAGAGGGGGCAGCCCTGTTTGACACCAATGGTACTCCTGATGAAGTCGGACAAGCCAACAGAAGTGCGAAGGCGGCCAAGGACCTCCTCATAAAGGCGCGTGATGGCTGTAAGAAAAATCTCGGAAATGCCTATATCTCTGAGCCTGCGGAAAAGGGCTTCCCGTGGAACAGAATCAAAGGCTTTCCGAAAATCCACAAAAGTAGAAAACTCTGGAAGAGCGGTGGCGAGCCTCTTCGATGATAGCCCGAAGAGTGAGGATGTGGTCGGTAGTCTGGTAAGTCGGTCGGAAGCCCGCCTGCCCCTTAGCTCTACAATGGTACTGATCGAGGAACTCAGAAAGCTGCAAGTGAAGAACAATAGCATAGAGCTTGGAGAATGTGTGACCCACCATGATAGTCCTGTAATTGTTGGGGTCGGAAGTGGGCCCCGACTTGTGTATGGGGTGGATGATGTGGTGGGACCAAGAGACTGGAAAACCTGTACAAACCACCTGATTGAAGAGGTCCACAAGATAACTGAGGAGCGTCTTCCGACCATACTTGAAGAATTCCGCATGGAACCCTTCCTCATCCCCTGCTTTACTGCAACTCATAGCAAGAATGGCATTCCTCACATTGGTGTGGGTGAAAATATGGCAAAGGGAGGGAGGGGAA
This sequence comes from Taxus wallichiana var. yunnanensis, assembly GCA_018340775.1. NCBI lineage: Eukaryota > Viridiplantae > Streptophyta > Pinopsida > Cupressales > Taxaceae > Taxus > Taxus wallichiana. The sequence continues at coordinate 535,065,829 of CM031244.1, forward strand.
TGAACCTGGATGTGGGGCTGGCCCGGGAAGTCATAAAGAGTGGAGGTGTGGGTGAACATGGAATTGGGATCAAGGTCCAGGGGTAAAGGCGAATGATGGGGAAGAATGGTGCGCCAGAAATGTTTAGGAGAGTGGATAAGTGACAGACGAAGCTCACGACGCCTATGAGAGATAAATGTGCGTTTCTTATGTCGAAGGAGGCGACGATAGGCTGACTTCGAGGGGGAAGGAGGGAAGGGCATGCAGGAAAGCAAAGCGGAGTTTCCGATGGAAGGCTTTGCATTCCTCGTCGTACCATTTGTTCATAGGGCATGTACCATGGCGTAGGGTGGAGTGGGTGATGTGGGGAAGGAACTCGTGGCCGCCTCAAGAATAGTGCAGGAGAGGGTATTAAACATCTGATCCGAGGTGAGTGAGGTGAAGTGGGGAATGGGGGGAGAAGCAGACGAAGGCAGGAGGAAAAGGTGTCGGGATCCCCTGTGTCAAATTTCCAAATAGTACGTGATATGCAAGGGGAGGGGAGGGTGGGGTCCTGGGGGGGATAGCCTGGAGGGAAAAGGAGAGGGTCGCATGGTCAGCAAGAGGGATGGGGGAGACACAAAAGTGGTGTATGTAAGGAATCAAGTCGGGGGTAGTCATGACGTAATCAACCACACTGGTCCCACCACAAAATGGTCTCTGCAGTGAAGAACCGGGATTCAGGAAAGCGAGGAATGCCATTCAGGATCAGTAGGTCATGAGATTCCCCTAATTGGAGAAAATGTCGGCCATAGGAAGTCAGGGGCCCTGTCGTGTCCTCAGAATCACGCTGGAAACCAACCAACTCTGGATCCACCTCAGAGGTGCAAAGTACATCATCGGTCCTGTCATGCCTCGGAATCTGCATGTTTTTGGTACGGGCATTGAAGTCCCCTAAGATGATGACCTCCCCAGAGCCGAGAACTGAGATATACCAGCATAAAGGTCAAAGAAGGGGTCTCCATCTGGGCCGTTGTGGATGGCAAATGAAGAGGAAGCTGGAGGGAAGTAGTAGACCGCAATAAAGATGTCTCTCAGGAGGGGAGAATTACGTCTGATCCGTACCCAAAGAAAGCGGGCAGACTCATCCTCAGCGACAATAGAAATCCTGCTCCGAAGAGTGTCTCTGACTAAACAAGCAACCCCATTGGACCCTCTAACGCCGCCAGAACTCCGAGTCTCTTGTCTGCAAACAGAAAGCCAATAGTAACCACTGATGTTTGGGAGAGGGCGAACCGGGCTCGCATGTGTCTCTGTAACAAAGAGAAGGTCCGAGAGACCTAAAGCATCATGCAGGAGGCCAGGAGAAGACCAAAAGGACCCATTTCCATTCCAACATGTGATGGAGAGGCCTTGCTTCCGAGCCTTCTCCCGCCGGAACCGTCATCTGGAACTAGAGCTGGATCCGGGAGCCCAACCAGGGGGAAGGAATCCCGAACCACTGGCCTGAGGTTACGAATCACCGCCCATTTCCCTCAAGAGATTTCTTGAGTTCGGCAACTTGTTCTCTAGTAAGATCTTCGTCAAGAAAGACCTTATTGGGTAGAGAGAAAAGTTTCCGCTTGGCTCTGAGAGCCTTAAGGCTGTCATCAGCTGACTTGAAACGGATAAAGAGAGTAGATGCCAGACCAATCCAAGCTCTATCTACCTGAACCTCGGACAGCTCCAAGTTATCTGTGAGGAACTTCGAAGCAATGGCTAGGGGGTCGGAAGAGGGAAGAGTGGGCAAACCTATGACCTTAAGGTTCAACTCCTTGGAACGTCGGATTCTCTCTTACATGTCATCACATGTAGTTGATCCCAAATTCAAGTTTGCCAAACAAAGCGACATATATTTTGATGCAAAGGAAAATCTTTGAAGTGCAAAAGCAAGTTTAAGAGCTATTAGATAAAGGGTTGATTAGAGAATCTTTAAGCTTGTGTTTGGTACCAACGGTGCCAACGTCAAAGAAAATGGAGAATGGAGGATGTGCATGACAATAAAGCAATAAATAAGATCATAGTTAATTATAGGTTCTTGTACGATGGAAAAGTGACATGCGAGCATGAGAATCTACAAGTAACTCTTCCTCGCACCCGACCTCCCGAGATCGTGCCGAGAGGCGGCCGGTGGGGATTGAATATGCGTGGGATGCGAGACAAGCTAGTTAGGCAACTCGATGTCTTCGACGCGCACTAGTGGAAATTGCGAATCTAAGGCAAAGAAGGCCCTCCTAACACGAATGGTGTGATAGATCGATCGCGAGGATGTGCTCGAAGGCTCCAATCAATATCGAGCTCGGCGTGATTCGCCCATGGGTTGTGGAATACGTGGAAAATGGCACAGGATAGTTTCGTGTATGTCTCTAGATAAGGTCATAGGGCGGATGGTAAATATAATTGACTCTATGGGCAATTCTTTGGCCTAGTCAGAACTCCTTAGCTTTGTTAGCTTTGTGTCTAATGAGGATAAGCTGTTCGATGATGATAGGTGGAAGTGGGAGTATATCGAATACTAATGTACGTAGGCCAACATCTATGTCCGATTCTCCTATGGACTCGTTGGGCTGTGAGACTTGTTGTTCACAATCGTAGATTCGTATTTGTTGTGGTCTTGCTATGGTCATGTGCGGATTCAGTCTCTAATCCCTAGTATCCAATAGTCATATGCTTTCTCAGCCTCTATATTTAGATTTAACAGTTGTGTGATCTTTTCCGAGTATCTCACGGGTGTTTGCGCAACCTGAATTCTCAAGCTGGTATCTATATCTGTGAGAGTGTCTCCTGCGTCTGGCTGTGGGACCAAAGGATCACAACCAAAGGTCTGCTCTCTTTCAAACCCTTCCACAGTCATGCGGATATGAATCTAGGGTAATCTGTAGTTTGGTTGATTTGACCAAAACGTGTGTGCTTGGTCGTCTTCTATGTTTAACCCGTGTAGTTGGAAACTGATTTGTTGTAAGTTTACCGTTGTTCGGAAGACTTGGATCCTAAGATTCTGATCTATATCAATTATGGCTATGACGAGATTGGGTTGGGGCACGATTGGCTCGAATACGTATTCCCTGGGCTCTCTAGGTCCCGTGATTGTCATACAAAAGCCACAATGTAAACTAAATGCAGCAAAGTAAAATTAACTATGTGAAGTATATCTATAACATATATAACTTCTATATTTTTGTATTTTTCTGATGAATTTTATAGATGAAATTGAAGGAGCAGCTATTTTAATATATCTAGAAATTGACGATTTAATCTAATGACGAATTTAAAACAAACAAAGTAACCGAGTATAGCTACTTTGCGTGCAGTTGTAAATCTATTCTAAACAATGAAATAACTGATCTAATCTATTTGAAAGACTTTCGATCCTACCTCAGAAGTGAGGAAAGAATCATAGTCTCTCAGAAACTATCAATCCTCACGACTTCCAGCAGCGATATCGAAAGTAAAATTGACTGAAATAAAGTGATTGGCTACTCTATTTGATATGCTTCTAATTTAAAACTTTGAAAGCTAGAACCTGGATTCTGCAGACAGTGGCGAATCCGATAATGTGTGTGATCTTGTCCCCTCAGTGTGACCTCCTTGCTCCTTCGTGTTCACGTGGATCCAGAAAAGCGTGTAATGCTAGCATCAAGTAGATATTGGGACAAAGGTGACTTTAGGATATAGACTGAATACAATGCGAGTAGGAGAGAGATAGCGCAAGAGTACAGAGCTTGGCTTATGCAATTCCTAGCGGGATTTATTGCGAGTCATGCAACATAAAGCGTCCGGAACTTGAAACTATCCTGCTTGAAGAACAAAACCTGCAACTTTAATGGCTTCCTAATGAAAAACAGACTATCTTACTCCAATGGATTGGATGAAATATCAACAGCATTTGCACAAGATGGATATGTGGCTTCCTAACAGCAAAACAACACTAAGCAAGCATGCAATGAATGAAACTAAGAATTATAAGTAAAATGAAAGACTAATCTATTCAGTGAATGAGAAATTTGAGGCAAATTTGAGGGCCATTTGCTTGAGCACAAGCCAACTATTTATAGCATTTGCATTTACCCAAGGTAAAAACCAAATTGAACTCTTAAACTATAAACAATGGCAAAACACTATTCCAGGGAACCAGAATCATTAATGCAAGCCCAAGGTGGTGAAAAAAAGCTGGTAAACGTTGAAATTTACGTGAGTCGCGTTAAAAGAGCATTCTGGAAAACGCGTAAAGGACCGCCGCTGAGCGGGGCGGGCGGTTCTGACCGCCGCCATGCAGGGCGGTGAGTCACTGAGACCGCCCCGGCAGGCGGCGGTTTCATAACTCAAGAGCAAAAGGCAAAGAAAAGAGGGGAAAAGAGAAAAGCAAAGCACGCGGGGGCTAAGCGGGGCATGCGGGATGATAACGCATACTTGGAGAGCTTTTCCGGATCCGAACACCTTGCGAGGAGACCTGTATCATCATTGGGGCACGTGTTACGTTGTTCCGATGGTGCGAGTACTACTGATTTTGGGTACGTACGGTTCCCATTGTCACATATGAATGACATGATGAATTGTCTTCTTGCATCATAGTATTTCACAAATATAGATTTGAAGAGTAGACATTACTAGATCCACTTTAGGGACAACAATGAATGTAAGACTGCATTCAAAACACAAGAAGGATTGTATGAGTGGATGGTTATGCCATTTGGATTGAAAGTCTTGCATCGAGTACTTTCATGTTAGTTATGAAGGAGGTCCTTAAGACTTTTAGGGTAAGTTCATCATTGTTTATCTTGATGACATTCGATATTTAGTATGACAAAGGAGGATCATTTGACGCACTTACGAAAAGTGTTACAATAGTTGTAAGAAGAGAAATTGTTGATAAATTTGAAGAAATGTGGTTTCATAAGAAGAGCTTGTATATTTGGGTTTTTAATATCCCAAGGAGATTTGAATATGGGTCTAGAAAAGGTGAAAGCAATATTAGATTGGGTGACACCTAGTTTTTAATGGATTCACAAGTTTCTATAGGAAGTTCATTTGGAATTTCATTGGTATGCATACACCTATCACAAAGGTCATGCGAAAAGATAAAAAAGAATTTGCATGGACAACCAACATAGAAGAAAGTTTTTAGGATTTGAAGAGGAAGGTGACTGAGCGGCTAGTGTTAGCATTACTAGATTTCACAAAGGTTTTTTTTAGGTTGATTGCTATGCAAGTGGAATAGTAATTGGTGCGGTATTAAGTCAAGAAGGAAGACAAATAACATACTTTAGTGAGCAACTGAATGATGCAAAGTGTAATATTCAGTGTATAATGAGGAGTTCTATGCAATTGTGTAAGCAGTCAAGAAGTGGAGACATTAATTATTGCCCAAAGATTTTCTTTTGTGCACAAATTATAAGGAACTGCAATTTATCAAAAGTCAAGGTAAATTGAGTTAGAGACATGAAGTGGGTAGAATCTCTCTCATCAAACCATTTTTTAACCCACAAAAAATGGAGCATATAATTGCTACATGTTGAATGGAATAGTCTCAAGTTTAAAGAACAACACCATCCATCCAACCTCCCCTTTGCATGATGGGCGTGTCTATTTAATAAGGCCCGCTCGGTTTGTTATCTCTCTTAAGTTGGACCTTCAACTTCTTTCCATTCAATTGGAATCAATTCATCTTGTTGATGGAAAATTGTGCAGCCGTAGGGGAGTCATAATTCATGAAACTTTGCGATTTTTTTGAGTGTTTTTTTTTAAATGTGTTATTGTGTGTTGGGACGCGGGGGACTTCTAGCTTTCCTCAAGTACAACTATTCGTCCCTTGTCGTCCCCTGCCATAAAAACGCTGTCCACAAACGTTTCCTAAAATAAAAATGGGGACAGCTAGGGGACATTTCCTACCCATCCTTACATCCCGAAACGTCCTCAAAAACACAATGGATGTGTTCTCGGGTACACCGATAGCGAGTCATTTTGGTTATGATGAGACTTTGCCCTGTTTGGAAATTACTTTTGGCCTAAGATGAGTATTGATGTGCATAAATTTGTACAAGCGTGCAGGTTATGTCAGCGAAAGGGAGAAGTCAAAAAGCCGGGTTGTATTTACTATTGCCTATGCTAGAAAAGCCATGGGAAGACATTAGTATGGATTTTGTTTTAGGTTTTCCTAGGACATATAAAGGTTTTGATTCCGTTTTTGTTTTAGGTTTTCCTAGGACATATAAAAGTGTTGATTCCATTTTTGTTGTAGTGGATAGATTTTCCAAGATGACACTTTATCATATGTAATAAGACAGGTGATGCAACACTCACTGCAAATTTATATTTCAAGGAGATTGTAAGACTACATGGTTTACCGTGTAGTATAGTTTAAGATAGAGATGCTAAGTTTGTTGGACATTTATGGAGGACATAATGGAAGAAGTTGGATACAATGTTATTGTTTAGTTCAATTCTTCATCCACAGACAAATGGACAGGCATAGGTAGTAAATAGAAGTTTATGTAATCTTTTAAGATGTTTAGTTGGATATAAGCTATGTTTGTGGGATTTACTATTGGCACAAACAAATTTTGCATATAATAATTTAGTAAATAGAAGTATAAGGAAAACACCATTTCAGATTGTGTATGGTAATAGTCCTAAGGAAATTGTAGACTTATGAAGTATAAGTAGTGAAGGAGCAAAGAGTACTGAAGTTGAAGGTTTTGCAGAATATCTGTATGAGGTACACAAACAAGCATGCAAGTAGTTTTAAAAAGTAATACACCATATAAACAACATGCAGATATGAAGAGAAGATGAGATAAATTTCAGGTTGGAGACATGGTTTTAGCACACTTGAGGAAGGAGAGGTTGACAAAAGGTACATATGAGAAGTTGAATTGGAAGAAAATAGAACTGTTCAGAATATTGTGGAAGTTTGTATCCAATGCATATGAAATTGAGTTGCTAGATGGAATAGACATTTCAAACATTTCAATGTGGTAAATTTGTATCCTTATTATGAAGGACAAAGCAGTGAAGAAAATACATATTCAGATTTGGTTGGTTGGAGAACACAAATACCTCAGAAAGTGCACAAGGAAGATGGTAGGATAATTAGGCAAGAACAAGGACTACGTGCAACAAGAGTTACAAAGAATATTCAGACAACTAGAAGGGTAGAAATATTGAAGATGCGACCTAGATTAATGCATCTAAGGCAACAATACGTGGAATACCATTTATAGAGCTTCCATGAATAGGAGCTCATGGAACAATTTTCTTACTCGAGGTGTATGATGTAGGAGCATCTAGGTTTACAAACAATCTGCATCAACCAAAATACAAATTGAACACTCGTTTACATGTTTGCATGGTTATTTTGATTTACAACATATCAATAGGTGATAATTAGGTTTGCAGTATATTCTAGAGTCTAGAATATCTTTCATAAGTAGGCGCAAATAAGTATTCTAAGAGTGCAACACAAATATTTTTGCCAACAGAAGATGACGAACACATGAAATAGAAGGTCAAGGTGCATTGCAGCATCTCCGCTGTGCAAACGTCTTCAAATGGATGGCGTAATGCTCTATGTACTTAGCACAAGGTTGGATCACGTAGTGCAAGATAGGAGACTTCAAAGAATTAACTTGTGTCAATTCTTTTGTGTGTGATATCACGTAAGTCTTTTTTAAGGGTAATGTTTCACATTACCAACAGGACTTCATCTCAATGGTGCACATCTATCTTTGAAATCGCAAAACCATTTGAGTCCATTTGAGAAAACGCACAATGGTTCACTTGGAAGGCTAATGAACAGTCTTGTGGGCATAGGTTTAGCGTGTGTGTTATATTTGGAGAGCAAAAATTCAAATTCAAGTTGTTTGTTGCATTGAGGAAAGAGCCAATGAGGATTCACCTAATCGATAATTGTAATTGTTATGTTGAATTGAATGCATTGAGTTGTCTTTTGATTGTGAATGCAGTAAGGAAAATGCAGGCCTTATCTTGCATAGAGCACTATGACACATTTAATTAGGGAGGCTTTAATAAATGTCATATGGGTAACTTGTAGCTTTGAGGCAATGTTGTAAGTAGGTGGTGCTTGGTTTTGTAAGAACTCACCCTTACGATTGAGAAAATAGGTTCAAGAGGTTTGGCATAAGTTCCAGAGGCGCTGGTTCATTGGTTGGTTAGGAGTCGGGTGTGATACTCTTAGGATTGTCATTGGAATATAGAATAGCTTAGATTGTTGCTATTCTACTACTCGAATTGATGGTATTATGTTGTATCTCCTCAGGGATTGTGTAGAGGCTGTATCAGTTGCAATCAGTCCCAAGTTTATGTGAGTTGTTGTTTCCTTAAAAGTTAAAAATGATCAATAAAGTCTGTTTGAACTAATTGCTTGTGTGTGCAAACACTGCGAGTCAGTCAAGAGTTGCGTTGTTTCATAATATTGTGTGGTCTAAGACAGTTCTTAATTGGACTCCCTAAACGTGACTGCATCAGATAGTCTAGTCCATGCTCTAAAAGATAATAAATTACAATTCTTATGTCTCATAAATAACTAAATTTTAGAAATACCATCATACTGAAAATAAACAAGATGTGGGTATAATTCTGATGTCATAATAGCGAAATATTGTACATATATTTCTGGAAATTATCATTACAGAAACATAGTCTAACTTATCTAGATACTGTGATCACATTTTGAAATAATCTATCGATGCTGTAGATTGCAACTTGTGGGCAATCAATGCTAGAAATAAAAACTAATTGAAGGTGGAGTTTGCAATTGGTAACATTGGAATTTGTGATCAACATTTTGATGATTGTGACCTATAATGCGATATTTGTTATTGCCTCTGTTGATATGCAATTGACCACTAGGATTGCCATTCGACATTGCTGTTGGGCAATCTAACAGATTTGCTCCTCAATCACAATGCCACTCAACAGTTGTATTATCCAAAATGCATGTTATTTTGGTTTATGCTATCTTGATACCTTTTTTAAAATTCATCAACAAAATAGATAAAGAGTGGACTCAAACTAAAGGAGGTTATTTCCTTATTTGTTAACCTTTTAATGACAAGGAACTAGAAATCAGTTTTAAAAGTGCAATATGACAGTATTCTTAAAGCTTCAAGCTATACCTATTTATAATTTGAATTATGCAGCTTCGATGCCCACATGGTTACAGTTGTGATCTGACTGTGGGGAAATAACTTTTGCATTGGTTTTGAGATTGTTAAAGTTACTTTGAAGTTGTTGTTATGGAGTATAAACAATGAATGACTTCTAGTATGAGTGGAAAAGGTTGATAAGTTGATACTTCATTGCAGAGTAAATACATTCAATGTGTATCATGATTTTGTTATGTTGACTTAATGGTTCATTTGCTCCTTACTGCACTCTCAAAGAACTTTGTCTCTTTAATATCATCTTAACATTGTTTAAAATACTTGTGACCTATTGACAGTCATCACTTTTATTTTTGTTGCTTCTCACATTTTCAGCCTTAATATGTGTAATGACTGTGACCTTATTATTTTTAGTGATTTTTGTTACTTAAAGCTTGCAGTTTATTTTTATGGCTCATGTTTTCTTGCAGTGATTTAATGGGCTTATGAAGGATTTTGATGTTTGATAGTTACAAGTGCTTTAGAAAACTTAGCTCTATGTATTTTTAATTTTTTAAATTATCTAATTTTTCTGACCGTATTTTTAATGCTTTTCTTGCATAATGAAATCCAAACTAGAATGTGGTTGATCTTTGGTATTGATTACAGGAGGCATTAAAGGCTCTTTGGCATGCTGCCTTTCCTGGAATAGAGCTTCATGGTTTGGTTTCAGAGCAGTGGAAGGAAATGGGATGGCAGGGAAGAGATCCATCCACTGATTTTCGGTATTTCTATATGAATTGGACTCATTCTTAGCTTCTATGCAGCTTAGTTTCTTAAGGCATTTCTTATTCCCAAAATGAACTTTGTAGCATAGATAGTTGATGGCCGATTTTGGCTAGACTGTGTGTAATATTTGGTGGTTATCATGTTACAGGGCGGTGGCTTCATATCGCTGGAGAATTTGCTTTTCTTTGCAAAGATATTTCCTGTATGTTTTTTGTTTTATGCTACTCCATTTGCATTCACATGATATCCATTTTCTTGTCTGACTTCTTGATCTTGTATGCTTTTTTATCATTGAACTTTATAGCTTTGCTTCAAAAGGAGAGCTGGCCTCGATTCATTTGATTGGTTGATGCAGTTTTTCTGACCTTTAAACTTAACATATGTATAAATATTTTAAAATGGTAGCACAAGCTGATAGCCAATTGACCCAGTCATGAGGCGGCTCTTTTGTTCAAGCTTCTGTAGTTACATATCAATTAGTGTTCAGCTCAAATAAGAAACTCTCTATTGTTCTGCCATTGTAACTAGTCAGATTTACCTGAATCCGTCTAAGTAATAAATATCAAATATATATAAAAGATGGGCACTATATCAATTTCTATTTGTGTCTAAAATTTTGAAGTGTAAATATTGACTTGTGAGATCCTTTTGCAAATTGCACTTGTTTCATGTTATGCAAGTCCAACAATTCTAACATAAAACAATAAGATCATCACTTTGATGGGTCAAGTAATTAATTCCTTGTGGATTCGATGTACAGATCATATGAGTCAAGTCATTCTTTCTTTGCGCGGAAGTCTATGTTACTCTTTAAAGACTAGGTTGTTTGGGGGCATGTACCTAATCATAATTGGCTTGCACTTCTACCAAGTACATGGGTGTGGATGAAAGCACAAAATGCACCTTTGACCACACCCTAGATATACAAAGTGCAGCCTAGTGCACTGGGTACTCTACCCTAATTACTAAATTCAGGTACACAACATACAAAAATACACTAAAAAAGCAAAAATATAATTTTTTTTTTTATAAAAACTAAAAGGTTAACAAAAACATAAGAGTCAAAGGACTACCCTAACTTAGTCAAATATCTATTATCATTTATTCATTTGACACAACACTTATTCTCAACCGCTAATCTTTTCTTTGTATCATTCACAACAAACATGTTTTTAGAAAACAATTAACAAACAAAGATTCAAGGGTTGCACCACATTCAAAAATACACTTAAAAAGAGAAAAATGTAAATTAAAACAATTAGAAAAACTAAACGGGTAACAAAAACATAAGAGAATCAAAGGACTACCCTAACTTAATCAAATATCTATTATCATTTATTCATTTGACACCACTTATTCTCGATTGCTAATCTTCTCTTTGTATTATTCACAACAAACATGTTTTTAGAAAACAATTAACAAACAAAGATTGACGGGTTGACATCTTGCCAACAAAGATTCTCAGCTAGTGAATGAAGATTGACATGTATTCATTCACGACTCTTTTGCTACTTTTTTGATGAAACATGATGTCATATGTGATCTAGGTGGATTCTTCAAAAGGGTTCCAGTGATATTGCCATGCACATTCCATAAATTACTGTAATTACGAATACTATTCAATTGTCTGCAATGCTCAAGAACCACATCCAAAGGTTGATGGTATCTCCAAGATCGCTAATCCATCTCAATCTAATATTGCACACACTTCTACAATGTCACAATGCAATTCGGGATGATTGTGTATAACCTTAGTTTCCACTCTTACTGAATTTTCTCTTTGGCACCATTGACGCATTAACCTCCTTGAGTGATGTCTCATGAGACATTACCAGGAGCGGGGTGTACCAAAATGGTTATACGCTGGCTAGTGGTATCTGTAAGAGAGATTCGTTGTGCAGTCCTTGATACCTTAGATATACTATCCTTTGTACCTCCTTGTCATCCGTTTACAACCTCCTTTGACATCTCCTTCCTACCCTCTTGGTGTCACATGCATATTTACCTACAACACCTTTGTACCTCCGTTAGATATTTTTGACATCAGTTTCTAAGTATTTGCTCCACCTCACGATCCTTTCTTTAGGACCCCATGATTAATCATTTCCTAGAGCCAACGACATTAACCATGGTCAATATTGTTTGTCTGTACTTTTTAATGGCCGAGTGCATCAACCATAGTCGATGTCATTGGCTATGAAGAGCTGGAATGACTGATTATGTCCCCTATATATAGGTGTATGTTAACATCATTTTAGAAGAATCCAATCATTGCATATCATTGTTCTTGCACTCAAAAAAGCTGCTCTTAAAGGTCTTAAAGGTTGGTAAGTTTTTCTTACACTTGGATGTTTATCTTTGGAGCATTGGGTCTAGGATACACAAAGAGTAGGAACTACACCAGCCAAGTCTCTGGAGTCGCCAAGCGTCGTCTACTTAGGTCTTCTTCTACCCCTCTTGTGGTCCCCTGCATCAACTCTCTCATAATATACTACTAACCTTGGGGGTTAATGCACCAATGATGTCTTCACAAAGGTAAATATTTCTAACCTTCCTTGTCCTTTATGTATATTCTGGTTTGATTGATTTATGATTGATGTATCATATATATAGACTAGGATAGAATAACATATTCTTTGTCTATTGCATTATTCTTATATCGGCCCTTGTCTTTATCCGCCACTTGGCTTAAAACCGTAGTCACCCTTACAACCCTAGTTTAGATCTCTTTACATGCACATATATTTGATTTATCTTCTTACAACCTAGGATCCTAGTAAGAGACCATCCCCTATACTAGACTTAGGATTTGAAACCTTATACCTATAATAGAGTTGGACTACCGTCTTCTAGATCCATGACTCGTATGGCCCTTGTTTACAATCTTTGCTTGTGTGTAGGGCCTAGAATAGTCTTCTATCTATATCCTAATCTATATTATTAAGAAGAGAAAGAAGATAATCTATTGACCTTCTTAGCCTACATATATTCAAGGAACCCAACATGAATCTTACTCTATTGTTGAGTGAGCCATCTTCATGTTTATTGTTGTTTTGATCATGGTAATCATCCATACACTTTTGGACGGACTCAATTTTTCTCTAGCAAATTCTAGAAAAATTTGGACGAATTGTTGCATGGTGGGTGTGTAGTAAGCACAATGTTATCTATCGTGCTTCAATTCTTCCTCTTGTATAGGTTGGTTCAAATGGGATCTAGTGAATATTCTATTAGTGGATGCACTATGTTCTTAGTATCATTACTAGCCATATTGCAACCTATATAGAAAGGTGTCATCTTAGGTTGAGAGTCCCAATCATTAGTTTGGGAACTATAGAGTTGCTCCATGGTAGAAGGCTTTAGAAAAGAGAAAAGTTGAGATAGGTAATGCAACTCAGCTATTTCTACAGCTAATTGATCGAATGAATCAACAAGCTAGTAACAATCAATTTCTTCAAATGCAAGCTAATCTTGCTCAAATGAACAATCAACCACAACATATTTAGTGTGGAGCACCAAATCAATGCCCCCTCGCACCCCCTTCTTGGTACTAACGTGTCCCCACTTCCTCAACCTCCCTTACCCAACAAGGCTCTTCAATCCATTCAATTTTTGTTTGTAGATCCTTATATTCACTATGGACATTGGAGCCATCACTCCATCCATCTATTATGATGTGTCAAACGATCCTACTCTTCATAGTAAGGCCTTTGGCAATGTCTACAAGGAATTGATCAAGGCTAACTCTTATGCAGCCATTGAGCTCGTAAGTAAGCGATCTGTTTTGATTGAGCAAAAATGAAAAACTTAGACCAGCTCATGCAAACATCCCACAACCTAGCTTGGAGTAATGGGATCTAATCAAGGAAATTTCCTCTTTTCCAAGCCAAATCGTTGTTCTAGAGCTTATGCATACTTCTCCTAAGCATCGCAATCGCCTCCTGACAGTCCTCGACATGAATATTACCTCACCACTAGCTTTGGGGCAAGAGTCCCTATTACATGGTTTGGAGGAGAGTAGACTTCAACATTGCTAAGATATTTTTTTATAAACCAATCTAACCATGGATCAAACTCTATCGGTTCACTTTCTTGTCAACTCTACAATCTCGGACGAACCTCCTCTTTCATGTTAATGATACTTCTCTTTTCATCTCTGTTAACATTGACAATATACAAGTAAAGTGAGCTCTTATTGATGAGGGGTTTCGGCATATGCGTCGCTTCTTTGGAATTCATCAAATCCTTAGGATATTCCACCCATAACTTAAAATCAACCCGCAATACGTGTCGGGGTACAATCTGAAGGAAAATGCCCCGTGGTTTGTATTTAGCTATCCATTACTATGCTTGCATGCACCATTGGAGTGAAAGTTATGATCTTCAACTTTCTTCTTTCTTATAACATTCTTATGGGCCGACCATGGACACATCAAACGCATGAATTGCCTCATATGCATGTCAATGCGTCAAATTCCCTTACCTAGGCTCAGTGTATAAGATTGAGGTGATACTAATCCATGGAATTTCTAACAATTTAAGAAACACAGTGTCTTTAAAGTCCTCGTTCTTGAGGAAGTTCCTTGTGTTCCCTTATGAGAGTATCAAATCTTTAACTACTTTGTCAATTCCCTTTGAGGATATAGTGGCCACCCGGAGCTTGTCGAAACATCCCATCTAACCTTCTCGACTCGGATGATGATGAGCTTTATGACATTAGTCTCAAGATTAGAACCTTGGATCTTGTCGATTCTATCATTACTTAGTGGTCTTGTTCATCTGACTTGTTCACACAAGGTGTAATATCAAAATTAGGGTTAATCTACTTTAAGGCAATTAATATGTGCAAATGCTATGATATAGAATCAAAAGTACATTAGATACGAGATATCCTAAATCATGTGCTTATAATATTTAGAAATATACAAGTTGTTGAAAGCTAGATAAGAAAAGTTAATTGTTAAAAGGATTACACCGTTGCATAGGATTTAGAAGTTGAATAGAGGACGAAGACCGTAGAAATGGGTTGTGCAGAGTCATCATGTTGTTTGTAAAATCTAGAATGATGAAACTAAGTGCGAGGAAAAATTGCTCAAGCCGGAGTAGAAATGTTGGCGGGTTTCGACCTTTGTGGCTGATTTGACCTCTAGTGATTTCGGGTTTGGATTATGGCACTTGATCTGTTCATGTATCGTGGGTTTTGTATCTACAATCAGAATTTCACTATCATACTTGTGTCACTTTGGATATGACTTCTCCTTTGTGAAACCCTAGCTCACTTTGCTTGAAGACCTCCTTCACCCGACCCCCATTGGTATGATGACCTCCGCACTATGTACCAATATTTTGAAGAGGGATCGAGCCGCACATAGTTCACCCTCCCAATGAATGTGCAATACATAGTGATTTAATAAGGCCCGAATAAGGCATCTAACAACTTGGCTATCATGTCCCCTTTTCAAATAAAGTCTAAAAATTAATAATATAACTTAAGTGTCGAAAAGTGACTTTATAAAAGACACTTATGTTATTATTATTAAATAAAGGCGACTTTTCTATTTTAAGTGAACTCAATGATTAAATAGAAAGTCCCTTTATTAAATAAAGTTAAAGGCCCATATGGAGCGCCCATTTGGGAGAAGCAATGAAAAGGTTATAAAAGGAAGTGTTGGGGTCATTTGGGAGATATCTTTTGTCTATTATCTCTCTCCTTTTGGGAAACATTGAGCATTTTGCTTGTTTGTGCATTGAGGACGAAAACCCTCCATTGCATTCATCACTTGAGGACGGAAACCCTCATTGTGATCAGATTTGAGGACGAAAACCCTCAATATTTTCTTGGTGGCTTCACTCAGGGGTCACATTTGAGCATAATTTCGAATCATCAGAGCTAGGGCATGTCTATTTTCAATTTGTGTCAGTTTGCAATTCAACTAGGGCACATTTTCTACTTTTCCTGCTTCAGATCTGCATTTCAAGTGAAGAAATTCAGCCAGTGGAGAGACAATCCACCAAACTTCAGTCAGGGACAACTAGGGCATGATTTGCAGCCATTTCTAGGGCTGTCTACACCCCTTTGGATTTCAGATCAGCGTTTAGGGCATCAACAACAGACGAAATTGGTTGGTTTCAGTTTGCAGCGTCTCCTTTTGGTCTCCTCTTGTCATCTGGAGCGTCTTTTGTGAGAAAATTGTTGTAATCTTATGTGGGTATTTTTCTTGTTTTATGGTGTGAAAATAAATAAAATTAAATTTAGGCTTGTTTGGAAAAAATATTTTTCATCATCTACTTTTATCAATAGGGTTTCTAGATGCTTTGGGCTTTGTGGGTATTTTTGTATTGTGATTATTTGATTATTAAAGGAAGATTTCAAATTGTTGTAATTTTTGTCTTACGGGTTTGCATAAACATCAGATTGCCGTTATATTTTGTATAATCGGGAAATTTCAGAATTTCTTAGATCTGTCTCGTATGGGACATTACATTGGCAATAATCTTTGGTCTGAGTTGTAGCATGTGATATTGGTCTAGGGCAGCAATATGAGATGTATTCAGATTTGATAACACGTTGATGTGCTTTAAGGAGTGATAGTGCAATGATTTGGGCCAAAAGTCCTTATAGTGCTTTGAGTATAAGATCCCCTAGATAGCAAAAGATGTCCCTAATGAGTAGGGTGTATTTTTTTATATCTAACTTGTGTAAATGATTTCCTGCTCCATCAACCCTAAGCTGATTGAGGAAACTTGTGCATTTGAAAAATTGACCATTGGAAGTGCTTAGGACAAATATGTCGACTAGGTCAAAACCATCAATCAATCTTGTTCTGTCGAGCAAGTATGCCCAAATTTAGGTTGGGACCTAATATGAAAGATGAGTTCACGAGTTCGAACCTATTGTTTATAAAAGGGTTTATAAACACGAGTCTTAGTGGTTTTGGAGTATGGAATTGAGCGAGATGTATGTAGGATTAAGTCATTTTATTTATAAAAGGGGAAAAGACTAGGATAAATGCCAAATGATTATTGCCAAGTGCCTTTGGTCCAAATTTAGGGTACTACGGAAGGCTACGTATGCACCCTTTTAGTATCTCTTCTACCTCTCCTCCTAAGGAGCTCTCTCTCTCACCTCCCGGTGAAATCATTATTGAACACTTTCATAAATACACACCCGAGTATGACGATGGTTATTCATCCTATTCCTTTTGTTTGGCTAGGACCCAAGTAAGAACAAAATTTTTACGATACCAACAATCATTGTACTCTAGTCTTAACACGTTTTTTCCCAATCCTCTTTTAATCGCAACATGAATGTTGCCCTGTGAACACCCCTTTTGGGTCTTAGCTGCCCGACAACGAGCTTGAGTGTAACGCCCACACATGCAGGACCAAAACACAAGCCAAAATAAACTAGGAATTTTTTCTTTTCTTTTCTTGTTTTACAACACCACTTGGGCTCACTTAGAATAACTCAACATCACATGAGACACTTACACAAACATGGACCCACACATACAATAGGATGAGAAAGTAAAGACGATTCACACTACCAAGCCTATCTGTGAGGCTTGCAATGGGGAGAAACCATCATTGCAACTACCACTTATCGCTCCACTAAGGAATCCTGGCTAGCCTTTGGTTCCTCCAAGATGAAATACACCACATCAACTTTGACAGCCCCTTATCCCTCCATTATAACACGCGCTTATGCCTCCACTAAGACTAGCCACAAATTCCTTTGGTTCCTCCAAAGCAACAACACATAATACTCCTTATTCCTCCCTTCACTAACAACACCTTATTCCTCCAATAACAATGATGCAATCTCACCCCAACATGAGGAAACTTACACACAATCATGATAACACAAGATTCACATTAATGCCACATTTACTCAATGAACAATACATAATACAATGATACAAAAGTACAACCACAAAACAAGGATAGAAGAAAGGACATCATCCACCATGTACACAACTATCAATGATTACATTTTATTCCATTAGGTTACTTGCTTAATGATTAGCTTGTGAATCGTTTAAAACACATAATATGTAATATTCTTACTTCTCATTTTGTAAATTTTCCATTTCGTTATGACACCGCATGCACAAGGATCCCTCCAATAACAATGATGCAATCTCATCCCAACATGAGGAAACTTACACACAATCATGATAACACAAGATTCACATTAATGCCACATTTAATCAACAAACTATACACAATATAATGATAAGAAAAAGTAATGTAAACCACAAAACAAGGATAAAAGAAAGGATATCATCCACCATGTACACAACTTTGTTGATCACATTTTATTCCATTAGGTTGCTTAATCATTAGCCTATGAATCGTTTAAAACACATAATTATGTAATATTATTCTCATTTTGTAAATTTTCCATTTCGTTACGACACCTTACACACGGGGATCCTACCTCAATTTGTCCTTATTAGGTAAACCCCCAAGGTTTGACCATGAGGTGCATAACCTACAATTCTTACATCTTTAATACAATTGAATTCCTTTGTTTTACCTAACTGATTATGCCGCGTTTAATACACAAGTTATATACTGTTGTCTCGAAATTTACACATTTCTCATGTCGTTTACACCTTTATTCACATGAAGTACATCCAATGGAATACACACACACATGATTCTCATAGAACACTTTGTTTTGAGATAGGGATTCATGTGCTCAAAAGACATATCCCACATGGCAATTCATTTTACTTAAATTACATAAGGGGGAAATTAACATGGAGTTAAAAGGGAGAATCTTAGGTTTAAAAGTCGACATATTCCTGTTTTCCCTTTTCATTATAACATTTAAACACTGGCAATACACCCCATTCACTTATCATGTTATTACAAATAACTATGTAATTTAAGTATTTAGTTTGCATTGTTCGTGATATGCATATGAATCACATTCCACTTGTTCCAAGTTAGGATTCCTAGTTTTCAAAAGCTATGTTACACACGAAACAATTCGCTTTACTTGTATTAGCATAACAAGGTTTAAGTTTTAGTTATAAGTGGAGAGCTTTAGTTTCATCTTACATTTTTCAATATTTTATCTTAGACACACTTTTGATAATGTTATCGATTGCAAATTCCATCCGCATATGTTCTCTAAGGAGGTCCAGGCTTAGTTTATTCCACTTACACTTAAAGGTACTTAAGACTGATTTATTTCAATTGACAAGGTGTACAACCCACTACAGGTCAACACTAGAACGCTTAAGACATTCTTATCTTGCAAGGTCCTTGCACAACTAATAAAAGATGCCCATTTTGTTTGCGAGGGCTTAATGGGATTAAACACAAGAGTTTAATGTGTAGGTTAACTAGTACACTAAATCCACTTGCAACAATTTGACCTCACAACGAGATCATTCATTGGTGTTAGCCTCCAAAACTACTTCTCAAGAACTTGGTCACCCACTATGGTGTAAAGGTCAATCGTGAACATATTGAACTCAAACTTATCCACAACGTGTTTAGACACGTGACACCTAGAAGTGTAGGTCTTACTCACCCAAGGCATGGTAGAGTATACATATTGCAATCATGCCTCGTGTAAAGTTACTCGGGGTAAGGAGTATTCTCATTGTAGGTTCCTCATATGATGCTTTAGGGGTTCAACTAACTAGTCACGACCGAACTAAGAGGAGGAACACATAACGGAATGGTTTAGAGAACTTGTTTGGTTTCCTTGTTTCAGGTGCTCTATTTTTAGACCATATATTTTATAATGTCACAAGGGGACTACAAAGTTATCCAAAGTATACAATTTCTCTAATGTATTTAAATCATAAAAGCAACACATAAAAATATAGTTTCATAGCAATACAATGCATATACAATATAAACTAACTTTTAATTCTCCTTTCAAAATGTACATAAGGCATGATTATTTAAAAAGACACTACATTTCATTATTTTGGCACTAATACACATTTTACAAGTTAAATACAACTTTAATCTCAAAACCCCGTCAATTATTTATAATTTGCCGCACTACCTTCATCAACATGGTGTCATTGCGCTACGCTGGCATGGAAAATCTCCTATGATCTAGCACATTTCATGATTGCATATTTTCCATTCATAACAACATCAAAACTCTCTACATGCAGTTAGAGAGTGTAATAAATACATGTTTAGATTAAATTGCGTTTTCAACTTTAGAAAGAGAGAGAGAGAGGAGAGAAAAAACACCATATTTCCCACAAGCAAATTTCTCAATACAAGTAACAAAAAGAGGTTCAATATAGTCATGTGATAGTGTCCAAAAGTTTCTCATTAGTTATTAGGCTTAAAGGGGTCCCATGACAATTTCGTTATTGTTGCAAGTTTACAAAAGTGACCAATTTAGCCAGAGTGGCTATGAAACTGAGTTCGAAAACCAATTTCCAAGGTTCGAACACACAATGTGTAAATTCCCATCTACTCTATATATAAGGAAACCCTCAAAGTCGATGGAAGTCACTTTTGGCGACCAAGGTTCAACGTCACGACTACTTTTCCGGAGCTGATTATCGTAATTGTGCCCATTCATCTTTGCTGCAGAATGACAAGTGGCCTTCAAAACCTCCTTGCCAAAATAGTTTTCCAAAGTGGGTATCTCGAAAATAAGGATTGGTTATGATTGTCATGGTGAAACTCTAGAGGTATGTGGTGGTAGAATTTCTGTTTCCCAACACAGATCCCTAAACCACGAGCCAAAACCAAAACAAATTTCCAACTTTTGGCAGCTGTCCCAAGCTGCAAAATAGCCAACTAGGCTCCTAAATGTGTGACATTAAATGATCAAACAATCATATGAAGTTGTTCTAAAGTTTGATGTGACATTCCACATCACTAGGGAACATGGTCAAACCTTGACTTCTCTACTACAAGAGTTTGAGAGGTATATTGCATGTTATTATAAAATACGTTTTATTAGTTTTTGCAAGGTGTTTAAGTGGCATGTTTAAACAAAAACTCGAGTTCAACTATCTAACCAGGAGGTTGCCTTGATTAAGTTTCGTCATCTAAGTTTTCCATCATCTTGGGACATGATCCGGGAGCAAGGTTAACACTCAAAAAGGTCATTTTGGTTGTGCGGAAAATAAAGTAAATTTTAATGTTTTGAGCAACAAAAGTCATTTTAATTAACCCAAACATGTTCTTCATATGTTTTTTTATAAAATATTTGGTACCATTATGAAAGGAAGATTATCAATGTGAAAATCATGCTAGATGTAAGTGAGAAAACCATGTCTGTGAGGGATGAAGAGGCAATCTTCTTAGGATCATCCACTTCTTCCAAACCTTCCAACTCTCCCAAGAGACTAGGCTCTTGATATGTGGTAAAGCCATAAATTGGGTCTTCATATTTGTAAGAACTTCATGTTCCATTGGACGCTGTTGACCAAAAAAATTGTCAACCTCATCAATAAAGATAAAGGCAGGTTAAAGCTTATATGCCAGGGTGAATATTGCCGTCATAAGCTTTTGGGCATCACCAAACCATTTGCTCATAAAATTTGCTATCCGACATTGATAAACATAACTCCGGATTCTTTTGCTATTCTTTTGGCAAGCAGCGATTTCCCAGTTCTAGGAGGGTCATATAGCAATACTCCTTTTGAGATCCTAAAAGTTTTCTATGCGCAAATAAATAGGGCCTTTGTAAAGGAAGAATAACCAGCTCATGCAATGTTTGGACTTTTGGCATACATGTCTACAGGGTTGTTGCAACAACAATATCCAACACTCCCTCTATCCTTTATGCTTTAATGGATGTCCATACCTTGTTGATCCAAAAATGGTGAATTTTACCGACTCAATGTTTTTTCCCATTATCATGGATACTTAATAAATTATCTCAAATTAATTTACTACGTTAAATGTGGCACTTAAACATCTGAAATTGAAGCGTTACCAGCAATTTTAAATTGTACCCCCAATTCCGCAATCATAACCTTCATTTTCCATTTTCCCGTAAAATGTACAAAATTACGTGAATTGGTTTAAATGCTTAAAAATCTGATCAAAACTGAAATAAACAGCAACAAATGAAGGAAAAACAGAGACTCATAACTCCACAAATTGATAACGGAGTTCACCTCGAAGGGCTACGCCTTCGGGTTCGTATAATGACAAACCAATCCTATTAACAATGTAAAAAGAAACACGTTTCTCACATCAAATTCTCCACAATTGAGAAAATAGGATCTCCAAGCACCTCAGACCAGTTTCAGGAAGCCTCCATAACCAATTCTCAGTTCTCGGCTTGATTGTATTATCTTCTTGCACCAAACGATCTACTTCACCTGCATTTTCTCTCTCGAGAAAGGCAAACACATCTCTCCAAATGTTTGAATTTTCTCCAAAATGGATAATAATAGGTCTCTGCTATGTCTTCATCAGCATCCCTGCATAAGATTTACATAACAACCAAAAAAGGTCCATGAAAATGTCTCAAAACTACATGGAAGCATCTAGGACTTAACACAGTCCTTTGCTAACTTTGCCTCAACTCTTAGTGAGCTCCCTTTTATACATGACCAACTCACCGACCAAGTTGGTGGGGCTCTTATCTTTTACTTGGGCGAGGCAGGTCCGAATCCTACTCTCCTTTCCTTCGCTGCCGAGCTTATCACTATTGTGGGTGGGTTAATCCCACATGCGGGGAGTTGGGCGGTTGAGGGGCTTAAAATAGCCCGCTGGTTGTATTGCCAATGTGGCTACTACCACGTTTATGCGAGTGTTTTGTTGGCTAAGCCAACGTGCCATGTGGCTTGGCACCAAGTGACACACTGGGTCATTGTGCATTGATCTCCGATTTGATAACTTGTTCGCTTGATGAGCCCGATACTTGATCTTCGCAGCAGTTGTTAAGTTGGATAGGCGAGCCTTCCGGCTCAACTTGTAGTTTGGTGTGGATGTATTGAAACTGTAGGGCTCGGTCCTTTGGCGAGCTGTGTATGTGACTTGGCAAGTACGAGTTGGCACTGTCTAGCTTGGTCCCAACTCGCCCGATGAGTTGTGCATTGGTGACTGGCAATGTAGCATGAGCTCAACTCTTAGCTCGATCCTCTAGCTTGCCCTCTAGCTTGCCGAGCTAGTTGGGATATTTGCAAAGCATTGGGAATCGCCCACTTCCATAAGCTTGATAAGCAAATTCACATGCTATGCATATTGAAGAATGGCGGCATGGTCCCTCTCCATACAAAAAGCAGACCCCATCGACTGCTGGGCCCCAATGAGCACTCTATGTGGGACCCACCTCAATTGTTGAAGACCGGAGGCTAAAACCATACTTTTACTTGGGCAGACTCTGCCACTTGTCACCACCATGTGTGTCCACCTGTTGCATTTTCGTTCGGCCACATGAGTGCTGTGTAAACCTACGCTTTGTTTTTGCTAGTTGGAGATGAACTTAAGTGGATGATATCTTCCTTAGATAGACTCCGTTTTCCTCCATTCAAAAGGCATTGGAGAGCTCTTGAAGAGTATTTCTATATGTAACTGGTTTCAGGAGATTTAGGGAATATCAGAAATTGAAATTGTCCTCCGGATCACACCTCCCCATTGAAGAACTTTTGTACCATCAAATTTTTCTACTCTCAGAAAATAAAGGTACAACTTCCTCATCTCTGCAATTTCTCTTCTGTTCGAACAACTGAACTCAGCAAATTGGCTGTGAAGAGAGTTACTAACTCTCTCTCATCTCTGCCATTGACTTGCACCATAGTGTCTCGGTTCTTCTGGTGAGTTCTCTTAACCTTCACTGCACTGCACATGGTTAAGATGAAGAGGCTCTCTCCTTCTTGTTGAGTACACAAAACAAAGGAATACAACATTGCATATAAATGGTGTTATAAAGATCTATGTAGCCAGGAAACGCCTAAGGGGCCCACGTTTCTGCCTGGAAACGTTTCGGAAACGCGAAACGGGTACGAAACGTGTTCGAAACGTTTCCCAAAAAAAAAAAAAAAAATTTTTTTTTTTTTTTAATTTTTTTAAAAACGTCTAACTTATCTAGATTATTATCATGTATATGTGAATCATTGAAATTGTAAGTATGTTGAATGATGAGTTATGACTCTTTAGAAGTTCAAATTTCAATGAATACAAAATATTTTGAGTGCTTTATCAATTATCTCTTATGGTCTACAAATTTACAATTATAAAATGAGTATTATGCATATATATATATATATATATATTTTTATTTTTATTTTTTTAATAATATATTGTACGGACGTTTCCATCGACGTTTCGTATCCAAGGTTTTTTGAAAATTGCCGTTTCCGCGTTTCGTACCGTTTCCGCTTCGTTTCCGTTTCCGTTTCCTGGCAACATAGATAAAGATCACTGATTTTATGATTTCCCTTCTAGGGGTCTTACAACAATGCAACATTCAATTTGTAAACATAACTCAATGATATAATGCTTACAAATGTTGCCCAAAGACACGAGTCTTGAATTAATGCAACATACATATTGGAATACAAAATGCTTGTAATGTAACAACGATTACAAACTTTTCCCTCAAATTCGGGGTCTTAAACATGCTTCCAACAAACTGCACATACTCAAATCAACTGATTTGAAACTTCCTTCTAAGGAGTGCCTCTTTACCAAAACTTGTTCAACACTAAGAAATGGTAAGCAATCACGAATATAAGAATGCAAATGAAACGATACAACCTCATATGTGGGTATCCTATTATGCTTCTCATCCAAAATGGCCTTCTCCGTGTTCACACTCCACGAGTGATCTACCTCCTATATATGGGTTAGTTCCTTCATGCAAACAAGGAATTCCCAAAAACTGAATGAAGGTGTAGATTAAGCATGCTAGTCACTACATAACGATGCTAAAACGATCCATAGCCAAAAGTCTCTTACTAACTTATTTTGGTGGATCTCCCTTCTTGTATGGAACTTTGTCTCGAAGTTACCGGCAATATTGCATCTCTCAGTTTTCGGAATCCAACTGTCCCAAACTGGAATATGTAACCAGGTGATGAAGAAATTTCACAAACTCTGTCATTTGACCCTTTGCACTCAGTGTCTTGGTCTCTTCCTGGTAGCTTCTCTTAGCCAATGCATTACTAGAGGCTAGAAAAAGGATGCTTATATTTTCCTTGCTGTACATTGTTATCAACAAAGGAAATACAACAATACATGATAATAAAAGCAGTTTGCTTTGTGAATGTATGTTAGCATCCTTGACTAAACACTGAAATCTACTTGTACAATTTGCCCTTCAATGGGGTCTTATTTTTAGTTACAAATAGACATGCATTTTTAATACTCTTCCATTACAAACATTGCCCAATATAGGGTCTTACAAAAGTGCATTCAAATTACTGCACATGTATCACAAATACATTTTCAAATGGAAGGAAAGAATGTCAACGTACATTTATAAAACAACAATGCTTATTATACCTTAACCCTGATTTCTACCTCCACATTTAACTGCAACAATGAGTTAGTTTTCTTCACCAAAAATGTGAATAGGAGATGCAAAATTAAAAACATGCCAAACAAATTTAGCTATGTAAATGTGCTATCTGTAAAAGACAAGCAATGTCTTACCAACCCCTTTTCACAGATGATCCTTTGCGGGTGTTTAGATAGTTTACTTTTCTGCACGGGATTGGCTTTTCTCCCAGATAGTTGGGTTTTGCTCCACTTTCGTCTTATGAAGCTGCAGGTGAAGTTTCCAACACTTCTCAATCTTCTGTCCACTCTTCTGGCAATGAGTACAATTATTTTCGTTTTTCCCCATATCTTGTTTAAGAGGACAGTCTTTATCAATTTTCCTTAATAAGGATTTCCTTTTCTGACACATAGCAACATAGTCATTATCTAATCCACAATATGTACATGGAAATAAATGCCACAATTCTTGTGTTATTTGATTCCCCTCCGCATAATCAAAGTGCGCATTGGAATATTTACCTTGCCTAGACTTCCTAGGACTTTTACTTGTGTCAAATTTCTGAGGTGAAACTATGTTCTTTCCTCTTTTGCACTCACTCACATCATCATTTTCTGAGGCCTGCCCAATATTCAAAGCAATATCATCCTCATTAGTAGGATTATCAAAACAAACCTTGAATGGGCTGATTTTGGACCTCTGGTGGCAAAGGCTCTTCTACTGTGTTGGAGCTTTCCCCAATTTCACTCTTACCACTGTCATATCCTAGTCCTGCATAGCGAGGTCTTTCCTCTACCTATATGGGATTATTAATACCTTGGCCATTTATTCCAAGGCACTTTCCATCAAAACCCATCATATTCAATAATTTAGATCCAATACCTCTAGTATGATCTTCAAACTTAACAAAATCAACATCTGATTTTTGATGAGGGAAAGGAATGTGGTGATTTACTTACAATGCATACCTCTGATTTGGTTTGTGCATTAAAGTAGAGGGCTGTTCCTTGATGGATTTTTCCATCTCCAGTTTGAAATTTTGCCAAGATCTTATCCTTGGCTTGCAATTCCAATTGCAATGTTTCAATGACACCCAAGAAGATCTCTCCCTATTTGGTCAATTTCTCTAAAAGCTCCAAATTTTCATTCTCTAAGGAATGCCATCTCTTTCTTAGCTCAGAATTCTCCTCCTGAATTTGGCGGATTAATGGCTTCTAGCTCCTCAAATTTCAGAGCCTTGCTCATGGTTAACCTGTTGCAACCTGTATATCCAACTACAAACTGAACCAAATGCAATAATCTCAAGCGGAAAACTGTTAGCAGTACTTAAAAATCCGAAAATGGTGAATTTTACTTAGTTTTTTTCCCATTATAATGGATACTTCATAAATTCTCTCAAATTAACGTACTATGTTAAATTTGGCACTTAAACATTCTGAAATTGAAGTGTTATCAACAATTTTAAACTGTACCCCCAATTTTGCATTCATATCCTTCATTTTCCATTTTCCCGTAAACATGTGCAAAATTACAAGAATTGGTTTAAATGCTTAAAATTCAGATCAAAACTGAAATAATCAGGAGCAAATAAATGAAAAATAGAGACTCATAACTCCACAAATTGATAACAAAGTTCACCTCGAAGGGCTATGTCTCCAGGTTCGTATAATGACAAACTGATCCTATTAACAATGCAAAAAGAAACACATTTCTTACATCAAATTCTCCACAATTGAGAAAATAGGATCTGCAAGCACCTCAGACCAGTTTCAAGAAGCCTCCATAACTAGTTCTCAGCTCTCAGTTTGATTGCGGTATTTTCCTGCACTAGACGGTTTACTTCGCCTGCATTTTCTTTTTCTAGAAAGGAAAACACATCTCTCCAAAGGCTTGAATTTTCTCCAAAATGGATAATAATAGGTCTCTACTATGTCTTCATTAGCATCCCTGCATAAAATTTACATAACAGCCAAAAAGGTACATGAAAATGTCTCAAAACTCCATGGAAGCACCTAGGACTTTTCACAATCTTTTCCCAACTCTCCCTCAACTGTTAGCGAGCTCCTTTTTATACATGACCAACTCGTCGACCAAGTTGGTGGGGTTCTTATCTTTTTACTTGGGCGAGTTGGGTTCGAATCCCACTCTCCTTTCCTTCGTTGTCGAGCTTATCACTATTGTGGGCGGGTTAACCCACACACGGCAGAGCTGGGCGGTTGAGGGGCTTAAAATAGCCCACCGGCTGTATTGCCAATGTGGCTACAACCATGTTTATGCGAGTGTTTTGTTGAAGCCGACTCACCATGTGGTTTGACACCCATGTGACACTTGGGTCGTTGTGCATTGATCTCGATCGATAACTCACTCGCTTGATGAGCTGGGTACTTGATCTTCGCAATGGTTGTTAAGTTGGATAGGCAAGCCCTTCGGCTCGGCACTGTAGCTTGGTATGGATGTATTGAAACCCTTAGGGCTTGGTCCTTCTGCGAGCTATGTATGTGACTTAACAAGTATGAGTTGGCACTCTCTAGCTCGATCCCAAAATGTCCGATGAGTTGTGCATTAGTGACTCGGCAATGTTGCATGAGCTTGACCCCTAGCTCGATCTTCCGGCTCGGTCCCAACTCACCCTCCTACTCATCGAGATGGCTGGGATATTTGCAAAGCATTGGGAATTGTCCCACATGCACCAAGAATTGGACTTACATAAGCTTGATAAGAAAATTCACATGCTATGCATATTGAAGAGTTGGGGCAAGGCCCCCTCCATACAAAAAGTGGACCCCATTGGGTGTTGCCCCCACCAACACTCTATGTGGGACCCACATTAACCGTCGAAGACCGAGAGGCCAAAATCATTCTTTTGCTCGGGGAGATTGTACCACTTGTCACCACCACGTGTGTCCACTCGTTGCATTCTCGTTCCATGACATTAGCGTTGTGCAAACTTGCACTTTATTTTTGCTAGTTGGAGTTGAACTTCAACGAACGATATCTTTTCTCATACGGATTTCATTTTCCTCCGTTCAAAAAGGTGTTGGAGAGCTCTTGAAGAGTACTTCCGTATTATGCAATGGTTTCGAGAGATTTAGGAAAACATCAAAAATTGAAATTGTTCTCCGGCTCCCATTTTGGCAAGGTTGTGGGGTTCGGCTTTAAAAGTGCCAATAAAACATGTGGTGGATGAGTGGATGTGTTTGCTTCTTGCCTAAAGATTGCCTAAGTCCACATCTTTACTATTATTTACAAAGACATTTTTTTTTGAGTTGAATCCCCAAAATGCTACATCTTATGTTCTTTTGTCAAACATCTCTGCGAGTAGTGCTCAAGTTGGGTGAGGTTCAAATGGTAGGGAAAATAATGAGGGATAGAGGAATAAAAAGATAAATGGATGTAGTTGGATTAAAGGCCAAAAATGGTGCATTTTTTTTTGTGTGTAGGAGATAGCGGACACGTACAAACACAACAAATTTATGCAAAGTTGGAGGTAATGTCTTGGGAGATGAACGTAGTAGTGGGAATGTTGGTAGGCTATGGAATCTTGGCTTTACACTGCTAGTCGCATTTGCTTTAAAGGTCATGCAAGGCCTTTTTAACAAACCCGTTTTGAGCATATCTTGCAACCATGGCGTTCCATTCTACCACGTCTCTTTGAGGCATTCAAATAAACATTTCATGTGCCTTGTCTATGCATCCACCTTTTGCATACGGGTGTACTAGGGTACTAGAAATTGCAACATTTGACAAAATCTGCTTCCCTATACGCTTTGATGGATGCCCACATGCTTTGCACTGTGGTCGTCATTTATCACACAACCACCCCTTTTTAAAAATACGACTAGATTGAGATTGAGATTAAGATTGGTGGTGGATGGCATTTAAAGGTTAAAGAAATTGAATTATGGGGTGTACATTGTTATAAAATCTAGTTCCATGTAGGCTTGCTTTCTTTTTCTATATTTATTTGTTTTATTGAACAAATTATTTTATTTCATCTAACTTGTTTTTTTATTATTATCAATTTGTTATATATATATTTATTAACCTCGAAACTTATTTATAATGGTATTTATTTATTTGTTCGATAACTCGAATAATGACCAATAACATCACCGACGAGGGGCTTAGTGAGGCACCTACGTTTTTTTTACTAAGTGAAGCCTCTCGAACACCAACATGTGAAGACACATCAACATGCGACACAAGCTCACCTTAGCTTGCCAAGGAAACAAAGGTAGGATATGAGAACATGGATAAATGTGAAAACAAGAGGCCACTACATCATCATGGCTTTGATCCCGAAGAGGATGGTTGATGGTTCCTTTGGTTAGCTCTCCTCTCCACGATCCGGTGCTCGAGCCGTGACACACATTGGCTCCTCCGATTAGCTCTCCAATGATAACACTTCCCTTGCCTTCCCAAACAAACCCCTACTTCCTACCAAGCTGACTATAGACTCCTAGACGAGCATGTACCGTTTTACACATGGCATGAGGCACTGTGGTACAATGTAAAGGATTGTCAAGAGTATAAGAAGCACATGAAGCAAATTGTGTGGAAAACAGAGGGGGGACCATCATATCCTCTCTCTTCTCTCAATAGTTTTTCTCACATCACGGTCTTCACTCTCTTTCTACTAACACTTGATGAATACTCACATTGCAAGCATAAGGCATTAGAAACTTCTTCTCCACCTCGAGTGGTGAATTTGGTTACCTTCTTATCTTTTATTTGGGTCCCCCATCCAATGGACTATACATCTCTTTACACTCACCTTAGGCCAACCGAGGTACCTTCCTCGCTTCTTTTCTTTTCGCTGGAGCACTCTTCCCACATTACCCCGTGTCTTCCCATCTCCCTCACTCTATGGATAACATTTGCTAGAAGGCCCTCTCTTGGATCTCCATGAGGGTGGATTTTCCATGGGTGCAACTCATCATGAGATATGCCAATTTCTTTTTAAACGTCCTTGAAGACATTGATGACACCACGATTTGCATACAATATGACACTTTACAAAAATTTCATGATGTTATAGGGGATGTTTGTTATTTCATTGCACGATATATACAATTTCATTATTTACTTGTCCATTCTACCTTACTTTATTGCCTAAACATCCTATTTTTTCCTTTTTTTACATATTTGTTAGTTCAAATGATTCAATTTCCGATGACACCTCACAACCCTCGTTATTTTATAGGACTGTTAGTTTGGATGATAAATTTTGTGACTAACACCTCACAACCTGTCTACTTTTACATCCCTACTAATTGAATGCCGTAGTTTTAGTTTTATTTGACTTGCTTTTTATATGCTCCTACGCAATATCTTATTCCCCTTATACAACCATTTCCCTCCTTTCATAGTTCATAGGTAGTCTTTATTTTTACGACCTCCTCGCAATATCTTTCCCTCTTAGGTTTATTCTGCCATCTGCTTCCTCTTGGATCTCAAGTTACGTTTTTATCACCTTTATGACTCTATTAGTCTACGCTTGTGTTGGACCTATCATAGGTTTCCACTCTTATCTCATGACTTTACTAGCAATTTGCACTTCGTATATTGTATAGTTTTTCTCTTGCAACTTTCATTCCCTATGAAGAAAACCTCCCTTATATGGTCAACGAGTAGCTTTATTCGTCATTGTATCTTACTCTTATCCTTGTAGTTTCACTTTTTCCACCGCTCCTCTCACTTGAGGCATACTTAGTATGGAGATGTGACTACACTCTTTTCCTTTGGGTGGGTTTAGAGGCACCTAAGCATCCTAGTTGAGGTTCTCCTCTATAACGGTTAAGTGTAATCCCTCTAGCATCGTCATCTTTTATGCCCATTTGATCAGCCTTTCAAATCTGTATGGAGGAGGCAAGATAAAAATCAAAAGCCAAAAAAGCTAAAAGCCATGTTATGGAAAGAAATTCAAGCAAAAGGCATAGAAAAAGAAAATTATTACAATAAAAAATTTGATCACAAACAAAAAAAAAAGCGTTATCATTTGGCACACCATTATCCTAGTTTAAAGTTCGAACTTCATAGTTGGCCTCGTTACATAGCTTGAGGTCCTTAGGGGGTGCAATAGTTTTTTTGACTAGGGTAAGAGGTCACATATCTATAATTTGTGCCTTTACCTTTTCACGCTAGCACCTAATCCTCGTAGAAGGCCTATAACTCCTTAAATGAGGTCCGACGATAAGAGAAAACGTTGTGGGAAGGTAGGAAATACATATACTATTATAACTTCTCATAGATGACATGTAGTCTCTCTAGCATCGTCATCTTTTATGCCCATTTGATCAGCCTTCCAAATCCATACGGAGGAGGAAAAGTAAAAATCAAAGGCCAAAAAGCTAAAAGCCATGTTATGAAAAGACAATCAAGCCAAAGGCATAGAAAAATAAATCATTACAATAAAAAAGTTGATCACAAACAATAAAAAGTGATCATTTCACACACCATCATCCTAGTTGAAAGTTCAAACTTCACAATTGGCCTCGTTACATAACTTGAGGTCCTTAGGGGTGCGCGCAGGTTTTTTTGAATGGTGTAAGAGGTCACATATCTATAATTTGTGCCTTTTCCTTTTCACGCTACTACCTAATCCTCATAGTAGGCCTATAGCTCCTTAAATGAGGTCCCGACAATAAGAGAAAACATCGTGGGAGGGTAGGAAATACATATACTATTATAACATCTCATAACTCGACATGGGATATATCCTTATACTTTACTAGCTGGCCTAAGCCAAACTCGTAGTCGGGTCTGTCATACCTTGATGACGAAAACCTTTAGTCATATCCTATTGATTAAAGTGTCTCATTCTTTGCTAAGGATCTTATATCAATATCACGGCACCTTACTTCCTTTACCATGATAACTACCTTTGTTCCCCTTGATGGATATTATTGGTAGTTGACCATGACTCTTACCATTTTCACATGCTACTATCTTACTACTTATTTTACTTCCCTTGGTGCCGGCTTTAGTTGAAGATTTGTGAGTATGATTGTAGGACCTATGACCCTTCCTCATAAATAAACCTGTTTGCATCCATACCATTTTCCTTCATCCTAGTGATAGTAGATGGTAGTGTTTACCTCTCAAGGAAATCTAGTGCAAGCATTGATGTTGACTCGACTCATTTCAAAGTTTCTGCATCACTTTATTATCACATCTTTTTTTTTTTGACCTCTTGTAGATTGCATTAGATGTTTCTTATTATCATGGCCACATCTTTTGTTTTTTGACCTCGTTTAGATTGCATTAGATGTTTTCTACTATCTTGGCCACAACTTTTATTTACAAAAACTTGCGTCTTTTTGCATTTGATGTCCTTTTATTACACTTTACTATCTTTCTTACATCTTTTAATTTCTTTGGTCCTTAGATTTTATTAAATGTCCGTAATATACCAAAGCCATTTCCCAAAGCTTCTGTGATGAGCTTGGTCATTTGTTCACTCATGGTTTTTGAAGCTCCAAACCACACCCTTGCATCAACTCTTGTAGGAATCTTACTTGGTCCGGCATGAATGCCCCTTCATCCATGTTTCCCTTATTTCTCCTCTTATAAGACTGAAACTCCTTATCACCCTGCATCCACAAATCACCCACACGAAAAGAGGAAAGGAAGCTCTGATACCACTGTAGTATTCCCATTTGGGATATTAATTAAATCTTATTAAACTATTTTTAATGGAAGTAAACTTAGAAGAGAAACCCTTCTAGGTTCACCTCAACTAATCTAGTGTAAAGCCAATACAACCCCAAATGGGGTTGGAGTAAGCCAAGGTAAGGGTTCAGATGGGTTATCTAATCGGACTTAGCACTTCTTTAACCAATTAAATTGCAGAAGTAGTAAAATAAATTAAAAATGTTGGAAAATAGTTGCAAACTTCAAAATTAATCTCCTCAATATTGACTCTTTTTGCATGAAATAAATTGCAGATGGAAGATAAAATTATGAGCTTTCAAATGAACCAACAATCATAATTTTTAACCCACTGAAACCCACTTAAATCTGCCCCAAATCTGCAAATCAAGTCGTTAGGGTTAGGGAAAAATATTTAAATTAATTTCAGCTCTTCCCCTTCACTTTCCAACCCAATAAATGCTATTTTCAGATCTGCAATAAATGGTTTATGACAGCAGCTCATAAAATATTAGAAAACCCCTTTCAATGATTGCTAAAACCCTCTACACAAGTCGATTTAGCAAAGGTAATTACCAACCACATAAATAAGCATAAAAATGGTCAAATCATGGCCATATCAATTAAATAAACATGCTGAAAATTATCAGATTTAAACTTGCTTCAAATACCACCAATTTGCACCACAAATACCACCCAAACAAGTCGACTTGATGCACAATAATCAGCTGCTAAAATCAGATTGAAATCTTCACACAACTCTCAAAACTTTCATTAAACAAGCTCATGCACTCTCCAAAAATGGCGACTCACATATATGGAATAAAATGCAAATAACTTATCAATTCAAGCTCTCAAGGGCACACACACTTCACAATGGGTGGTGTTGATGAACACCTTTTGTTTTTTGATCACTAGTGGGCATACATCCCTCTTCAAGCATGAAGATAAGTTATAATAACCGTCAACATGCGAAAAAGGGTGCCCATCATCTTCTTTTATATCTTTTCCTTGCTCAATCTCCAAGGTTCTTTTTTCCATTTTGGCGCCATAGTCTAGGAGAGAATCTTTATTTTAAAATTGCTTGGAAATCACACTCAAAACAAATATTAAATGCATGGGAAATTAAATCAAATGATGCCCATATGAATCGACCCATGCTTAGAATAAATCGATTTATTCCAAATAATAATTATTAAATAATCCCAAGAAAATGCGACTTGCTTTGTTACTTTATTTACCTCCAAAACAAATAATTATTATCCCAAGGTAATCGATTTTTCTCTCTTATTTTTGATTTGCACAAATAAAAATATATTTTGATTTTTAAATCCATATGTGCAAATCGAATTTCCCTTATTTTAATTTTTATTTGAAAAGGGGGACATTACGATGTCTTATTACTTTTATTATCCTTTTTCCATATCTTTTCATTTCTTTGATCTCTCTTGAATTTTATTAGATGTCATTTTACCCACGTACTCTTTGCCACATTTATTACTTTCTTTGAGCACTCTTAGATTTTATTAGATGTCTTATGACCTAATTGTTCTTTACCATATCTTTTAATTTCTTTGATTTCTTTGACTTTTCTCGATATCATTTTATCTACTTATGCTAACTCATCTTTTGATTTACTTGATTCTACAATTTATTTTTCATTAGATATTTTAATTATACCTACTTGTTTTACCATTTCTCTTACACTATGGTGAACACATTCTACCATTATGTTTCCGACATAAAGGCTTGCTAGATTGGTCACTTCCCATTGACACACCTTATATCCTCGACTAGGCTTTTCCATCTTATTTTTACGACCCACTTAGCTCCCATAGGCTATTTGGATCTATCCTAGCCGTCTCGCTCGCCCAATCATATCACCGTCCCAGGAGATCCCCTTATCTTAGGGTTTAGTTTCTCATTTTACTAATTTATCTTATAGTATTTCTCTTCAATTTAATATCACTAGGGTTCGTCAACAACTTTGTGTCCTCCATGATAGAGATAGGAGATTCACTATGTGGCCACGCTGGGGAAGGTTAGTATGAGGTAAGTATATTTCCTTTGGTTGAGTTCACATTTTCATTACTTATTATTACAACACTATAGTTGTTTCATTCTGATTTATGTCTTAAACATGTTTTTTCCCGAAGACCATCTCATGTTATATTATTGTGACACATAATAATCTTCGGTTGGGAATATGTATACACCTTAATTTTGCTCACGAATGACTTTTCTCTTCATAGGCACCAAAGTGGCACATTAACCTTCTTGAGTGATGTCTCACGAGACATTATCGGGAGCAAGGTGTACCAAAAACAGTTTGGCTATTTAGTGGTATTTATAAGAGAGGTTTGTTGTGCAGTCTTTGATACTTTTAAGTATACTATCCTTTATGCCTCGCCATCTTTTTACTACGTCCTTTGACATCTTCTCACTATCTTCTTACTATCACTTCTATATCTATTTACGACACATTCATACCACCGTCAGATTACCTTCACATCAACTCCTAAGTATTGCCTCCACCTCACAATCCTTTCCTTAGGACCCCATAATTAATCATCACTTAGATCTGACGACATCAACCATGGTCGATGCTGTCAGCTATGAAGAGATGCACTGATCGGTCATGTCTCCTATTTATAGATGTACTTTAACCTCATTTTAGAAGAATCCAATCAATGTCTATCAGTTTGCTTGGACTTGCAAAAGCTGCTTTTAAAAGTCTTAAAGGTTTGGCGAGTTGTGGTTACACCTGGAGGTTTATCTTTGGAGCATTCTAGGATACACAAGAATAAGAGCTGCACCAACAAGGTTCATCAAGTCTTTGGTCTACTTATGTCTTCTTATATCCCTGTTGTGGTCCCCTACATAGACTCCTCATTAGATACTACCAATGGTGTCCTCCCAAAGGTGAGTATTTCTAACCTTCCTTGTCCTTTTATTTATAATTTGTTTTGATTGATTTATGTTTGATGTTTGATTTATATGGACTAGGATGGAGTAGCATATTCTCTCTCTTGCATTATTCTTATATTGGCCCTTGCCTTTAGCCACTACTTGGCTTACAACCCTTATCTATCTTCTTACAACCTGGGATACTTGTAAGACTGCATCCCTTATCTAAACTTAGGCTTTGGATCCCTATTCTTTTGATAGAGTGTGGACTACCGTCTTCTATATCCATAACTCATACACCCCTTGGTTACAATCTTTGCTTGTGTGTAGGCTCTAAAATGGTCTTCTATCTATATCATAATCTATATTATTGAGAAGAGAAAAAGGATAATCTATTGACCTTGGTAGCACACATATAGATTGGACATGGTGCCATCCATACAAATGTCAAGCCATATGTGGTCTTCACTGATGACTTTTTAAGATCAGATTCAAGTTGCAAATTTTTAGGCTAAGGTGCAAATTTTGACATCAGATTCAAGTTGCTTTGTGGTGTTTAGAAACTTTGATTGATTTTGGCGTACCAGTTGCTGATTATTGACTGTAACAAGCCTAAGAGCAAGAATTTCTGGAAGATTTGCAAAATAGTTGATTGGATTCTTCAGTAGCTACTGTTGCAAATAATTTCAGGGCATTTGTTGGTAATGTTAAGTTTAATGTTTACTTATATTAAAATATTTATATATTTTGAATGCAGAAGTCCTTTCAGCGCCTACTACAAAAGCAAGAAGGTAATAGAGCTACATGGGAGTACCCGTTTGCTGTAGCTGGTGTAAACATCACATTCATGCTCATTCAGATGCTTGATCTTCGATCTGGTAAGAATATAATCCCTTAAATTTTATGTGGGGCCATTTCATTTTCTACTGAAGTCTTGGATTTCGCCTCCCCTTGCTCTGTGCTATTGCTGTTAGTTGAAGGTCATTATTTATTAATTTGATAGCATATCCTATGTTCGGTCTGATAGTCTTTCTAGAAAATTGAGAATGGTAGTTCTCCGTAAATGGTGCTTACGTTCCATTTACAAGGCATTTTTGCAGTCTTAACAGTGAGGAACCTGGAAAATTACCTGGGTTCCCTTACATTGGTGTTCTCCCAGGTATAACATTGTAGGATTGCTTGATTCTATGCTGGACAGCTAGCAGACTGTTCCTATTGAACTTTTGGGATTTGTTTTTCTGAATGTTGGTCAGTTTATTGGTCTTATAGTAAATTTTGCAAACCCATGGCATTTTTGACATGTGCTTCAGATTTCAAATGCCATATTTCCTCCCTATCTTCACTAGTGTTCCAAATATATCCTTGAGGCAAAAAAATCCTTACATGTATTTGTAAACTTTGCAGAAAAACCTAGAACATTAATGGGAGGAATCTTCGTGAAGATGCTTGCAGGTATATTCCAAAAGCTCTGTTTACTATGCATTTTCTATTCTTCTTATTTCTAATGTGTGTACTTCTAATGTGTTTTTGATGTTTTCTTTCTAGGCTTTAAGTATGTGTCCTATCCAATCTAAGCGATTCCAATGATTGATTCTTTTAGAGGACTTTCTATTTAGAGAAATTTTTGTTATTTTTCCCCATATTTTCTTGGTAAAACCAAACAGCTGATGGTAAAAACTTTGGTCTATGTACAGAGGATGAATGGGCATTTGACTTGCTTTACTGTATTACATTTGTAATGATGGATGCACAATGGCTTGCAATGCATGCTTCCTACATGGAGTTTAATGTAAGAACCCATTATGTGTATCATGATTTATTTTAAATTTATTTTTATTGAATTGTGTATTCACCCTCATTTTACTAATGTATATTGAATTGTGATTATCTTTCAGGCTGTTATGAAAGCCACCCGTGCTCAGCTTGAAAGTGAGTTACAAATGGATGATGTTTTGCATCTTGAAGATGTGGCATCTTACAGCTTGTTGTCTCAATAAGTCTACTTTTATCTGCTATAAAACAGGGACTTCAGCTATAAGATTAATTGGTTGTTCACTGTCTGCTAGTTTCAGAATGAGCTTTATTTGGATTATTATGTAGAATGATTTCTTTTTTTTGTGTCAAGCATTTTTTGGTGTCTTATCCTGGTTGCCTAACTCGTTTCCTTTTGGTTTAATTTTAGTCCTTAACTGCACAAGCTATGTGGGATTCTTTGGGAATAATTAGCTTATGATTCTTACTAACCAGATCAGGGCAATCAGTATGAACACATGACTGCTTTTGGGAAATTTTTTTGAGTTGTCCTATAGATTACTGAACTGAAAAGATCAAATATGGATAATAATTTTTGTATTATTCTAGTCCTTGCATCGTCTTATCTATTATCATAAGGGCGGGCCACATTTCGTTTGAAGATAAAGTAATGAAAGAAGAGAATATTCCCATCTGGTTGGAGCTTTAACTTTCTTTTGAGATGTCACATCCAAATCAGATTGTAGCTTCCTATGAAAGCTGCAAATAACCACGTGGTAGTAATATACATTAACCTGCAACATTTGTAAATAATTGAACAAGGTTTTAGTTTTTGATATGCTTGAGAGTAGATATATAGCCTTTGTCCACGAAGAAAACTATTGTTGAAAAGTATGATTGTCGGGATTTCCACGTTCGATAAGTCCCGTGTGTGAAGAAGACTCTAAAGCGAAACTAGTTTGGTCGTAATTTG
Source organism: Taxus wallichiana var. yunnanensis (assembly GCA_018340775.1). Lineage (NCBI taxonomy): Eukaryota > Viridiplantae > Streptophyta > Pinopsida > Cupressales > Taxaceae > Taxus > Taxus wallichiana. Next base: position 535,104,452 of record CM031244.1, read on the forward strand.
AAGAAAGACAAGGCTTTACTCCCTAATGATAGTGATGATGAAGATTGTGCTCTTGCTGCATACAAGGTGTTATTTGGTGAGGCTTAATTCCCACTAAAAAGATGTTATGTGAGACCCAATTCCCACGGAAGAGTATTTCAACAAGGCCTTGCCCCACTATTGTTTTGTAGTTACTTTAGTGAGGCCAATTCACATTGAGGAAGCACAAAGGCCTTGACTTACTATTGATTTTAGTGAGTACTTAAGCTTATTTGCACATAGTGTTTTCCTGTAGATATTTGGGTGTGTCCATGTTTTTAAATATGTGTGGATTGATCCATTGTAGTGTCCCTGTTTACACAAGTGTGTGTATGGACTATGGAATGTCCCCTAATTTATGCATGTTGATGTTTCTTAATAAGTTGATGAAGTGTGTCCTTTTTCATCATGATTGTAAGAATATTGATTTGTGAGCGTGTCCTATTCCACATGTGAAGTTTATTCTCTCATATGAAAGTTTGAGCGAGGCCATATAATAATCTTTTATTCATAATGCATATATTTCTACATAGTTTGGTTTATTGTCATGTAACAAACCTTTGTGATGATCCTACTATTTACTATACTTTGCACACCAATCTATGTAAACGAACCAACAAAAATGATCTCCAAGATTAACAATCCAACAACTTGATATTATGTCATAATATTCATAACTTCGGCTTATTACATCATAGTTGAAAGATATGAAGAGTGTACAGCTTTGCATGCGAATTGGGAAATACAATCGGTTCAACACAATCACAAATAATAGTGAGAATGGCCTCACTACAACTCTTTAGTGGGAAACAAACTTCATGGAACAATACATAAAGATTGGGGCATACTCTTACCATTTGTCAAATACAATTTTTTGAATTGACCTCACAACACTACAAAATAGATGGTGAACAAGGACATACTTATTGTTCATCAATAACATGAAATAAACATAGATTGAGGCATTATCTATCTATACACGTTTGCAAACGTGGACACACTCAATCGTCTCTATACAATTTATTTTTTGTTAACTAGTGATTTATGTTATAGGAAACAACCAATGCATTGATATCACTCGATGTACACCACAAGGAGCGCGTTAAGGACACAAGTGGGCTTACTTGTAGCACACTGTGAGATATCATTGTGGCATTTTCCACCTTACACCACCTAACACCACCTTCACATTAACTTTAGTAACCCTTCGTAGGATCTCGTTCCCCCTTTGGTGACCCTCTTCTTCCCTCTTCCTCCATTCGCTTGGACTTAGCCAACGTTCAAAATTTAGTTGTCACCTTTAGGGTGTAAGTATGTATTTACTGTGGTTCACATTTGTCATTTCCCAATATACCGTTGAACAATATACTCTTCTTGCACTTGCAAATCCACCTCAAGAAGAAGAAGATTTTAAATTTAGAAGAGCTTACATCAAGGAAGATAAGTTGAAGCATTCGGCCATTAAATATACCAAGAATAAGAGTTGAACCAACATGTGATCTACCTTAGCCTTTGGAGTCCCCAACTTGATGTCTAATTAGCTATTCTACCGATCCATCATCTTCACATATAGAAATCACTCACAAGGTGCTACAAGCCGAAGGGGGAGATTAATGCACCGATAAGTCGACTGTAGGTAAATATCTCTAACCTCTTTTTTGGTGCTTTGGTTGATGGTTGCTCTTTGCATCATGTATTATATATGATAGAGTTACATCTACTTATTCCTTTATTGCTATTTTTGCATTGTTTTCATTCATTTGAAACTCTTGCTTTTGCACGCTGGCACCCCTTATATAGTGGTATCTCTTGGTGATCGCTTAATGACATTGTATTATTTTTAGCGCTTTTGTACCGTCCAATGACACCTAGAATACAATAAAATTTTACACCTTTTATATCCTTAGTGATTGTGTAGACTCCCTTTTAGATCCTTCACAACTTCCTATGCACATGACCTTTGTTTATAGTCATGTGTGATTTTATGTACTTGAAAATGTGTCTTGGATCTAGAACGGTCTTCTACCTTTCCTAATTTTGAGGAAACTCCATAGAGCATACATTGTCCACAATAGAGAATGGTGTGCAAAATTGGTTCTCATAGTTATATGAACACAAACACTCAATTATCGAAAACACAATTGTAAGAACACACTCATAATTGTCCACAACATAACAAGTTGTACTAAGGACAAACTTAAGTATTGCGAATGGGCCACTTTATCTCATCATTAGGTGGAACTAACCTCACCTCATATGCACTTCAAAGTTGGACTAGGCTTCACCAAACTACTACAAAATAATAGTAGTGTGAATGGGCCTCACTATACTTCACCAATGAGTGTTGGCCTAAATGATCAACAATATATCGTGTAGTAAAAGTATGGTCTTGATTGTCGCCTTTACTTGGTGATCATTGTCTTAGTTTTGTGATTTGTTTTGCATTGGACCGGCACTAAATCAATAATATAGTCTTTGAGACCACGAGCGTAGAATTGGTAGCTATCCCGTTTCCTCCCTTGGTTCTCTATCCTCCGGAACTCAACTCACTTAGCTAGTTTGATCCTGATGGCCTTGTGGACCATAACTCGTTACATGTAGCTTTGTGATGGTTTTGGTCACATTATGTCATCATTAGGTGGATCTAGCCTCACCTTAATTGTTCTTTAGGTTGCATTGGGCTTCATCGAAAATCTATAAAACAATATTAGTTTCATTGGGCCTCACCACACTTTATTAGTGAGAGCTAGCCTCATTGATCAACAATATATCATGTCTAATGAGAGTATGGTCATCATCACCCTCATTGGTGATCATTGTCTTCAACTTTGTATTTTTTTTTGCACTAGCTTGCCACTAAAGCAATAATCCCGTCTTCAAGCTAACAATGAGCTCAAGACTGGTAGTAATCCTCTTTGCTTTCGTGGTCCATTCTCTATAAGTTGACTCATGTAATGGTTGATCTTGATGGCTTTGTGGACCATAACACATTACGTGGAACTATTTGACGATTTTGGAAAGTTCTTTGATGGTACATGATTTTCGCTAATAGGGAAAGGACTTCTCCCTCCCTTCAACCAAAAAGGTTTCTTTTGATAAAAAAGTTTATAAAGTTATCGGTACCCTGAATATACATCATTACAAAAACAAGCCTTTCTTTGTTTACAATAAAGTGATCTTGAAACACGTAAGGGAAACTTTATGATGGAAACACAAAGCCTTTAAAACAAGTAAATGTCTTAAAAAACACGTGATTGTAAAATAATAGTTACAACTTATGAATTTTGGATCTGTTGGCATGTAATTTTGCACACATGCAAAATATAACAACAGTGTAAGGGGACAAAGTCCCTCCTCAATGATGGGTGAAGTTGCCCTTATTGAAAACCAAATTGTTATATACAACCGTACATTCGAAATTGCATTTTAAGGGGTTTTTGGGAAGAAAGGAAATGTATAAAAAAGAAGTGAGAGAGAGTGGATGAAGAAGTGAGAAAGGGGAGCATGCAAGATTAAGCAAACACAAATCATAAGCTTGAATGCACTTTAGAAACTAACATAATAAGTGACAATTGAATCAAAGATATAGAATCCATAGAGAGTAAGAGCCTTCACATTTATTAAACATAAGAGTAATAAATGCTAAAAAAGAAAGAAACACAAGACACAAAGTTATCCATAAATGCTTCTTTATTTCTCTTCACCAAGAACACAGTTTCTCATTACCTCTCAACAAACATTATTTTCTCCTTTCTCCAAAAGTCTTTTACAAACGATCTTTAACTTCCTTTTATAACCTAAAAGTTGGTTACAAAGTAGTTAAGGTTTTTATGACATCATATTAGGACATAATTAAGTCACTTTAATTAATTAACTTTATTTTAATAAAGTAAAGTCACTTTATTAAAATAACTTTATGAATTGAATGACTTAATAAAAGTATTACAAATATTTCAAATAAGTGCGTACATGTGGACCCCACTAGAAAGTGACATGACAAACACATAGACTAAACATTGACACATAGATTCTAACATGACACCTAAGATCAATGCCTTATCCATTGGACCAAGAGTCCACCTATCTCGATCGTACGAGAAATGAACTCATTGATTAAAAAGGACAACCTCATCACAACATTGAGACATTATTTTGAAAATCCCGTGTCCAAGCATCTCGTCATTTTGAATCTCTTGAGTTTCTCAAATGATTCCATCATTCTCAAGTCATCGGGAAGGAGTGAGGTAAAAGACAAGTCTTACAAATGACTTGTATTTCTAAAATCCCACTAGGAACTATACGAAACTCCACCATACAATTGTATCACATCTCAACTGGGCATGTATATTCTTAGGCTCTTCCATGTTGGCAAATAGACTTCGGATTTTGATGAGTTTATCAAGAGCATCGGATGAAATTCCCAAGGAAGAATATTGATTCTTGACTAGATTGGTCAATTGATCTTTGAGAGATTGCATGAATCTCATTTGATTGTGTTCACAATGAAATTGCAAAATTCCAAAATTCTTTGGAGATGGAAAACAAAACCCGGAAGATCATTTGACAACCTTCTTCATATCTTGTGGTGTGCTTGCAGTGGAGCATGAAGATGTCTTAGTCAGACTCTTCATTGAGACTCTACATGACTTGGTTGGCGAATGGTTCTATCGGCTAGCTCCTGGCACCATAACCAACTGGGCGACTATGCGTGAGCAATTTCTGAAAAGATTCAAGCCTGCAGAGGACGCTAGCATGTTGATCACCCAACTGACGTAGTTGAAGAAAGAGCCAAGTGAGAACATGCGGGACTTTATTGCAAGGTTCCAGAGGATTTTATATAAAATCCCCACTTCTGCCGCATTGAGCGATGAAAATCAAAAGACGTTTTTTATAAACGCTCTGTTGCCCGAAGTTGGATATCAACTGCGAAGGGCAAGACCTGTGAATCTACTTGAAGCACAAAATGTTGCCGTGGAAGTTGAAGATGACTTGATCATGGTTGGAAAACTCAAACAACCATCTAACAAAGGTGATGGTGCTTCTTCAAGTACTTCAGATCCTTTGCTACAAAGATTGGCTAATGACATGCTACAAATCAAGAAGCAGATCTCTCAAGCAGGAATGCGACCCCTTCAAGAATAGCTCCTGCTTGGACCTTTAATGGTCAAAATCAAAATCAAAATCGAAACAGACTTGCTGCTACACCACAACGGTTGGCAATTGAAGTTGCTCCAAGGAATAACTTGGAAACTAATGAAGAAGATCTAGGCATTGACGAATCATTTGATGATGAAGACTTTGTAGATCCCGTTGGCGACTCCAATATTGGTTACCTGGACTATGAATCTGACGATGGCTATTATGAATCTTTTGAAGATTCTGATGGTCACACATTTGCGGTGTTCACAAGGTCCCAAACACGCCAAAATGCCGAAGCATCCACAAGCGGCCAAAGAAGAGAAAGAGAAGATCCTGGGCCGGATGTTACTATCTTGAAAAGAGGTAGCCCTCTTCCTTCTTCATTAGCGCCCAAAGATAAATATTCAAATTCTTTTAATTCGCAAAGCAAAGGGCCAACACACATCTAGCTGAAGCAAGTCAAGCTTTTGACATCATTGATCATATCAAGAAGACCAAGGTCCAAATGTCAGAAGCTGAGTATTTGAGGGCATTTCCTGATCAACTAAATAGATTGGTCAAGTATGTGCAAAGTAACGGTCCCAACCCAACAAATAATCCTTCACGGGGTATCTTGTCAAGTCCAAAGATTACTCCTTCAAATAATGCAGGCTGCAAGTTCTTCTCCTTCTACCTCTTCTCCTACTACATCAGAAAGGATCGAGCCATTTTATGTATCTTTGCTTATCAACGGATATAAATTGAGCAATTGCATTTGGACTCTGGAGCTTCTGACAACATCATTCCTGCCAAAGTTGTTGATGCCTTAGGTCAATGTAAAGGCAAGTTCCTCTTGTAGGGAAAATAAAAGATGCGTAGGCAGTACTTGCTTCTTTTCCAGACAAAAGATTGAAAATGACTATCCTTTTAGCAGACATTCTAGTCTTTTATGGCATGCTGTTGAGTATAAATTTTTGTAAAGAGCTGGGCGGAGAAGTCAAGATGGATTGGTCTTGTGCACACATACCAATCAAAAGAGTTAATCAGAAGTTAGAACCTGAGAAGAAATTCAAGTATACAAGATCAAAGTCTCAAGATCCTAGATCTCGATCTTGTTTTGAAGTTGATCACGGAGTTTATTATTTAGAAATGGATAAAGAAGAAGTTCAACCCGTGATTCAAGAACCACATCAACTTGACAACAAGGTTTGGTCTCTGGAATTTGATGGCAGCTGCTGTTCACTTGGATTCGGTGCAGGCGTTGTTCTTATCTCTCCTAAGGGAAAGGTGCATACACACTCCTTTAAATTGATGTTCGAAAATACTAACAACACAACAGAGGATGAGGCATTGTTGTTGGGCATGGAGCAGTAAAACAATGGGAACCAAGCTCTTACACGCAAAGGAGATGTTGAGCTGATTGTTAAGAAGATAAAAGGTCTCTATCAAGTAAAAAGGACAAACTTCAAGCATTATAGAGATCGAGTCTAACTCGCTATCCTGGATTTTTCAGCTTTCTCAGTATCTTACATTTCGAGAGAACAAAATTCTAGAGCTGATTCACTTGCAGTGACTGCAACTTTGTTAAATCCAGATCAACCTCCCACATTTTTTAGACAGGGGGATTACAAAGTTGAGATGGTCTTTCGCCCAAAAGTTCCTGACAACGTCCAACAATGGCAAGTTTTTAACGATGACAAGCAGATTGCTGCATTTCTCCAACAAAAGGACAACTTCGAAGAGATCTACTATGAGGGAAGCAATTCACCTCCGAGACAAACTACTGTGGGAGAAATGGATGTAGATGTCTCAGGAAGTCAGGAGATTATCCAGCTAAAGGGAAATAAAATTCCTAAAGGCTTGGTATCTCTTGAGGAAATGTTCGACAACATGATCAGATGCTTAAAAAGAATGAAGAAAGTGGGGAAGGTTCTTCCTCCGATACACAATTACTAAATTTGGGAGCCAACAATGACCCCAAATTAGTAAATCTGGGTAAGTGTTGTTCAGAGGCAGAAAGAGAAGCTTTTACAGAGCTTCTTAAGAAATACATGGATGTTTTTGCCTGGTCTTACCAGGATCTAAAAACATATCAGCCTGCAGAAGTTCAACACTACATCCCATTAAAACCAGAACAAAAGCCTTTCAAGAAGAAGTGTGTGGCATAACCCTACCATTTTCGGAACTATCTTTGCAGAGATCCAGAAGTTGTTAGATGCAAAGATTATTTATCCCATACATCACTCCGAATGGTTAGCCAACATAGTTCCTGTGAGAAAGAAGAGTGGTGAGATTAGGTTGTGCATAGATTTTCGCAACCTCAATCAAGCTTCATTGAAAGATAACTACCCCATCCCCATCATGGATCACACTCTGCAGGTGGTCACTAGATCTGAGATGCTTTCCATGCTTGATGGTTTCTCAGGCTACAATCAAGTCAAGGTGGCTGAAGAAGATCAATACAAAACGACATTCATTACACCTTGGGGAACTTTTGCTTACTAGAAAATGCCGTTTGGTTTGATCAATGTTGAGCTACATTTCAAAGAGCTATGGATTTAGCTTTTGCTCATCTCAAGGATATAAGCATAGTGGTGTACCTTGATGATCTGATAGTCTTTTCCAAAGATAGAAGCACACACATTTCAAATCTAGAAGAGGTTTTCATACAATGCCACAAACATGGTATTTCTCTTGAACCCTAAGAAATCTATCTTTGCTGTAACAGAAGGAAAGCTACTAGGCACATTGTCTCCAAGGAAGGAACCAAGATAGATCCGGAACGTGTCAAATCCATTCAGACATTGCCATTGCCAACATCCAAAAAAGGAGTTCACTCTTTCTTTGGAAAAGTTAATTTTCTCAGGAGATTCATCCCTGACTTTGCTGAGCTAACCCATCATATCTCAAATATGATGAAGAAGACACAAGATTTCAAATGGAGCAGCGAAGGGAAGGAAGCTTTTGAGAAGATTAAGGAGGCCCTGTCAAAAGCCCAGTCTTGGTTTCACCTGACTTTAGTAAAGAATTTATTCTTTATTGTTATTCCTCCGAACACACCATGTCAGCAATCTTGATGCAGAAGAATCAGGAGGATGTAGAAGCTCCGATTGCTTTCATGAGCATGCCTCTCAAAGCTTATGAGTTGAAATATACTCCAATGGAAAAGCATGCATATGCAGTGGTGAAGGCGTGTAAAGCATTCAGGTATTATATTCTTTCCTCACATACTGTGGTCTTGGTTCCAGATACTGCAGTGAAATCTATCCTCACTCAACAAGAGTTAGGATTGTTAAGAGGCACATGGGTGACGAAAGTTCAAGAATATGACCTGGATATCAAACCTACAAAGCTGGTTCGAGGAAGAGGTCTGTGCGAACTAATGACGGAGATGAAAGCAACAACGCCAGAGGAAGATCAAGAAGAGGTAGATGAAGATTTGCCTATGGTACTTTTTATAGATCTGGTGGAGGAGTGGTACAGTAACATTGCCTATTTTCTGACGTATGGAGAATGCCCGGATCAACTTTCTCAAAAAAGAGAAATGAACTATTAAACTAAAATCCAAAGATTTTGTTCTTGGGATAATGGTTTATACAAAAGAGGGATTGATGGCGTATTTCTCCGATGCGTGGATAAAGCTCAAGCAGATCAACTCTTACAACAGTTTCATGACATGGCTTGCGGTGGTCATTTCTCAGCCCGAGTCACTGCACACAAGATCCTCAGAGCAAGGTATTACTGGCCCACACTTTTTCAAGATACTGCAGAGTGGGTAGCTAAGTGCCAAGCGTGCCAACACTTTGTTGGGCGTGTAAAATTGCCTGCATTACCTTTAAAACCAATTGTAATTGAAGAACCTTTCCAGCAATGGGGAATGGATTTTATTGGTATGCTCAACCCGGCTTCCAGTGCCGCCATCACTATATTCTGACAACTACTGATTATTTCAGTAAGTGGGTAGAATTCATTCCTGTGAAGAACGCCACTTCCGCCGAGGTGTGTAGTTTTATAAAAGAAAATATTGTTGTTAGGTTTGGCGTGCCCAATAAGATAGTAGCAGACAACGCTCCAAATCTATCTTCTGAGGAGCTGGTTGATTTCTGCTACACTCATGGGATCCAGCTGGTACATTCCTCCAACTACTATCCACAAGGGAATGGCCAAGCTGAATCAAGTAACAAAAACTTGGTGACTATCGTGAAAGCTAGTAACGGAGAATCAAAGGACTTGGCATAAGAAGTTGTTTGATGCATTATGGGCCGATAGAATTACACCAAAAAGGGCTATAGGCATGTCCCCATTTCAGCTATTATATGGTAGAGACACAGAGCTGCCTCTTACCTTGGAACTGCCTGCCCTACAACTTTCTAGAGCCCTGGAGGATTCTACATTCACTGATGTTGTTGATAAAAGGATAATGTACCTGACTGAATTGAGGGAGGTACAAACTCAAGTTGCAGATAGACGACAGAGCATCAAAAGAAGGTGAAAGTCATCTTCGACAAAAAGCCAGGAAAGAAAGTTTGAAGTCAATGACTGGGTCCTTTTATGGGACAAAAGAAGAGAAGCAAAAGGCATGCATGGAAAATTCGATTCACTATGGAAAGGGCCTTTTGTGATTAAGAAGATCGCTGAGCAGATAGCTTCATTCTTGCTCATCAGGATGGAGTTGAATTGCCGTTGCCTTTCAATGGGCAACACTTGAAGTTGTTCTGGACATGAAAAGCAGGGTAAAACTGTATGTACATAAATAAAACTTTTTTTTTTTTTTTGTTTTGTTTTTGTGTTGTGTTGTTTTTGTTTGCCTGACCCCGTGCCCAAAAGACAAGATACGAAACTAGAGATGTTGGGATCTCATCTTTTCCCTTGTCATTCTGACAGAGAAAAAGATGTCCACAGATGGAGCCGACTGGTGTCCCCAGATTTCATCCTGAAATTTGAGACTACCCTATTCAAAAAAATTTCGTACTTTTAAAATAATGGGTCATTTTGTGTTTTTATTGCCAGAAAGTTCTTGTATTGTGTCAAGATATTCCCAAGGAGCCATATTAGCCATTTTCGCCAAATACCCAGATGCCCAAAATTGTTATATTCGTCATTGGGGATTGCCTGCGGGAAATTTGTATTTAATTATTTTGAGCCCCGTTTGAGGCAATTTGTGCTCCGGTTTAACTCTGTTGTGATCGTACATATCATTATTCCCATATACCAGTAGGGTTTTAACCAGGAATGCATTCTGGGCTTTATTTGTAACTTCTGGCAACGTTTTGTGTTTTTGTGTTTTCCTGTTTTCGTTTTCTGTGAAATTTCTCTGGATCAATTCCTTTGCCGGTTTGGCCTGATTCTTGGCCTGGAGTATCTGGAGATCACATACGCACGTTGTGCGTAAGGAATTCACCATCGGAGGTCTGGTTCTCTGGGAAAAGATGAAGTCGTGCACCAAAAAGCCTCTTCTGGGCTGGCCGCATTTTTGGAAAAAGAGGGTTTGAAGTGGATCATGGGATTTTTGGAAGCAAGCAGCAGGTGGGAATTTTGTACCTGCCTAACAGGGTACTTTTTCCCATGGAAGCAACGCCACTTAAGTCACAATGGGAAAATTAGAGGCAAACAGCAAAGGGAATTTCTTACCCGCCTCAGCAGGTAAAATTCTCATGTGGAATAAAAGAAAATCACTTAAGTGAATCATGGGATTTTATTGCATCGCCTGCAGGCAGGTAAATAATCCCATTATGAAAGTCAAACGACTTAAGTGAATCATGGGATTTTCAGGGCTGCCTTGCAGGGTAAATAATCCCATTGTCATGTGATTTTTAAAAATAGAAATTCTTTATGCCAAAAAGTGCGACCCCTTTGGGGAAGGAAAGGCAGCCTTAAATTAATTAATTTAATTAATTATTTCCAATTTTGGCGCCCAGGCTTGTGGAAAAGTCAACAGAGGTAAATGGACAAAAGGAGGTTGAAAATAGACTGTTCTAAAATTAAATAAATAATATTTATTTAATGCAGCCCCTTTATGTCAAAAAGTGCGCCCCTTTTGGGAGAGAAATAATACTTTTTAAAGTATTAAATGATTAAATTAATTCCTATTTTCAGTGGCTAAGGTCAAAGCATACTGTGAGGCTTGAGTTAACTGGAAGTAGAAGTCTAAAATTAAATAAATTTAATTTATTTAATGGCAGCCATAAGCATGCACAAAATAGGCGCCCCATTTGAAGAGTGAAGCTTATTAATTAATTAATTAATTGCCAGAATAGGAAAGACATTAATTAATTATAGAATCATGAGGATTATATAAGTAGGGGCTGCCATAAGGATGAATTAATTAATTCAAAGCAGAGAAGTGCAGCCCAGAGGAAAAGTGTGCCCCATTTGAAGAGGATTTTTGCTCAAAAGAAGGTGAAATTAATGCTAAAAGCTTCCAATTTTGGCGCACAGGTTGAAGGAGGTTGATTTGTGTCTGGATAATTGTTTGCATAAGTGATACAGGTGCTCAGGTGAAGTTGGTAAAATTCATGCTTGCTTTGCATGCAAATAAAACATCAAATTTGGGGCAACAGAGTTTGAATTATGCAGATTTTTATGATTAAAATCCACTGTTCATGTTCCGGTTGCCATCTTTGTCTGAATTAATTGCAAGAATTCGTTATAGGTGCTTTACAAAAGAAAAGGAGCTTAAATCAATGTCCAATACATTGAATATATCCTCCGAATCTGAAGAATTATCCAGATCTGCACTAGTTTTGAAGAATTGGCCGAGTAAGAAGAAAAAGAATTGTTCAGACAAAGATAGACACAACCATGGCAAAGAGGGATGAAAAAGAAAGCACAATGGAGTCATGCATCACTTCCAAATTTGTAAACATAGGAGACACAGATCTAGGTCCGGAACCTCTTTCCGAATTGATTGATAGATCCAGAGCAGGAAGACTTCCTCATGTGCAGTTAAAAGTAGTGGAATTATTCGAGCTGCAAGCGTTTCCATACACAACCCAGTTGCCAGAGTTCGTTATGGAGTGTGCTAGGTCTTACCATCCATCATCCAGATCAGTGCGAGATGCTACGGGGAAAACAATAATTCGGTTGGACGCAGAGTTCATCAATTATTGTTTGAAGATTCCGCTCGAAAGGTGGTGACTTCTATTAGCATTCAGGATGCCGGCAGCAGGTGGGAGAAGCATAGAGTTGATTGCGTGAACATAATGAACAACAGATACATGAAGAAGCCCAGATCTCCTTCTAAGTTCCCAAGAACTCTTCCGCGGTCCAATCTGCACAGAGGTAGATGATATTGCCAAATTGTTATGCAGGATAAATGGCGAAGCGAACGCTCACACTTTCCGTACATGGATGTATGCTTTCATCAGGACCATTGAAGTCAACAAGGTTGATTCAATAATCAATTGGTCAGAAATCATTAGTGACAACATTGGTGAGCAACTCCGAACGTGAAGCGTACTTTCAACTTCAAAATGACTTCTTATTTGGTATATGCAAAGAACTTCACAAGGCATCTTCTCCAAGTTGGATAGATGTGGTGTTCTTTCTAAGGACCCCATTTTCGAGTGCTACCCACAACTTTGTACCTACATGCAAGAAAGATTTCAAAGTGGTCAATGATGGATTCTTCTACGAATTCATGCAGTAGGCTGGACAAGGACCTAAAGGCCAACAGGGTGAGCAAGGAAGCATGGGAAGTCAGATCTCCAATGGTAGTCTATTCATTAGTTTGCAGATTTCACATACCTCAGGGTTACCGGCTTTTTCTAGAGAACCGGTTAAGCTGCCTAGATATCCGAATGATAGATTGATCACCATGGAGCTGAGCAGACAACTTGTGGAGATACACGACCTTCAGTCAAAATGACACAAGTCTACGGGCTTCTTCCCAATCACTGTGGGACATTATAGCTACAGAGCATTCATAAAGCCCGAGGATTGGAAGTGGAAATGTTATCTGAGTACGAGCAAGAGTTCTTCCCAACACGGCTGAACTTCGATCCATTTGGAGTAGCCAGGAAGACGATCTCCCAGGAGTACGCACATGTGCCTTCATTAGAGGATTTTTGGATGAAGTGCAAAAGTGAGTACGAGGTTAGAAAGAAAGATTTCAAGGCAGGCTATCAACACGGCAAGTGTTCGACTTTGGACTAGCACGGATACTTGCGGATCTTAAAGATGATGGGAATGTGTTACTTGACACTTACCATCAAATGGGAGGAGATAGAGTCGTACTTCAGGATAACGTAGGGGGCTGCCATACGATTGAGGAAAGGTCTGCCGCTGTTCTGGTGAATACTTCAAACTGGTTGTTGACGAAGGGATACTGCCTTGATGAAGCATTGATGAATCAAGTCATGGGCAACTTCGGCACAGGAGATTCCCTCAAGAGGAAGCACGGAGGAGAAAGCAGCAGAAGGCCCGAGAAGATGAAAGTGCACAGAAGGTCTCAATCAAAGGAGAAGATCACTTCCACGGCTATGACATTAGTTCCGACTTCTCCAGCATCCAGTACTTCACCGACTGTTGCACCTCAGCAGGACACTTCCATGCCTCCACTGAATCCGCAACATTCATCTTCTCTCCTCTCACCACTCCGCTCAAAGCACCTGCCTCGAAGAGACGTTGAAGCTGCAGATGGCAGAGTTCGAAAGAGCTTTGTCCTTGGATGATTCAGAAGATGGCAGCCATAACACTGTAGCAGTTTCTGATGGAGAGGAATCAGAGTGGGAGATAGTAGTACACTCAACAACTTCTCATTCTCCGAGAAGTAATTTCTCAGAATGGTTGACTTCGCAGTTGGTTCCAGAGGCTAGAGTGGAAATGAACTTGGAGGAACACGACTTGCAGCTACTCCAGAGTCTAGGTGGAAAAAGATAAAACCTAAAGTTGCTAAGGTAACTTCAAGGTTGATCATCGAGGAGTCGGGGCAGAAGTTTGCTGAGATGTCAGTTCCAGCGGAAGGAAAGAAAGAGGATGAGCTCACGACAGAAGACATAACAGTAACCAGAGTACCTATCGGTCAAGCCACCACAGAAGGATTGAAGCAGGATACACAGACATTGATAGATGCTCTATTCCTTAGGCTTGACAGAGAAAAGGTGGAGAAAGATGAACTTCAGAAGCAGGTATCTCAGTTGTGCGAGATCATAGCCAAGGTTGCTAAATCTTCCACTCAGCCCATTTCAGCTCAAGAGCAGGTGAGTGATCATCTGATGCAGGAGATGGAAGATGCAAGCAATCAGGTGAAAGCTATCGACGAATGGAAGAATCTGATTATTCGTCAAGCTTCTGTACAACTCGGAGAGGTGCCAGCCTACCTGAAGGTTATGAATGATGCAACAGATCAGCTGAAGCAACTGGTGACAAGCATAGTAGATATGAAACACATTGCTGAGAGTAACCTGAGTACTTTGGCCGAAATCAATAAGTTGCCGAGAGAAGTGTTGGTTGTGGAACAGATTGTACCGGACGGATCAGTTGAGAAGGGGAAGCAAAGTTGGAGTTTGCAGTATCTTTCCATTTGGAGATCTGCAGAATTTTGCTGAAGAGGATGCAGCACTTGAGAGTAAGACATCGTCTTTACCAGACAATATCATTGCTTTCACTGAGGAGGAAGTGGTCGGAAATGTTACTTCATACGTACGGATCATTCCTAGCAGAGTGCCTAATTCCCTGGAAGGGTCTCTTCTGATGGTACAAGGGAGAATTGATGGAGCTACTAAGCCTTTCACGATGAATTCCATTAGCAGACTGGTGGCACTGCAATCGGATATTGTGAGGTTCGGGCCGAGCTTGGAGGATGTGGAAGCATGTATCAAGGTGTTGAACGAAGGATTGCTGCAGTTCAGGATAGAAAAGGAAGTTGTGGCTAAGACAGATGGGAAGATGTTGAATTACATGTTCGACAAGTATATTCAGTATCAGAACAAAAAGAAGATATAAATGTTACAGTTGGCTTGACTTCTTCTTCTATTCTTTCTTCTTCTATTTTCCACGTTCCCGGATGAAATTGTAAAACTTTAAAGTTATTGGTTTTGAAACCATTACTTTAAGTTATGTGGAACAATTCTATTAGTTAAGTGATAGATGTGTCACTTAAGGAGAAGTTAGTGGAGGATGATTGCCAAATGTCATCTTTACTTCTTGTTTATGTTTCAGTTCAGTTGAGTTTCCCATTTGTACTTTCCCTTCTACATTCTATAAGTAGAAGAAGAACCTCCGGTTAATGATCAGAATTTGTAAGCAACATTCTTGTGTTCCAGACTTTGTGTTGAAACCCTTGAGAGCCACTTGAAGCAAAGGAATATACAGGAGCAGATTTCCGGAGAACTTTGTGTCACAGTGTATTTTGTTTCTAGCTTTCTATCTTAGATCTTTGAATAAACTTTGTGTTATTTTAGATCTAGATCTAGAGCTACCTTTGCTTATAATTCTGTGTTGATATCTATTGGTTTCTTCTATGTGCATGCAATCAACTCTGTTATCTATTGATTGGGATGCACATCTTCCCCATTTCTTCTCTGTGTTTATATAATTCCCTTCTTCTATAAATATTTCCTTTCTTAAACAGCTACTTACTTACTTGCAGTAACTATACAACTATGGTTCACAAATCGACACATGAGCCTCACCGGTAAATGAGGGAGAATCATGACCGCCTAGGTTTTATGCTATGCGAAAATCTAGCCAACAAAAAAGTGATGCATACTTGCCTTGAATTCTAATTCGAGATAGTAGTGAAAAGCATTGTTTTGACCCGGTGCCATTGTACCTCTAGTTTCCAGACCAACGAAGATTCTTCTTCGCGCCACTCCATATATGAGGTAACAAGTCATGTAGAAATGACCAATCATTTTCACTTCATTCAACTGCTTGTGCAATGCATCACATATGATTTTAGAACAATTAATGTAAAGTTTTTGATATAGGATGACACAAATGAACTTGTACATCACTCATGATTGGAAATAATGTGCAGAAGGAATGCCGAACACTCTACTCAATAAGGTGATCATGTTTCCTATTTCAACTTAGAACTCAATGCGAGACAATTCTTTGGGAAGTCGATTGGTGCGAGTCTTATTAGTGACCAACCAATTCTTATTCATGACTTTGGAGCATCGTATCGGGTCTTCATCCTAGTATTATTTTGCAGATTTCATTGTGATTTCAAGAGTCTCCTCGTATTTAGGAATTCAGAGTAGTTCTTCAATATGTTCAAGAGTGACTGGGAGGATGGGCTCATTACTACTATTAAAAACCCCTCTTTTAAAGGTCGTAGTCATAATCTTTTGAAATAAGTACGGACATGTGCGTTATACCTTGGAATTCATATTTTAACGCCAATTTGTTAGATGCTGACATTTTAAAACAAAATCTGTGAAAAATAAACAATGAAAACAAAACTTGTGGTGCCGTGTCACGAGTCCACAAAAAAGGGAAAAAATGGGTTTTAATTAAATTTATACTTGTACAATTTAAATTCTATCCAATTTTTTAATTATATGGCATTGATATGCCTATGGCGTTTACATTGATATGCCAATGGCGTTTACATTGATATGCCATCTCGTTCAATTTGTGCCCCTCTTTCTCGCTCACGGTACGTTTTTGCTTGCTTTGCCTTGTTTGGATTTTGCTTCGACTTAGGATTCATTTTGCTGTCCGGATATTATCGTCGACTTAGCTCTCTCTCTTGTTTTGGCTTTGCTCAAATTCTTGCTCCAATGCCTTGTGCTTTCCACAACGTATTATCTTTGGCATACGAGTTTCATTGTATTTGGCATCTTACTCGGGCGATTTTAGCTGTACATGTATTCTTCTTGGCTGTCCATGTGCGTAGGCTTGACAACTGTTTGCATGCATTCATTTCCTCTTGCATTCACTGTATTTGCTCCTGGCCGCTTATATCTTCTTTCTTTCAGACGCATGTCTGCGTTTGGCTTCTATTTCTCTTCTCCACAACGTATCCATGTTGCCTCTGCAATGTGTATTATCTTCATTTCCACGTCTTCGCTGTATTCTTCCCGTGAAAAGTCCCAATACCATGATGCTTTATGTCTTGTCTTGGCTGCCACATGATTCTTATTTGCTTGCGCAGATCTATGGGTGGCAGAGCCTCCAAAATTTTCTTGAGCGCAGGTTTGATTTTTTTACTTCCACGCATTCATTCGAGCTTTCAAGCTCTCTCCTCGTGAACTTTGAATTGGCTTAGGCGGTTGTCATTCTCTGTTATGCGCTTTACATTTGCTTCACCATACCTTTAAGCTTTTGAGCATTGTTTATTTGATCGAGCTCTTTGACTCTATCTCCACACGAAACTCCAAATGGCCGTTTTAGTAGCGACTTTCTTCTTTGTGCGCTCCACACGTGGACCAAGGATCATCCGTTCTTAAAAACTTTATCAATGATGGAACATTCAATACTTTTAATAGATACCAATTTTCCAATTATTCCCTATTCATTTGGTATTTTTAATGTGATTGTCCCTCACGAGTCATTTCTATTTAATATTTTAAATAATAAGCATGAATTCAATTGAGTATGATATAATCAAATGGGTTAATCTGATTCGATACTTACTGTCAAGTATAAAATTTACTTGCTTTTTATTTGCTTTATCTAGCATCCATGGCTGAATGGTAAAAGCACCCAACTCATAATTGGGAAGTCGCGGGTTCAATTCCTGCTGGATGCACAGTAAAAAGTTACTGCATTCTACTCGCAATAACTTTTAGATCAAAGAAGAAATCTTGAATAAGTGCTTCCCCAACAAGTGAAAAATGGAAGAAAGAATCAATTAGTTTTGTGCCTTTGTTAATTATGGGGAGTGGGGAAGTTAATGTGGGAGAGCGAGAGGTGGGAAGTAGGGAATGGGTTGAATTTTACCAATTGCCAAATTTGGCGTTTGACAAACTTCCCCATCAATAATTGGGAGAAATTTTCTGTATGGGTTTTATGCGGGGAAGTTTTAATCCTTATCCATCCTATAAGTGAAGGATGATGAAATGGAAGTGAACTTCCACTTCACTCTCTGTCATTTGCCTATTTAATTAGTTAAAACAACTAATTAACGTTATTAATAAAATTAACACCATTAATTTAATAATTAAATGGCGAATTTAATTAAGAAAATTAATAACGTTAATTAATAATAAAAATTTAAATAACGTTAATTAATTACATAATATTCGATTAATAACATTGCTTTAATTATTTAAAGTTAATTAATTAATAATATCGATTAAATTAATGTCATTAATTAATTAATTTTAAATAATTTAATTAAAATCATTAATTAAATAACTTGTATTAATTTGTGAGGAGCAAGGTATGTGAGGTGAGGAAAGGAATGACAATGACGACAATGAGAATGCGACGGTACATTATTATGATGTTGATGATTAGTTTGTCGAGAGAGGATGAAGAACAATGACATTGGGACAATTGACTTTCTACAACACACTTTGTGAAAAGTTTCTGAATTTTTAAAATTTTGATGATTAAAAATTTCGAACAACAACCGACTCTTATTAGGGACAATGACACACATCAACAAACCCAGATAAAACTTTCATAGAAATTTAGACTCGAACAAATGTCATAATGAAGGGCAATAAGGACAAGGAGAAAAGACAAATAAAACACGTGAAAATGGAGGCAACACACAGCAAAAATCCTAATTCACCTATGTACATGTTTGGGGACCACCAACCGTTACCGATTGTACACTTGAGATACGCCCACTAGATATACTAGATAATGCATGTTATCCCCGCAAAAGTGTCTTATCTTGAAGGGGCCAATCCACAATGAATCAAATTTGTCATGACTCCCTTTAGGTTCTCTCCACTTATCCCATAATAGGACAAAGTCATTGATCTAGAAGTGTTTCTCCTTGGTCTTCTTATCAAACAATTTTTTAACGCTTGATTGATTTTCTACAATCCTATCAATGAAAAAACTCCTTTCTTCTTCAAGTTTGCTCAAGCACATGATCCTCTTGTCAAACACATTGTTAAAACTTTCATCTTTAATTTCCTTCACCAATTGCAATCGTTGGTAGTTCCAAAGATATGGGCATTTGAGCCTCTATTCCATACAATAATTGAAATGGTGACATCCTAATAGCTCTTTTTGGTGTGACGTGGTCAACCCACAACACATTGTAGTTCTTCTTGTGCCAATTTATCCGATTTTTATCGACCAAATTTAAGACAATAGTGATGATGTTCTTGTTCTTTGGATTTCACTTGTCCATTTCGTGTGGATAGTCATATGAAGAATGTGCTAATGAAAATTCATAGCCATAATAAAAACCAATGAGTTCAACAAAAGATAAGTTTGGTGCATTATCATTCTGCTACAATATTTTGAGGGAAATCATAACGAATCGGGATATACTCTTTAATAAAATTTCAAACTACCTCCAAAGTGGTCTTTTTGATAGGAATTTCTTTGATTCATTTGGTGAAGTAATTTTTTGTTGTGAGTACATCTAGCACTGGAATTTGGGTTCAAGGTTCAATAAAATAGAAACCCCTTTGTTGAGAGGGTTCTTCAATAACGACTAGCTTCAATGGGAGAGTTGCAAGTTTAGGCCTTCCAACAAATGTTGTTAACAAACTTCACATTTGGAAACCCATTTCTATGCATCCCTAAATAAAGTTGGCCAATACAATAGTGTCTATCAAGATTTTATGGGCCGTAATGGGTGTTGAAAAATGTTTTCTACATGCTTGATCATGAAAATATTTTAGGAGCCTTTTATGTTGTTTCTTATCAACACACCTTAGGAAAACCCATCGATGCATTTCTTGAACAAGGTATTATCCTAGATGACATACTTCACGACTCTTAATTTAATGGCTCTTTTTTGTTTGGCATTCAAGTGTTTAGGGCATTCTCCATATGTTAGAAAATAGGCAATGTCATAATACCATTCATCTAATGAACTGATAAACACCACCAATGGAAAGTCCTCATTGCTTGAATTCTTTGCATCTTAATTTTTGGTTTCTTCATTATTATCCACAATGAGCTTACGCAAACCTCATTTTTGTACCAATTTGGTTGGCTTGATCTCCAAATCATACTCTTGGAATTTTGAATCCATGTTCCCCTCTTGGATCCTAATTCTTTGTGTTATGATTGATTTTACAACAATATCAGGGACCATGACTGTAGTATGTGAGTTCAAAATGTAGTATCTAAATTGCTTAACCGCTTTTACCCGCGTAAGCATGTTTTTCAATTGGAGAATAATTGAGTTCATGATTCTTTGGTCTGCAGCTCATGAAAGAAATAGGATATTCGATGCCTTGATCATTTATCTCGCACAAGAATGACTGACAAAGTATGTTCGGAGGAATAAAAGTAGGCGATAGTCTTTTTTTGAAATCGGGCATACGAGATTCAATGCTTTTGCAATGGCATTTTTATTTCTTCAAAGGATTATCTATCTTCTTTTCTCCCTTTGAATTATTTTTTCCCTTTCATCATATCAGCCACGTGTTTGGTTAGTTCGGAGAAATTAGGCACAAACCTTCTCAAAAAGTTCCTTTTCCAAAGAAAGCATGAACACTAGTTTTACTAGTAGGAAGAGACAAATTCTTGATGGCTTGAACTCTTTTGGGGTAAATTTTTGTTCCTTCCTTAGACACTATATGTCCCAACAATTTTCCCTCAGTAACTCCAAACATAGACTTATTTGTATTCAAGGAAATCTCATGAAGGCAACATCAATCAAACACTTGATCTAGGTTTTTTTGGATGATCTTCGCACTTCTTTGAAAAGACAATTAGATCATCAAGATAGACAACTATAATCTTGTTTTTGAGATAAAAAATATCACGTCCATTTCCCTTTAAAATTTTGATCCCACATTGATAATACCAAATGGAATCCACCCATATGCAAATATACCCCACAAAGTACTAAATGCAGTTTTGTATTGGTCTTCTTTAGCTACCTCAATTTGATTATATATAGAGAATCCATCAAGCATAGACATCATCTCGGATCCCATTACAACTTGCAACACTTGATCCATGATTGGTAGGGGATAATTTTCTTTCAATGATGCTTGATTCAAATTATGAAAATTGACACAAATTCTTATTTCTCTGTTCTTCTTATGCACCAAAATAATTTTCGCTATCCATGTTGAATGATGAATAGGAAAAATAATTCTTGCATTTATCATCTTTTGAACTTCTTCAAAAATAGTCTAGCTATTTTTGGATTATATTGCCTTTGTTTTTGTTTGAAAGGAACAACATTGGGTTTGAGTGGAATCATGTGTTGCATTTATTTTGGTTTGAAGGACTTTAAGTCCTCATATGAATAAGAAAGGATGTTTATATATTTTCTTAGGAGTGCAACATACCTCCTTTGTTCTTCTGATGAGCAACACTTACCTATATTCACCATGCAAATTCGTTCTTGAGTGCTAATGTTCACCTTTTCATAAAATGCAGAGTTAGAGGCTCCTTCTCGCACCTTCTTCTTGATGAATCTATCGTGTTTTTCAAAGAGTTATTTAAGGGAAACAAAAACATTAGGGATCTTATTCCATATTAGTTGTATCATCATGTATCCTTGAAATTCACATTCAATCCTTTCTTCACAAGATGAAGAAGTAAATTCGTATGGTGGGAAAAAATGTATCTAAACACTGTGTACTTTTATCATCCGTTCAACCAGGGTATTCGAGGCAACGAGTGAGGGACACACCAAGACCAACACACAAATAGATAGAATTAAAGGGGGTACAAGGACTGCTATGATTGCATACCCCAAGGGAATTAACCCTTACACTAGGACAAACTAAGGTTTCCAAGGCCTTAGGTTGAAGAAGAGGAAGGAACCCTATGGAGGTATCAACACTTTGGGGGTAATGATAAACAAAAGAAGCATGCAAATATTATGCTAACCTAAGGAAATCATGTAACATGAACTAAAGAACTGAAATGAAATATGCTAACCTAACATGTCCATAAAATACTAAGCTAACATAGAGCATGCAAAAATGTAAGGTATTACTCTACACAAAATGAAAAAGTGAGTTAGAGCACTTACCTTTTGGGGTGCATCATTGACGCATATATCTCCCAAAGGACCATATACCAAGAGGAAAAACTTTCAGGTAGAGAAGGGGAAATAATCCAATCCTAGCTCAATATAGACGACCCAAAAGTGCAAGCAAACCAATCCAAGAAAGAAGAAGCTCTAAGCCAAGAGTCAAGATGCAAGAAATCTAAAAGCTAAGTGAGTAGTGCAAATTGGTGTAAAAGAGAAAAGATAACGGCGAGTTCCTTTATGTAATTGAAGAGCTTATGATGTCAAAATGAGAGTTGGGGTATTTATACCGACACCATCGCCCATGGGCGAAAGTGTCGAGAGGGATTTTGAATTTTCACTGTTGTAATCGTCATGGGTGATGACATCACCAAGGGAAGAAAATGCAAGGAGGAATGTGAAAAGAGTTATGAAGAATAAGAATGATGCAAAACGAAAGAAGAGGGGTCATGAGCAAGCAAGATGTTGGAAGAATAAGAGGAAAATAAGAGGAATATGAGAAAAAGAAACATATAAATGGGACAAAAAGTTGTTTTCTCTCCATGTATCATCCCTAACCCAATGGTTATGTGAATAACCATACCCCTATCCCAAAATGAGCCCCTTAAGGAACCCGTTCTAGAGATAGATGCATTAACGACCTCTAACTGAAAAGAGAATTGTTAGTAATAGGTATGAAAATAGAAAGCATAAAAATTTAGGTGTATACATATGCCCCAACTGTTGATTACTGCATGTCATAATAACGAAACATGGGGTAGTTAGCAGAAAGAATGATACATAACACCAAAACTGAAAGTAAATGCGGAAAGTAAAGAAAGGAATAGCTAAAATGAAATATACCCACCAATGCGTACTTGATAGTGTCGGTTATCCTGCCACGTATGGGCACAATCCATGTTGCTAGAACCCTGGAGAAGAAAAAATGAAAGGAAACACTAGGGGAACATCAGTAAAATATAACCTAAATCACCTCTAGGGGCCCATGGGATAGATGTCGTGAATGTGATAATGTCATGGAGGTAGAATCCAAGCGGTAGGTAAGAACGATGAAAAGCGAAAAAAACCGTATGGTAGAAGCTACAAAGAGGAACCAAAATAAAACCCGAAGGTGCACATAAATAGATCATTGGTGATTAGCCTAAAGTGAGGATAACAATGGTGAAAAGTGCAAAAAACCATGAGGTAGATGAGAGATAAATCTAAGAAAGGTCAAAGACCTAAGCGAGGATGCAAAATACCCTTTGTTGGATGTCGAAATGACTAAGTATTGGACTATAAAGGGATGCACGCACGTGCAAAGGGATAACAGAGAAAACATGCGGATGAGTACACAAGATGAGTGCACTAGATGTTGGGGTTAGCACGTGGAAGAAGGAACAAGGCTGCATGCGCAATTCACTATAGGAGGGCATATGAATAAGCCATTTTTCAGGTATTGGGCTAAATATAGACATAGAGTGTGCATCACGCAAGGAGAACTTTACAGTTAAGAAGAGTCTATTTTTGAGGAGGGAACTTACAGTTCAAACTTGTGCATGGAAGCTAATAATAGGATTAAGGCGAAGTATATCTTTAGGATTAGTCTATTATTAGGCTGTTAGGAAAGTATGCATGATGTTTATTTCTAGCATACAGATCTATTTTGAGATGCATGGGCGGTGAAGGGAAAGTCCCCACCCCTATATATATTAGTTGATCTACATTATTTTGATATCCAGAAGTCGTATTGGAGTTATGATGCCTTGATGTTTGAGTGCGCATGACCCCATGACATTACTATGTTGTATTTAAATTTTGCTATGTAATATTTTTGGTTATTAATGGAGTATTGTGGATGATAATTGATGCATCATCGATCATGGTGGTTGTATGGTTAATCTGATCTTAGTTTTGGTTTGATTCATTATGCTCAATGGTTTTGATCTGATTTATGTTATGATTTGTACCTAGTTGATCTATTAATGGTTAATATGATTATGCATGCTAACATCTTGATAAGATTTCACAAAGGAGGGACTTGGTAAGCTTTGCGTGCTTTGGGTGAGCATTCAGTTCTATCTAGATGAAGTGATAGTGCGCCTAGGCATTCGAGTGGAAAAACAAGACTACATTTTGGTTCCATTTCCCTAAGAATGTGGTTTTCTCATGGTGTGGAAAACAACACAAATTTGAAGAATGCCTTGACTTTTATGAGCACATAAGCAAACAACACAAACAAGACAAGGGTACATGAATGATTAAGGTACACGTGTAGTTGCGAGATGAATGGATGTTGAAGGTAACACCTACCCCGAGTTACAACCTATTTTAGTTACTACATGCACTAAGGCTACACATGCATGTGAACCTCCAAATTATAAGCCAGCTATAACGAAGCAAGAAGTGATAAATACCAAGTACCCTGATGCTGCACATTAGAAAGAGGTTTACTAGGAGACTATGGGCATTATTGGGGATCAAAAAGGAGATATTCATAGCTTGAAGGAGCAGGCATGCATGATGGATCGAGAAAATAAGGTTAAAATCCCATAGAAGGACATAGATGACTTAAAGGAGGTATGTCGAATGTTGTGCCAGGAGAACATCATCCCTTTTTATGAGAGTGGTTGAGAGAAAAGGTACCGCACATAGGTACTGAGCACGAGAGGTAGATACTTCATGCAAATCAACCTCTACATAATCATGAGTATGATAAGGAGATTAAATTGCATGCAGCCCTAAATGGATGGCTTCTGAGAAAAATTCTGATAGATATAGGTGTGGAAGTTAATGCACTTATGTTGGATGCATGTAATCAAATGGGAAGACCACCATTACAACCTTTTTCAAATGTTCCATATATGGCAAACATAAATAGGGATAATCCTATTAGAGTGCTAAAATATGAAACTATTGAAATCCGAGGAGACAAGTTTACTGGGGACTTTGAAGTATTGGAGCTAGTTGAAGCAGATAGCTTCCCAGCGTTACTTGGACTCCCTGGTGTTATGTGAATAATGTAAATTTGTGCTTCAACAAGGGGTAAATTAGATTTGAGAATAAGGAAGAGCATGTAATTATACCTTTGATAGATGCAAAGGATGCTCCATATGTTGATCCTTTGAGCGAAGAGGACTTGAACAGGATATATGCACGCACAATTAGAGACCCTGAGGTAATTGAGCCATCTAAGGAAGGAGTGATACAATGGGATAAAAGTCAGCCAGTTAGTGATACTACAAGTATTGCATGTGACAACTGGGCATATGCAACACATGAAGGAGTTGGGTGAGAGATCAAAAACATAGTTATTCACATGATTAGGTTGCACATGGTTAGGCGCTTGAGTTATAACTAGGTACCTCGGTATACTGGTGAAGGGAACCCTGATGTATTTCTATGTGCCGTGGAATCCCAGTGGAATAATGACAGAGACATGAGAATTATGCTAGTATATACTCTTCACGGGACATCAACACATTGGTGGACTACACACAGAGACAACCTATTGTAATGGTGATAAGTGAGAATATTCTTTTCTACTAGGTTCCTAAGGAGTAATGTACCTTCTCAGATATGCGAATTTCATGAGAAGATCCCTTCCTCACATCACGTTCAAAATTGTGAGAGAATTTGGATGGAGGGATAAGATGCCTTGCCACCATCACTCTAGGTGCATAAGTTCTACTCCACTTTAAGCGGCTGCGTGCACATATGGTATGTTCATGCAGAATTGACAAGAGAAATAGTTAATTAGTAGGAGATGACCTCATGTATGATTCATACTTTCGATTATTTATCTACTAAGTCTCCGATCAATGAAGCACTGCAGATTATAAAGCACCTTACTTTGGGATATAGTGCAAAGGTTGAGGAAATCCTATTAGATATGTTTGGAGGGATGGATTTAGAGGCGTGTTTTGACCTTGAAGAGACAGAGGAAGAAGAGATGGTCCGCACCCAGAAGACAAAGAAAAGGGTAAAGCTGGTATGCATGATAAATGATGAGGATAATAACCTAATTGTTAACCAAATCGAAGGTACACATGAGGTGATGGACATAACAGATGCGAAGGCGCGTGTGCATCATGAGCCTTTGAAAACAAAAAAGGTTAACATTGGCACAAATATAGAGCCTAAAGAGGCCAATATTGGTGACTACTGGTCGGAGCAGGAGGTGGCGAAGATTATTGAAATCCTGTGCATTTTTTCGAGGACTTGTTTCCGAGGGGATATCATGAGTTAAAATGAGTACACCCTTCTTTAGGTGAGATGAGAATCAAGCTTAAAGAAGGTGTGCGCTGATTAGGAAGATGCCTTACAGGATGAGTCCTAATCTGCGTGTCAAGGTAAAGAAAGAAATTAATAAGATGCCCAAATCGGATATAATTAAGCCCATTGAGGAATCTAAATGGGTTAGCCCTATGATCATCAGTATTAAGAAGGATGAAAGGATAAGAATCTGTGTGGACTACAAAGTATTAAATGCTTCATGTGTTATTGATATTTTTCCCACCCCATTCACAAAGGATATCCTTGAAAGAGTTGTAGGGCACGAGATCTACTCTTTGCTGAGATGGGTTTTCAGGATATCATCAAGTGTGCATAATGAAAGAAGATCAAGAAAAGACAACTTTCACCACCGAGTGGGGAAGTTTTTGCATACACAGTGATGCCCTCATTTGAAGAATACGCCGACGGTGCTCTTGCGCATTCTCGTACATGCATTTCAGAATTCATTCATAAAGTTTTACAGGTGTATCTGGATGATTAGACCGTGTATGGATTAGTTAAGGACCATTGTGAGAATTTAAGGCTCATGTTCGAGATGTGCAGGAAATTGAGCATCTCTATGAATATTAAGAAGTGTATCTTTGCAACACCTTTTGGCACTTTGCTAGGGCATATTATTTTTAAGGAAGGGTTGTTGGTGGACCCAGCCAAGGTCGCTATGATCTTGGGTTTGGAGGAACTTAAAAATCAGAGTGAAGTGCGTGGATTTCTAGGGCATACACAGGTATTACGGGAAATTAATTAAAGGCTATACAAAGATTTCCATGCCCCTAGATGAACTTTTGAAAGCTAAAGGAAAGTTCTATTGGTATGATACACAACAACAGGAGTTTGAAACATCAAGGAAATGATTAATACTACACCTATTCTATGCTTTCCTTCGTGGGAAAACCCTTTCATGTTCATGTTGATGATTTTGGGATGACAATTGGCACAATGTTGGTGTAACTAGAGAAGGAATTATGGACCACCCTATTTGTTTTGTAAGTAGGAAGTTGACACCTACGGAACAAAATTATACAACCGCCTAGTGTGAGGCTTTGTCCATGATTTACGCACTATAAAAGTTCAAACAATACTTATTGACAACACCATTTATCTTCTTTACATATCATATGGCACTTAAGTATTTGGTCAACAAGCATGTTTTGCAAGGGCGCATTTGTAGGTGGATACTACTATTTCAGGAGTTTGAGTTTACTGATTGTTGTAAAACTAGGGAAAATCAATTCAAGGCTTGACCATTTGTCAAGAATTAATTTTGGTGATGACACACGAGCATTGAGGACACAATGCCAAATGCACAACTCTTCAGGTTAAACCGCGCGCCCACTGAACTAGAGGACATTGCAGTATTTGTGCGCATTTGTGGGCGAATGAGGGAATGAAGACATTAGAGAAGAAGCAACTTGCAATACGCGTGACACCTTACCAGTTGATAGGTGGAGATTTGTACAAGCTAGGCCATGATGAAGTTTTGTGCTGGTGTGTTTTGGAGCATGAGCATGAGGCTATTATGGAAGAAGATCATGGTGGAATTGCAGGAGGTCATTATGTAGGTGATGCCATATTCTACCTGGATGGTCTTTGGTGGGAAAATTTATACAAGGATACTAAAGAATATGTCAAGGCATGTGACCATTGTTAGTGCCTTGAGAATCCTGGAACTAGAGATGAGATGCCTTTAAGGCCTATCGTAAGTACCAAACCTTTTGAAAAATGGGTGATTGAACTTGTAGGTCCTATTTCCCCACCTGCACGTAGAACTCGGTGCGCGCTATATTATAAGTTTTACAAAATATCTTACAAGGTGGGTAGAAACAACACCTAATAAGGATTACACCACCGATACAATAACATGATTCCTATGGGAAACCATTATTAGCAGGTATGGATGTCCATTGAGTCTAACAAGTGATAGGGGCACTCATTTCTTAAATGAGACAATCAAGATTTTATTGGAAGAGTTTATGGTGGCACACCATAAGACAACACCCTATCACCCATAGGCCAATGGTACTGTTGAAGCTTTTAAAAATATTATGGGACAAACATTGACAAAAAATTGTGATGTTGGAAGGAAATATTGGGATGATAAAGTATCTACTATACTTTGGGCATATAGGACCACCTATAAAAGGTTGAATAAGGCCACACCCTTTCAGTTGGTGTTTGGTGCAGAGGCTATTTTACATGTTGAATTCATGTTTCCCTTCATGCGTATTGTGCACCTGTGAGGGCTAGATGATAAAAATCTATATAAGAGTGCATAGAAAACTGATGCAGTTAGATGAGAGGCGCGCTATTACCCTAGGAGCAAGAAGACAAAAAGTCTAGACAAAAATCATGACATGATAGGCATATAAGGAACAAAAAATTCAAGGTGGGAAAGATGGTTCTTCTGTATGATTCAAAGTTTGTGTGCCACCTAGGGAAATTAAAATTTCATTGGTTGGGACCTTTTGTTATAACAAATATATTGGATTAAGGTGCTTGTCGATTACAGCAGCGCTAGATGACAATTTATTCCAAAGTTAATTCAATGGGAGTAGGCTGAAGCCCTATTATAAATAATTCTTCTTGGTGTTTGTAATAAGGCAATATTTCCATTTAGATTAGATTTCAATTTTATGTGTTTCCTTTCATCATTGTTATGCTTTGTCAATTTAGTTTTGTGTTTTGTTGTAATAAGTGTGCTTGCACGCCTAGAAGATGATTACTATCTTGTGAGTTCATGCGCAAAGGACCATGCATACTTTTAGTGTGGGGTGGATTGCAAAGACATGCAAAAGAGAAAATTTGTTGATGCTTAAAGGAGTGCACATATCAATGATGATGTTGGTTGTTGGATTAAGGTGAGGAAGTAGAAAAAGGTGTCATAAGAAGGATGGTGATAATAAGGATGATGCTCAGAAGAAAAACCATGTATGATGAATGAGCACACAATGTAATGCAAGGTAGGCAAGTAGCATGGGGAACTACTTGGTATAAGACGTAGAGGTTTATGTACTTTGGTGCATAGAGCACACATAAGGAGGTCTGCGGTTTGGGAAGTAGTTTGCACCTCAAGGTCAGAATGGAACATGCGATGGAAATTGTGAAAAGGAGGGAAAAAGTAGAAAAGAAGAGCTTAAAGTAGTTGTACGGTGGTAGTTGGTGAGTAATTAATGCAAGAAAATTTGGAAACCTATAAAACAAGCATCGGAGTAAATTTATTTTTACCTTACCTTGCATGAAATTTGTGCATTTTCTTATGCAACCTAGAGCGAGTTGATGCGATTTGGTGAAGAAATCCAGTGCCAAGTTGGAGAATTTATAACTAGGGTGAAAAATAGACATGACCGAGCACAAAGTGAGTTTAATTGGAGGGAATCTTATAGGTTGAGATGGCGTGGAGATTATTTGAGGAAGTTCATGAATTTTCTGGTTAGGGTTTCATAAGTTAGGGCACAGAGTAAATAAATTGACCCAAAAAGTGTAGCGTTGTTGCGTGGAAGGTTTGTGACAAGAATATTTTGGGCACCAAGGGTAGAGTAAGGTACAAGGTAAGGGTTTGATTTTTGTGAAGAAGATGACACCAAGGAAAGAAATGACCACATCACCAAAGAGCAAGGTAAAGGGAAAGGGAAAGGAGAAGCCAACACTGTCGTGGATATTTAAGAGGAATGGTATTCAGAGATGAAATATCCCGATAGAGTGTTGATGGGAAAGGAGTGGATGTACCATGTGAGGAACATAGTGGTAAGTGACTATAATCATCACATGGATGCAACTGCATGTGACATGGTGTCGAACCCATTCGGCCCGTAGAGGAGAGAACCTCGGACGATAAGCCTATTTATGATGAAAAGGGGAAAAGGTTGTAGGAAAAGGCAAGGTTACTGCAGTTATACGAGCTCCCATTCTTTGGGAATCCTGAGAGATTGTACCAATGGTTGATGTCACACGTCCATGAGGGATTCTTCTATTTTTCAGAAGAAGAATGCACCTTACCGAGCAGTTGATTGAGAAATATACTGGTCTTATTAGTACACAAAGGGTTGAATTTATAGAAGACCTAGCAAATGAAGAAAAAGTAAAGAAGAATGATGTAGAGTTTGAATACAAGAAGGGAGGACGTGCGATGGATATTGTAAAATTGGATGACCCTATCATGAGGATGGTAGTGTGCTTACTTACCAAGTTGAATGGGAAAGAAAGGTGGACCTAAGTGAACAAGCATTGGCTTCATGTTTGCAAGAAGATAAAAGAGGGAATGACATACAACATTTCCTCATTCATTACAAAAGATATTATTGATGCTGCGCATGATGGAGATAAAATAATTTTTGAGAACATTCTATTTTTGATAGTTTTTTTGGAGATTGGGGTACCCGATGGGCCAAATGATAAAATTTGGGAGTACCCAGAAGAAGACCCATCACCTACGAAAATATTTACAAACTATACTTGTGACACAGTTACCTCAACATATAGGGAACGAGAAGAAAAATGGTACAAGTAGATGCGTGATGTATCCAGCATAGAACGACACATTCCTAATGAGTTTCCCATGCTAGTGGATGGGGTGCTGAGTTTGTGGTCTATCAACATTTTGCATTAGACCTTTTACTGTGACAGATGGTACCAAGAGCCCATGGTGCAAAATCCGTTTTATTCACAACACAATACTTTTAGAGTGTTGTGAACAGGTTTAAGGAAGCACACAAGTTGAATATTGATGTAGAAAAGGTAGACAAGGAGCACCATACAATAATTCAGACACTTGTCTACCTTAAGAAGAGCACATATGAGGAAAATACATGTCGAAAGCATTCATTTGTATAAGCCCTGTTATGTTACCAATAGGCAATAATGGACACATATATATATATATATATATATATAATATAAATATATATATATATATATATATATATATATAAGGCCACGAGTTGTAGATGGGAAGTTTGTGGAAGATGATGTAACCATCCCTAAGGATCCCACGATGCATAAGAATGTGTTACAAAAGAAACACATATGAGAGGAGACCATGTCTTTGTTAGTGAAAGCGAAGAAGGAAGTAAAGATAAAACTCCGTCATTGGTGCACTTGTAAGGCATATACCGGTGCATATAGGAGGCATGGCCAAGTACCAACACCATAAGGAAATTTTTAAGGGGAGGTCTCCTTTGAAGAAGAAGTAGAGGGTGGTGCCTAGCTTAGATTCCGAGGAGACAAAGATTCGGGAAGGAAGAAGAGGTGGTGGAAAAGTTGAGCCCACATATTTATACTATCAATGAGTTGGATGCGTAAGGCCACAATGCGTAGTATGAGGATTTCCATATTATGGATATGGAAGGAGGAGGTATCGGGGTTTATAGCACTGACCATAGGTGAAGAACAAGGGCCAACTATGGGAATGAGACTAGGCGTGGTACGATCTTGAAATAGAGCTCCAGATTAAGAAAGAGGTTGCAGATATTATTGAGCACTTAGTTGAGCATGAAGTGGTGTGGACGAGGAGGAGAGGAGCAAAGAAAAGATGGATTAAAGAGGCACAAATATGTCACTTATAGTAGGCTTCCCTCAAGGGATCCGAGGAAGAACACGAGGATGAGGTACATTCCATAGGGTCCCATAATGCAATATATCGAAGATCTAAATAAATTCTTGTGCACCGGGTGTCAAAGCATGATACCCACAGATCAAATATTTTGTTGCTAATTTTCAGCAAGGACGAGGCCCTAAATCCACTTCTGATGATTTCATGTTGTAGATATTCTCTTTATCTTTCTAATGACTACAATTTTGTGAAGATCTGATGACCAGAGCTCAATATATGGTATTTTTAGTGTGGGGGGTTTTTACTTTGTTTGGGCCTGTGTATTGTACTGATGAGCTGCTTCTTCGTGTTTTATACTTACACAACTAGGAGCATTTATTAACATGACTAACCACTAAAAAATATCCCCTCATAATTCTTACCAACTAACACCTTCATCACATGCCAAAAGTGGCTTTAGACTACTTCACAATTTCAAAATAACATTTTGGAGGGAAAGGAAACTATTTGAATATTTTAAAACTTGACTCCACTCTAATAGCATAACATGACTTTAATGACCTCTTAAAACACTTAAGATGATCATACCAAACCAAAACTGATCAAAGATGCCAAAATTACATCTTGGAGAGATGCTCTTACATCATACTCCCCGGTAGGAAAAAATTTAAACCCCCATGGAGGTTTAAGTATTATTTCTCTTCTTCCAATCTCTCTCTTGCTTGACATATTCTTCATCCTTTCTTTTCTTGTCTTCATCTTATGCTCTTTCACTCTTTTCTTTGCTTTCTTTGAAATTGCTCTTCATGAATTCATTTTACTCTAAATCTTCTTCCTTATCTTCATTCTCTATTCCTTCTTGACTCTACCGTACATTTTCTTCATTTTCTTGTTTTCTCCATCTTATTTGCTCAAGATTTGACTCTTTCCTACACAAAAACCACTAGGAACATCATTAGTTACAAAATTTTGAGATAAATTGGTCTCATTTTAATCTTTTTTTTTTTTTTTTTTATGTCTTCCATTCCATTTCTAATTTATCTATGTTATTCTTAACTGATTTCTATCATATTTCTCTTCTTGTGCTTTCTCTTGAACCGTAGGCCACGTTTATCCTCTTTAGAGTTTTCATTGTTCAAATTTTCCAATGACTTTTCTTGCATTTCCACTCCATTTCCTTGCTTTCTATTACATTCCCTTGACTAATTTGAACTTGTACCTATCATGAATAGCTCTTCAATCCTTTGTATTTCCTCACACAACAAGAATTACCTCTCTTCTTCACTTGCTTCATCAAATTTAGGACTCATTTGGTTTTCTTCTTCTTTTAAATAACATGCTAATTCAATAAACTCAAATTTCTCTTCCTTTTCCTTCACTTCATCTTCATCTTCCCTCATTTTTTATATTCCTCTTCTTGTATTTCATTCACAAGTTATTTACCATGCATTTTAGTTTTTAAAAGCAACTCATCTCACCTTTAAATACCTCATTCTTTGCTTGCTTTGTTTCATTGGATTCTTAGTAAATTAATGAAACAAATAAGGGTAGTAGGCCAAGGAGGAATACTTATTTGTAATTTCGGTTGAAGGTTGTGCACGCGTTCGATTTCCGATCCAAGTTGATTATGAGAGCTCCCTTTTGGCTAGGAGGAACTACCTGTAAATGCAAAACAATACCACCAGATAGAGTTAAACAAAATAATGAGTGGACTGCCTAGTGGAAGCTAGATCGGGAAGTGTGATGCTTCCTGAACAGGTTGTCAATCCAATTTTTATATAACAATATTAATGCTATTTAAAATATACATGAAATAATGATCCTATTGGAATTGAAATGATTTAGGTATCTCGTACAAAACAATAAGAAAGGTCAGGTAAAAGGTGATTGGGGTCAAAATGGGTCAGAGTGATTGGCTGGTGTTGCATTGCAGGTCTAGTATAGGCTTTGGGTAAGGTTTGGTAAAGATTAAAAATGGTTATGGGTTGTTGGGAAATGGGTATGAGCTCATTGGTCTGAGGTATATTGCCAAACACAAGAATCGATTTACTGGATGATCGATGCTTGGTTAGGCGTAATGACCAATGTCGGTAGGGGCAATTATCAAAAAGTTCTTGGAATTGGTTTTCATACTCTCTGTGATTGCAAAGAGGTTGGAAATGGTGAGGGTGAGGTCGTAAAATGGTCTTGAAGACTCAAAGATGGTTAGAAGAGGGTGAAAACATGTGAAAGGGCTAGGTATGGTAAGGTGATAGGTTGGTGGGAGGAAGGAAGTATACGGGTGTGGAGAAAGATAAACTACTGAGATGAATAATAAATCTTACTGAAAGAAAACAAAGGTAAATGAAGAGGTGTTAGGTACTTACTAAACAATAGATTTAGAGAACATAGGTGATGAAGATGGTGAGGGAAGAGATCCAGAGAGAAGAGCCATTGTATTTATGTCGTGGAATTTCAAACCTCCGTGCTTCTTCTGTGTGAATCCGTGATCGTGAAGAAGATGATGAATTCCAAATGGTTGTTGGTAGTGCTCTCGTGTGTTTTCTTTTTCTTGAGTGCTTCAGAAATTTGAGTGCTCTAAGTCTCTATTTGTATGAGATCCTGAATCGAATGACCAACCTAGGAAAAGGCTTTTGGAAATGTATTTAACCTAACCAACAACGGTTAGGTGACCGACGTCGGTTGAGATATAACTGATGTTGGTCAAGGCAGAATATCTAGGTTGGCCAAAAATAGCTAGATTGTTGCTATTTTTGGCATGATCTCCAACCTTCTTTCGAGTCTTGAGTGATGGATCATGGAAAGATAAGTAGGATTCCTTTTAGGTTTGTTAATAGGAGTTAAGTATAGGTTTATACTAAGTCCTAGTTGGTTAGGATAGGCTTAGACTTGGTCTTAGGTCATTAATGAGGTTTGAGTGGGTCATTTGAGTGAGGTGGCTAGGTGAGTTGGTTGGGTGAGGTGGTTAAGTGAGGATATTAATTAATTTAATTAAGATAATTAATTCAATTAACATGTGCACTAGGGGATATGAATGGGTAGGATATGGTTAATTTAATGAATGGGGTTTTAAGGGAAGTATGACCTAATTTTGGTGTCTACATGCTTAACCAAAACATTCAAATCATCATGCTTACCTTGTTCTTCACTTGTTTGCTTCACCTTCCAAGCCCTTATTAGATTGTCGTGTGCTTCTTCTTTCTCTTTGACTCTCCACACTTGTTTTCTTGTTTCTTTAGGCTGATTTTTACCTATAGTTTCAGTCTTCTTTCTTGTCTCATAGGCTGGTTTGTGCTTAGAAAATCTTTCTTCACTCTTCATTCCTTGGTCACCTTCACTATATGCTTGTCTAAAACTGAAATCTGATCTTTTCCATAATTTCCTTCTTGTTTTCCACTTCATACCACAACCTCATTATCCTATTTCTTACATTTTATCCCTTGTTCACAAACAACTGACTTGTTAAGCCATTTAGGCATGATATATCCATGTTGAAACTCAGATTTTGAAGAACTAACCTCTTCTTTCATTGTGTTATCTTGCATATCAAAGAGTTTACTAACATATGCATGAAGGAGATCATAATTCTCATCTTTCCATACCTGATTATAAGCCATCTTTGTGACCATGTCCTTTGCCTTTTCCTTTTTTCCATCCATTTCCTTGATTTTCTCTTTTTCTTGTCTTCTCTCACTTGAATGCTTTCTAAAGCATCATAGAACTTTGCATTTTCCTCTTCTTCTTCACTAACATGCTGGAGGATCTCATTCTTTCCCTCATAACCTTATATAACCCGTTCTTTGCTTCCATTATGTACACTTGACTCAAAAGAGTCTCTTCTTGCCTCTTTTCTTACAATTTTTCAAGGTCTTCTTCTTGATTTTATCCACAAAAGTCTTCATACATGTATATACACATGCAAAAATGAAATTAGAATATATATAAAAAGAGTACATTATCTCTATAACTTCCCTCTCTTGGACACTTTCCTCCTTATCCACCCTTCTTCTCTAAGTGTTTCATTTTGCACTTCCCTTCTTCTCCATTCTTCTTCTTTCACAATGTTCTCCACTATGAGAACTATCTTCTCTTCCTCATGTTGCTCACATGGAAACTCTCTTTCTCTTATGCCTCCATAGGCTCTCACTTATTTTCTTCCTTCACTTCTTCTAGCATGCTTCACAAGTGACTTGATTGGCCACTTCACTCTCCTTTTCAAACTCCATCCACCTAGCTCACTTTTTGCTTGACTTCTTATCTGATTTCTTACCTATAACCACATCATTTCTAAATATTCCAACCTATGCAAATCACTCAACTCTAATATTTATCTCTCCATAACTGACTCTTGCTTCACACTTCTTGTCTTCATAGTTGTAGGCCTTCCTTTGTAGTTAACCCGTGAAACTAGGAAATGTATTATTTGCACAACACCTTGTCATATTTTTATTCTCTTTCTTAACCTCGCTCCGATACCAAATGATGCAGAGAAAATATAAATATGCTAACCATTCACAAATCAAGAGGTTTCCAAACCACAACTTTACCAATCTCTGCAATGTGAGGATCATTAACAATGCCAAACAAATGGCTAAAATTTTCCTAAACTGACAAATAAACTCCAAGTATGAATTCACCCAATGTAAACACCTATCTACCATGATCAATACCTTCAATACTTTCTGATTCAATCATAAATATTATCACTATAAATTTGAGTTCTCTTGTCACATACCTTATACTCCTAACACTCAAGTTCTGCTTCTTACTGGGATACTCAAGGGTGTAATTTATGTCACTATCCTCTCTTATCTTCTTAAATCCCCTCCTTGTTACAACACTTCATATACATGTTAGATTTAATAAATAAAGAATTAAAAACTTCAAAATTCCAATTTACTCTTCCTTTTACAAAACGCCTCCTACTTGTTCTCAAGAACTCATTTCTTACTCCTACCTAGGTTTTGATATCTCATAGTTCTTCTCAATTAAATATCACATCAATTAGTTGTATTTCCATACCCTGAAATTCTTGCAAAATCTCAAGACTCAACTCTTTGGATAGTTCCTTGTAGTTCCCCTCTTGTACTTTTGCCTTTAAACCCTTATTAGGGCTTCCTACAAACTTTGTCATGCATATATTTATCATGTGGAGGTTTCAAGATGCAATGCATGTGGTTTTTAGTACCATTTACTTCACTTGTACTACCCTTAAGATTTCAAGGATCATATCTAAGTCTAGTTAATACTTGCTTTGTAAAAGTGACCTCCAAATTAGGCCTCTAACCGAGGCTTCATTTGATCCCCACCTGTCATAAATAACTTCTTCACATTAGCTTATTTTTGCACAATATTTTTCCAACACTTAATAAACACCATAACATACCTAGCTTCCAAAATTTAATTGATTTTAATGGTGGAGTTAGGATATTTTAATTTTTCCTTCATAAACCCTAGCTCCCATGTGTGCAGAGGCCTAAGAGGGCTTAATTATATATAACTTATGCCTTGGTTTAGAAGTTCCAAACTTTTCCCAAAGGATTGTTTCACGTACTAACCCTTTTCTATTGTAGCATAGATCATTCAAAATAAGTATAACTTTCGAATTGAGTTTGACAACTCACCATTATAAGTTGGTATACACGTTATCAACGGGGGTTTCAACTCTTAAATCTAAAGTAAGACCTATTTCACGTTATTTACCTCTCAAAATATCTTCCTCACTTTATATAAAATGTTCACAATCCACCCTTTATGCATACACACACTACTTCTACCACAATTTTAAACTACTCAACTAAGAACACACAAAATGTCACAGCTTTGGACCATTTTGTCAATTTGTAGGAATTTCACAAAAGGAATCACTCGAATGCATGCCATAAGTTTCACTCACCTCATTTACATGCCTAGGTTCTCACAAGTCTTCCTCTTCTAACTCCAAATCAACTATCCTTAGAAATGCATTCTTTTCATAGTTCAATCAACACCTCCGTTACTTCTTTAGCCTTAGGCCACCATCGAGCAGGTATAAACCTTCATCTCAACTTGTCAAGATACAAAGGAGGCTTATTATAAATTCTACTGATTAAATCTATCTCTCATGCATTGAAAAGATAAGCCATTGATTCATATCACACCCATATAATGCACTTCCATAGAGACAAGTTGTGCACACAAATAGAGATATGTATGTATTTCACTAAAGTCTTCATACCAAACTCTTGATTATTCTTGTATTGTGAAGGGAAACCCTAATCCAAAACTCACACTCAAAAAATTCCTCTCTAATGCAAGATAAACCTTTACCATAGCACAATAATTCCTTCTAAATTGTCCTATCCATACAAACCTATGAACCAAGGATTATCAATAATTTATGATCAAACTTTAAATCAGCTAATTGTTCTCTTGTCTAAACCCTAACACCATCTCAAAGCCGAGAACTCGATTTTACTTATAACACTCATTCCTTCTTTTCACCAATTGTTTCAAAGCATGCAAATCATTTGGAGAGTATAATTCAAACTTATTTAACCTTTTCAACCTATATGTCAAGCATGTGAATAATAAATCACATCATAAAACCTTAAAAACTTCCCGAGTACAATGGTATTCCTAAGAAAGTAAACTATCTTGAAGGATATCCACACTAGAACATCATTGAGCCATGAAATTCACATGTTTACATTCAATCATCAGTGATTTCATCTAATACATCAACAATTTAACACAAATTCATAAGAAATCACATTACATAACTAAGAACAATCAAAATGACACACAAATTCAATAATAATTCTCAAGAAATATGATTTTCTCATCTTCAACCTAATTACAGACTTCTTGAGCCAAATCGGACTCTTTCTCACGTACTCTCTCACTCGAGATTCCTCATATCATTCATAACTGACTCTCTTTTGCTAATTCTCTCTCTTTTACACATTTATAATTGATTCGTGTATTCATGGCTTGAGGTTCCACATAGAGAAAGGTATTTTTATCCTTTAATTACATCATTTTCTCTATACTCACACAAATAGGAGTCTTTATTAACATGACTAACCACTAAAAAATATCCCCCATCATTCTTACCCACTAACACCTTCATCACATGCCAAAAGTGGCTTTAGACTACTTCAAATTTTAAAAATGACATTTTGGAGGGAAAGGAAACTATTTGAATATTTTTAAAACTTGAATCCAATCTGATAGGATACGATGAATTTAATGACCTCCTAGAACACTTAAGACCATCATCCCTAACCAAAATTGATCAAAGACACCAAAATTTTCATCTTAGAGAGATGCTCCTGCATTTGAATTACTTCATGAATTCTGAAAGAGATGATGATGTGCCTCTTATATGAGCAGAAGATGAAGATAAACTATAGAATATGGATTTCGATAGAAGCCATTGCAGTATAGGCTTTGGAGCTGGTGTGCTTTTTATTTCCCCATCGATGAGTTGTTTCCTTTTGCTTTCAAGCTCTAATTTGAAAATACCAACAATACATTGCAGAGTATGAATCCCTTCTCTTAGGCATGGACACAGTTGAGTCCATGGGAATTAAACAATTGAAATGCCTAGGAGATGCAAAGGTAATTGTGAAATAATTCTGAAATCAATACCAAGTGAAGAATTCATAACTCAAAAATTATAGGAATAGAGTGTGGGATTGCATTGAATCCTTTGATGTTTTCTCTATACAAGCTATCACATGTGAACAAAATGAAAAATCTAAGTCTCTGGGTTTGTGTCATATTTTCTACGATACCACACCTTTTTTAATAAAGAGAAATATTCTATTGAGATGATATGTAGGCCAAGTGTGCCTAATAATGCCAACCATTGGCAGGTATTAAATGATGATAAACATATCCTCTCTTTCCTTGAGCAACAAGATAATTTAAATAACATGTTCTTTGAAGGAATTACTTCTTCACCTCGAGAGTTAACTCCAAAAGAAGACAAAGGTGAATTTGAAGAGGTTGATTCCGATGGAGTGCTCGTGCTAAAAGGTAATAAGATTCCTAAGGGCCTAGTCTCACTTGAAGAATTGTTTGATATGCATGATAGATTTGTGAAAGATAAAGCTAAAGAATCTCTTAAGAGTACTGCTTATTTTGAGAAAGTAAACATTGGAACAAAGAAGAAACCTCGGTTTGTGAATATAGGAAAATGTTTCTCACCAAAGGAAAAGATAAATTTTGTTTCATTATTGAAAAAGTATTTAGATGTATTGGCATATTCTTATGATGAGATGAAATATTTTAAACCAAAATATATGCAACACTCAATACCTCTTAAGCTTGAAGCAAATCCATTCTAGAAAAAAAGGCAATTTAATCCAAATATTTCCAGAGTGATCCAAGAGGAAGTTATGAAAATCCTAAATGCAAGGATCATCTTTGGCCACTAAAGGAAAATTATCCCATCGGTTCCTATTAGGAAATAACAACTTGTGGAAAATATTGTCCCTGTCTGGAAGAAAAGTGCAGAAATAAGGATCTGTGTAGATTTCGGAATTTGAACCAAGATTCTCTAAAGGACAATTATTTTCTCCCAATCATGGATCAAATTTTACAAGCAGTCACAAGTTTATAAATTATTTCTATGCTAGATGGATTCTCTGGCTACAATCAAATTGAAGTTTCCCAAGAAGATCAATATAAGACTACTTTTACAACTCCATGGGGAACCTTTTCCTACAGTCAGATGCCATTTGGTCTCATCAATGTTGGGGCCACTTTTCAAAGAGCAATGGACTTGGATTTCAAGGATTTTAAGAACAAATGTATTGTCATTTATCTTGATGACCTCACAGTCTTCTCTAAAAAGAGGAAAGAACATTTGATACACCTCGAACAATTTTTTCTAAGGTGTTGAGAACATGACATATCCTTAAATCTAAAGAAGTCAATATTTTGAGTGACTGAAGGCAAGCTCTTCTGACACATTGTGAACAAATAAAGAACAAAGTTTGATCCAAAAAGAGCACAACAATAAATCTCCTTTCCCACAAACAAGAAGGGAGTACATTAATTATTTGGTAAGGTTAAATTCTCTCGTTGCTTCATTCCATATTTTCTCGAGTTAACTAAACATATTAAAAATGATGAAGCTCGAGTGGGTTTCAAGTGGAATAAGGAGGTAAAATACGATTTTGATAATATAAATAAGGTCATAGCCAAAGCTCCAACCATGGTATGTCCTGATTTTAATAAATATTTCATTGTGTATTGTTATGCATCTGAGCACACTATTTCAGACATTTTAGTTCAAAAGAATGAGGAGGGGATTGAGTCTCCTATTGCCTTCATGATCTTCCCATTGAAGAATCACGAGCTCAAATACTCTACCATGGAAAAACATGTTTATGTTGTGGTTAATGCGGTTAAGAATTTCATATTATACATCCCACACTCTCACACCATTGTGATAGTTCATGGATAATCTATAAAGTCTATCTTGACTCAACAATACCTTAGAGCAAAAAGAGGTAACTGGGTATCGAAGATTCAAGAGTATGACTGGAGATAAGGCCATATAATATGGTTAGAGGAAATGGATTATGTAGGTTGATAGTTGAAGATGAGTCCCTCATGACTTAGTATGAAGACAAATAATACCATTGCTAAGAATGCGTAAGGATCTGCCCCATGTACTTTTTGTAAATACTACCAATGAGTGGTACAGTGATATTGCTTACTTCCTCACTTATGGTGATTGTTTGAAGCATATGGATTACAAGAAAATAAGGACCCTCAAGCTCAAAGTTGCAAGGTATGTGATTTGGAACCATGTATTATACAAGAGAGCCCTTGATGGATGTTTCTTAAGGTGTGTTGACAAAGAGCAACATGAGCAGTTGTTAAAAGCATATCATGACCAAGCCTATGGTGGACATTTCTTTGCCATGGTCACTATGCATAATATCCTTTGAGGGAGATACTATTGGCCTATTCTATTTCAAGATGCTCATAAATGGGTATCTAATTGTGATCCTTGTCAAAAGTTTGTGGGAAGACCATAACTCACTGCACTTCCGCTAAGATCGATGGTGATTAAATATCCTTTCCAATAATGGGGTCTAGATTTCATCGGTTCTCTTAATCCGCATTATAGTGCATGTCATATATTCGTGCTCATAGAAATAGATTACTTCACTAAGTGGGTGGAGTCCATACCAGTCAAGAAAGCCAATTCAGAAAAAATATGTAACTTCATCAAGGAAAATATTATTATCTGTTTTGGCATTCCACAAAAGATAGTTGTTGACAATGCCACATATTTCTCTTTTATGGAATTAATTGAGTTCTGCTATGGATACGGAATATCCTTAGCCCATGCATCTGAATATTACCCTCAGGGGAATGGTCAAGAAGAATCTAGTAACAAGAATCTTGTGACAATTGTGTGAAATCTCATAGATCATAATAAGATAAATTGGCACAAGAAGCTATATGATGCACTATGGGTTGATCGGATCACTCTAGAAAGGGCTATTAGTATGTATTCGTTTCAACTCATATACGAGATAAATGAAAAAGTTTCAATTCTTTGTAGAGTTACCAAAATTTCAATTGATCAAAGCGTTGGAAGATGGTGAGATCCAATACTCACTTGAAAAAAAAATTCTTGGAGAAGCTATGTGAAGATAGGGTATTGGTGGTTGATCGGATAAAATACCATCAGTTGAAAGTAAAGATTTTTTTGATAAAAAGAAAAAGAAGAGAGATTTTGGATCGTTGATATTTTCCTATTATGATATAAGATGGGAGAACCAAAAGGAATCCATGGAAATTTTGATTCACTCGGCTTGGCTCATTTTAGATCTTTGGACACATGTGGAGAGAATACTTTCCAACTATCTTATCTGGATGGCACTCACTTGGAATTTCCTCGCAGTGGGAAATATTTGAAACTATACAAATAGTGAAAGTAGGTTATCCCCCGCATGTACCATAGGTGAATATAGGTTTGTGTGTTTCCCTTTCCATTATGTGTTTCCCTTTATGTCGTGTGTTTTTTTTTTTGTGTTGTGTTCAATAAATGAGGTTTTGTTGTATCCATCCTTGTTTTGCAATGACTTCTATAGCCCAATGGATAAGGCACTGGTCCTCTTAGTGTCTTGATATTTTGGGATTCCTACTTGCCCCATATTCACTTTGTTCAATCTGAAACAAGTCCCCAAGCTAGAGCCATTTGTTTTCATGCTAAATTTCTAGCATGAAAAATTGAAAAAATTTCCATGACAACTAAGCCCACACTAAAAATCCCTTGACTGGGTAATGTAAACCTACCCTTCGACCAATTTTTGACTATGTAAACCCCATCATGGATTAGAGGGATGTGCTAACTATATTTTTAAAGTTTTTTTCATGTCCAGGTAATCTAGTGGGAAGTAATTCATGGATCCACTTTGAAGGAACCATTGCGGAGGTCCAAAAAGGCCTATTTTTAGACTTTTTACACCTAATGAGCACCCCAATGAATGTACGAGATACAATTTGAATCATATATGAAGTGTGTGGAACAATTATTTAAACATCCAAGACAATTTAGGTAAGTTCTAAAAGAAAAAAGGTTTAGAAACAAGTTATATAAAATCAGGTCTTTGCGAGCAAGGTATTGAGAAATGCATGTTCTCAAAAAATGTAGTCACTTTGTTTGAAGAGTTTTAGGAGCCTTGTGAAGATTTAGAGGCTCATATGGAAATATAACAGATCCTTTTTCATGCTTTGGAATCATCAAGAAAATATTTTAGGAACATTGAGAGGTGGAAAATTGTCGGGTAGTGCAGCTCAAGATTCCTCTTATAAGGTGAAATTTGATCGAAAGGTTCTAGGCACTCCAGGATGAGCTAGAAGCCTAATAACAACTCAAATGAGAGTATTTGTAATTATCTTCATTACCCATAAGTTATTTTGGATTTTTTCATTGAAAATTATTCTTTTGTTTAGTTCGGGCACACAACTTGAGAAAAAGTGAATATATGGCTAAAGTTTGATGAATAATTCATTTTCAGGATTTCTTAATAGGATCATTGGATTCATTTTCCTATTTCCATTAAGATTCATATATTTCACTACCAAATTTTGTTAAATTTTGACCCTGTGGTGAAGAAAACAAGTTTTTAGCGACTTGGGTAGTTGTGGTCACGTGATTACAAGTTATGGACCTTTGAAAAGCGTTGTTATTGCCTAACAAGTTGTTATTTCCCAAAACCAAGTTTGGTCATTTGAAAATAATTTTTAGGCATTCGGGAGGTCTGTAGGCGCATGACAAGTAAGGTGTAGACGTGCAACAATGAAGTGTAGATGTACAACAAGAAATTTTAAGTGATAGAAAAATGCGGTCGCATGACCACAAGGTTTGATTACACATCGTAAAGGTAAAGGTGTAGACGCGAGATATAAAAATGCAATCACATGACAAAAAAATGTAGTCACGCGACCAAAAATTATAGACATACGACAAGAGTTTTTAAGTGACCCAAAGTGTTGTCACACGTCCAGGAAGAGTCGGTCGCACATCAAAGAGATTTTGAGTGACATGGTGATGATGTCACATGTCAAGAAGGTTTTAGGTGACCCAAGGATGTTGTGATGTGACCGAGAAGATGAAGTTTGGTATATGCATGATGAAGGAAGGTGAAAGGTCATGAGTGGCAAAGGAACATCAAAGGTCATGAAAGGAATTTGAAAGGTCAATAGTCATGAAGGAAGGTGAAAGGTCATGTGGAGGAGATGAAAGGGTAATCATGATACTATAAATATAAAAGGTGCCCCCATTTCAAGAGGATGTTTAGTGCTTGTTTTGTAGATCTTGTTTCTATCCTAGAAACAAGTGCCTTCATTTCTT
This sequence comes from Taxus wallichiana var. yunnanensis, assembly GCA_018340775.1. Classification (NCBI taxonomy): domain Eukaryota; kingdom Viridiplantae; phylum Streptophyta; class Pinopsida; order Cupressales; family Taxaceae; genus Taxus; species Taxus wallichiana. The sequence goes on from CM031244.1 coordinate 535,149,359, forward strand.
CTATTTCTTGTCTACTACTATTCTATCTCCATCTCAAATTGTACTTCATGAGAATTGTAAATTGTGTGACATGATACAATCAAAATTTGCGTTTCTTGTGGATTTTTCCTCTTTATTTGTGAATGGTTTATTCTCATTGATGCAAGTGAAGTGTTCTAATTTTAATGCAATGAACTCTACTACGCTATTCTTTGATTAAAATACCTTTCCTTTTTCCCTCTCCTATCTTCCTCTCTAAATAATTTTCCTCCCTTGTATTCCATACAAGTAATTGCCATAGGTTTAGGGAAGTATTCTTGTGTGATCCTTGGTCTTCGGGCCACCCCAGAAATTAGTTTAGATTGTTTTCATTTCCTTTTTTTCAATAAATGGAGCTGCCCCATTCAAGTAGAGGGACTCAGTCCTACACACTGTTGGTGAGATCCCACTAATTTTCCCACTCGAAAAATTATTTTGCCTACAACTGAGTATCTTCTCTTAGTGCCATTAAAATTATCATTAAAGTAGGTTATGAATTTCTCTTCTTGACTTAATAATTTCCTATGACTTTGCCACTTAATCAAAATCCACTTGGAATACTCTATCTAAACTTTACAACACCAGTATTAGTTGTGATTTAATCCTCGATTCAACTCTTGGAAGTTTTACTCCATTTCTTCCATCCAAACAAATTATTTGTGATCTCCCTCATAGTCTCTATGATTGTTGTGCATACTTCTAAAATTATAGATGGAATTCCTATAAAATCTTGCTAATTAATGGAAATTGCATTCCTTAGTTATATTCCTTGACGATGACCACTCCGATATTGTGCGTACCTTCTCTGGGTCCATCGTGAAGACTTCCTAAGATCTAAAAAAACATAATTATACGTATTATTATTACATAAAGTTACATTTATTTATATTTATCACTAACTTATCCTCATGTAAGAACTTTTCCACCTTACATAAATGATCTAGGTTGTCCTCCTTTGTCTTACTAATCACCAAAATATCATCCAGTATGCGATCAAAAATTTTATAAGAAAAGGCTTCAACACTTCATTTATCATCCTCATAAAGGTACTTGGGAATTTTTCAACGTAAATGGAATAACCAACCATTCATAAAATCATTCGACATTTTGAATATCATTTCCACTCCTCTTATGTATATTTGATGATAACCACACTTGAAATCGAACTTGAAAAAGTACCGATTACCACCGAGATAATCCATTAAACAATCTACTCTTGGCGATGGGACTTTGTACTTTTTGTAATCTTATTTATGGCCCTTGAATCCACACACATACATAATTATCATCATTTATTTGGTGATAATACTAAAGGTACCATGCACGGTATTAAACTATTTTTGACTATACTGTAGACACCAAAATTAGGTCACACTCTCCTTGGTCCCCTTGCGAATCACCAACTTAAACACATTCACCTAATCATGACCCTTATACCCCACATTAATATTAATTTAATTATTTATAATTAAATTAATACTCATCCTCACTTCATTCATTATTTAATTACCTTAAATAAAACCAATTTCCACCTCACCCCACCACCTCACCTAGACACCTCACCATAGACCTATTCATAGCATGTTTCCATAACTAACTAAGACTTAGCCCTACTAACCTTAATGAGCTAAGACTTAGTATAACCCTAAAAGAACATGCATATTATTCCTCTAACCACATTCTCACGTGTCTAAGCATAATGTTCCATTTAGAACCAACAAAAATGAGCAAAAGCTGGAAAAAGATAGCCAAGATTTGCTATTTTAGGCAACCTAGGATATCCCGCATTAACCGATCTTTGGTAACCCTAAAGCTGTCATCGTTACCATATAACCATTTTGGTAACCCTTATTGAGAAGTTAGACAAATTCTCAAGTTTTGGAGCAAAGGAGATCTGGATTCAAGCAAGAACCAGAGCTCTTTTGCACATCCAAAAAACCATAGCTAGCACAACCATTGATCAGAAGGTATTTGCATTCACGGGGAGCATTCTGGGAAGCACTTTGCCATGACACTAATCGCCATTCCACTGATAAACCATCACCACCACCCAACCATTGAATATGTGCAATAGTAAGTGTGTCTCTAACCTGCACCATTTAATTTCTATTCAGTTTATAAGAGTTCTTTACCTTTTATTTATCAACTGCCATTTATATTTTTACCCCACCACTATTGCCTTCCTATGAACCCGACCATTCCCATCACTCACAGCCATTTTAATCACCTCTGTCTACTTTTGAGTACCTCTGAATATTCCCAACACCTCCACAGACCTAAACCAACTCCTTACCATCTTAGATTCAATCTCAGAAAAATCCAAAACCATGAACTATTGAGTTATTACTCGCTCGCATGTAAATAACCATCGTTGGTCATACCAGACCAACGTTGGTCTATGTATTTGGAAGTCCTGTTAATACCAGATCCTAATAACCCTTTTTAAGTGATTCAAGTGACCTAGAATATGGACCTGACTTGTTCCAACACCTTATTTATTTACCTTATTTTCAGATCTGATCATAGCCTAGCATGTTATGTTAGATTTGCTTATTGTATTTGGATGAGATACCTAAATCATATCAACTACAGTAGGATTCTATTTACTTACGTTATTTCTTACATTAAATTGTATTAAACAATGGGTTTACGCTCACGAGGAAGTATCACACTTCTGGATCTAGAACATGCTAGGCAACCCACTAACATATATTATTTAATCCTCTTTTTGTGGTCTTGTTGTGTATTTCAGGTAGTTCCTCCTAGCCAAAAGGAAGCTCTCATAGTCAGCATTGGATCAAGAAGTCGACCTTAACGCCAATGAACATAAAATCAAATGTCAAAACACGTATTCCTCCTTGGCCCACACCCTTATTTGTTTCATCTAAAAACTTAAAGAAAACGGTGAAACATTTTGGCACGCCTCCAGTGGGACCCATCCGGGTTCCTTGCATTTTATTCATTCCTAGGTAAAAGTTGTGTGTTTGTTTCCCTTCTGAAAAGCTTACACATTAATTTTCCTCTCTGGAATCTTCCTCTCTTTCTATTGTCTAAAAGAAATCATTTTTTTGTACTATAAAAAGAATACTTCTTTTCTTTCATTCGTATTGCATTAGTGAAAGAGCATCCCTCTTCTGTTCACTACTTGCTACATCGAATATCACACTTCGATTTGGGCTTAAAACACTTGCATAACATTCTGATTTGTTGCATTTTAGCTCACATTAAAAATGAGGGCAACCTATATGTTGGAAGTCATGCCCAACTGATGGTTGACATAACTAAATTGTAGAAAAGCACATTCTTTCTTCTCTCTCCTTTCCAAATTGCACAAATTGAAATATATACATCTTCTTAAACAACATCCCACGAAAGAAGCTGTCAACGATCACATGATCAGAGGATTGACAGTGGGCACCCAGCTGGTTATCTCTATCCAATACCCCATCGGAGAATAACTTTGCCCCCACCATAACATAACTTGAAAGCTCACCTTTAGGATTTCTAGCCTTCCCAACCAAAAACTCTACTCTAAATTCACGAGTCCGTCTTTTAAATAACATAAGTTAAACCCACTAAAATAACTTGTTGGGTTATGTAACTTTCTTAGCTTTGTGCTTGACTTGTGTTTTGAGGTGTGAGGATACAATTATTCATTTTTTATTTTTCCTTTCACACTCTGCCATCATAGTTGGAGTATTTTGACTTTCTCAGAGTGTGTCAGGACCTCATCTTATCATCCCCAGACTTCTGGGTTGATTATTCATCTAATCTAAATTCACAAACATTCATTTTTCTTCATTCTTTAGATTTCACAAGTAACCGGCATTGGTCCAGTGACCGCCGTCGGTTTACATCTAACCGACATTGGTTTACCAAACCGGTGTCGATTCCTTATTCTTTTGGTTAATTTACCCAAAAGATACTTATCTCATCTTCTCTTCTTGTTTAGAGTCTTTGTGTATCATTATACTCTTTGTACTTTGATAATAGTCATCAAATACACCTTTCATGTCTAAAAATCATCAGTTTCTACCTCATTTTTTAAAACTGTCATTTTCTCACAGTAACCCAATATCGGTTCCTATAACCGACATCGGTCACCCATTAACCGTTATCGTTTAGTTTGACCGACATCGGTCATTCTGTTTGGATTTTAATCAAAGCATTTACCAATGTTCCCCCTCAGAATCTATTTTTTCCGATCTCTGTTGTTCCCTATGTCATTTACAGAGCACAATTCACCTGATATACACTGATTCACATGGTGTTGACTCGCAACCAAACTAATACCCTCGTGTTTCACGCCATCCATCAACCACTCCCACCTAGTTCATCACCACCAACCATTCTATCACCTATGGATTTGACTCAGCTTATCCCCATCGCCACTTTGGTGACAAGGAGTTTGTGAGACTCCTCGACCAAAATCCTATTGCCCTCCAGTACTACCTTGCTCATTCTTCCACCGGGATTCCTTAGGACTAGTTAATATACGACATGCCCGTATATATCCCTCTTTCTCTAGCCCTCACTTTTATGTCAGCTAGCACTAGTTTGGTGCTTTCTTGTTATCCATTTACCACATGTGGTGTCTCAACTAAATCCCTGTTGTTATAACTATAGCGCATACATCATCGATCGCGCCCATGACATCGATTGTCCCTCCGATCAGCCTCTATGAGTATAGCTTCATCTGCACCCACCACTTCACATATACCCATTGCATCGCAACCACCTCTGGTGTTGGAAAATTACACCCCTTTCCAAAACCTTGTCCTTTCTATCCCACAATCCTTACCCCCAATCACCACTAGAGTTGTTATGACTACCCCACCCGTATACACATACTACCAACAACCCCGACCTCATCTATCGCTTATCGTTGGCTATGTGCCACCCACATCTATTCCTCCTGCATAGTTCTCATACTCAGTGCCACCATACCACCTATGTCATGCATTCAACATCAACCCCATTTTACTACAGAGGCACCCATTCATCCCAACCTACTAACGACCTCATTAAAATGATGATGGATAAGATGCAAACCTTAGAAGCATCTATTTCTGGCTCCCGTAATTCTTTAACATATGATGAAATATGTAATGAGCCTATCCATCCATCTATTCCCATTCATCCTTACCCAGTGCATTGGGAAATTCCTAAATTCAATCACTTCAATAGTAAAGAAGACCCGTAACAACACTTGCGGTTGTTCAAACATGGGTGTTATCTAATCGCCCATGATGACGCTTTGCTCCTACAAACTTTCCCAATGTCCTTGATAGGACCAACATTGGATTGGTATAGTGGAATACCTCGACATTCTATTTATTCCTTTAATCAAGTAGCCCAAGCCTTCCTAGATCATTTTTCAATCAATGTTACCAAGAAAGTCACCATGACCGATCTCTATTCAACCCAACAATATGAAGATGAATCTATTGTAGATTTCATTGCCCGCTGATGGAGTCTCATTAATCAATTGGTGTTCCAACTACATTAGACTAAACTTATTGAGGTTTTCACTAGAGGTTGTGCCAGACACATCTCACCAACTCTGTAAGTTTAAACCTTCCGAACCTTTGATGAAGCTTTCACAATGGCTTGAAAACTAGAAATTCATGCCATTGAAGAAAATAAGATCCAATTACAAAACAAGAACACCCCATTCAAATCAAACGAATATTCTTCATCTTTAAAACCTCAAAATAACTATTCAAATCCCAAAGGATCTACCAACGCGGTAGTCCTCAAGGCGGGTCCACCTCATCCTTCTAATCGGCCCAACCTTCTTCCAATCTTTCTCCTATCTAGGACTTTCAGCTCTGGCAGAACAACAGAAATACACTTCAATTAGAGAGCCCTATTCATCGGTCTTGGAAAATCTTCTTAAAGATGGAGCCATTACACTTCCTCCCATAAAACCTCATATAGGTTTTGATCCTGCTCGTCCCATGCTAGCATGGTATAAAGAACATGACTACTGTAATTATCATTGCATTAAAGGACATAGTGATGGTAACTACATAACTTTTAAAAACATTGTTCAAGAGATGATAGAAAATGGAGACCTTGTCGTAGACAACCTGAACATGCCAACAAATCAAAATTTGCACATCTTCAAAAATCCATTCCCTAATCATAAACCATTGTCTAATCAAAATAGCGAACCTTCATCTAGTGACAACAATGTCCATGAGGTTCACGTAGTTTTTGATATCGTGCCAATTGTTCCTCAAAACCTACCTACTTCATCTATTGAGGAAATCTTGGCATGAGCTCCTCCACCCACAGAGGAGTCCCCCTCATCTCCCCTTGCTCTCACAAAGGAACCCACACTTTCTACCGATGTCATGTCATCGTCTACTTCCCAACCTTTTGAACCATCAACACTTGTTATTCTCCCATCCACAAGAGAATCATCATCACCTTCTCCTCCACCAAGAGAGAAGTCTACCTCACCCAACCTATTATCTCTCCTACCCATGGGAGATTCTTCAAACATGTCACTACCTATCGGGGACATTTCTCCCCTAGCATCCTAGGACCCTATTGACATGATCTTGACTCTCTTACCTACAAAATATGAGGCCAGCCAATTCCCTATCTCACAAATATATTTTACAGGGATTGCTACCCAACCCATTCCATCCTCTTCTTCAGTAGTCTCGTTTTCATGGTTGGTTGATCATTTGGATTATGTTGATCATTCCATGCTTTGGGGATGTCTTTGGCTCCCGTTTTGACCCAAATGCAAATGTTGCTTGAAGATACTTCCATGATCTACCCAAAGGTATTTTTGGAAACCAAAACTACACTGACCATGCTGATTGAAATGGATTCCTCTTCATCATCCCTACCTCCATCCAAACTTCTACCCATCACTACAACTATTCCCAAACCTAAAAACCTACCCACACTTATCCCCCCACCCATATCTAGACCCATCACTACTTTGGGTGTCATGCATGACATCAAGCCTTACTCACCCACCTGTTAGATTGGACTTAGCTACGTCTTCCCAAGTCCACAGCAACATTATCCTCCTACCTAAAAGGAAAACCCAACCTTCTAGGCCGCGTACACCGGTCTCACCTACCACACCTTTGTCACCTTCCCCCCTTCCATCCATCCTAGGGCCTCATCCATCAACCTTGACCAAACAGTCTCATACCTAAGGCCAGTCAAAATCTAAACAACCTACTCCTGCCTCATGAGCCTTTGTTACACCTCATTCACCCAAAAACCAAACTTCCTCACCCTCACCTGTACACTTCTTGCCACCTATACCTCCACCAGTTACTATAACCCAAACCTTGCCTATACGAATTCAACTAATGCCACCTACCCAACCTTTACCAACCACCTCCACCACAACTTAGTTGCCCCCATGGGTAACCCATCCTCTTCCACCATTTTCTTTTCCTTCTACATCTCGTACTTTTGTGTCACCTTTACCCAAGAAGGTGCAACCCAAAGCTAAAAATCCACTACCCTCTAATAAGGTAGTCAAACCAACAAAACCTTCCATCTCTAGCTCTTCTATCCCACTTTTACCCAAGCAAATGCCAACATGACCTAAGATCACTCCAGATACCAAACTATTAGACCAACCCATTCCCCCTCTTATAAATCCTCTTCCCTCACAATCATCCACACTGTACCCAAACCCACACTCACTTCCCATTGTGATCCGTTAGCGGGGTCCTATGCCAACATTTTAACCAATCTCTTGGAAAATTCTATCATTACATTACCACCACTTCGACCTTACGATCCTCTCAAACCCAAACCAAAAGGGTTTGATGAAACCAAGATTTGTGCCTATCATCGTGTGTTAGGACATGATGTTGAAAATTGTAAGGCTCTGAAGACCGTTCTTCTTCAAATTTTTCCTCCTGAACAAAATTTCAACAATGATGACCTTCTTGATGAGGACCATGCTCCACCTTCACCTATCACCACACATCATCATCCTTTACCCATTCAACGATCAATATCTCCACCCCACAACCATTTTTCCCACCTCCAAAATTTGAGATCAACATGGTCTGTATTAGAGATTTTGCCAAACCACCACCCAAATGTCAGTGCACCCTACTCATTTCACAAGGCTCTTATCCACCACTAGGATTTTTCCCCTCATGCCATTATACCTTTCATGACACACCCTCTCCATCCACCTCCCCTCAGATTAACATGGTTCATGTTGCTACCTTTCGTAAAGAAAAAGGAAAATAAAAATCACCTAGCTTGTCAACCAAACCTGTACCCAATAAACCATCTACACCCACTCCGAAAATCACCATCCATGGACCTACATACCCTATCTCTAACGGGGTCACCCATCGCGTAATGATAAAACAATTGCATCAGTATCCTCTAAAGATGTCTTTGTACGATCTCGCCCAAACTTCCAAATCCCATAGACAAACACTTATCTAGGTTTTAAAATCCATTGAAGTTCTTCCTAATGACTCCACACCAGTGGCCTCGATTATCACCCCTCACCATGTGGCCTTGCTAACCAAATCGGATACTCCTACCCCCATAACCACTCCTCAAGTCACCACCCTTATCTTATTTGAAGAGGAGATTGTACCTCTCCAGTTAGATGACCCTGATCCGACCTATTCATTTATTTCTATATCGATAACATACACATACGACGCATCATGATTGATGGTGGTGCTAGCATTAACATCATCTCCTCCCACACATACAATCAAATGTGTATTCCTTCTAACTGTATGCATAATAACCCAATTATGCTACGCTCCTTCAATGACGCCATCACCTCCACCCTTGGCACTATTATCCTTCATGTTCGTATAGGCCCTCACATTGTCTCGTAACTATTCTACACCTTAAATGAAAAATTACAGTATAACCTATTTCTCGGAAGACCCTGGATTCACGTCATGGGTTGTGTCCCTTCAACTTTACACCGCTATGTAAAATTCAAGCATGAGGGACATAACTACACCATCCCCACCGACCCATCGCCATTCAAGACCTGTAACATGTTGTACTGGCCCAATGATGTACTTGTACCAGTCAAGGCATCTGCCACTACCCCCACTTTGCCTTCACCCACAAGCCCATCCACCAATGCTTCGCCACCTCTCCCACATCTAACCCTACTATCCCATCTTTGTTTCATGACCTCTACGGTGACTCATCTACTTCCCAATCATCTAGCAAGTCATCTATCCCCACTACCCACATATCAATACTGATCCCTTAGAATGTGTTTTTCAACGCCTCACTCTGGGGGAGTACCGCCTATACAATATTGACACATTCCTCACTCCGCAAGAGTATGGGAACCTGCACCAACACCCTAGTTATGACTACCGCGTAGGTGAGGTTTTTCCTTATGGTCCTCCCCACCTTCACACTAATCTAACATATGGGAACTTGATATTGCCACTTATTCACCCAAACCTCCATCCCAAACATGACCATTTTCATTTGACCTACAATCCCTTACTAATCGCTGCTTCGCCCACACTTTCCTCCACCGTTGCACATGGAAAGGCTTTGGCTTCAGTTTTTATGAACAAGGCCACCATATTGTCATTTCCTACACTACCCGTAAACACAATGACCATAGTGGCATTGGCTTTGCCGCACCACCTCCCAAGAAGGCCCGCGTCGACCTCATTGAGGAAGACAAACCTTCTCCACCTCATTCACCAACATCACCATCTTCACCCATGGAGTCCATAGATCCCGAATCTATTCCTCCTAACTTTTTTTTTTTTCGTAAACAAAATTTCCCTAGGACCTCTGACCTATCAACGCAATGGTGAGGCTCCCTCTTCTCTCCCCTTCTTGTATCTTGACATGATCAATGATGATACACCTTCTATTAACGTCGTTTAATGTCAGGACGATGAGTCTATCCTCACCTTTATGGGTGTAGAAGACTCTTATATTCACTAGTCGTTACCCTCAGACACAAACCATGTTGAATGAATCAACTATTGAAATCAACATTAATAATCCATATCACCCACACATCCTAAAGATAGGTTAGTATTTAGATGTTGCTAAACAAGAAGCCTCTACCTCTTTTCGGGACCATAACAATGTTTTTTCTTGGTCCTATGAAGATATGCCCGGTATTGACCCTAAAATTGTGGTCCACAATATCGTAACCATTCCTAATGCTAAACCCATCAAATAGAAGCTACAGAAAATGCATCCTCGTATTGCTCTTCCGATCAAAGAGAAACTTCGAGGCCTTCTCTTAGTTTTCGTCATCCTAATCATTGATTATCCCCAATGGATTTCTAACATCATTCTGTCAAAAAGGTGATAGGGAGACTCTGCATTTACACAAACTTCCGTGACCTCAACCTAGCTTGCCCCAAATATGATTTTCGCCTACGACATTGACCAACTAGTTGATCTCACCGCCGACCATGAAATGCTATCACTCATGGACGGTTTCTTGAGTTATAATCAAATATTAATTGCTCCAAAAGATCAACACAAGATTGCCTTCATCAACCCTGGGGGACCTTTACTATTGAGTCATGCCTTTTGTCCTTAAAAACACCGGTGTTACATATTTGTGAACCATGAATTAAATCTTCCATGACATCATGCATCACATATTGAAATATTACGTAGATGATCTTATTTCCAAATCCAAATATCGAGCCAAACACCTAATGTCCTTAAGGTCATCTTTGATCGCCTCATCAAGTATTGTGTTCGTCTTAAACCAAAGAAGTGCGTATTTGCGGTACTTTTAGGAAAACTCCTTGGTTTCATCATTTCTTTGCGTGGCATAGAAGTCGATCCTGCTAAAGTAAAGGCTATTCTAGAAATTCCTCTGCCTACTAATCTCCGTCAACTTTAAAGCCTACAAGGTAAGTTGCAATCCATTTTTTGTTTTATCTCGCAGCTTTTCGACCACTGTCAACCATTTCATCATCTTCTCAAGAAGGATGTTTCATTCAAATGGGATGGCGAATGCCATAAAGCCTTTGATGCCTTAAAACAATACCTTCTTCAACCACTAGTGCTCATTCCTCCTAAGGATGACCAACCCTTTTACCTATATATTTCCACCACTGACCATTCTTTAGGTGCCATGCTCACTCATCGCGATGAGCAACACAGAGAGAAAGTGGTTTATTACATAAGTTGTACCCTTCTAGACTACAAAACTAGATACACCCATGCCGAAAAACTCTACTTAGACTTAGTTTTTGTTGCCACCAAACTCCACCATTACCTACTCAACCACAAAGTCTTTGTTGTTACTAATATTGACCCCCTACACTATATGTATGCCAAACCCTATCAAAATTAATGTGCCGCACGTTGGCTTATCCTTCTTGCCGACCTCGACCATGAATTCACTCATAAAAAATACATCAAGGGCCAAACCATCACTGACCAATTAGCAGACACACTTCTTTATGAGAATCAACCCTCTAACTTTGATTTCCTAGATAAATCCATAGCTACTCTCTCCTTAGACGAAACCGCTTACCAAATGATACTCTTCTTCGATGGCTCTAAGTGTCAATGTGGAGGCGGGGCTGGTGTTATCCTCATTCCTCTTGATGGTGAACCTATGCCTTTATCTTTCAAACTATATTTTGATTGTACAAACAATATCGATGAATACGAAGCACTTGTATTAGGTCTCTAAGCTTCTTATGCCTTATATGTTAAGTCAATCAATATCTTAGGTGATTCCCATCGGTCTTAAACCAAGTCAATGGTATATACCGAGTGTCGTAGTGAAATAATTCAAAAGTATAAACATCATGTTGACATATTTTTGACTACCTTTAACCATTACAAACTTCAAACCACCGCACGTTCTACCAATAAATTTGCAGATACCATGGCCTGCGTGGCGTCTCGATATCCACTTCACTGTCGACTCTAAAATATTTGTCACATTACAAAGGTTACAATCACCCTCTTATTTACCTCATGAGGTCTACTCTATCAGGACTGTTATACCTGACCCACGTGACCTTTGGTATAAGAAGTTTGCAAACTATCTTTCCCTTTCCATTCTACATGCTGATCTCACTCGTAATGGACAACGTGCCTTTCTTAAAAGTGTCTCTCACTATGTCATCATGGGTGGTCTCCTTTATAAGCATGACTTCGATGGTATTCTCTTACAATGCTTTACAAGTTATGAAATTCCCTACACCATCAAGGAAGTTCACGATGGAATTTGTGGAGGCCAATTTAGTGGTTTAGCTGTCGCTAAACACATTCTTTGCCTTGGATATTATTGGCCAACCGTAAACCGTGACTGTTGTGACTATGTCAAACATTATGTGAAATGCCAACCACATGCCAATCTTCATCATACACCTAGTCATGCCTTACGGTCCTCACGAGACCTTTGGCCCTTTTCTCAATGGGGCTTGGATCTTATCGGCAAGATCAATCCCCATTCTTCATAACGTCATCAATGGATTATAACCGCTACTAAATATTATACTAAATGGGTAGAATCCATTCCCCTCATTTCTACAAAAGCCGAGAAAATATGTGAATTCATCAACCATCACATCATTTATCGCTTTGGTGTTCCTCACCATCTCATCACTGATAATGGAAAGCAATTCAAAAACAAAACCCTACGTAATTTGTGTGATGCTTTTGGCATCCAACTCAGTTTCTCGTCACCTTATTACCCACAAACCAATGGCCAAGAAGAATTGACCAATAAAACTTTGAAAAAATTCTTACGAAATTAGTTGGACGATCTTGACAAGGATTGGCATTCACACATTCCCTTTTCTTTATGCGCTTATCGCACTAGTATTCGTACTTTGACTATTGCCACACCTTTTTCTCTGGTATACGGTACCAAGGTTGTCTTGCCTCTCGAAGTCCATATTCCATCTCTTCACATCTCACTACAAGACATGCTCAATGACGATGACTTTCACCAGGATCGTTTGGCGCAACTTGAGTTATTAGATGAACGTCGTCTCAATGCTCTTGACCATCTCCAAATCTACCAAAATGTATCAAACATGCTTACAAAAACATGTCCACGAAAAAATCTTTAGTTTGGTGACCTTGTCCTGAAGGAAAATCATTATGTAACCAAAGAAGAGAAAAGTAATTGAGGCAATTTTTCTCCTAATTGGCTTGGACCCTATATCGTCACTGTGCTTATGGATCGGGTGCTTATCATTTATCTTCACTCAAGGTAAATCCAAACCTAAGACTCTCAACGCCTTGCATCTTCGATCATTTTATTGTTGACATCAAGTCCTATATCACTTTATTTCAGTTGATCGCTCATCCCTTGAGCGTTGTCCACCTTCCATATTACCCATTTTTAGGATCACTAACTAAACAAGAATCGTGTGATTATCCGTCACCTTCTAACCTTATCTTCAATATGATTACCACGACTCTACTCACAACATGATTCTCATGGATACTTTTGCATTTTTAAAGATGGAACCCCATGGTCGTTCATCACTTAAAACCACATCTTTCATAGTTAACCCCGTGTACTATGGTGTTTTCTTCTAAAAAGAACCTAATCTTCCTCTATAGTATTGTCCATGACTTAAACATCCAAAACACAAAATAAGATTCAAATCCTTGAGTCAAACTTGTAGCAATAGATGACTCCCTTAACAAACGACATATCTTCTTTTTACCTCACCGCTATAAATAGACTACTCCCTTGAAGGATAGCCATATACAATCATTGCAAAAATAAAATAAAATTCAGAAGCTTTTCGCATCGATCATCTTTGCAAAGACCTCAAGGATATAATATACTCATCCGGATAGAATTTCCGCATCAACCAGTCTATTAAAAAACAAACAAATGAATAAAATGATGAAATTTTCGTCATGGAATTTCCTATTTTGATCTACCGGGTTTCTTGCTAAGTAAACATGTTGTCATACACTAAGTTACGCTAAACCATCCACTTTCACCTCATTGCCTTTTGTGTCCTAGTTTTCCCCGCTTAAGGGACTTGCCGCAAATGTGACATTTCATGATCATGTGACTTTCTTTACCTTTAGAATAGTCCATTATGCAATGCCTTTAGGGTCTTACGTTCATAATCCCATCTTGGGTATGGTAGAATCATTAGCTTTCTTATCAATTAAGTGGATCTTTTACCACCTCTTACCATTCTCCTTCCTCATTACTTAGAGATTATCCTATACAGGACCAGATCACCGAAACCTATATTTAAAATGACTCAACTATGCCTATGACCTAAACTCAACCATGCCTATGACCCACATTCAATCATGCCTAAGATCTACCAACCCATTCCTCATATCCTTCCATAGCTTATGGGAGAACTACATCATCCTGAGGCCCCTTTTCATTGGGGATATGTAGGCAACACTTCAGGGCATGGGGCCCTTGAAGGTTAGCTTGGCCACTCTTCACCCTAACCTATTTTCCCTTCATTTTCCTATTCACATCCTACCTTAGTTTGTTTCCATTTTCTATCAACAATTGGAAATGAAACCAAATAAGCAACAATTAATAAACATTTTTACCACATCATCACATTGGTCATTTATCATTTTCACATTTCCACTATAGAAAATATTTGGAAACTTAAACCATAACATGCATATACATCATCATTTATTTCCCATAACCTATAACCTGACTCCATCATGCCTATAACCTAACTCCATCATGCCTATGATCTGACTCCATCATGCCTATAACCTAACTCCAACATGCCTAATTGACCTAACTCAGCCATGCCTACAAGCCCAACCTACCCCTACACTTCCTTTGCTTTGTGTCTTAGGAGTTGTTATTTTACCTATTCATTAGCCTTACCCGTGCCCACGACCTGTTTTCCGAACTTGACCTACTTGGTGTGATCATTGACCTACGCTTTACTCATTATACCTTGCGATGTTGTTACCTATGTTGTTTTAGCCTAATAACCATACCTTGCCTATTATCGTGCCATTTATCCCGACCAAACCTTTAGTGTACCGGAGCATACCTAAATGTTCCTGCACCTGACCTACATTTTGTTTCTTGACCATATCCTATACCTTGGATACCTAAATCACTTCACCCTTGTTTGGATAAACCTATCGACCTTGGATGATGTAGAGTTTGTAAGCTCTTCAACCTGGTATCGTGTTGCAATCTATATGTGTGCGTGTGTTTGATTTCCATTACCCATGACCCAATTTTGACCACGACCTACTACCCATTACTCGAGTTGACCGTCACCCTTTCCCTCAATACTCAAACCTTTCCCCACCTATCTTCCCCACCTACACCTTTATCAAACCACTCACTAATTCAATCTTACACCTCATCAGTGAGTCCCGGTTTGAGGGGATCGCCTTCACCCACACATGGGGCAATTACTTCCTATTTTTGTCAACGTTGCTTACCAATACAAGCTATGCAACAAAAGGGAAAAAATGTAGACACCAAAATTGGGTCACACTCCCCTTGGTCCCCTTGCGAATAACCAACTTAAACACATTCACCTAATCATGACCCTTATACCCCACATTAATATTAATTTAATTATTTACAATTACATTAATACTCACCCTCACTTCATTCATTATTTAATTACCTAAATAAAACCAATTTCCACCTTGTTATCCCATTTTTGTGTTTACACCAAAATTTAGTGATAACCCTAGGAAATTTTTGAGCTAGTCTCCTAAGAATGCCCTTTTAGAGAGATAATCGGGTTTTCGGGTTTCCATAGCATGACAACATGAGTTTTGGATGCTTCGTGTTGTATGTTCCCCAAACTCACGAAACCCACATCAAGCAAGTCTTTTAGGTTTTTGGGTTTGCAGAGCATTGGAGCATGCCTTAGCCAAAACATGCTTCATGTCGCATGTCTTCCAATTCCCGAAACCCGATTTGCTCCTTTGTATCGGGTTTTCGGAACCATCAAGCATCATGCTTCATGTCGCATGCTTCCCGCAACCCAAAACCCGAATTGATATGAAATCCTTTGTGTCGGGTTTTCGGACATCCCGAACATGCTGACATGGCATTAATGCCGAGTTGTCGGGTGGTTGACACACGTGTCAACTGAAGTGTATTAAATGTGATTTTTTTATAAATACTCAGATTTCCACGTCATTTTTACCAGACGTATTTTTTACCTCATGGATTTTCGTGCATGCGTCTTCGACCCCGAAACCCGATTTGCCTTTGTGCTTGATTGCATTGCTCATTTTTGATCATTTTTCGATCTGATTGAAGGTATTTCCTTTGTTCTTTATTTGTGAAATTTGTGGAAGAATTGTGTGATGATCTTTCTAAATCCCTCTTTCTTTCTTGTTAGGGTTGTGTTCCAATCAAGTTTGTGTTTTAGGGTTCACCCTTGGAATGCTTACTTTTACAATTCAAGAAGTTCACATACCTTTAGGTGGTCATATACCTAGGTGATCCTTTTCATTTGCCCAGATATCCAGGAGACAAACTGATCTTGATGGAGTTGGTCAGGTAATTGTTGGATTTTCACAAGTTCCAATAGAGTAAACACAAGGCCGTCGTATCCTTCCCAATTTCTATTGGAAGGTATACCTGCTCAATGGTGGTAAAAGCCAAGAATGTTGTACACGAGCTTCAAGATAAGTTTAAAAGCACATGAAGCCCAAAGACAGGTTTGACTTTCGAGGAGTCCTCAAGTCATATGGAACTTTGTACCTACATGTACCAAGCATAGAAGACATTTGGATTGATTTACGTGATGAAGTTGCTGTCCGAAGAAAAGATCATAGCAGATTGACACTTGCAGAGATTCAGACACTCGAGCTCGCTGACATTCCAAAGGGTACTGGCGACAATGAAAGTGTTTTGGATCCTTCCTATGACGGACTGAATGAAGATCAATATGTTTTCCCACCTATTGATTGGTCTATCGGTGAAAAGTCTCTATTACCAGATAGATCGGCCCCGATTCTCACACACACCAAGGCATGGCTCACCTCTTGGGGGATGAGTTTCAAAGAAGATAGTTTTTCAAAGTTGGTTGCTTTGGAGGTGGGGCCCTCCAAAAAGGAAAAGGACAAAAGCTCTTCCAAGGGACCTATAAAGGTCAAATTTGTCAAGAAGAGAAGAGAAGAAGAAACCCCTTCAACTGCTACTCCAGTTGAAATGGTGAACGTGCCAGAGTCACCAACACCACCGGAAATAGGGGAAATCTCTTTGGAAGTAGAGGTGAGTCAGCCCCTAATTTCACCATTTGCTGACTGCCCAATAGAAGTAACTCTATCCCTTGCATCCCAGATTTGGCATCAGGATCTGTACTTCACAACCACTTCCACCTCCTCTTTCCCCATCCACTTCATCAGCCATGGCCAACATTTTCTCCGGACTCTCACCTCTCTCTGCTGGGACCAAAGTAACTACAGATATGCCTCCTCCTACACCTCTTTTCACCGAATCTACTACCACACTGGTGATTGTTCCCACTCCACCAGTGAATCTCCCTCCACCTGAAAGTATGACACCAACTTCTACAATAGTGGCAACTCCTTCTGGCACACCTCAATGGTTACTTGAGAAAACTCCAAGGAAAAGGAAGGTGGTTGTACCCATACCAGCCTTTGATTTTAGTTCACTCAAGGCTTCTACTGCTAAATCAGCCAAGAAACCCAAAATAATTTCAAGGGTTTTAGTGGATGCTTCGGGACATAAGTTTGCAGAGATCGCCACTCCCGCGACTGACAAGACCAAAGAGGACATAGTGGCCTCTGACTATCAGATAACTAGGGTTGCTCTAGGAGAGGTGATGATAGAAGGAGCACAACAAGATGCACGAGATGCTATGAACGTGCTATGTCAGAAATTAAAGGAAACAAAGGACAACATGGATGAGCTTAAAGAAAAGGTGGAGCAGTTGACTGAAGTATTACTTAAGCTCTCAAAACCCCTTGAGTCCGTACCATCATCCTCTATTCCTATCGGGTTTGATTTCTCATCGGTACCCATAATTGAAAAGATTAATGAAAAGGGGAGAGTGGTCGATGAATGGACCCAAAGGCTGCTCCTATAGGGGAAAGAAGTAATCCAAGACACTGTGGAAGTCTATCAATCTTTGGAGAATATACAGAGTGATGGGGAAAAGATGGATGATGATTTTTCTCAAGAGATCGGGCACCTAGAGTTGAATTTGAAGCTCTCCAGTGTTGAAGCAAATCCCATCCCACATCTTGGTCGAAGAGGGCATCATCCCACATGTGGATAAGCATTTCCAGCTGACCAAGGCCATCAGATTCAGAATAAAGATTCTCAATGAAGCTTGTAGAAAATTGAGAGAATCAAGAGATCAATTGATTGATGGCAAGAGCGACCTGGAAGAAGAGCTGATCAAAATCTATGCAAAAGTGTGGGTGTGTTATCTCGTAAAATTGGCAAGGGAAATTTTACGAGATAACCTTACCGAAATTTTGTTCTGTCCTCGCAGGACTCCTTGCGTTCGGAATGTTGCAAAAACCCCTCCTGGGAAATCTAGTTTTCCGAACTTAGCCTTTTTGGTCTTTTTGGTCAAAGCGCACATAATGTCTATGCAACATCAAATGTTCATGCGCCCCCTTTAAAGCCTTTAACACATGATTTCTTGTGTCACGGAGCATTTTGATGCGCCTCACCATGCTGCGCCTTCCTTGCATGCAAGGCGCATGCGCCTTCATGTCAACCAAACTTTTGGTGCGCTATAGGCACACATTACTTCGTGTTGGCAAGTGTTTTGGTGCGCCAAGGGTGCATGCTTTCTTGTGTCGAAAGTACTTTTCATGCGCCATTTGAAAAATTTGGTGACGCATTTATTGCCACCTCACCTATTTATAAAGCGCGTCTGCTGTATTTGTCATTTTCATCTGACATAATCACATGATTTTCTCTGTGTACCTGCCAGCCGCACTGCCCGCCCTGTCGTTTTCGAATCTCTTCGTGGACCCGTTTGCACATTTCTCCATTATATATCCTGGTAAGAGGTCCTCTGTGCTTTTGTGTTTTGGTGTTTTGTGTTTTGGTTGCTTGTTTGTGTGATTAGAAAGATCTGTCCAAGCATGAACCCAACTACCAAGTGTGAAATCATGAACTCCCCACCCTCCTTGCTGTTTTTCTCTACCCATGCATTTTCCCCCCCTCTTTCCAGATCTGCTGGTAAAGGGACTCTGTCCTAAAAAATGGCTTGGAACTCTTTGATTAAAGCTTCTTCATAACCCAAAGGTACCCTTAAAAAGAAGCTTATTAACATGTATGCACCTCAGAGAAAGATCATGGATTGAAAAGAAAAGACTATATTTTTTCCTCTTTTGGTGTATCTGTCATCCCTGTAACATAATACACAGTCGCGCCATTGGCGCATATTCCCTGCATGTTACACAAAGAACAGCTGTGCCCTTAAGGTGCACTCCCTTCGCTTGTTGCAACCGCTAAACTTGCGCCTCTTGGCGCACCAAACTCATTTGTTGCATCATTAAAACTTGCGCCATTGGCGCACCCTGCATCTATGCAACACCAACTAAATCTGCGCCAAGTGCAAAGCTTTAAGCGGTGCAGGCGCATCCATTGTTACAACAACATCATGTTGTGCAGACCTTCCATGTGCCGCGCCAGTTCCCCTATGGCGCATGAAAAAATGGTGTTACACGCATTAAACTCACACCCTTTGGCGCATCCCCGCACTGTGTCACATGAAGAATATTCGCGCCCTTTATAAAATGTATACATATGGCGCAAGTGCACTTGTACATACAACAACAAAGAATGCAATCTGCCGTATCCATGCGCCATATGCCCTTTGGTGCTGATTTATCCCTCTGCATGCATGACCCTTTCATGTGCGCCTTATTGTTTAGCCTCAGTAACTGTAGTATTCATGCGCCCGTGCCCCGAGGCCTTAAAATCACTAACTCTTTCTTCTGTCAGCATTTCAATGGAAGATCAAACAACTGACATGGCTTTCTTGTGTTGGGTTTCACTTCTTATTCTTGTAGATCAGCAACTAAGTTCAGAGTCACATATGTCAACATCAAGCAAGAAACCCATCAAATCTAAGGGTAAAGCCAAGCTCACGGAAGAAGAAATGAAGTATAAGTATCAGAGGGTCATAATGCCCGAGTCCCAGCGAGTGTGACCTAGACATCAGAGACTCAAAACTAGGTCATATTGACATGGAGGATTTCTGGGCCAGAACCCAGAGGGTCACAAGAAGTCCATGGATGGACAAACTGATGGGCAGTGCGCTACATTTCTTGCTGGCGGGATCCCTGTAAGCGCTGTAAACAATGAGTTTATGATGGTAGTGGCCCGATGCTACAACAAAGACACAAGATGTGTCCATAATGAGAAGGGCGAGGTCATAATTAACCTCACTACCCGCCACTTTGAAATAATGCTCGGCATTCCTCATCACCAGCACTTTGTGGCCGTTAGCCAGGAGGATTGCATCAAAGCTTGGGACGAAAATGAAGATCAGTGCATGCAGCTGATGAACGAAGTTTACCTAAAGAAAAAAAAGGTGGTGACTCGGTGGCTCTACAAGTCATTCATCGCAGTGAATTTTTAGAGGAAATCGGTGACACAATCATGTTCTGAGCGAGTCTTTGGGCTTCCTGATGCCCATTACTTTCACAAGTGGATGCTGTGATACCTAGAGACAATGAACAAAAATGTGCCCGATCAACGCTTTGAGTGGGCGGAGATCATAAGCCATACAATATCGGAGCAGCTCCAACAACTTAACACAACGGGGAGGTTCTATATGAACTCCTACGTAGCTATCTATGCTGCAGCTTCAGAAAGGGACTATCCAGCTCTGATGCGGTGCGGGGTTTGGCCCCAAGTTAAAATCTATGAATATTATCCAGAACTGAAGCTGGAAAATAGCATCCCCAATTCACAAAGATCAATGATGCATTCTTCTATTTCATCATCTGCCTATTGAGGCCGAATATGACTCACGGTCGCACACGACCAGAGCATCGTAGCAGCTACAGAGAAATGGGGGGCCCTGTTCACTCAATTCCCCACATTCACCTATCTGAGGGCAGTTAACTTCTTGGGAGAACCAACTAAATTACCGAGATATGCCGGTCCCAAGTTGATCCTGTTAGAGCTATCGAGGCAACTTATTACCTACCACGAGAAGTGTCTCAAGAGAAAGAAGGGTGGAACTCCTTTCCCCCTCACAGTGGGTAGGTATACGTGTCTCACTCACCACAAAGTGAAGGACATGTTTATAGAACTGGAGCTGCTGAATCTGAAACATAACTTCCCAGCAAGGCCCACCTTCGACCCAAGAAATTGTTTGCCTGGGCCAAGCTCGATCCGATCCACATCCCTCAGATCGAAGATATCTACATCGACATATATCATGAGGTTGAGCTCAGGAGGAAGGATCATTCCCGCTTGGCCTTAGTAGAAATCATCCAGTACGGGGTAGCCATCATCCCAAAAGGCTATCAAATTGCCAAAAGAAGAGGTTGATCAAGTGTATCTTAACACGAGTGGGGACGATTGGCCTTTCGTGATGATTGATAGAACCAAAGCGCCTCGTAAAATTGAGGAGAGGGTCAAGGAAACTCTGCGAAGGACAGAGCATTGGTGCTTTGAATGAACGGGCTCATCTACCTCGGAGTCGATTTCACCTCTCCGTTGGGCAATGCACCTCCTCGGGAAAACAAAAGCCAAAGGGGAAAGGAAAGGTAAAGAGGGTGAATCCAGCTCCACCCAAGAGAAAGCTCACGAAAGTCCTCCTTCCACTACGCTTTGAATAAGTTATAACTCGGCTTCTCCAGGAGAAAGAAACAACGGAAGATGTTCCAATAGGCACATCCACTTAGGATGTTGCCATTGCTGCAAAAATTGAGGTCCCTTCTGTCCCTTCTCCTTCTCCTCCTTCCCTTCCTCGAGTGACCCAAGCGACCATTCCTTTGGTCGTGTCCTCTCCCCGTCTTCCCTATTCCCCCTTCTTCCTCATCCATCTTCTCTTCTCTCACGGAGCTGTCCCCCTCCATTTCTTCCCTCATCTCTGAGCTCCCTTCCATTCCTATGTCTTCCTCCCCTGCAGATCTCTTCCTCCCACGAGCACTTCCTCGGCTTCCCTCTCGATGCCGCCTCCAAGTGTCTCCATGTTTTTTCCCTTCTACTACTGCAGGCTGCCCCCTTCTCTTTTGGTCCTTCTCCCACAAGTCCACTGGATCTCCCAAAGACTTGAGTCATAGAAGAGGAAAGTTCCCATCGCCCACGATGGACTTCTACGTCATCCCATCAAAAGGGATCAAGAAGCGAAGCCTTTAACCCGCTTCTCGCAGAGTGGATCGGGGAGAGAGTGATTACCCCAATCCTTTGAAGGATAAGAAGGATCTGTCTCGACAGATTACACACGATGACTCAAGTCACAATGGGGACATCTTGTAAAGCCTCGTAAGGAGAGGCCCTATCTGCGGTTGACGCCCTTTGCAAGAAACTCCAAGAAGCAAAGGAAGAAAAAGGCTACTAAAGGAGCAAAATAAGATCTTCGGCCGAAACTCCTACAATCGCCGCCGAAACTCCCGAGCTTCCGAGCCGAGGATAAGATCAATGAATATGCTAAAATCGGCGAGCGGGGCATGGCAATTTCTGCACTGGAGGAGCCAAATCCTCAAAGAAAGTGAGGGAGTTATCACTAAGTTCATGATTTGTACCGAATATCAAGTGAATAAACAGAGAACTCAGGAGATAGCGGGACCCATCTCCGAAGAGCTTGATCATGCTAGGATGCAACACGAGGCCTTTCGTAATATGCTCAACTGCTGGTCGATGATGATCTGGTCAAGTTTGGTGTCTTTGGACACCCAAGAGCCCCGAATAAAATCCTTTTACTCTAGATTATCGGGTGGATCAGGCTGGAGTTCGTCTGGAGAAGATTGGCAAGGTGAAAGGAGGTAGCCCTGGATGCGATGCATCAAATGGAAGATTGTTCTCGAGAATGTCTTCGGGGTTGCTCACTCCTTCTTTCACCTTAATAAAGGTTGAAGAAACTATTTATATCTTCAAGGAGATCGTTTCACGGAGGATTGGGACCGAGAGGTCACAT
This sequence comes from Taxus wallichiana var. yunnanensis, assembly GCA_018340775.1. Lineage (NCBI taxonomy): Eukaryota > Viridiplantae > Streptophyta > Pinopsida > Cupressales > Taxaceae > Taxus > Taxus wallichiana. Next base: position 535,172,461 of record CM031244.1, read on the forward strand.
TCGACTTGCAGAATCCATCAATAACTTTGTTGGCGTGTCGTGACTTCATCAGGTACTTGATAGAGGCAGAGAATGATTATTCAAAACTCCCAGAAAAGCTCATAGACGAGTGGGAGACCTGCGAAGCTATCAGCGATAGACACAAGGATCCTTCCGAGGATCAACTTCAATCCATGATCGGCAAGTTCATGGAGTACCGTGCCCAGTTCCACATCTCATCGCCCGAGCAGCAAAAGTAGGATACTCCTTTCCAGCCGCGGGACGACGACGAATAGTTTCTTTCTTCTCATCTTTCTCTTTGTAAAATATCTAAGTCATGTTGACACAAATGATGACATCATCCATGTTGCACCATGGGATGATGTCATTCATCAAGTTGTAAAAAGTCAACAAATGACTTTGTAAGATATTTTGTAGATATTTTGTAATTAGGTGGTTGGTTTGTTTTTGCCTTCCTTTCTTCTCTTCTTCTATATATACTTGAATACTTGTTGTATTCAGGGGGTGGATATCTTTTAGATGAAAAATAGAAGTGAGAAGAAAAGGCTTTGTACTTTTTGTAACAGAAGAAAATAGTAATACAAGTATTGAGACTTTGTGCTGAATATGTGTGTTATGGGCATCTGATCTTTCTTATGTCAGATCTATGCGTTTATTCTGTTGGATCTATCTCTACTTTTTGTCATTTATTCATCAGTATTGCTTTATTCGTTTATGCAAGTAGGTTTGGCTCTGTTTACTACCAATCCCAAAACATAAACCCTCTGACCTTTCTGCTTTGGAATTCATTTCTTTTCTCCCTTTGGACCTGATCTTTCTTCATCCTCTCTTTCATTCCTTTCTTTCCGCAGTTGGAAACACCCCTACTGGGATGAGATCCCAAACCCCCGAAGGCAGAATATTGTGAGACTTGCACAGATTCCTGCTGGTAGAATAGCAATAAACCAGTTTCACTTTGCTGACTCAAAGAGGGGCTATGCCCTGCACACTGTTGGCTCGTTTATCCATAGATCTGCCCAAGTGACAGATTTTCAAACCAACAGGTGGAGACTCGGGTATCCTACCAGTTGATGATCTTTTCAAACAAATCCAAGAATTAATTCAAGCATGAACCAACTTACGGATTTGGCATGGAAATCATTGACAGGTTTGTAAAGATTGAACATTCTTTGGAGACCCTGAGAAAACTCAACAAAAGATTGAGAAAGCTTCCCGGCAATGCCAGTGACACTCATGAAACATGTGAAGTCTTGAGTGATCATTCCACCACGCCTGATGAGAATGAGATGCAAGGTATAATCCGGAAATTCCAAGAATTTTAGAACAAACAGGCTTTGTTGGAAGGAGAGAAAGATGAGGAAGAGAAAGATGACGATTCAGACTAAGTCACAATGCAACATGTCATTTCAATCTTGAAATTGACATGTCTTTTTCATTTCTGTTTCGTCACATAGGAAGTAAATTTTGACTTGGTCTCCTGCATGAGAGTCAAGCGAAATAGGACTCTTGTTAAAACATTTTTATAGGGTTTGTCCTATTTTCTCTCGGCTCTTTTTATTATAAATAAGGGATGCTCGTGCATTCCAAAGGGTTGAGATTTTTGGAATATTGAGAACCTTTGTGTAGAAGAAGAACTTTGTGTTTTCTTTCAATCATTCAAAGAACAGAAATCGATGTCATTTTTGCAAACTTTGTGTTGTGAGATTCATCTCTCTTAAGATATTGCTCTTATGTTCAGGATCTTAAGTTGTTCTTGGTTTAGTGTTCTCAATCATTTTAAATTGTTTCAAACATTACATTACATTTGTTATCTAGAACTCGTATGATTATTTCGTGATCTGTGTTTGCTCGAAAGAAAGTACGTCCCCATTATTTCCTTTCCGTGATGTGTTCTTTCTAATCCATTTTACTTCCAAAGAAGCAATATTTCTAGTTATTGTGGATGTGGCTTTCAGGATTCTATCCTAACCCCAATGGTTAGATTAGTGTGAATATTGTACACATTATTTCTATTGTGTTTTAGATTAGTAATAAACAGGCAACCTCACCTGTCTTTGAGGAGGGATTCAATCCCATGTACTAGTGGTTGAACTTCATATTTTGTCTTGACAAAATATCCAACCAACACACCTTACCCCACCACCTCACCTAGACACCTCACCATAGACTTGTTCATAACATGTTTCCATAACTAACTAAGACTTGGCCCTACTTACCTTAATTAACTAAGACTTAGTATAACCCTAAAAGCACATGCCTATTATTCCTCTAACCACATTCTCGTGTATATAAGTGCAACACCCAACACAAATGAACAAAAGACAGAAAAAGATAGCCAAGATTTGCTATTTTAGGTAACCTAGGATATCCTTCCTTAACTGACATCGGTCAACTAGAAACTGATGCCGGTAACCCTAAACCGTCGTCAGTTACCATATAACCATTTTGGTATCCTTGTTTGAGAGGTTAGACAGATTCTCAAGTTTTGGAGCAAAGGAGATCTAGATTCAAGCAAGAACCAGAGCTCTTTTGCACATCCAGCAGCCATAGCTAGCACAACCATTGATCAGAAGGTATTTGCATTCACAGGAGCATTTTGGGAAGCACTGCCGCGACACTGATCGCCATTCCACTGATTAACCATCACCACCACCTAGCCATTGAACCTGTCTGCGGCAATAAGAAGTGTGTCTCTAACCTACACCATTTCATTTCTATTCAGTTTATAAGAGCTCTTCACCTTTTGTTTATCAACCACCATTCATATTTTTACCCCACCACTATTGCCTTCCTGTGAACCTGACCATTCCCATCACTCACAACCATTTTAATCACCTCTGTCTACTCTTGAGTACCTCTGAATATTCCCAACACCTCCCCAGACCTAAACCGAATCCTTACCATCTTGGATTTAGTCTCACATAAATCCAAAACCATGAAGTATTGAGTTATTACCAGCCCCCGAAGAACCGTCGTTAGTCATACCATACCGACGTCGATCTCTCGTATCTGGTATTCCCGCTAATTCCATATCCCAATAACCCTTTTTAAGTGATTCAAGTGACCTAGAATCGCCCCGACTGCTCCAAAGACCTTAGTTATTTACCTTATTTCTAGATCGATCATAGCCTAGCTTGTTATGTTAGATTTGCTTATTGTATTTGGATGAGATACCTAAATCATATCAACTACAGTAGGATTCTATTTACTTACGTTAGTTATTACATTAAATTATAATAAATAGTGGGTTGAATGCCACTAAGGAAGTATCACACTTCCTAGATCTACCACACACTAGCCACCCCACTGACATATATTATATAATCCTCTATTTGTGGTCCTGTTGTGTATTTTAGTAGTCCTCCTAGCCAAAAGGAAGCTCCAATAGTTAGCATTGGATCAAGAAGTCATAGCGCGCTCAACGACCATCAAACCGATCATGTCACAATAGGTATTCCTCCTTGGCCCACACTCTTATTTGTTTCGTCTAAAAACTTAAAGAAAATGGTGAAACAATACCTTTATGTATTAACTCTTGTGCTTGGCATATCTCAAGTTTTAGTACGAGCTTCACAAAAAATAATACTATAATATTATTCATTTCTATTGAATTCATATGGGACACCATACAATTATATAACATATGAGGCTCCTATAAACTAGGAGGTAGGGTCAATTATATTCTCCACAAACAACTCTCATATCCTATCTGCGTAATATTGTTATAACCATAACAATATTACTAAAAATGTTACAAACAACCCAAATAACAATATAAAAACTCACGTAATAAATCATGTGAGTGCTAATAATTCGTAACATTCCCCCTTAGTGCGAACACGGGGAAAACATTCTCTTATCTTTATGCAACGTGCACTTTGAATCTTGCTCATGATCTGGATGGTTTTGTTTTTAGGATAGCCAAAAACCTCTAGGATGGTTTTGTTTTCAAGTGGAAAGCCAACAACCACAAAAGATGGTTTTGTTTTTAGGATAACCAACAAACCTTTGAGATGGTTTTCAAAATGGATAACCAACAACCATAATATCATGATGTTGTAGTAGTATCATCAGCTCTCATCACATTCTTCCATCAAGGGATTACGCAGGAATTGTGCTCACACATTACAAACTGAAAATGAAACTGGAAATGGAACATTGATGTCATATTCCCCCAAAATGTGAAATTTCCACTTATTCCACAAACCAAATAGGAAAATTGAAATATAAAGCATACTTGAAAAAATTGAAAGCAAATACTCACACCAAAATAATGTCACCACAACAAAATGTGGCCCCATTGTTGGCTTGACGAGAGGTCATTGATTGAACTCCGACCTCCGATGCCTCCAACCTCGATGTGACTTTGCTAATTCAACTTGATTTGTAATTAAGGATCAACTACAACTTAGATGTCGGATTCCACCGAATATACGCCCATAAGGAAAAAAATTTATTATGTTTTTACAACTTTTGACTCCACAAGACAACTTAGAAGACAATATCAAAATCCTAAAATCACTTATATAACTTTGACTCAAATTGACGAATATTTTAACGATAGACATTATTTTTACATTTTTATAAATTGACAATAATTAAAATTTTGACTAGACGTCACAAAATGACTATACTTAATGATATGAATTCTAAATACTATCAATAATCCCTAAGACACACAATGACTCACACCAATAAATAATTGAGCATTTAAAACTTATTCCGACTTAAATGACCCAAAATAAAACATACAATGTCATAGACTCTCCTAAAACAATTTTAAACACCTAAAAACTTACTAAACCAAAGACCATACTAACTATACACCTTTCGAAGCCAAGGCCGAATGTGAAGGAAAATACGTGGGTTTGAAGCTCGGGAAAATATATTGCGTCCACGTGGAGTATTATAGCCATGCATATTGAATCAAAGATGGTCTATAATGCCGCTACAGAGTGGATAGTGACCGAAAGTTTGATGGAGGTGACACTTCTGGAGCACATACAGATCCTTACGCCGTGTTTGGAGAAGATCCACCGTGTATGTAAAGACTTTGATGCATGCAAGGTGCCAGAATTGATTTGGAGCTCAAGGAACTCAGAAAAAATGTTGAGTAATTTTGAACAGAGTGGCTATAGGAAAATCTCCAAGCTTGGAATAGAAATCACGAATTTTCACTTTGGGCTTTATTGACGGATCCTCGCTTTACACGATCACTAGACAATGACGTTGTAGGAATGTCAAATTTCTGGCAGATTATATAAATCTTTATCAAAGATTTTCAAGTCAGAAACTTCAGGAAACTGTACATGTCATAGCAATTGTAGTCTTTGCTTGTGATTTCAATGTTGGGAACACAATTTTATAGGTGCCTACATGAGATGTATTTCCTTGTAATGCATGTAGATCCAGACAATTTACGATATAATCCTTCAGGATGAATGCACCATGGGAGTCCAGAGAGCATCTTGGAAAGTGTCCGAACCATGCAGGCTATTAATGAACTCCACCAAGATGCTTGTCTAGATACCTTAGAATTGAATGATGAGAACTGAATAATAATCAAAGTTATTTTTAGTGAACGCCGCCTGAAAAAATCAACTTTTCCATTTTCTTCACCCATAAGAATAATAATATTGTGAAGCGTGGGGCATGTAGAATCATTGGTCAGACAGTCATAAAAACATGGATGTAGATCTTATCACCTTAAACACAAACATGTTTAAACGAAAACTCTTTTAGCTTGCAAAGGACTCTCATTGTGACATTCTCGCTCTGATGCCAAATGAAGTTTTGGTACGAGCTTCACAAAAATAATATTGTAATATTCTTCATTTCTATTAAATTCATATGGGACACCATACAATTATATAGCATATGAGGCTCCTATAAACTATGAGGTAGGCTCAATTATATTCTCCACAAAGAACTCCCATATCCTATCTATGTAATATTGTTGTAACCATAACAATATTACTAACTTTACAAATAACCCAAATAACAATATAATAGCTCACGTAATAAATCATGTGAGTGCTAATAATTTTTAACAATCTCAACTCGCATTCTCATCAAAAATCATCATGTACAATTCTTTTTGGTGGAAAATTGACCCAAGTATCAATTCAATGTAATGATTGATACGCACATTGTTGGTAATCCGTGCAAAAACAATTTGTCACTATATCCATAAAATTCACCTAGCAATTTGTGCACTTCCTCTAAAACTTTTTCATTGTTTACATGCTCCTTACACACTTCCTTTGGCACAAACACATAACATGCCTTCTCATGTTTGAATTTTCACAGAACTTTTATCTTGACATAAATAATACCCTTGTGCACACTCCACTATGCACTTCACCTTCATCATTATCTATCAACAATGAAAAATTGAACTCCTTTACATGATTTTATATGCACATAACATTTGTATGCCCATAATGAACAACCTTTTGGTCATTTTAATAAGGAATTTTCAAAAATATATGGAAAACATCCATTGGTATTGTATACAAGAGAAAATGCAAATAGAGAAAGCAACAAACAATAAAAATGAAAGCTAACATTAATAGAAAACTGCTTGTAACCTCATATTGGACCAACTGAAGAGTGGGGTCGAGTGACACTCTTATTGGATCCTAATGAGAATTTGGATTTATTTAATTTGTGGCTTCTCCAATATATTCCAAATGGAAGAGATCCAAGATACGAGCAATGGAGATTGATTGATTGAGTGGTTGAATGATTGGGTGATCAAATGGACATCATAAGAGTATACAAGAGTGGTTTCCAATGGTAATTTGACACAGTAACTATGAAAATTTATAAATCTTCCAATGATGATTTGAGAAGAATGAACCTTCTTATTTATATATGTAGAAGAATCCATGGATTGAGGATGGTGGAATTAACTTAGTCGTAGGCTATTGATTTCACTTTCCTTATTTATCATGGTTGATTTACTCTATGCGATTAGCCCTCTATATGAGAAATAAAGAGGATTTATTTCAAATTAGTTAGATCTTGAATTATTCCAAATTATAAGTGCATAGTTGTTTCCATGTTTTTAGCATTATAGAACTTGCGTGGGATGACTATTTTGTTGGGTTTATGATATTAAGTGGGAAACTACTTATTTAAGAAACCCGCCAAAGACTATGTTTTTGGTTTATAGCTTATATTTAAACTATAAGCATGGAAAATCCACTCTTAATGTGGGTTGTGTTTTAAAATATAAAAGTGACCCAAAACATGTCACACACATTATATAAAATGAGGTGATCTCATTAGAGATTGGTTACATTGGTTATATGAAAAATATCAAGTGTAACATATGAATGTTATCAATATGTGCGAGTTGATTATAAATACATGATGCAAATTATGTAAAACTCATGAGTGGATGTATAAGGTAGTTTGTAATCCCTTCTTAAATGTGTAATTGCAAGTGGATATGTGGAAATAGTGGGAGTGTTGGTGAAAGTTTATTATTAATAAAGATAAGTGATTTTAAGTGGGTTTTTACCTTCCAAGGTTTTCCCACTTATATCTCGTGTCACTGTGTTCATTTACTTTCTATTCACGGTGTTTACATTATGTAATCTATATTATAAACATATAAAACCATGTTTTTAATTACCGCACTTCATAAACTATGATCTTCGACAACTTATATTGTGGATTTATAATTTGTAACATTTAGGTTTCCTAACATGGTATCGAGTTTGTGTTTATGCATGTACAAAATAGATTTGGATGTTTTTTATTTACATGTGTCAAGAAACTTGAAGTTGTTAAAATATATAAAACCCTAGATTGCTTCACGAGATCGCTTTAAGTTTATAAGGTTCAAAACTCTAATTCTCGGAAAAATAATGTGAATTTGGATGATCTAAAGTATTAAATTAGTTAGGAGATTATAGATTTCTTGTGCATGTGTTTATAGCCTCCACAACCATTTGTGTGCATAAATATATGTTCTTCACCATCCGGGACCTTCCTCTAAGTTTATCAGGCCTTTGCAAAAATTTCTACATCCTTCTCGGATTTTCCAGTCTCGTGGCTTATTTAAATTATATGTGCTTTTAATAGCCATTTTATATCCGTTGTGTGACTTATTTGAATATTTCATTCTTTTAGTCATTTGTAGTCTCATGTGACTTCTCTCTTTATTCCACAATTTTTTTAACTTGTATGACTTTCATTAAGTCTTATGCGGATTGCACTTCCTTATTACACAAATTTCCTTTTTCCATGGATTTCCACCGCTTGTTGTGCATGTGATTTTTCTCACATGACTTCATTTTATTTGTTACACAAACCACTATGTTCTACAATTTTTTTGTATTACGCAAACTTTTCTTTATCGCACGAATTCCTTTGTTCACGGTTTGTCTTCCTTTGCTCTTTGGACTTCTATCTTTTACGTGATTGTTGGCTTAAGTATTCCGAGAACACTAAGATTTCAAAAATATGTGGAACATAATTTCTTTTATCTCATGGCCTTCAAAATTTTAAATTTAATAACTTTTCTCTATTACATTGTGGCCTCCCGTGGCTAGTTTTTAGTGTTTTGTGGCCTTCCTTCTTGGTTCTAGTACCTTGTTGGTGTTTTCATCAAGTTCAAGATATTGTATTTGAGTATTAATATTTTAAATTCATCTCTTTGTATAATGGATCTCGTAACTTCGAAAAAGCGTATAACGCTCTACTTTTAATTTTTTGCTGATATTTTTTTACCAATGGCCATTTCTTCTATTTTTTCCGTGGATAAGTCACATCTTTTAAATTAATCTAATTACGTATTTGGAGAATTAGGATTAAGGCCATTCTTATGGCTATAAGGCGATGATATTTAGTCAATGGTGTTGAGAAGAAAATGTTTTCCCAAATAAACACCCTAGTTATTTAGACAACTTCTAGTTCCATCCTGGATATGAGTTCAAGTTTTTAGGTTATGCGCACCACCTGGTTTCCTTCCTTGGCACATTTTTCATGGCTTCGATTCTTCGTGAACGCCCTTATGCGCCCTTCTCGTTCCCTCCTTACACTTTTATTTATATTTAATTTCTTCCGCAAGCTTCCACCCCTCTCCTTATTATGTTGTTCCCTTTCATTTCCCCTCTACACACACCCCTTGTATGTCTCGCTTGCATTCTAACAATTTAGCATGCCCTTTCACACATGTATGTGTACTTACCTTCAATTTTGGCTAAGTCCTTGGCATGCACTTTTACAAATGCTCCTTTTCCTAAGTCCCATGCACTTCACCGTGCACACTCTTTTCCCTTTCGCGCATCCTTGTCTAGCGCCTTCCATTCTTCCTTCTTATCATTGTGCACTCCTTTGACCAAATCCATGTGCCTCGCTTTCATACTTACACATTATTGCAGATATGAACCTTTTCTTCCCACTCCTCATGCACCATTTATGTACATGCTCAGAGGCCTATGCATTCTTTCCTCCCATGCCTCTTGCTCTTGTGCACGTGCAAGTGAAATCTTTTGGCAAGTCATGGAGTGCCACATGTTAATTTTTCGATGAAGTGTGCAACACTCAACCTATCCAAACATTTCATCTACACACTAAATCCTCTTGTCAAATGAATGCATGACACATGAAAAATACAAAATAACAAACATTCATTTGAATCCTTCAAATGCGGATCGAGCATGTCATGTGGCTTAGGTGTTAAGTTTGTACTGCAGATCTTCATTTAACCATAACTTCTAGTACAGAGCTCGATTCCCGCGTGGTTGAGTTTGATTAAAATCTACTGACATGGTCTACACTCTAGGCTAATTAAAAGTTAGAATTTGGAGGGATTTGGTAGGTAGAAAAATAGTGAAGTGCATCACAGCCATTAATGCACATATTTAGTCGATCAACTTCCCCGATTTGATCCTATTTTGTCTCCTTCCTTCTTGCACAAGCTAAATAGACACGGGGATGTGGATCTGACAATGCTACATGTGCATTTGTAGGCATTTAATGTTTTCTGTTGGTGGTTGAAAGTATGAATTTGAGTTTCCCTCCCCTTCTCCTCCTCTTGTCTCCTTCTTTTATAAATAGTTAAGCATTGCTCATTGTAAAAGGTTGGACTCTCTTGGTTTGCAAGAGTATTATTCAAAGTAGTGCCTTTGCATTTTTAGTAATGGGCCTTAGATCTTGTTTTTGCATGTGGATACCTACCTCATCCACCATTGTAATTGATTGTGTATATTTGGAAGCAATACAGGTTTTTTTGTGGATATTCTCTTCCTTAGCTCATTTTATTGCATCTTCTTTCCTTTCCCCTTGCATTGCTAGTTTTTTTGTGAGTTTTCATGTCTCTTTCCAGCAGTTCCTTTTCTGTTTTACTCCATGAAAACAAGTGTGTGAGTGTCATTTCATTATGTGGCACATTTTCTTGCCCTCCATGTGTGCATTTTCCTTTATTTTCACTCAACTGAGAGTTTTCATCCCCCCCTTTCTAGTGCTACCACCTCCCGTTAGTTTAGGTTTCCTTTTCATGTATATCCTTTTCACCTTGGTCCCTTAGAATCATATAGTAGAGATAGATAGTTGCATTTCCGTTCCTAGGAGTAGTTTTAGCAGTATAAATAGGTAGAGGAAGTCGACCTTATCTACGGAGGTCTGTCTCATTGTAAGGTCCTACAACTTGGAGGCAGTCCTATATTTCCTTAAAGCCCCAGTTCATCCCGATGCGGGACAGTGTAATTTTGAGCTTCAACAAGTGTGTTTGGCACATCTGGTGGGAACAAAATTGAAAGTTTACATTTCATCATTTCTAAGTTTTGGTGTGTGACTTAGTGATTTCTATCCTTTGGAGGCTTGTTTCAACACATCTGGTGACTCCCAACATCCATATCTATTGATTTGTAGTCAACGTACCCTCGTTCATGAGAAGGATACATATAAGATAAAGCACAACACTTAAACGATCCTTTGAATATCTATGACTACCTCCAAGAAGAACAAGTAACTAAATCGCCGCGCGCACATCTCCATAATTCACATGTAGAGCACTATCTACCCCTCCTCTTGGAATACCTTCAACACACTCTACCAGGGTATTCAGACCCTTTCTAGCCATGCCGCAAAGAAACCTACCATTTTTCAACTTCTTGGTAGAAGTCCTTTGTTCCTTGCCACGTAACATCATACACCAAGTAGCTACACTCAAAATTATACCATTTTTTACTGGTGAGAATCAAGTTACCCTTGTTAAACACATCCAAGATATTGTAAATGTATGCTTTGTTCACCTAATTACATAAGATTATGTATCTATAAAGCTACTTACTTTGTCACTCAAAGGCAAAGCAATTCAAAGTGATACAAAAGATTAAGATCTTCCTCTATCACTAACTCGGGATAGACTTGGCACTACAATTTGCAATTATTTTGAGGAGAATGCGACAATATCTCCTTATTATAATAACTCACAATGGTCGGAGAGCTCTAAATGAACTCATGAAGGATTTTGACTTCAAATTTCAGAAGAGATGGAACAAAATTCCATCCCTCTTAAGACCAAATCCTCAAGGTGCTTTAATTTACTTCTTAGGAGCTCGAATTATGAAATGTTAGTAATGATATAGTTGATGGGTGGTGTGCAGCTCCCGATGCCTATGTTATAGCCATTATGGCATAAAATTATCTAATCCAAGCTGACAAGATAGCCCATAGACCACCTACGTCCTTGTTTCCTTTAATCCCCAAGCGCCTCAACATTCTCGTTGCCCCATTCATAAGAAGATTTCCCATCCAACTACCTCTACATCATATTCTCCCACGCAACAAAAGGAGGATGAAGAAATGAAAGCCTTGATTAGAAATTTGTCTAATAAATTTATATCCTTAGAAAAGTAATAAGCGCAAGCCTTCATAAATAATTCTAATCAAGGATTTAATCAAAGCCATCAACCCTTTAGAAATCAATATTCAAATCAAAGATATGGGTAGAAATAGTAAAATGATATATGGCATGTTAATGCACACCTCCCTCTTCAAATAGTTTCCCCTACACAACCCTTTCCTTTTCCCAGTGCAAGCCAAACACTAGTTCTAGTTCAAAACAACATGGTCCAAGAGTGAATGGTTTTTCATTTGCAACTTGTCTCATAGCCAATACAATTGCGCCAATGCCTTTCACATGCAAGCCTAGATGATCCATAATTTAAGTTATGAGCCCTCTATTAGCGCGTGTAAACTAGAAAAATGAAGAAGCGAAAAATGTTGTTCATAAAACCAACCTTATGTTATTTGGGATTTAGGACTTTTGTTGATTAAGCAAGCTATAAACAACTCAAATAGGCCACCGCATAGGTTGTTGATAGCACAAGGTCCAAAAAGATAATTCTAGAGTCAAGCGTGTAATGTTCATTCTCATATCAACTAGATTGGTCCTCAAAAGTAAAGAGATGCAACTCATCACCCGGTAGTTACGCATACATATTCCTACACATGAGGCCTCACGCAACCTCCCAACAAAAGTGTTGGCACCTCTCCTTTGGTAGGTCAAGCCTCGAACAAGCTATGGCCCCTATATCTGCACCAAAACAATCAAGAAATGATGTTTTTATACCTTAGATGCACAAGACCATGTTAGGAAATAAGGGATAAAATATGCAGAACAATCCCTCATAGAATTGCAACAGTAGAAACTAATATAAAAAAATATTACAAATCTCAAATAAAAGTGCAGAATAAAAATAAAACACAAAGAGACAATATTTAATGTGGTTCACCCAATTTGGGCTACATCCACCAAGAATCACTTGCTCATATTTTATTACAAGCCACCTCTCTCTCAATACAATACATAGATATGTTTGGAGCTATGCTCAACAAACTCTACAAAATTCACACCCAAATTTAGACACATTTGCAATGTTACATCAACCCTACCATATGCACAAAACCACATAAGTAGACAACTTCTTAAGTAGTTTTACAATACCGTGGGTATCAAAACCATGGTCCAAAATCGTCCCATAAACATATGGGTAAAAATCCCACCCATATAATAAGATCACGTTTCCCAATATATCGGGCACATTTTTGGAGGCCAAAAATACATGAAGAGTGTACATTAATTTTAGTGTATAGTCTTCAAAACTTCCACACATGAAAATAGGCTCCTCAACATAATAGACCATGGGCCTTTCATTTAATATTGTTGACTTTGGATGAAGAAGACAAATGTAAATGTCACAATGTGGGATGCCCTAACTATTCCATCTCAGCATGACCTATTGCATGAAGCTATGACACAACTTCCATGCACTGATCTAGTTATCCAAAGACCTCATGCTATTGTCAACATTTGTAAAGTAGAAGAGAAGAAGGTAAGTAACCTTGTTGAAACCCCACCCTTCTATATGTCCTTAATAATAGGAAAACACCTTGTGCAGAATCGAATGATTGATTCGGTGGTAGTATTTTTGTTATGCTTGAGAAAATTACCGGTGTCCTAGGTCTTAAGTACAACCTTACGTCCAAAGAAGTATTACGACTTAATGAGTCAAGCTGTCACTACCCTAGGATTCATCAAGGATCTTGAGTTTACCCTTCATGCATTTCCAAGCCTAATTATAACTACGATGTGTAAATCATTGACCTACCTCTTTTGTTTTCCATTTGTCTGTCAAGAGATTTTATTGCCAAGTTGGGTGGCAACTTGTTTTCAAATTGGTCTCAAATTTTACAAAGAGTAAGGTATGATACCCATTTACTATACAAGCTGAACCTATATTTTCCTATCATGTTGAGTCATATGACCATTCCCATCTCCAAGCTAATTGCCTCATCCAAGAAGGACAAAAACAATATTCAGTTTTAGATGAGGAGCCCATTCCTCCTCCATATCCAATCTATTATTAGATGACTGGGAAAAAGATAAATATGAATTTGATCCTTATGATATAACTATTGAAATTGGTCTTGGAACATATTGCATCCTCGAAGAATATTGCATACTACCTACTGCACTCAAGCAAGAAAATGATGAAAATTATAGACTGTGGAAAAAGTATTTTGATTGTTCGGAAGCGAAACTACGCTGGCATATGTGTCATTATTATCTCTCCCAAGAGTGAGAAATTATTCTTCATGCATAGATTGTAGTTCGTATGCTCCAACAACGAAGTAGAATATGAAGCATTGGTCCATGGAATTCTTATTGCTAAGAATAGGTAGATAAGGGCACTACAAATCTTTAGGGATATCTGAATTGGTCATCCACCAGGTCATAAACAAGTGCACAAAAAGAATAAGCTTCTCAAAGATTATAAACATAGATTTTGGGACCTCTTGGAGAGCTTTAAAGCTCTAAATCTATAGGTGGTTCCAAGGAAATTTAACAAGGAACTGAATCAAATGGCAGCCCTTGGTTCATAATTCTCACCTACTGAGGATTTTGTCCAAGGAAATCAACACCACATCAAAATGGTGATCAAACTATCTATTCTAGATAATGGAACCAACTAGCAAGTGTTTGACAACAACATGTAGATTATCCAGTTCATTGAGAATGAATTTGATTTATATTCAAATACGCAAGCTAACTTGCATGACAACTATGGTGACCAAGTGAATCAAGGGAATACAAAAACGTTTCCTCAAGGGATGGTCACCTTAGAGAATATCTTCGATCCCGATGATAATTTAAAAGGTGAAGAAAAGTACATGTGCACAAAGTGCAAGACACCGCATCCCATTCACTATTACACATGGAAAATAGTTGTTTCTTGGCAAAGAATGTGCACAAGTTAAAAACAAGATTTTATCTCTTTATGTCATAAATATGTTGACAAATTCTCTTGGGGTTATGAAGACCTGAAGGATTTGATCCAAGTGTTTCTCAACACTCCATTGACCTTGATCCTAATATCAAGCCCATCAAACAAAAGCAGAGGCTAGTCAATCCCAAGATAGATCCCCTCATGAGGAAGGAGTTATCCAAACTCATTAAGGAAAAAAATATTTTTCCTATCAAATACTCTATTTGGGTGGAGAATCTTGTTCCAGTGCACAATAAGAATGGTGAAATTAGACTTTATGTGGATTTCAAATATTTGAATAAGGAATCATTGAAGGAACATTATCCTTTTCCTTATATGGAGCAAATTCTCGTAGACCGTGGTTGACACTTAAATATTTTCCATGTTTGATGGGTACTTAGGTTTCAATCGGCGCATGGTCTAGGAAGAGGATCAATTCAAAACTAAATTTACGACCTAATGGGGAATGTATGCCTATCAGAAAAATGAATTTTGGTTTGTAAAATGCAAGTGCAACATTCGAAAGAGAAATGGAATTTTCCTTAAAAGGATATATCAATGATTTCATCCTAGTTTACCTAAATGACATAATTATCTTCTCAAAGCAGAGATCAGATCACATGATGCATCTAGAGAAATTCTTTGAGAGATGCAAAGAATTTTAGGTATCTCTTAACCCAAATAAGTGTAACGTTGTTGTTACTTGTGAGGAAATTTTTTTGGGCTATGTGGTTCTAAAGGATTGGATTTCCATTAATCCACAACATGTCTCCATCATCCTTTCTCTTTCCTTTCTAGCACATAAGAAGGCCTTGCAATAATTTCTAGGAAAAATAAACTTTATTAGGAGATTCATTCCTAACTTTGTAGGTTTAGATAGGCTCATCACCCTCATGATCAAGAAAGAAGAAATCTTGGGTGGACAACAAAAGAAAAATAAAGCATCAAAAAGATTAAACAGAAATTTCTTACGCCCCAAAACTCATCAATATAGATTACTCCAAGGATTTCATCCTTTATGCTTATGGATCTGATGCGAGTGTTGTTGTCTTGAATCAAGAAAATGAACAAGGACTGGAGCAGCCTAATAGATTTCTTTGATCAAACATGAAGGATTATGAATTAAAATATAGTCACATAGAGAAAAAATTCTTCATCATCATATACATGCTAAATAAATTCAGAAGTATGCTAGGCTCAAATCATGTCAAGGTGCTAGTTTCACACTATGGGGTAAGAGACTTCATCATGGGAGTAGAAATCAGTGACAAAAGAGAAAGATGTGTGTCCAAAATCATTGAGTTTGATGTGACCATCAAAGCCACAAAGATTGTTAGAGGCAATGCACTCTACAATAAACTTTTTTAGATGTGTAGAGTGAACAAGAGGCTTCATTGTTTCTAGATGAAGAGCCTCTGCGTGCTAGTCCTAAGTAGAGTGAATATTTTAGCGTGCGAACCTAGATGGGAAACATGGTAACATTTTTATCTTTCGGGGCATACCCTCTGGATTGTAAAAATAAAAAGAAGACATATAAGGTTGCAATATATTCCATATGCACTCATTGATAGCTTTCTCTTGAAAATAAACATTGATGGTGTGTCGATAAGATGTATTTATGGAGCGCAAGTTGACAAAGTGTTAGCTGAATTTTATTATGGATTCTCGGTGGGAACTTCTCTGCAAGGAAACAAAAATGAATATCATTAAGGAAGGATAATTCTGACCTATCCTCTTTACTAATGTGCACAAGTGGGTTAGAAAATTCAAATATTGCACTTTCTTTACAGGTAAAAAGAAATTTCAGGTGCTTCCCCTCCGACCAATCCAAGCAAAACAAACTTTTGTGCAATGGGTTATTGATTTCATAGGAACAATTAATCCACCTTAGAGCACTTGGTCATAAGTGCATGTTGACATCTATATACTACTTCACTAGATGGAAAAAGGATTTCATGCTCAAGGAATCAACCAATTCAGCCATCCTTGACTTTCTCGAAGGAATTGTAAAAAAGTTTTCCGTTCCTCGGACCATTATCTATGATAATGCAAAATCATTCCTTGGTACTAAAATTTTGGATTGGGCTCTTGGTCTTGGTATCTATTTGAATAATTCTTCCAATTATTACCCTCAAGGTAATGGATTGGCAAAGTCAACTAACAAGAACATGATCAAAATCATGAAATGAACAATAAATATCAACCAGAGGTAGTGGCATACAAAGATCTTGCGCACACTCTAGGTAGATAGAATCACGATAAAGATGGTAGTTGGTACTTCACCTTACAAACCCCTTTATGGGAAGGAGGCTATACTTATTTTATCGCTTTAGTTACCTTCATTAGAGCTAGCCTGTGACTAGACTTTGAGGGTGTAGATAAGAGAAAAATCGAATGATAGAGATGGTAAAAACTTGAAGAATTAAGAAACTCTTCCATGATCAAGTTAGAACAACATCAACGATCAACCAAACAATGGTTTGAAAGAAAGGATAAGCCTAGGGTTTTCAAAGTGGGTGATTTGGTCTTGAAATGGGATGTTGAAAAAGCTAAAATAGGGCACCATTCAAAGTTTGATGCACTTTGGAGTGGCCCATACATCATCAATTCTTACAAGGAGGCTAACTCTTTCGAGTTGTCTCATCTTGATGGAGATGCGTTACTAATCCCAGTCAATGGGATTTATCTCAAACATACCCATTAATTTTTCCTTCCACATCATGTATATATTAGTGTGATGCCCGTTAAAACAACCCACTTGAGACCCAAGAAACAACCTAGGATTAGTTAGAAAATTATGGAATAATTGTTTTTTTTTATTAGGAGTGTCCACAACCAAGTTGCAAGACAAACTTGATTGACTCTAGTAGGTTTTGGATCAATTCTAAATTACTAGAACATATTTTTCCTTCATTAATGAATTTCAAGTTCACATGGTTCAATTTTAGGGTTAGAAGTTTCAATTAGTTTCAAGGAGTAATTTACCCCCATACCCACTCTCTAACAGGCTCATCGTTTCAACTTGATTTTTCTCACACTTAAATTTTCTAAAATTTTCTCAAATTATTCTCATTGGATAGGAAATTTTCTCACCTTTCTAGTGATATAAAGAAGTCCTCCTAACTCCTTGTAGAACTCAAGTTATGAGCAAGTGGACCTTAGGGGTCAAATTTTCCCCAAGGGGACACGTGTCAAGTAGGGGTGAAAGGCAAAATTCAGGTCGGCGGGTCGCGGGGTGGCGTTTGGAATTTTTCCCTATGTGGGAGAAATTTCCTAGTTGTGCCCGCACCTCTGCAGGTCCTCCAAGGACACGTGGCGGCCTCTGAGTCGTCGCCGACAACAAGGAAAGGAAGGGCGGGGCGACGGAGAGTTTGGGGCATTTCACCCAAAGGGGAAGAAAACAAAACAATGCCCACGTGCCCGCGGGTCCACCAAGGGCATGTGGCGCTCCATGATTTTCCATGGGGAGAAGGGAGAGGGAGAGGCGGGCGGTGGAGTTGATTTGTAAATTTCACCGAAGGGAGGATAAAGGGGAAGTTGGATGTACGGGTCCGCGCGCTGCGAGAAGAATTTCTTGAGGCGAGGGTGGGAGTGGGGGCCACGGGGAAATTTATCAAAAATTTCTAACGACCAAAAAAATCTAAAAAAACAAGGGGTCCTCCTCCACTAGCACCCAAAGCGCCACGTGGCACTGTGATAGGCCGTGGGTCAAGGGTGAAATGGAAAATTTTTCCAAAATTTTCAAAAGGTCTAAGGGCAAAAGAAAATGCCACGCCTCGCACTTGCTTTGCCCCATGAGGACACATGGCAGCCTCTGATTGGCTACGGGCTAGCGAAGGAAAAGATGAAAAATTTCTCGAACCAAAATTTTTCAATTTTTTTTTCTAAGGATTTTTAATTGGAATTTTTTGGGCCCGCCATGGAAATTTTCCCAAAATTTCTCGCCAAGGCAGAAAAACTTTAGAGGGTCATAACTTGAGCTAGAAAGCTCGGTTTTGGGAAAACGATGACTTTCTAGAAATATCTCGATGCCCTCTTTGTACAGGAATCATAAATTTTACTTTTTGATAAATTTTAAAGTGTCAATTTTACAAAAACGATCTACAGGATTTTAAAATGCCAACTGGTAATTACCAAATTTCAAATTTGATCAAATTGGATCTCCTCCTTCACTCAACATGCCAATCAGACATGGAGGATTTTTCTAGGGAGGATTTAAAGTGTTTTAGGAAGGTAAATTTGTTCAATTGATTTCAAGTTGCATTTTTCCAACAATTGACAGAAAAATGACTATTAAAGGGATGAATTCGATTTTGCATTAATTTAACTTGTCTTCTTAAGTGTTCCTTGTCAATTTGAGTTCCTTAACATCTTAGCATGCTATATTATATCAATTCCAAGTTGATTGTTAAGTGCAGGTCCGAACTGTACATTTTTATTAAAATTAATTGCCAGTTTTAAGTTTATAACAGAAATCCCATTTCTAGAAATTTGTTTATCAAATTCATCCTTCAAATATGGCACTTCATTTCTAGTCTAATCCAATACATTAAATGACTTAAATCAAACTATTCTATACCCAAACTGCAACTCTGATTTCAATTTTATATATTTACCAAAAGAAGACAAGAAATATAATTCCCTCATACGTATTTTCTTTCCTTTGCAATTAAACAGAGATTCCAATCACAATTTGATATTTCCAACTTCATCACAACAATGCAATTTAGAGATGAACTTGCAATTCTTTATTAATTCAAAAGGAGATACATCTTTACATTTTTTTTTCATTCCTGAATGCAATTAATAGAAATTCTATTTCTTTCTTTTCCATGTACAGAGCAGAATGTAAATGTCTTTCACACTTTGAATAAACACTTTCAATCCAATTACAACATCTTTTCTTCACAATACAAATGTTACAATTTCATCCACTACAAGTGGGAAAGGTTACAAATGACTATGTTTTCACAAGGAACTGTCAAACTACATTTTTCCTTTGCTCCAGGACAGCAACAAGCACATTTCTCTTTCTCCAAGTTGATCACAACAAAAGAGGGGGAAAGGCAACGCTCTCCACCCAACCAAGACATCTAATGAAAGGAGAAGCCTTCCTTCATCATTGGACCCCGAGTCCCAACCAAAATACAATAAGAGATACAATTCAACCCACGGAAACAATGGCTTCCACAACACACAACATTCTTTCAAACATGCACATTTCAATATAAAACATAATTCAATACAAAACAGTAGTTTACAACTGTAATTGAAAACATTCCAATCAAAACTCAGGTTTGATCATGCAAGCCAAAGGAGCAAGGTCTATGGGGGAAGCTACTTATGCCTCCCAATTGGGAATTGGGCATCCACCAGAACAAACTACCAATACAATTAACCATACATATCCTTATGCCCCCACAAATCCCTCCTTATGCTCCCCACATTTCCTTATGCCCCAAAGTAAGAAATGCAAGCTATTTATTTTCCATGGTTAATCCCAAACCCAAACTCCTCCACAAAACTCGATACCAATGGCATTCTTTATGCCCCCACATGGATTCCCCATATCCTTCTCCTACACCTTCCCTAAGGAAGTCTACCCAACCAGCCAACAAATAAATCAAAGCATACACCATTCACACAACACAACAAGAAAATGACAGCATAAAAAAGAGAGTTAAATTCCTACCTCTCCATAGTTACTTTTGTATCCAACAAAAAGCTTCAAATGCCAAGAACATAGTTCAAAACAATAATGCCAAGTATGAAGTTATCTCCAGATTCCTCCACAATCAACAAGAGTTCTAAACAACAAAAATGCGTCCCTATGGAAGAATACAAAAAGGTTCAACAACCCAAAACAAGCAAGGAGTTTGAATTATATAGAAGAGGGAGAGAAAAGGATGATGTGGATCCATGTGGGATGCCACATCACACATCCTCCAATTCAAACAAAAAATAAAAAATCCATTCTCCCAAGCACAATAAAGAGGTGGGTGAAAAATGACAAGTTACTTGCACACTCTAAAAATTTCACACCTAAAGGGAAAACAAAATAAATAACATATAAGAAAGTGTAATTAAAAACATGTAACATGATTAATAAAATTCATTATAAAAGTCACAAATCACTTCTCCAACCATAAGTATGGTTGGTAAATTAAATTTAGAGGCATGGGACAAGTTTTACTTGTCCCACAAGCCTCCAAAAATAGCCCCCAAGGAAAAATTCAAATTTTTCATGGAGGTGGAGTATTTCATACTCCAAAATATGACTTACACAAGCTCTTACACAACTTACACATCCCTTACAAATTTAATACAAACAACCAACAACTCTTATAATTAATTTCCATATCCCAATCTAATTTATTTAAATTTTAATCATATGATTCCTCACATTAATCTATCACAATTTAATTAATTAAAAGAAAGGAACACATTACTAATAAAATACATACAAAAATAATAAAAGAAACACATTAATAAAATACACAAACCCATGGTCACATATAAAGGAAATCCCCCATGGGAATCCCTAACAAAACAACACACAACACAATAAAACAAGTTGCCATGGTGACCTTGTTGAATTCACTTAGAATTCCATTTTGGTTGGTCTCCGATCCCCGATGTTTTGTTGTGATATTTTTAACCTATAAAATACAAATACCTCCTTCGGCCTCGTGGCCATATCAGAACATCCAATATGATACAATTAAAATCACAAAATCATCTAAGTAAGTGAATCACAACAACATCGAAGTAACAACTACATCAATTGTATTTTTAATCAACAACTATATCATCATCAAATAATATCCATTTTCTAGATCAACTCATAATATCCAAATCACATGTCTAAACAACATCCATAAAACATCCATGTCAAATAATATATCATCATCCACATATAAGGTGTCTCTAATAATCATCAGGCATCATAATCAAATCAAGATCAACAATAATCCATGATCAAGTGTCTAACAACATGCTAAATCAAAACATAATAATGTTTATAATGTAATCATAGTATCAAAATAAGTATCGAAAGTGTCAAAGGAAAGTGGGCACTACAATTTGAGTATTTTGAATTCCTCCAAGTGTGCTCTACACACTGTATTATTTGTACATAGTTCTTTCTTCTTGCGCACTCCCTTATGTGAACTCTTTTGTTACTTCCAAGATAGCAGTTCGGTTGAGTGTCTTCCAATAGTTTAAGTGGTATTCAACATTTTTCCACTCTCATAAATCCAAATCAAAACATATTCATATGAGAGCATCTATTTTGTGCAAAGTTCGGAAAATGTTTTCAAGTGACTTGTGGGTATTTCTTCGGGTTGTAGATCAAAATTCATGTTTTCAGGAAGACTCCATGCCTAATGGATGCTTCTAAGGCTACTGATCTCTTTCATCTAGTAGGTAGATGGCCTTGAAAGTCACCAAACTATTGTCCAAAATAACCACCCTAGTTATTTAGATAACTTATAGTTCCATCCGGCTATGAGTTCAAGTTTTCACTTGCATTCATTGCTAGTTTCCTTCCTTGGAACAATTTGCATGGCTGCAATTCTTCACGCGTGCCCTTCTTGCTTCCTCATTTCAGTTTTCCTTCTCTTAACTTTATTCTACGTGCTTCCTCCCCTCTCCTTACTATGTTATTCCCTTTCATTTCCCTTTGCGACACCCCCCTTGTGCGTTTGCTTTCATTCTAATAGTTAAGCACACCCTTTGGTGCACATATGTGGACTTTCCTTCCATTTTGGATAAGTCCTTAGCATGCTTTTCCCATGCATGTTCCTTCTTCCCGAGTCCTACACATTTCATCATGCACAATATTTTCCCTTTTGTACATTCTTGTCTAGTGCCTTCCATTCTTCCTTCTTTTTGTCACACACTCCTTTGACCAAATTCCCACACCCCCACTTTCATACTTGCAAAATTTTGTATATATGCAACTTTCTTCCCAATCCTCGCATACCCTTTACACACACGCTTGTATACCTCTGCATTATCTCCTCCCATGCATATTGCTCTTGTGCACATATCAAGTACAATCTTTGCGTCAGTCATGGAGTTCCATGTTTTAATTTATCGATGAAGTTTGTAATACTCAACCTATTTGAACATGTCGGTTATGCACTGAGAATCCTCTCATATAAAGAATGCATGACACATGACAGAAAATACAAATCAACAAACAGATTAGTCAAATCCTTCACCAATCAAAGTGCACCACGTGTCTTGTGTGTTTAGTTTATACTTCATATTGTCATGACTTTTGTTATAGAGCTTGGATTCCCACACGTCTGGACTTGATTGAAAGATGCTAACATGGGCTATACTCTATGTTATTCAAAATAATATTTTGGTAGGATTTGGTAGGTGGAAAAAAGGCAAATGTGTAAAAGGCCATTAATGCACATATTCGACTTCGGTTTAACCACTCTATATTTGATCTCGATTTGGTCTCCTTCTTCCACAAGCTAAAAAAATGGGGAGGTGGATCTCGACAATACTGCATGTGCATTTACAAGAATTTATTTCTTGTTATTGGTGGTTGGAATTTTGAATATAATTTTCCATCCCCTTATCCTCCTCTTCTCCTTCTTCTATAAATAGTTGAGCATTTCTCATTGTAAAAGTTTGGACTCTCTTGGTTTGCAATAGTATTATTCATAGTAGTGACTTTTCATTTTTGAGTTACAGAGTGCCTCAAATCTGGTTTTCTATATGTGGATACATGCCTCTTCCACCATTTTAGCCAATTATGCACCTTTAGAAGCATTAAAATATTTATTTTATGTCTATTCTCTACCCTAGCTCATTTTATTACATCTTCTTTCCTTTCCCCTTGCATAGCTGATTTGTTGTGCATTTTCATATCTCTTGCAGGTTCCTTTTATTTTTGCTCTTTGAAAATAAAGGTGTGAGTGTCGTTTCATCTGTGGCACATTTTCCTACCCTCCCTACATGCATTTTCCTTTGTTTTTACTCAGTTGAGAGTGTTCATCCCCCTCTTTCTGGTGCTACCACCTCCCCTTAGTTTAGGTTTCCCTTTCATGCATATCCTTCTCACCCTAGCCCTTGGAATCGTAGAGTAGTGATAGGTAGTTGTATTTCCCTTCCTAGGAGTAGTTTTAGCAGAGAAATACGTAGAAGGATTTCACCTTCTCTGGAGGCCTATCTAAAGTGCAAGGTCCCACAACTTGGAGACAGTCCCATGTTGCCTCAAAGCACCAGTTCATCCATATATGGGATGGGTGTAATTTTGAGCTCCAATAAAAACCCACTGGGAGACAAGCTAATCAGGATAACCTAATTTTTTTCTCTCAAAAATCCCAAAAGGCTATGTCCATCTTATTGCAAATTATTAAAGAGTTCTTGTTACATATTCGACATATGCAATCTCCAAGTGATGTATGGGATCAATTGCAAACTATGCATGAGGGTAACCACCTCTCTAGAATAATTAAGTTAATCATGGAATTATTTACAACCCCTATGAAAGATGATGAAAAGGTTGTTAATTATCTAGCTAAAATTAAGGATATTAAAGCTCAATTAGATGGATGTAATTGTGAATTGTTTCATGATAAGTTATTTTACTTCATTATTCAAATTAACATTCATGAAAATTTTAGAAACTTCATCTTTATTTTGAATTCTAAATATCAAAATGAAGATGATCTACCTGATTTAGACACATTGTCTTCTCTCATTATTCAATAAGAGAGTTTCATGAAGAACTTTGACTCAAAAGAGAATTCCTCTCAGGAATTTTTCTCTCAAAATTATAAGTCTTCTAAAATCAGTATATCAGTAATAAAAATCAACAATCAAACTTTAGATCCAAATTTAAGCACAATATGAATAATAAAAAGTTTTAAGTAAAGTTTGATAGCACTTGTAACAATTGTGGTAAATTTAGTCATAAAGAACCTGATTGTTATGCTCACTTGTCTCATAAAAATCCTAAGAATAAGAACAACAATAAAAGGAATAAGAATAATAAAAATCAGAGTCATACTAATAACCAAGCCAATAATGTTGAGCATTTTATTGCTCTTTATACTACCCTTTCCAACTCCATTGATAGTGAATGGATCCTAGATAGTGATACATCTAGACACATGACATATATGCATGGTATCCTTTATGATATTGTTGAGTGTCATGAAATTTTTTATCTAGGAGATAACTCTGTCATCAAGTCTGAATTTTGTGGCAATATTAAGTTTGCAAATGGAATCATTAGGAATGTGTTATTTGTTCCTAACTTAAAGAAGAACATTTTATCTTGTTCTCAATTAACTAAAGATAATCTGTAAAGTTGTGTTATTACAAGATAAATGGTATGTTAAAAATAATCTTGGTAAAGTAATTGATGTTCCTTTATAAAAGAATGGGCTGTATTTTTTTTGATGGATTTGTTGTTGAATCTTTTTTCCACTTCTTCTTGTAATATTGTTCAATTATGGCATAAAAGGCTTGGGCATGTAAACTTTAAGAGTTTTTATGAGATGTCTTTCCTTAACCTTGTTAAAGGTCTTCCTAAGATAAAATTAGATCGTGAATATCGTTAAAGTTGCTATTATCATGGTAAGCAACATGTAAAACCATTTTACAAACACCTTGAGTCTAATTCCTCTTGCTTGCTTGAGTTAATTCACAATTATGTTAGAGGTCCTTTGTAAGTACTTTCTCTTGATGGTGATTTATATGTTAGTTTTATTCATGTTTTCTCAAGAATGACTTGGTATTATTACATTAGAAAAATGTCTGATGTATTATCTAAGTTTCAAGAGTTTTAAGCCCTTGTTGTTGAAAATATAAATAATCAAAAATTAAAAGAATCGAATCGATAATGGAGGTGAATATGTTGATAATAATTTTGATGAGTTTTTTTATATCTAATGGAATTCACAGGAACTAATAACTCCCTATTCTCCTAAAAAAAGTGGCATAGATGAAAGAAAGAATAACACAATCTTTAAAATGGCTACGACCATGATTTATGCTTCTAATGTGCCTAAATTTATATGGGATGAAGCTATGAACACTATTGTTCATATCCTTAATAGAGTTCCCACAAAATATTTACATCAAACCACACCTCATGAAGTATGGATTAAGCAAAAACATGATATCTCTTATTTAAATATATTTGGCACCCTTTTTCTCTTCTTATTCCTAAAGTTAAAAGACAAAATCTTGATCCTACCTCTTACTCTTGCATTTTTGTTGGGTATGACAGTCAAATAAAAGGATTAAGAATCTATGATCCAGTTAAGCATGTGATTGTAGAAAATGGGAATGTGCATGTTCTTGAGAAACCATTTTATATATCGACCGCTCTTATCTCTTATGAGTTTCCTAAGTCTTATACTTGGTTTTCTAAATGACAATCCTTTCTTAGACAATATGGAAAATTATTTTCAAGAGTTAAATCATACTTCTTATGATATGATGCATGTAGACATTGAAGGGGACTCTTTTTGATCCATGTCTCAATCTAGGATTCCTAAATGGGACAAAAATATTGTTTCAAATTCTCAACCTAATGATTTGAGAAAGATGAATTGCAGTCAACATTATTATCATGCCTTGTCAATTGTTTATGAGGTTGAACCTCAATATTTCAAAGAATTGATCCTAGATGAAAGATGTGTTACAAATATGGAAGTTGAATATTGATTCAACCTAGAATCTATTTTAGAAAACCTGGGCTGTTGGTACATCACTCATCCTGAGCTGAGCGCTCACCCGAAGCATGCAAAGGTAGCAGGCCTCTCTTTAGAGTTGCTTGTGCAGGATGTTAGTGTGATAATGATAATACATATTCAAATCCATAACTAATCAAAAACATTTCATAGTGCATAAACCAGATCTATATCTTAAAGAATCATGAACTAAACAATAATTATAATAAGGCCAACCATAAAAGAACCAGATTCAATTATGTCTAACACCATTATCTAGCCAATATACTCCATTGCATTAAACACTGTAAAACAAAAAGTATTCTTACACTATAAAGTATCTCCATGAGTCATGCATGCATTAATTTGAGCAACATAACTCTACAATAATTCACACACTCTAAAATACATAGTTCAATACATATTTATAAAGGTGGTGACTTTCCCTTCACCACCAATGCACTTCTCAAAATAGGTCACATGCTGATAATAGCCATGCACCTTTACAATGGCTTGCACAACATGCAAGTTTTCTAATAATAGATGTCCTATAGTTAACTTTAAGAAGAAATCCTATTATTAGCCTAAACTATGCATGGCACTTAACAATCACTTGTTCCCAAAATACCATTATGTGTAGCGCAAGTCTTCATCTCTATGTGTGATCTACACGCTATCTTCAAAAATAACCCTTATCTATAAAAATAGCTAAGTCCCTAGCCAAAATGTTTTGGTACACGTTTCCTTCCCTATCTTTCTGTGCCTAAAATGTGCCTTATTCTCATGCGTGCATCCTTTGTGTGTCTTCTCCTTAGAGAAACATTCTATCTGCTCAACATTACCCCACACTAAATTACATTATCATCCCAAAAATGGGAATTATTTCTAATGTTCCCAATAATAAAGAATAAGGAATGAAAGAATTAATGAAACACTGTACAAAAGAATAAATTTTCACTCTACAACACCCTCTTCTTCAACTGGGAGGATTAGCTCTGGATATTCATTTTTTATTTCAGCCTCCAATGTCTACCATTCATTTAGCATGGTCCTTGTCTTCTCTGGAATATCTATAGCTATGACATCCAATTCATCCTAAGTAATCTTTTCTTTCTCATTCTGTAGTATCTAGACAACATTAGCCATACCTGACATCATTCCTTCCAGGAGGTCCATCTTTTGTGCTATGAGCTTCCCAATCTCATCAATCCTCTCTTTGTGTGGATCTTGGGATGTTGTAAGGGCCTCGCACTTTTTTTTCACCAGCGCCAATCTTTCTGCACACCCTAGTGTCTCATCTTTCATCACTACCAGAACTTCATTATCTTCAACTAGAGTTCTGGTCCTTATTACCGCTTCGCTTCCAAACATAAATTGAGAGATTGGTCATCATTCTTCAACGTATCCTTTAAAGTTTGGAGCAATGCCTCATAAGTTGAAATTTTCCTAACCATAGAGGCCCTTTTCTCTTTACCTCTTGTTCTAGAATCTTTTGGTGTGGGCATCCGAATTGGTCCGTCATCTAACACCAAATCGACCAAAGTGCACACATAATGCATAACAGAAGGAAACTTTTTTGGTACTTGAGATTCTAGATGAGGCCTTATTTTAAGGATGTGATCACCAATTTCCTCCACCATGCTAATGAAGGCCTCATTCTTTTCCCATTCTTGTTCCTTCTCTTCCTTTATTATCTCTGCAATTTTAGCCTTGTTATCTTCAAGCAATGCTTGAATGGTGGCGGCCTTATCAATGTTTCTCCGCACCACCTCAGTAGATACTTTGACCATTGCATTACTGACCTACTCATCAAACATTAGAGTAGGTTTTATTTTCATGTGCCTACTCTAGGGTGCCTTCTTCACTCTTCGCAAGACATAGGACTCCTTGCACACGTCAAAATTTGGTTCATCCATATGATTCTGCATGGACCAGATAATTGCTTCCTTGTGCGCGTAGTGGCCATATCTAGATCCATCAACTCCCACCCATATAACTCCTTAAGGCCCACAATGTTCTGGAACCGGGCGCAAATGATTTTTCTTGTGTCCTTAGTATAGCCCATACTAGGGACAACATACTCTTCACTTGCTCTTTCTCTTTTTGTTCTTGGCCCCTTAAGAACCTGGGCGCCAAGGTCTGGAGTTGGTCCTTCTCCTACCTGAGTTGTAATGGGTGCGTTGGGTTATTCTTACACAATTTCTTCTACTTCTTTCACCCCTTCCTCTTCATCTCTCATTTCTTCATCTTAGGGTTCCTCCACATCTTTAGGCTTCAACTTTCTTATTTTCTTTCTCTCGGGTGTTTATTTTTAGGGGAGAGTCAAGGTGACCTTCGTAAAGGTTGATATGTTCCTATGCCTTGGGTTTTAGTTCTTTTGAACACCTTTTTAAATTGGCATTCCTCATGGACTATACCCACGTCCAAGTCTTCCTCTCCTCCTTGTGTCTGTGGGGGAGTATATACACGCTCACTCTCCACTTTTTCTATGGGATATCTCTAGCCTCTATGGTCCAAGCCTCCACTATCCTCGTTGATCTCTTCTTCCTTATCTCCTTCCACGGTCGAGGAAAGATTTGGAGCTGCCACATTTTCAACTATGTTTTCCCTTAGGTGACCCTGGGAGCATAAACTCATTCTCCACATACTTTCCATTTTCCAACCTAGGCTTGAGCTGAAGATAGATAAGTGCATCCCCACTGTCCCCAATAGCCAAACTTACTAGATTCATGCTTATAACATCATAAATAAGCCTCTCGATATATGCAGATCGACCTAGATAAACATATGTTTTCCTTAGAGTATGGTAGTCATAGTCTACCTTGTCCACGTTGTAGCTCAACTAGTGCGCACCAAGAAACTTTTTGTATTGCTACCGAAAGTAACGCGTTGTGAAGGTGTATGGAAGTTTTCACTAGGGACTCCATGTCCCATCCTTCATTGCAAACCACACAATGTAAAAATGTTGATACACCATGAACTGCACTGCCTTGCCCACTACTAAGGGTAACTCCTTTGGAATGTGCCATTCCTCCTCAAAGGCCACACAAAGTCGATCATACCATAGTTCTTCCCTTTGTTTGAATGGGCCACTCATTTTTCCTTCACAAAAATATTTCTCAAACTTTTATGAGAGGGACTTCTTTTCCGCAAGGTATTCCCAATTTTTTTATAAGGCCCATCGGGCACTCCAATTTTTAAAAACATGAGAGATAATAGGATAGTGCCAAAACTTATCTTCTCACCTATGCATGCTTCCTCAATAATTATTTCTGCTATGTAGCTAGCTAAGTTGTACACTTCTCCTTGTGACATTTTCTTCGCAATATGTAGCCACATGGTATTTACTTGTGACCATCTCTCCTGATCATTTAGCTTAGTGAGTAGATGCACAATGTTTGCACCACATGGTACTTCCTTAATCTATAGATGTCCATTCTATGTGGACCCTTGGCATATCCCAACTCCTTGCTTGTAGCTATAACAACTTCCTTATCAGTTAGATCACTACTAACCTTTGTCCCTATGCCCTTTAGTCCTGTCAACATAGTAATCAAAGGCATGGTGATCCTTACCGCCGTCAAAAAAATAGAAAAAGTCCTCATGGAATTTGCTCATAAGCCATTAGTATAAAATTTCTAGTTTTCTAAAATATGGGAGTTCATATAGCTAATACACCCCTACCTTCTTGAGCAACTTCTCCCCAACATCGTCATATACTGGCATGTCATCCACCATGCACTTGTTGGTCTTCTTATTTAATAATGCGTCTAACTCTCCCTTGTTGTTGGTGGTGCAGGTGGTTGTAGTCACTTACTTTGCATCTATGGATATGGGAATCCCAATCCCATCCAATGATCACTCCTAGATACTGCATTTCTGAAAAATTACTCTCGGGAGCATCTTTGACCTCGATTTCCACCTTTTTCTTCCCCTTCATTCCTGCTCTAGGTGCTTTCCTTGGTGTCATGGTAAAAATCCCACCTTTTTCCTCTATCGAGTAAGCTCTCATACCATAGCTCCAAATTACGTGCCCTATCTTGAAACCCACATGCCCTAGCTCAAAACTATGTGCCCTAGCTCCTTCTCAATGCTTCTTCTTCACTCAAACCCTTCTCCAATGGGGACACAAGCCACTTCTGTGCACAAATATGCTCTCCACGCCTAGTTTTGTAACTCTCCACACCTTAACATGTTTCAATTGGTTTTTTCGCAACTAGGTTGCTCAAATACTTGTGATCACAAAGGTATAAATAACCCCACATCACGTATTTATATAGAGTTGCTAAAAGTTTTTACATTTATCGATCTTTACCTACCACCAATCCTCTCATTAATTGACCATCTTCCCAATTTCTGCGTGATACACCTATGCACCACAACTATAACCTTCCAGCTCACCTTCCTACCTTTTGGATACAGACATCCTTCTATGCACGTCCATGCACCGAAGTACCTCGCCAATATGCCCTCCTCTAGTAGTTTCTACGACCACTGCTTACCTCATGTTATATTGTTCATTCATTTATTTCTAGCTATGGTCTTCCTTAGGAGCAATCTTCTTTCTAGCAGCTCCCCTCCATTTTTGAATAACACATGTAACAGTATGTTCTCATGTGTACCTATTTTTTAATAACAACCACCCCACACCAATGGTATGTGCAAAGTCTCCGCACATCAAAATAATTTAGATTATAACTAGCTTCCAATGCACAAATGCGCTTATTACACAAAACACCAAAATAAATTTACAAAGCATAAGCAACGAAGAAGGAAATACATTAAAAGAAATATAGAAAGGGAAATCTATACTAAATGGCAATACTACCTTATTACAAACACCAAGAAGACTTATTTATAGTAGGGCTTCAGCCTACTCCCGTTGAAGTAACCGAGTAACCGTGTTCCATCAAGCACCTCTAACTGACAAGTACCTAATTCAAGGATGTGAGTGATAACATATGGTCCCAACCAATGCACCTTAAGTTTTCCTGGATGGCGTAGAAACTTGGAATCATAAAGAAGTACCATTTGTCTAACCTCAAGCTTCTTATCCCTAATGTGTCTATCATGCCATGCCTTCTTGCCTGGCATTTTCCTACTTTTGACTCCAATGTGCTATGGCGTGCCTCTCATCCAATTGTATTAACTTGTCAATTCTTTCTTCTAATGTTTGTTCATCGATAGACCTCTCGCACACGCAATACACAAAGAAGGTAACATGAATTCCATGGGAAGAATCTGCTTCGTATCAAACACCAACTGAAAGGGTGTAGCCTTATTTAACCTTTTGTAAGTTGTTCTATATGCCCAAAGTACAACAAAAACTTTATCATCCCAATCTTTCCTTCCAACATCACAAATTTTTGTTAAGGTCTGGCTCAATATCTTGTTGAAGGCCTCAACGGTTCCATTTTCTTGAGGATGATAAGGCATAGTCTTGTGGTGCATGACCATAAATTCATCCTACAAAATCCTGATTGTCTCATTCAAGAAGTGTGTGCCCCTATCACTTGTCAAGCTCAGCGGACATCCATACCTAGTAAGAATATTTTCCCATAAGAACCTTGTTATTGTAGCTGGTAAACAATCATTTGTAGGTGATGCTTCTGCCCATCATGTAAGATAATTTGTATAAGTGATGATGTAGTGCGATTTGGTTCTACATGCGGCTAGGGAAATAGGACCCACAAAGTCTATTGCCCATTTTTCAAATGGCTTTGTACTAGTATTAGGCCTCAAAGGTATTTCATCTCTTTTTCCAAGTTTTCCAAGGCACCGACGGTGATCACATACCTTACAATAATTTATACAATCCTTGTCACAGGTCTCCCACCATAATCCAGTGAGTAGAATCTTACACGTGGTGGCGTAACCTACATAATGACCACCTGCACAATACCGCCATGCACCTCTTCCATGATATATATGTGCTTATTTTCTAATACACACCGGCGTAATACTTCATCCCAACATAGTTTGTATAAGTCACCACTGATCAACATGAAGGGTGCAACACAAATTGCAAGTTGTTTCTTCTCTAAGGCTTTCATTCCTTTTGGCGCCATACATGTGCATAAAAAGATAACAATATCCTCCAATTTTGAAGGCGCGTAATGTAACCTATATAATTGTGCATCTAACATTGTATCTTCAATTGTCTACGCGTCCTCTCCTGATTAAATTCTTCATAAGTGGTCTAGGCCAGAATTACTTTTACTTAGTTTTACCATGATTGTAAAGTCAAATTCTTAGAATAAGAGAACCCATCAACATATGCCCCTATAAAATGGGCTTATTTACCAAGTATTTTAGTGCCATGTGATTTGTATAAAATACAAAAGGTGTTGCTAACAAGTATTGTATGAACTTATGCAGTGTGTAGATCATCAAAAAGCCTCACACTTTGTAGTTTTATAATTTTGTTCTACAGAGTCAACTTTCTACTAGTAAAGCAGATAGGATGATCTATAATACCTTCTCTAGGATGAGAAAACATTGTGCCGATGGCCATGCCGAGAGGCATCCATATTTACATGAAACGGTTAGTTCCATGAGGGAAAACATAGAATATGCACTCTAATAAGTCTCTCCTTCAATGCCTCAAATGTGTGTTGTTGCGGTTCTCCCCAATAGAATGTCCCTTTTCCCTTTAGTAACTCCTCTAGGGGTGTGGAAATATTTGCATATCCTTTGATAAATTTTCTGTAATACCCTGTATGGCCCAAGAATCCATACACCTCACTCTAACTGGTAGGCTCCTCTAGGCCTACAATAACTGCAACCTTAGCTGGATCTACTAACAAACCTTCCTTATAGATGATATGCCCTAGCAGAGTTCCAAAAGGTGTAACAAATACACACTTTTTGATGTTTAAAGAGATGCTTAACTGTCTGCATCTTTCAAACATTAGCGCAAGTTGTCACAATGATCCTTAACAAGCCCATATACCATCCAATCATCCAAGTAAACCTATAAGAATTTATGAATAAAATCCTGGAATGCTTGAACAACTATGCATGAAAATACAATAGGTGCATTCTTCAAACCAAAGGGCATCACCGTATATGCAAATATTCCCCATTTAGTGGTGAAAGTTTTCTTCTCTTGATCCTCTTGTGTAATTCTTACTTGATGATACCCAGAGAATCCATCTATAAAAGAGTAAATTTCACACCCTGCAACGCCTTCTAATATTTCCTCGGTGAAAGGTGTAGGAAAAGGATCAATCACACATGCAACATTCAGATCCCTATAATCCACACAAATCCTAATCGACCATCTTTCTTTATACTGATTACCATGGGGTTAACCCACTCTGATTCTTCTAGGGGCTTAATGATGCGATTTAAGCATTTTATCAATTTCTTCTTTAATTTTTACATGCAAGTTAGGGTTCATCCTATAAGGTCTCTTTTTGACTGGGTGTTTACCTTCCTTTAGCTTAATATTCATCTCACCTAATGACTCATGCACCCCTTTTAACTCATGGTATCCCCTAGGAAATAAGTCCTGGAAATCACGTAGTAATTAAATTATCTTTGCTACTTTAGAATCAGACCAATAATCTCCAATTATGGCCTCCTTAGGTTCAACATCCATGCCAATATTCACTTTCCGGTCTTCATAGGTTCATGATAGGTGCACACATTTTTATCTACCCTGCATAAAACCTCACATGTACCTTCAGAATAATCAATGTCCAAATTTTCTACTTCTTCATCATCCACTATGTAAGCCATCTTTCATGTCTCCTTCTCGAAGCAAGCATGTTTAACTAGTTTGGCATCTATCTCATCTATTTCATCAAAATCCACTCCTAGTTCTTCCTCACAAAATAAATCCTGGATGAGTTCTTCAGCGTTTGCACTATCTCCCACAAGAAAGCATTCCATAACCTATAATGCTTCTCTCATCGGAGATTTATTAGAGAAGTAGTCAAAAGTCTGGACCATTCTTGCAATCAAGTCTTGCCAATTTCTAGTCTCCCTATGTAGTTTTGCATAAACATACCAAGCGCGTGCATAGCCTTGAAAAGTGGAATAAAGTTTGTGCACCCAAAGTGAAGGTGGTAAATATTCCTACCCCTCTGTCCAGAGTCTCTCACACTATTGAACGTGGTGTTGAACAAGTTGATTACCATGATATATGCAGATTTGAGTAGGTGCATTGCTCCTAAGAAACCGAGTTGTTAGAGAAATTTTTACTTCATTCCATTCTATGAGATTATCCTGTGAACCGCCCACCAAAGATGCGACATCTCGCATAGGCTATATACTAACATATTTCTTCTCTCCACTTGATTCATTAATTTCTCCTCCATGACGCATAGGAATATTGTAGGATCTCCTTCTCCAGTGTACCAGGGGTATAGAGTTGTTACCTATCCACCTAATACAACGAGGTTTTATCCTCCATGCAAAGGCACTTCTTACTTCATGCCCAACCATCTCATAGGTGTCATGCGCCCAATTTTCACAAGTAATACTTGTAGTATCACTAATATACTGTGCATCTTTCCACTGGAGGATTTCTTCCTTAGATGGCTCAAGTACTTCTAGATCTCAAATGGTGCACACCTAAATCCTGTTCAGGTCCTCCTCACTCAAAGGTTCAACATAAGGTGTAGACTTTCCATCTATTAAAGGGATAATAAATCATTCTTCCTTATTCTCAAAACTTATATACCCCTTGTTGAACCATAGATCAACATTATTTGCATAACACCAAGGGTGCTCAATTAGCGCTGGGAAGTTGTCTACTGTAAGTATCAAAACCTCAAAGTCCCCAATGAACTTGGCCCCTTGTATAGTAATGGATGCATCTTTTAAAATTCAATCAGTCCCTCAAAGACTACGAGCTCAACTACTCATTTTTTGAAAAATAAGTCTTTGTAGTATTATTCGAACTTTGAAGAAATTTAAGCATATGTTGTCCAACAACAAAATTCATTTGATGGTGTCTCATCTAGGTGTCAAGGATTTTTTTAACAAAGAGATGAATGAAAAGTGTGTTGGATGGATCACGAAGGTGATGGAGTATGATGTACATATCAAAGTTACCAAACTTGTCAGAGGTAAAGGTTTATGTCAATAACTTGCTATAGACATGGAATCAAATGGTGATGAGGATGCAATGCTCCTAAAAACTTATAAGAGTGATGATCAAGTTGACTAGTTATTCAAAATGAAGAATTTCCTATTCTCAGGAGTATATCCTATGAACATGGATAAAAATCGAAGATGTACTTTCTGTCTTCAGTCTATTCCATATGTTTTGATAGATAATGTTCTCTTTCGAAAGGATTTAAATGACATTATCCTTCGATGCATAGGATTGGAACAAGTAAGTAAGATACTAGAAGAATTTCATAATGGATTATCAGGAGGACATTATTTTACATGCACAACTACTACCAAGATCATGCGAGCCATATACTATTCACCGGATTTGTTCAAAGATGCCCATGTCTATGTAAGGAAATGTAAGGAATGTTCCTTATTCGGGGGCAACAGAAGTCGACTGTGCTCTTCCGCTGCATCCAATCCAAGTGGATCATCCCTTTGTTCAATGGAGGTTGGACTTTATCGAAATGATTAATCCTCCATCTAGTAATGAAGAGAAATGGGTCCTTACCACAAAAAAATATTTTACTCGATGGATAGAGGTGGTAGCATTGAAAAAAAGTAATGAGAAGGTGATTTGAGATTTCTTGGAAGTTATAATGACAAGGTTTAGTGTTCTGCTTATACGGTCATTTCAGATAACACGTTACATTTTCTTGTTATGAAGTTGAGTGAATCGGTTGCTAAAAATTGGGTCTACCTCAAGACTTCATCCGATTACTATCCGCAAGGAAATGGATTGGCTGAGTCTAGTAACAAAAACCTCATAAATATTATTAAATTCACAATGGAAACTAACAAGAGGACTTGGCATACATAGCTTAAGACCACCTTATGGGCAGATGGGATCACACCTAAAAGGGCCATAGGGAATTATCCTTTCCGCTTGTATATGGAAGGGAAGAAAAATTCCGATCTCCTTGGAGTTACCATCTTTGGAGTTAGCTCAAAAATTGAATTTATGGAGAATGATCCTTTGATAGTTAGGTTTGTTGAACTCATAGAGTTGGAAGAAGTACAAAACAAGGCTATGAAGAATTTGGAGCAACATCAGGCTCAAGTTAAGAAATATTTTGACAAGAAGGCGTTCGACAGGCATTTTTAGGAGGGAGACTTAGTTCTCAAATGGGATGAAGACATGGCCAAGCCAGGAAAGCATGCCAAGTTTGACGCTCTCTAGAGTTGGTCATACATCATTGCGAGTTGCAAAGAGGTGAATTAATTTCGTCTATCCAGATCAATGGAGAAGAATTTCCCATTCATGTGAATGGGATAAATCTCAAAGATTTCTTTTGAACAACATTCCTCCCCTTGTATAGTTTATTTAGGTGTTTTCCTCCAAGTTCTTATGCACATTTTTGTGTCTTTTTTTAATTTTTATTTCCTTGTTGCTGTGTTTTTTGTGTTGTTCTTGCACTTTGTATATTCATTGGAAGGTTTTACAGGAGAGGAAGGTTCAAAGTTTCTTAATGGTATACATATAATTCATTCAAAATTATATAGTGTTCATGATTCCAAGCATTCAACATATTTAGTATACCTCATGCCCATCATTTTAGGGAGGTCCAAGATCAGATTTGCTCAAGGGGATTCGGGATATATCACAAAAGATAAAATCACTTCGAGATTCCAACATTTGACTCCATTTCTAATGGATGACTTAAGGCTAATGGAATCATTCTTAGAAGGAAGTCATCCTCGAGAGGTTGCCAAAAATGTTATCCAATTTTACACACATGGAAAAATTAGACAACGGGGTCCTATTTCGATCAAAAACACGACATTGGTCCTAGGGACCCACTTCCGGTCATCATGGAGATAAAACAATTAATTAATTGATAAGTGAGCTCACCTAGCCAATCTCGGTGCTAGCTCAATGCATATCCAAGGGCTAACTTGATGTAGAGCCCAATGGGGAGCTCAATTTATGGTCAGTTTGGAACAAAGCTCGTAAGTGATTCGCAAAGTGGAAATCTCATAACAAAGGTCAAGAGAGTCGATGTCGTAGCTTAGTTTAGAGTTTGGTCTATGTGGTAGAGCTCTATGTGGATCTCACTTGGTGAAGGGGCCAATGCAGATGGTCACAACCATCCACTCAGATGGAGAGATTATTTCAAGAGCTTGGTATGAGTGACTCGGGTCAAGAAATTCATAGTGGGCTCGGTCCATGCATAGAGAGATTGATGCAGAATGTTAAGAGGAAAAATCGGTGTGATATGGGCCTTAATGTTGAAAGATGAAGTGAGATGATGGACTAGTTGATCTTTCGTATAGCTCGATCGAGCTAAGTGGTTATGTAAATCAGGTGAGCTCACTCGTTTGTTGGTATGTGAGCCATCGAGGAGTTTGATGAGCTTAGCTCACTCGGTCGAGCTAAACATCATCAAATCGGGAACAAAGAGATGAGTTGTCGGAGGAGCTCGTGCCTTGGCCTAACTCGGTCATGACTTAGATCACAGGCCTTAGACATTTAAGTAATTTAGAAAGGAAAGTTCGGTAGCGGGTTTGGATTGTCGTAAAGGAAGCTCGAGATGACATTTTGGTGGATTTAGCTTGATATTTTAATCGAGTTAGGAAAATTATTCGACGTAATGAAAAATGGCACGGAATAACCACCCATGGCTTGGCATATAATAAAGGATCTCGCAAATGATAGTTTTTGAGATGGGAGGAGGATGTTTTGGTGGGCGATCAAGCGGAGATCATAGCTTGGGTAAGGCACATTTAGGGAAGATTTTAGCCCGTTTCCTATGAAGTGGGCAGGAAGGATACGTAAACCGTGCTAAGGCATGAACAGGGAAATCTAGGTGATAATTGCCATGTGGAAATGTTGAGATAGTAAACCAATACCAACTTTCCACTTCATGGGGATCATGAAAAGCATTGCCAAGTGGGATAAAACCATGGAAAACCATAATGGGATTTCCGCGAGTTGGAGAAATTCAAACCGATTTCCAGGTGAGGATTTCATAATGGCAAGCCATTGTAATAATTTTGCGCAGAGAAGAGGTCCAAGATGGTTGCCGAAAACCAGGTAGAGAAACCGGGAACATGGGAGGACGTCCTAGCATGACGTGTTGAACTATTCAAATGCCAAAACATGAGGTAGTTCGGTTGAAGCTTGGTGGTCAAGAGGAAGAAGATAATCTTCATACAAGATTTTCAAGCTTGAGTTAGGTCATGTCAAAAATTGAAGGAAAAAATGATTGTAGGTGATGCATAGAAAGCCAAGCTCCTACATGGCTAGTTTGGTGATGATGCATTCGAGGAGGGAGAATTTTCATACTGGACATGAGCTTGAATGTGAGCTCTTGGTGGTGAAGCTTAGTCGGCGGTGACTCACATATAACTTTTACTAAGCTCGGTGGATGAAACTCAAGCCTAGAGTGAAGGTCACCAGTCGAGGTTATAAGAAAAGCTCTCAGAGTGGTTAACACAGGATCTCATGACTTGGTGACATGAGTAAACGACTCAATAATGACCGAAGGAATCCTATCCTAGGTGAGGTACATGGATTGAGAGATTGTATGTAAAATGATGCTCATAGGTAGATGAGCTCGAGATAACCAGGTGACCAAGTTGGAACCGTGTAAACCACTTGATGCAAGGAAGAAGAGTTAATGAGCCATTGAGATCTCGTTACGTAGGAAGCAATCCAAAAGAAAGAATGGGATCATGAAGGTGGTGGTTTATTTGAAGCATCTAGCTATACATGCATGAAGTTCCTAGATGAGTCAAAGTACCTGACACTAATCTTGGTGATTGAGACAATGGGATCGCCAATGATAAGAATACCGCCAAGGAGT
The DNA here is from genome assembly GCA_018340775.1 of Taxus wallichiana var. yunnanensis. Lineage (NCBI taxonomy): Eukaryota > Viridiplantae > Streptophyta > Pinopsida > Cupressales > Taxaceae > Taxus > Taxus wallichiana. The sequence continues at coordinate 535,211,887 of CM031244.1, forward strand.
GTGAAGAGATAAATGAGCTAAGATCAATGTGGTGAAGCGTAGGGAGCTCGGATATGTCAACATAATTTAGTGGTAGCTCGTGAAGATAATAGCTCAGTCTGAGTTAGGTGTATGGTGAGGAGCTCAATCAGAAGTAATACAGAGTGACTCATGGATGAATTCTGAGTTGAGACCACTTGGGATCGAGCTATGTTTCAACTGAATTAAACCATGCGTAGTGAGCTACACGAAGAGCCAACTCGGTGCAAACAAAGGAGCTCATTCGAGCTAAAAGTTAAAACTCATAAAGAAGAGATCTCAGGGTGTGTGAGTCAACTCGCTCGCCAAGTCATGCAAGATTGAGGAATTCTTGAGAGGGATCTTGGTGTCATGCAATGAGCTATATGGAGAGAGCTCATTCAAGAATTGACAAGAAAATGAATTAGGAGAGACCAGACGAGTCAGCTGTGAGGTTCTTTGTGGTGAAGTATTCACACATGATTAAAATCCAAGTTAGAATCAAGAAGAATAATTTCAGGTGGGACGTCACCATGGAGCTATGTCAAAGTTCGACACAACATTACAAAGAAAAGTTAAGTCGGTATTGGTGCATAACTCAGCTAATGGAGAATCATTGCAGAGCTAATTGAAAAATAGAGGTGTGAGCGAGGTTGAAGATTTTATAGGAAATGGTTTACATGGATACATCAAAGAAAATGGAATTTCCGATCATTGGGTCGAGCTCATAGCGAGGTAGAGGTCACAAAGAACGATGAAACTCATTTAAATAGCTCACCAATATATTAAAGACTACTCTATTGTGTTGGAGGTTGAATTTGACAACAAGTTAAAACCAAAGTGGGTTTGTAAAGTTCGGGGAGGTCAGCATAGAAACTCGCTTGGGATAGAGCTCATTAGGAACGAAGCTTAGTTGGTAGGAGAGCTCATCGGGTTTGACAGTGGAGATCACATGTAACTTGGTGGAGATCACTCAAGGTGAGGAACTAGGGTCAGCGAGTTACAAGAAGACCAACTCGAGGTGGGGTGAGGTGAATATCTCATGCACCGAGTGAGCCGTGGAAGAAGAAGACGGTCGATTCATAAGAAATAATGAAGATCAGACTCACTAAGGTTGAATAAGAAATGAGCACAATTATGAGCTCGTGAAGGGCTCATGCCGAGTCGTTCGGGAATGGTAGAGTTCGATGCCAATGTAAATAATCCATTAGAGAGCTTGGTAACCACGTAACGAATACGTTGAGTCGGGAATGGAGGTAAGCCGGATCGAACAAGGGATAAGCTTGAATAGGCAAGCGGTCATGGAGGATGGGTTGAGTAGAGTTGTGGAGACAAAGCTCGGGCCGATGTCCTCAAAGGAGGTTCATGGGAAATGTTCACAGTGATGGCAAGCTTGTCAAACAAGAGGGGCTCAATTCTTACATGTGAGCTCAGTTGTATGTAGCAGAGGAGGATCTTGAAGCACAGTGACCTCGATTATGTCGAATGGTAGAGGAGCTCGTCCAAGGTCAGATCGTTTGGAAAACCGAGCAGCTCGATCAATGTGATGGCATGGATATCGAACCCAACTCGGTGAACCAGCCACCAAGTTATGTTTTTTTTTGGCCTTTTCCTCATAATTTTCCCCTTCAAAGACAAACAAGTCAACAAGGGCCCACAAAAATAGTAATTAAGTTAATATTTTAATAATAATATTTATTATTATTATTTAAATTAATTAAGAAGAACTAGGTCAATTGGGCATTAATGACACATGATGGAAGCTTCACAAAATGATTTAACCAATTGTAATAAATGAACCATCATGTACCTTCAATTTAGGAAGGGAATTTATGAATCCTTCTCTCCTCTCTCTCAATTTTTCTATAAATGTAAGTTGGAAGCTCATTCCAAAGGGTTCCAACAGGTCAGATAGGTTGGACAATTAGACATCTTAGGCAAGTGTGTATTTTTCAAGGGTCCTCTCTCTTCGCAAGTTGTCCTTATATGTTGAGGGAAATTTCAAGCCTCCTTTCCAAGACTGTAATGGAAACCATTGCCTCTTTTGAATGTATGATGCATTGTGCACATTGTTGAAGTAATAAAAGTGTGTGTTTTGTGACTAATCTCGGTCCTTTCATCCTTCTATACTTCTTTGTGCCTTTTCTCATGCTTGCAGGTACACTGTGCAAGTTCACGTTTCTATGCCGAGTTCTTGGAGTTCTGTGCTTATCAAGTGGTGGAGCATTGCATGTAGTTGAGTTGTGGTGTTTTTTCACCCTTCTCAATTTCATCCTTATTCATTGGAATATTGATAACTTGTTTGTCTAATCGAGTTTAACAAAGGGAATGTGTGCTTCCTAGTCTGTGGTATTTTGTACCCTCTCTAAGTTGTAGTAGGTGAAGTTGACATGTGGTGCACACACCCTCTTCAAATTAACCTTTCCTGAGTCTGGAAACACCCTTTATTTGGTGCATCACCATCCCTAGTATAGTTTAATTTCTTGCAAATCTCTTTCCCTAAAACTCATGAAAATGTTAACATAGGTCTAGATAACCATTTTATTGCACTAGGAGTAGTACAACATCTAGTTTATGACGAGGAAGCCAAATTTCTTTGGAGGTTCACCTCGAGCCCAAGTCCCATAGCTTGATTGGTGATCCCATGTGTCCCAATCACACCGAACATCCTGTTCATATTTTGGCTATTTGGAGGGTGCAGTGATTTGGTGACAATAATTTTTGGCACGCCTGGTGGGACAAAGTTGGTACTTCTCTTCTCACTTACACAAGTCAAAGTACCTGGTGACTCTATATCTTTGGATTTTAAATCTCAGTGCGTTAACTTATGTGAAGAATTCAGACAAGAGCTTCTTTAAAGTAAGGTAATTATGAGCATATCAAACTTTCCTTGTCTCCTCCAAAGAGAAGAAGAAGAGGCATTTCAACATCACTAGTTTCAGCTTTACCTCGTAGGGGTCATTCAAATCCTCTACACAGATGGTTTCCTCCAGCAAGGAACAATCAAACTCGGGCTGTTATTACACGAAACAAATATTTTAGCCCTTTCGATGCAAGCCGTCCTCTTTTGTTAGCACAACGTGACCCTATACCTATTGCGGGACTCAAAAGTTTACCCTTTTACATAGGGTAAACTCACATTACTCCAGTAGAACATATTCTTGATGTAGCCAACATTTGTGCAATACATAATATCATGGAAGACAACGTCGTGGTTAGACTTCTTGATACCTCTTTCAAGGGAAAATCACTTCAATGGTTTCGAGGGTTAAGTTTTGGCACTATAACCACTTGGGATGAGTTAGGAGAAAATCTCTGTAAATAGTTTGAAGACAAGAGTGATCACCTATCACTTTTGGAATAGCTCACTACCATGAAGAGAGCTCCCCAAGAATACATGAGTGATTTCAACTTCCGATTCCACATGACCTAGAATAGGATTCCGACACTTATAAAGCCTTCTCCACATAATGCATTATTGTATTATTTGCGAGCCTTGAATAGTGATGTAGCAGTTATGATCCAGTCCATGGGAGGGGCTACATTACCTGATGCCTATGACATTTCCATAAGAGCGGAAAATTCCTTGATTCAAGCTGGAAAGATAGCTCCACAACCGCCAATGTCGTTGTCTCCATATCTTATGAACAATTAGCCTATCATCGCTCTTATTGCAGAAGCCTCTAATCAACCAACTCAATCTGTCTCTACCTCTTCAAATGATCTATTTGAAGTCAAGTCACTATTGCAAACTTTTGGAAATGATCTCGTTGCACTCAAGAGGAAACAATTTCAATACAATTGTCCATATCAGCCATAAAATCAGCAGTATCAGGCTAACCATCCTCCTTTTCAAGGGAACAATCAGCCGCAAAATCAAGCTACAAATCAAGTTGTGAATGTTAGGCCTTTGAACTTTCGAAACCCTCTTATTCCTAGCTCATCTAGAGCCATAATACATGTCCAGAATAATCTAGTTTAAGACTACAAATGGTGTTATCCTTGTTCTCAACCCCACAATCAAAATCTTTATCCCAATGGAGTTCTTGTCCAAGCCCTTATGGTTCAAAGTGTATCTTCCCCTTTTGAGCTAATAGAAAACACATCTATGTAAGAAACAACAGATCAATTGTAGGAACTGAAGAAATCACTTTGCTAAACTGGAAAGTAGAATATTTTTATGGGTTGAATATAGATTCCTCATTAGTGGTGGAAAACAATCATTCCAAGAAGAGAGAAATGGAACCTCAACCTTCCAAAGTTGATCAAGCATCCACTTCATGACCTCTTAAAAACTAGTGGTTGATAAATATGCGGGAAAGAAACTGCCAAAAGACTGTTAGCCAAGTTGTAAGGAAAGAAGGTTCTTCAGGCATCATAGTACCCAACAAAACTTTCTAAAAGAGGATCCCAACACCCAAATAGGTGTCAATAGAGTTGGAGAAATTCCCTTCATCATAGTAGAACAAATGAAGAAAACTAATATGAGTGTTACTATGTGGGACGCACTCTCAATTCCTTCTCAAAGAAATTTGTTATGAGGCTCTAAATAGTTTTGGTACAACCGACAAATCATCAAGTCGTGGAACAACAACTACTACAAGTTTGTGTCAACTAGAAGGGAAAATTATTCCTAAAGCCAACAAACCACCACCATTCTATATTTCCTTGATCATTGGAAACCACCTGGTGCATAATTACATGATCAATTATGGTGCCAGTAGCTCAATCATGCCCAAACAAATTGTAGATGTACTAGGCATAAAATATGTGCCGGTTGCAAGAGGAGTTGTTCAAATGGATGGCAGAGATGTTAACTGCTTGTTGGAGTTATCAAAGGAGTTTAACTTACCATCCATGCATGCTCGAATTTTTCATTCACCCAAGACATATGAGTCATTGATCTTCCTCCTCTCGTCGTCATCTACCTATCATGAGATTTCACTACCAAAATGGGAGGTTATCTATCATCCGATTGGTCACATATGATTCTCAGGACTCAATTAGGAACCAAAGTGACTATAAGATTAGAACAAATCTACGATAATCATGTAGAACCCTACACTGTTAGTCCTATAAATGGGAATTACACCATCAGAGATACGGAAGAAGAAGATGTTGATCATGAACCGACCACTCTCATTGAAGATGTCCCCGATACTATGCTAGATGAAGTAAGTGGAGATCATCAGTACGATCCCTATGTTGATGTGTTGGCAAAAGAAGGAGTTGGTTTGATAATTTTGGAAGAAACGAGATTGGGTACATACTACATTCATGAGGAAGATACGATCATACTGCAACTTATCAAAACACAAAGCGATTCAGAAGGACTGTGGCAATTATAATTCGATGGCTCGAGAAGTAAGAATGGATTTGGTGCTAGTGTTATGTCAATTTCTCTAAAGGGAGATAATTACTTCTCATCTTTCTCGATTGCAATTTAGTAGCACTAACAATGTTTTTGAATATAACGCCCTTGTGCAAGGAAATCAACTAGCCCAAAAGAAGGGGATGAAAGCCCCAATTTTTGGATACAGTGAGTTAGTTGTTCATCAAGTGATGGAAAGTAGTGCATCTAGAAATGATATTTTAAGATGATACAAGAACCGATTCTGGGACTTGATTAAATATTTCCAAGCTTTTGGAATCCATGTGGTTCCTAGAAATCAAAATCAAGATGTTGATAGGATTGCTACAATTGGCTCGCAATACGACATACCTGTTGATATCATGAAAGAAGGGCAGCAATTTGTCAAAATGGTGGTTCAACCTATAGTCCCTAATAATGTGAGTAGCTGACAAGTGTTCGATAGTGACAAACAAATTGTCCTTTTCCTACAAGAAGAGGTAGAGTTTGTTGCAAGAAATCAAGATAAGTTACAAGAGTCATATGGTGATCAAATTATACAATTAAAAACAACAAACTACTAAAAGGCTTAGTCACTCTAGAATCCATTTTCAATTCAGATGATCAAGCCAAAAGACAAAGCTCTAACATGGTGGTCAAAGAAGAAGATTTTGAGGAAGTTGAGGTAGTGTATGAGAAGTTTCTGAAGATTAGAAAAGTGTGTACTTCCGAAGAGAAAGAAGCTTTCATCAAAATTTTTTTGGAGTATCGCGACATATTTGCGTGGATCTATAAAGACTTGCATTGTTTTGACCCGTGCCCAGCACAACATAAAATTGAACTGGATCCTAATGCCAAACCAGTTCACTAGAAATAGAGGCCCGTTAATCCCAAAATCGAGCCACTAATGAGAAATGAGATAACCAAACTCATCAAAGCATGTATTATTTTTCCCATCAAGCACTCCTCTTGGGAAGCCAATCGGTGCCCGTAAGGAAGAAGAACAGAGATATTTGTTTGTGCGTAGATTTTAGGGATTTGAATTGTGCATCATTAAAAGACCAGTATCCTCTTCCATTAATGGATTAGATCCTTCAAACGGTTGTAAGAGCTCAAATATTTTCTTTTCTCAATGGATATTCAGGTTACAATCAAATTATAGTCCAAGAATCGACCAATTCAAAATGGATTTCACTACAAGTGGGGCACGTAGGCCTACAACAAAATGCCGTTCGATTGTCCAATTTTGGGGCTACTTTCCAAAGAGCCATGGACATGGGATTTAAGGGGCTAATCAAAGATATCATCTTGGTTTACCTAGATGACATAAATGTATATTCTAAGCATGCAGATGATGACATCACGCATCTAAGGAAGGTTTTCCGAAGGTGTAGGGAATTTTGGGTTTCACTTAATCCCAAGAAGTGTATTTTTGCAGTGCACGAGGGAAGTTGTTGGGGCATGTTGTTTCAGTAGAAGGATTGTCAATCGATCCAACTAGGATTCATTCGATTATGCCCTTATCTCTTATGAGTCACGGGAAGGGCCTCCAGAGTTTTCTCGGGAACCATAAACTTTGTGCGGAGATTCATCCTGAATTTTTGATATTGGCTAAACCACCGATGACAGCCATGTTGAAGAAAAACATGCCATTTTCATGGAAAAATGAAGGAAGAGAGAGTTTTGAAGCCATAAAAATGGAAATTTCTCAAGGGTCCACGCTAGTTTGATAAAGAATTTATCCTTTATGATTTTCCAGTCAAGAGAGCATTTTAGGTATCGTCACCCAACAAAATGAAAACTTGGTGGAGAAACCAATTGCTTTCTTCAATCAGTCCCTCAAATACTACGAGCTCAAATACTCATTCGTTGAAAAACAAGTCTTTGCGATTATTTGAGATTTGAAGAAATTCAAGCATGTGTTTTCTAACAACAAAATTCATCTGATGGTGTCTCATTCAGGTGTCAAGGGATTTTTTTTGAACAAAGAGATGAATGAAAAGCATCTTTGGATGGATCATGAAGGTGATGGAGTATGACATACATATCAAAGTTACCAAACTTGCATCGAGGTAAAGGTTTGTGTTAACAACTTTTGCAGACATGTAATCAAATGGTGATGAGGATGTGACTCTCCTAAACACTTACGAGAGTGATGATCAAGTTGGTGGTTTTCCAAAATAATGTTCTCTTTCAAAAGGATTTTAATGACGTTCTCCTTCGGTGCGTAGGATCGAAACAGTAAGTAAGATACTAGAAGAGTTTCATAATGGGCAAGCCACTACTATTAGCTAGATTTGTTCAAAGATGCCCATATCTAGGTAAGGAAATGTAAGGAAGGTTTCTTTTTCATGGGCAAGAAGAAGTGACAGCTCTTCCGCTACATCCAATCCAAGTGGATTAACCCTTTGTCGATGGGGTTGGACTTCATCGAATGATTAATCCTCCATCCAAAGTGACGAACATAAATGGGTCCTTACCGCAACAAACCTGTTTTACTCGATGGAAAGAGGCGATAGCATTAAAATAGAGTAATTAGAAGGTGGTTTTGGATTTCTTTGAAGGTATAATGACAAGGTTCAATGTTCCATTTATAGTCATTTTAGACAACATGCTAGCTTTTCTTGGTGTGAAGTGAGTGAATGGGATGTTAAAAATGGGGTCTACCTCAAGACTTTGTCCAACTACTATCCGCAAGGAAACAGATTGGTGCGTCTAGTAAGAAAAAACTCATAAGGATTATTAAACGCACAATGGAAACAAACAAGATGACTTGGCATACGTAGCTTAAGACCGCCTTATGGGAAGATTGGATCACACCTAAAAGGGCCATAGGGATTTCTCCTTTCGTGCTTGAATATGAAAGGGAAGTAAAACTTCCACTCTCCTTGGAGTTACCATCTTTGGAGTTAGCTCAACAACTTGAAGTTATGGAGAATGATCCTCTGATAGTTAGGTTTGTTGAACTCATAGAGTTGGAAGAAGTACAAAACAATGATATGAAGAATTTGGAGCAACATCAGGCTCATGTTAAGAAATATTTTGACAAGGTGTCTGATAGGAATTTTTAGGAGGGAGACTTAGTTCTCAAATGGGATGAAGACAGGGCCAAGCCAGGAAAGCACGCCAAGTTTGACGCTCTCTGGAGTGGACCATACATCATCGCGAGTCGCAAAGAGGTGAATTAATTTCACTTATCCGGACTCAATGGAGAATAATTTCCCATTCATGTGAATGAGATACATCTCAATGATTTCTTTTGAACAACATTCCTCCCTTATGCAGTTTATTCAGTGTTTTCCTCCAAGTGCTTATGCACATTGTTGTGTGTTATTTTGCTTTCTTTGTTGTTGTGTTTTTGTATTGTTCTTGCACGTTGTATCATCGTTGGAAGGTTTTACAGAGAGGAAGGTTAAAAGTTTCTCAATGGTATACATCTACTTCATTCAAAATTCTATAGTGTTCATGATGCCAAGCATTCAACATATTCAATATAACTCATGCCCATCATTTCAAGGAGGTCCAAGATCGGATTTGCTCAAGGGGATTCTAGGATATATCACAAAAGATCAAATCAATTTCATGATTCCAACATTTGACTCCATTCCTAATGGATGAATTAAGGCTAATGGAATCATTCTTAGAAGGAAATCATCCCCGAGAGGTCACCAAAAATGTTATCCAATTTTACGCATATGGAAAAATTGGACAACGGGTCCTATTTAGATCAAAACACAACATTGGTCGCAGGGGACCCACCTTCGGTCATCATGGAGATAAAACAATTAATTAATTAATAAATGAGCTCACCTAGCCCAACTCAGTGCCAGCTCGATGCATATCCCAAGGCAAACTCGATGTAGATCCCAATGGGGAGCTAATTATATGGTCAGTTTGGAATAAAGTTCATAAGTGATTCATAGTGGAAAGCTCAAAATAAAGCTCGGAAGAGTCAATGTCTCATCTTAGTTTAGAGTTTGGTCTGTGTGGTAGAGCTCTATGTGGATCTCACTTGGTAAAGGGGCCAATGTAGACGGTCCCAACCATCCACTCGATGAAGAGATTATTTCAAGATCTCGACGCGAGTTGCTCGGGTCGGGGAGATTTATAGTGGGCTCGGTCCACGTATAGGGAGATTGGTGCAGAGTGTTAAGAGGCCAACTCGATGTGATATGGACCTTAATGTTGAAAGATGAAGCGAGATGATGGACTGATTGATCTTTCGTATAACTTGATCGAGCTAAGTAGTTATGCAAATCAGATTAGCTCGCTTGTTTATTGGTATGTGAGCCATTGAGGAGTTAAAAGAGCTTAGCTCGCTCGGGAGAGATAAACAGCGTCAAATTGGGAACAAAGAGATGAGTCATCGGAGGAGCTCGTGCCTTGGCCTAACTCGGTCATGACTTGGATCATAGGCCTTAGAAATTTTCGTGAGTCGGAAAGGAAAGTTCGGTAGTCGAGGTTTGGCTCGTCGTAAAGGAAGCTCGAGATGTGAGTTTGGTGGATTTAGCTCAAGATTTCAATCGAGTTAGGAAAATTACTCGACCAGAATGAAAATGGCCGGAATAACCACCCACGGCTCGGCATATAATAATAGAGATCATGAATAATAAGTTTCAACCGGGAGGAGGATATTTCGATTGGAGATTGATGCAGAGATCATGGCTCATCCAAGGAACATTAGGGAATATTTTAGCCCATTGCCAGTGAAGTGGGTAGGAAGGATGCATAAACCCACACTAAGGCATGAACAAGGAAATATAGGTGATAATTTCCATGCGGAAACATTGAGATAGCAAACCAATACCAACTTTCCACGCGGGGATCATGAAAAGCATCGCCAAGCGGGATAAAACCATGGAAAACCATAATGAGATTTCCACGAGTTGGAGAAATTCAAACAGATTATCGGTGAGGATTTCATAATAGAATTCCATTTTAATAATTCCATGCGAGAGAAGAGGTCCAAGATGGTTACCAAAAACTAGGCAGAGAAATCGGGAACGTGGGAGGATGTCTTAGCACGACGTGTTGAACTATTCAAATGCCAAAACATGAGGTAGTTCAGTTGAAGCTTGGAAGTCAAGAGGAAGAATATAATCTTTATACACAATTTTTAAGATCGAGTTAGGTCGTGTCAAAACGATCATCGGGTCATGTTACAAGAAGAGCTCGAGTGGTTAACATAGGGATCTTGTGACTCGATGACATGATTAAATGACTAAAGGTTGAACGAAGGAAGCCTATCCTAGGTGAGGGACATGGATGATTTATATGCTCATGTAGATTTGTACCCAAATTTAATCTCCTTCACAACTTGAGTAGCAATGGAATTTACAAGACACTCGAGAGGCATATAAATGATTTATATGTCATTTTGTCTAAGGAAGGAATTTATTTGAAGAAGGCTTTGAAGTGGGTAGCACTTGAAAGTATTTTGATCTAATCCTCATTATTTTAGGTTGTTCCTTTCAACCAAGGTAAGAGAACCTATATTGTAGCTTCTATTTTTTGAAGGAGGTGGAGATATCCTTATACTATGCATATTTTATGGAGATGGCCTTGGGAAAACATGATCAATTTTCCATTATTCAAACTCAACAAAGCTATCACTACTAAATGATGGAAATGCTTTCAAGACAAGGCTGAGGCTTCTAGAGACATGGTATGATCCTGATTTGCTTTGTGCATTTTTGTAAATGGATTGTATTCTTTTGTTGACACACAATGCAATGCAGGGGTAGTATGGGGTAGGATTAGTTATTTTGAATGAATTTTTGGTGGGATATTTTAGACAAGACTAACAAGAATTTTCCAAATTCTTTGAGGACCTTTGCAAGAAATTTGTAACACCTAAACAATAAAATGCTTCAAAGGGGTTAAGGTACTCCTTCAACAGGATATGTGCACCAAATGGAGGCCCAGATCTGCACTCTTCCACACAATATTTGACAACCTACCACAAAAGCTTGAAGTAGATGAACCAACAAAGTATCTAGAAATCTCTATTTTATCATGACCTAAGGTGCACCCAAAGGTTTACAAAAAATCTCTAAATTCAAGGAAGGTAAAGTGATTTTAAATATGTTTATCTCTTTATCAGATGAAAGCTCTTTTGAATGTGAGATTGCAGATGCCACTAAACTATCAACAAGAAATGAGACCATGTATGATCAAGAGAGATTTTAAACACAAGACTGCAACAGGAGCAAGAAACACAAATTGAAAACATTCTGAAACATAAGTGCATGCAAATTTTGCCAAGAGACAACACAAAATAATCCAGAATGACCAAATTTATCAAGTAGGGGAATGTTATAAGAACAATCTCAGAGCTTGTTGATGGCTTTACAACTGAAACCAACTCAACATGATACAAATATGATGCAAAAAGGAATTAGAAATGGTTCTCAGGTGGTTTCTCAGAGAATGGGCTTCTTCCCATATTTTCCCATGAAATTCTAAGTTTCTCGACCTTTTGCATGTCTCAAAACATGCATTATATAACTTTCAATTACATTTGATCCTTCTTTCCCAAGAAAATAATATGCCTAGCATCAAGTTTGTTACAAAATTCCAACATGATTCGCAGATAGGGACATTTAACAAATTTGCAACAAAAGTTGCCAGGTGTTTCTAAAATGGTGAATCATTACAAATCCTTCATCATTATCCATTGTGGAGGCACGTTTTCATTCTCCAAGCATGCAGACCCCTTTCATTTCATCATTTCATCCTTATCATTTCAAAATTTGATTCTGTAACTTTATAATTTGATATTTCACGTTTTACACATGGGCCTGAGTAAAAATTATTTCAAAAACACCTCAAATCTACAAATTAATCCCTAAAACCACTTGCATTGATCTTTACAGGCACAAAGGACACAAATTCACAAAAATTTGATGAAAAATGATGTAAAATTCACATTTCCACACTTCCTGGAGCAAAAATGGTGGCCAAAAATGAAAATGTACAGTTACCCTTGATTTGCTCTTTCTCCTTCAATCTGGGCCCTCCACATGTCAAAATATGATTGGGAATGAATTTGGGCTCACTTTTGAATTTTTAACATTTTTGGAAAAATGGAAAAAATTGACTTTTTCTCCGCCCCTCCGCCCTTGAAATTTGGTGATGACACATGGCATATGGTGGGTCCCATTGGGATCGTGGCTCAATTTTGTCATTTTAACCTTTTTTTGGAATTTGGAAAATTTTCACTTTTTTCCCCCGTGGGCCCACACCTCCGCCTTTGTCCTTGACACATGTCATCCTCTCTATCGCTAAAATTCCATGGGCTTATTTCATGTTTTAACCCCTTTTTTGACAAGGAAAATTTTCCATTTTTCTTCCGCGGGCCCGTGCCTCTGATTTCTTCCTACCACGTGTGGTTGATTTAGTTTCATCGCGGAGCCATGCCTCAAATTTCCACACTAAGTCTTTTTGCAAAAAGGAAAAATTTCCCCATTTCCTCCGGTGGCCGCCGACCCGCTCTGCCCGCCACGTGTCTCCTTGTGGTTTGTTTGGTGGACCCATGCTTCAAACTTCCATTTTAACTCCCTTTTCAAAAAGGAAAAAATTCCCTTTCGCCTCCACCGGCCCACCGACCCACTCTGCCCTCTACGCCTGCCACGTGTCCTCCCCTTGCTCCATTGCGGACCCATGGCCCTTTCCTCACCCTTTTTCCCTTTTGCCAAAAAAGGAAAAAAATTCCTAAGTTCTCCCCACCTCCTCCTCCGCCTTGGCGTGAGGAATGTGACACATGTCCTCTGAAGTTGTGGGGAAATTGAAATTTTTTTCCCAAAGCCAAAAAATGCTAAGTTTTTAAAAAACCCCGCCGATCGATCCTTGTCCAACCAGAAGCGGCCATGTATGAGGCATCATTTGAGCTTAATTTTGATGGGAAAATGACACCCGTACGACCAGTAAAAAAACATAGAATTTACCAGAGATGCCCGAATTTGATTTTTTCTTCGTGGGTGAAGGATTTTTTGGTCAAAAAACAAAGGGAAATGCATTTTAAAGTAATTTTCGACCATGGAAAGGATTTTTTAGGGAAAAAAGCAAAAAAAAAAAATTTGAGCTCACGAATTTCAGTAGGAAAATGGAAAAAATGATAGAGGCCCGTGGATTTGGAAATTTTAGGGCACAAAGTAAGGCACACATGTATTTTTCTTTCAAATGGGGAAAAATAATAAGTTTATGAGCATTTTAAAGCATTCAATCTAGAGAACAAAGTTTGCAGACCACCAAATTCAAAGAAAAACTTTTTAGAGCATGTAAAACAATGGGGAAAGATGGAAAAATAACTAGAGGATCAAAATGGGCACCAACATTGGCTCCTGCTCGGGGATGGGCACTCCCAGTGAGTGCCACAAGAACAATAAGTAGACCAAGTGCCAAAATAATCCATTGGGAAAAGGATTCATGAGCCAAAACCACCAAAAACTAGTTGAGAACTTGACAAAAATGGCTACACACACCAAGGCAAACCACAAACCGACAAAACACCAAAAATAGAGCAAAAAACCAAACACTATACACTGTACAAGTGGTGCATACCTCAAATTTGGGGATTAATCCAAGAAATGCTTCAGATGCCTACCATTAATAGGTAGTTCAAGCAATTCCCCATCTAAATCTTTGAGAAAAAAGGTATTCTCACCAATTCTGATATCAATGGAGTAAGGGCCCATCCATAATGCATCAAATTTTCCATGTTTGCCCTTATCTTCATTTCTGCTATCCCATAACAAAACTAGATCTCCAATATTGAAGGCCCTAGGAGTGACCTTCTTGTCAAACAATCTTTTCAACTTCTCTCTAAATCTGACATGCCTCTGGTGGGATGCTCTTCTCTCTTCATCTAGCTCCACAATCTGATTAATCCTTGCTTCATATGGACTGACCTCTTGATCCTCAAGTTGTTGAACAAACTAAAATGAAGATAATTGTAGATGTAAGGGCAATAGAGCTTGAGTTCCATACACCAACTCAAATGGGCTCTTACCAGTAGCTCTCTTGGTAGTGATTCTATCAGCCCAAACTACAAATTTCAGTTGTTCACCCCATTTTCTCTTGTTCAACTCCAAGGTCCTCCTAATGATCTTCAATAAGTTCTTATTGTTGGACTCAGCTTGTCCATTCCCTTGGGGGTTATAGTTTGAAGAATAAGTCAGATTGGTTCCATACTCCTTGCACATTGCCATCAAAGGTTTAGCTCTGAAACACATGGCATTATCAGCCACAATCTTGACTGGCACACCAAATCTGCATATGATATTATTCAACAAGAAGTCCATAACAACTTGGTGTGTTGCTTTCTTGGTGGGGATTGCCTCTACCCACTTGGTGAAGTAATCTGTGGCTACAAGGATCCATTTATGTCCAGCACTAGAAGGGTCTGAAATCTCACCAATGAAGTCCATCCCCACTATTTGAAAGGAGCTTCAATTGATACAGGATGTAAAGGAAGGGAGCCTGAAGCTTTCATTCTTCAGAGAAATGTTGGCAGCTTTCACATTTTCTAATCAGCATGGTTACATCTTTGAAGAGAGTAGGCCACCAATAACCAGCTCTCAAAACTTTGTGTGTTATAACCCTTCCAACAAAGTTTCCTCCACAAAACTCCCCCATGGAAATCAGCAACTACTTTGGGAGCTTCATCTTCAGTTACACACTTCAAGAGGACACCTTTAGGGTTCTTCCAAGCCAGCCCAAAGTCAGTGATGATGTATTTTTGAGAAGCCAGACTTGAGGGCTCTTTTTTGATTTTTATTTAAATGATCAAGACAACATAGGTGTCTGAGGTAAAATATTATATCCTTGTACCATTCAGAACTTACCAATTTCCCAAGAACATCTACCCTTTCTTCCTCTACTTCATTCACTTCCAGTCTGCAAGTTGCTCTCAGCCATGAGCTTAGTAAGACCCAAACCTCTTACCAACTTTGTGGTTTGGATGTCCATATCATACTCCTATAGTTTTTTCACCCATCTACATATTTTACTTGAGATCTCCATCTCTGATAAGATGTCTTTTACCATGGTGTGGGGAACATAAGCAACAACTTTTGAACTTAAGGATATAAGGCCTGAAAACTTTTGTTTGCTTTCACCAAGGCAAATGCTTGTTTTTCCATGATTGTATACTTTAACTTCAGCAGCTTGTAAAGCTTGCTAAAGAAGGAAATAGGCCTCTCAGCCCCATCTTCATCCTTTTGGAGCAAAACAGATGCAATAGTATTTTTAGAAGCAAAGGAGAAGATTTGGAAAGGCTTCTTGTAATTCAGAGCTGCCAAGACAGGTGCATGTTTAAGTGCTTCTTTGATTCCTTCAAAATCCTGAATAATAGCCTCCTCCCATTTGATAACTTGATCTTTCTTTAACATGCATGTGATAGGAAGAGTCAACTCAACAAAATTGGACACAAACCTTCTAATGAAATTGATTTCCCAAAGAAAGATTGGATGCCCTTCTTCATTCTTGGAATTGGCACCTTGTTGATTGCTTCTACTCTCTCAGGGTCAATCATGACACTAGCCTTTGAAACAATATGACCAAGTAGCTTGGCCTTTTGCACCCCAAAGTGACACTTCTTTGGATTGAGAGAGATTCCAAATTCTCTACATCTGATCAACATTCTTTCCAAATCTTTGTAAGTGATCTTTTCTGCTCCTTGAAAATACAGTCACATCATCCTGATAAACTACAATGAAGTCATTTATATAACCAAAAAAGCAACATCCATTGCTCTTTGGAAAGTAGCTCCAACATTCATGAGACCAAAAGGCATTCTCACATAAACATATGTTCCCCAAGGAGTGGTAAAGACAGTTTTAAATCTTTTGACTCCTTGACAACAACCTGATTGTAGCAGAGAAACCATCCAAGGTGGACAACAATTCAGATCTAGTCACTAACTGCAACATGTTCTCCATGTTTGGAAAAGGATAATTGTCTTTCAATGAAGCTCTATTCATATTTCTGAAGTCTACACAAAGTCTGATATCTCCATTCTTCTTTTTGACTGGCACAAGGTTTACAACCCAAGATGAATACCTTGTGGGCTGAATGATCCCTCCCTCCTTCAGTTTCTTCAATTCATCTTGCATTTTCATGGAGAGGAGTGGATTAATTGGCCTTTGCTTCTATCTGAATGGTTTGGCATTTTTCTCAAGAGGGATCTCATGCTGAAATAAGTCTTCTCTATATGCTTTCAGCTCTGAATATGACTAGGCAAGGTAGTCTTGATATTGTTTCAACAATTGGAGATAGGACTATTTTTCTTCCTTGTTTAAACTGCTGCCCAACCAAACTTTTCTTGGTTTTCCTTTGTTCCCAAGTCATGCTCTTCCACATCCCTTGAGGTAGATATGTTTCTATTGATGATGTAATCAGCATTGCTAAAATTTGACTCAAGAGCAACAAGACCTCTAGGAATGGTGTTAGTTTTCAATTGGATAATATATTTTCCAAACAAAGTCTCTCTTCCTTTCAGTCACACACACCATTGGTTCCCAATCAATATGTTGATCTACAAACTCACCTTGATTTTGTAAGAACCTTTGCACTTGAGCATCATCATTAAACACTTGCCAATGCTTGATGTTGTCAGGGACAGCTGGCCTAGTTAACACTTCAACATTGTACTCACAATAAGGTGAAATGGTGCAATCTCCAAATCTTGACCCCAACACTACCAACTTGTCAGCAAAAACATTCAAACTTCTATCATGGTGCACAATATTGAAGGAATCAAACATCTCAATTAGATCCCAAACTGCATGCTTATACTGCTTCATCCGCTGATTTTTGTAGCATATAATTTTCTTATTTGTTTGACAACTAGCTCTGAATCTCCTTTTGCAATGATGTCCTTGACACCATACTTCCATGTAATTCTTAGACCCAACAACAAGGCTTCATACTCAGCAATGTTGTTAGTACATTCAAAATTAAGCTTGAAGGAAAAAACAAATTCTTCCAAGCTAGGAGAAATCAGAATTACACCAGCACCATTTCCAAATTTGGAGCAAGCTCCATCAAATAGCAAGGTCCAAGGAGAACATACCTATTCAAGGCACTTTGACTTGATCCATCTTGTGTTCTTTTCCATCAACAAAACCAATAAAATTATCAACATCAACATCAACAAATAATACTTCATAAGAAGCATTGTTTGGGTCCTCAATTAGATGCAACATTTTCTTTTCTCCATAGAGCTTGACAAGGCTGCCTTCAATGGGAATGGTGGAAAAAGACATATCCATTTGGACACTCCCTCCAACACTTGCAGCCCACTTTCTTGACAATAACATACCCCATTTGGTAGGGCAATCAACAATCACAACATCAATTTTAAATTCCTCCCGGGATAAGATGCAAGCTGCACTACCAAACCCTTCACACAACCAACAACCAACACTTCTCTTGAGTCCATGGTAGTACACTTTCCATAGGCTGCTTGTCACTTTGATATCCAACTCATTCATGACTTCTAGAGGCATGACATTACATGATGCACGGAATCAAACATACAATTGTGAAGTAGCCTATCCTTTATGATCAAAGTTGTGAAGAATGGATCAACATTCAATTGGGAATCAACCAAGGATGTCCCCAAATATACCTCAAGTGTCTCTCCAAGATCCTCTACTGCTGGTGGTGTTTCAAGGTCAGCAATGATTTGAGGAGGAGTTTCAATAACATTTATATTTCTGCTCGAGTAGTCTTCTCCTCCTTTAATCCCAAGTACTCAAATGCTCTCTTCTTATGCTCAGGGATCCTAAGCAACTCAATGATTGGAACACTCACTTTGATTTGGCTCAATACTTGGGCTATGTCATAGGGAACACTCTTTGGAAAAACAACATTGGAAGGGAGACAAGAAGATTCATTAGATGGCATGGGATTCTTGGCAGCTTGGGCATGAGGAGGACTGTAATTTTTTCTTGGGACAGAGCTTTTGGTAGGTGTTTCTCTTCTAGGAGCTTCTTTGGAATGCTTGTGAGCAAGGGTGTTTTAGGTTTGGCTTGAGGCCCAACTCCCTTAACAACTTTGCTTCTAGTGTTATAGTCTTTCTCTTGAGCTACAACAACATTCATCAACAATTGTCTATCTTCCTCGAAGGAATACCACCATCATACTTCTTAATCATCAAAGCTCTTAAAGTATTCAAAGTCATTGTTAGGAATTTCAAAATATTGCACTACATCAACTTCAAGAGTATGAGGGGAAAGAAATACTTGTACCCATTTGATGCAATCCCAAAAAGTTGTAGTTGTCCTTGCACTTATCACTTCAGTAGATGTTTCTCCTCCTTGTGGACTTGAAGAACAGCCCACCATGCAAATATCATCATCAATACCATCATCATTATTAGCTTCACCTTCTTGCTGGTCCACTTCACATGGAGGATGGGGTAGAAAACACCTATCACACCAATCAATATCAACAACTTCTTCAACAACAACAACCCTAGCAGTTAGGGGATCAGGTAACACTCTTCCTTCACGTGCTTGAGGATGTCTATTTGCAGACCCCATGGGTCCTTTTCCTCTATCATCTGCCCTTTGATCACCTCTAGGATGATTGGAAAATCTGTCATGGTTTTGTGCTCTTGGCTGACCTTGTGAAGTTTGCCCAATTCCTTTCTCAGCTCTTGCCAACTTATATGAGATTTCTTTGACAACCCCTGCCAAAGTTTTCACAACCTCCTCTAAATCAGCACCCTTGCTAGCTTGAGGTTTTTCAGGGTTTATCAACTTTACACCATCTCTCTTGAGAGGTTTCCCAATTGCTTTGATATTGTTTTCAATTTGAAGTGCCATGGTGAAAGCTTGTCTTAGATTGGTAGGGTTCTTGTCTCTTAGGTAATAGGCTGCCTTTTTATCAAATGCATCTGCATATTTGATTAAACAAGACTCATCACAAGGCCTCAGATTAACAGGAAACCTTCTCAAAGTTTTGTTAAACCTTGTGTTAAAGTCATGGACATGATTCATTGGGGTTCTTCTTGATATTCTCAAACTTAGACAAGAGAAATCTAGGATCAGTCTTGTCACCATATTGCAACCTAAATGCATTCTTCATCTCAGTCCAAGAATCAATTGAATTATCAAGCAGAGCCTTGTACCAATCCCTAGCATCCTCTTCTAGTGTATGAATGAACAATTTAATATACACATCTTCAAACTCTATCTCAAAATATTCCATCATGTTAACAAAAAGTTTGAGATGTTGATCACCAGTTATTGCATTGTTACCTTGGAATTTTGGCAATCTATTTCTGACATCTTGTGGGACAACATTTGGGTAACCATCCATTCCTCTAAAGTCTATAGGACCAAAGGTGTTAACAAAAATGGAGGTCTAGGATGAGCCATATTGTTTGGTGGAGGTGATCTTGGGGGTGACACAAGCTGATGAGGAGTGCAAGGTCTTTGGGGCTCAAGAATGTGATTCACAAGACTGGTATTCTCTAAGTGCTGATTTTCTTGGAAAGTTTTATTTGAATTGAAACACAGAGGTGCAGATTAGAGAAGGAACTTACCCGGTATAGTAGAAGGACCTTCACTAGCTGAGGCAAACAAGTTTATGAGAGGATTGCTTGAATCAAAATCACTTGAAGAAGAGTGATAATCCTCTACCAAAGGCTGATCTCTCTCACCAATGGATATATATTTTCCTGATGTCTGACCTTTAACAACCTTCCAAACTCTTCTCCCTTCCAACTCTGAGTTTCTTGAATATGTAAACAACTTCTTAGTAAGAGTCTCTAATGAAGAGAGATCTTCTTCCTTCCAGTTTTGCAGAGATTAGCAAACACAAAGTAAATGACAGAAAGGTTAAGACATTGGTACTTATCAAGATTAGAACAACATGGAGTCGCCACTAAGGACTTTCACCCTAGTTGTGTAAATGCACTAAAATACTCTATCAAATATCTATCAGCACTGAAAATCTTGCCAAACTTTATAGATCAGACCTTCCTTTCTTTGAATTTATCAATCACAAATGCAAATGAAGTGCAACTACTACTAGAAACTGATAAAATTTAGGTAAAACTTATATCTTCACTCAATCCTTACAAATCTGATTATAAAATGATGCTTCAACAATGTATTTGCATGCAAAATTTGTAAGGGACTTTACTAGGGTTTGATATGCATTCAAATATCTCAAATATGTATGCACATGGATCAGATTGAACTAAGAGAATATCAAACTCAGAACTCTACTCTTCATTCCAATCTTATAAATCTGATCAGAAGATGATACTCAGATTTGTAATTGCACATAAATCACACAAGAAGTATTACCAGGGATCTGAAATATTGAAATACTGAATAATGTCCCCGGCAATGGCACCAGAAAGGTGTTGTTGATGGGCTAAATAGACATGGATTGGAAAATGAATCAAGCAAATCAATCTCAGCAATGCAAATTATTTCCCAAGAATTCAAAACAAATCCCCGGCAATGGCACCATTTAGGTGTTGGTACCCAGATTTAATCTCCTTCACAACTTGAGCAACATCATGGATTTTACAAGACACTCAGAGGTAGATAAATGATTTATATGTCATTTTGTAGTCAGGGGAAGCAATTTATCTGACTTGTTAGCACTCAGGATTTGAAGAAGTGGGTAGCACCTTGAAAGGATTTTGATCTAATCCTCACTATTTTAGGTTGTGCCTTTCAACCAAGGTAAGAGAACCTATATTGCAGCCTCTATTTTGTGAAGGAGGTGGAGATATCCTTATACTATGCATATTGTATGGAGATGGCCTTGGGAAAACATGATCAATTTTCCATTATTCAAACTCAACAAAGTTGTCACTACTAAATGATGGAAATGCTTTCAAGACAAGGTTGAGGCTGCTAGAGACATGGTATGATCTTGATTTGCTTTGTGCATTTTTGTAAATGGATTGTATTCTTTTGTGACACACATAATGCAATGCAGGGGTAGTATGGGGTAGGATTAGTTATTCTGAATGAAATTTTGGTGGGAGATTTTAGACAAGACTAACCAGAATTTTCCAAATTCTTTGAGGACCTTTGCAAGAAATTTGTAACACCTAAACAACAAAATGCTTCAAAGGGTTAAGGTACTCCTTCAACCAGGATATGTGTACCAAATGGAGGCCCAGATCTACACTCTTCCACACAATCTTTGACAACCTGCCACAAAATCTTGAAGCAAGATGAACCAACAAAGTATCAGAAATCTCTATTTTATCATGACCTAAGGTGTACCCAAAGGTTTACAAACAATCTCATAATTCAAGGAAGGTAAAGTGATTTTAAATCTGTTTATCTCTTTATCAGATGAAAGCTCTTCTGAATGTGAGACTACAGATGCCACTAAACTATCAACAAGAAATGAGACCATGTATGATCAAGAGATATTTTAAACACAAGACTGCAACAGGAGCAAGAAACACAAATTGAAAACATTATGAAACATAAGTGCATGCAAATTTTGCAAAGAGACAACACAAAATAATCCAAAATGACCAAATTTATCAAGTAGGGGAATGTTATAAGAACAATCTCAGAGATTTTTGATGGCTTTACAACTAAAACCAACTCAACATGATACAAATCTGATGCAAAAAGGAATTAGAAATGGTTCTCAGGTGGTTTCTCAGAGAATGGGCTTCTTCCCATATTTTCCCATGAAATTCTAAGTTTCTCGACCTTTTGCATGTCTCAAAACATGCATTATATAACTTTCAATTACATTTGATCCTTCTTTCCCAAGAAAATAATATGCCCAACATCAAGTTTGTTATAAAATTCCAACATGATTCACAGATAGGGACATTTAACAAATTTGCAACAAAAGTTGCCAGATGTTTCAAAAATGGTGAATCATTACAAATCCTTCATCATTATCCATTGTGGAGGCACAATTTTCATTCTCAGCATGCATGAGATCCCCTTTCATTTCATCATTTCATCCTTATCATTTCAAAATTTGATTCTGTAACTTTTTGATTTGATATTTCACGTGTTTGCTCAGGATGGGGCAAAAATTATTTCAAAAACACCTCAAATCTACAAATTGATCCTTAAAACCAATTGCATTGGTCCTTGCAGGCACAAACAACACAAATTTACCAAAAAATCGATGAAAAATGATGCAAAATTCACATTTCCACACTTCCTGGAGCAAAAATGGTGGCCAAAAATGAAAATGTATAGTTACCCTTGATTGCTCTTTCTCCTTCAATATGGGCCCTCCACGTGTCAAAATACGATTGGGAATGAATTTGGGCTCACTTTTTGACTTTTTCACATTTTTGGAAAAATGAAAAAAATGACTTTTTTCTCCGCCCCTCCGCCCTTGAATTTTGGTGATGACACATGGCATATGGTGGGTCCCATTGTAATCGCGGCTCAATTATGCGCATTTTGACCCTTTTTTGGAATTTGAAAAAAATTCACTTTTTTCCCCACGGGCATGCACCTCCGCCTCTATCCTTGACACATGTCATGCTCTCTATCACTAAAATTCCATGGGCTTATTTCATGTTTTAACCCCTTTTTTCACCGAGGGAAAATTTTCCATTTTTCTTCCTCAAAGCCCGCGCCTCCAATTCCTTTGTTGCCATGTGTCGGTCACTGGTTCATCGCGAAGCCACACCTCAAATTTCCACACTAATTCCTTTTACAAAAAAGGAAAAATTTCCATGTTTCCTCCGGCGGCTTCACGACTCTCGCTCTGCCCGCCACGTGTCTCCTTATGGTTCGTTATGTAGACCTGTGCTTCAAACTTCCATTTTATCTCCCTTTGCAAAAAGGGAAAAATTCCCTTTCACCTCTACCGACCCACCGATTCACTCTGCCCTCTGCGCCTGCCACGTGTCCTCCCCTTGCTCCATTACGGACCCACGACCCTTTCCTCACCCTTTGTCCCTTTCACCAAAAAAGGCAAAAAATGCCTAAGTTCTCCGCCAGCCTCCCACTCTGCCTTCATGTGAGAATGTGACACGTGTAGCGTCGTTTGAGCTTAATTTTGATGGGCAAATGACACCCGTATGACCGTAAAAAAATAGAATTTACCAGAGATGCCCGAATTTGATTTTTTCTTTGTGGGTGAAGGATTTTTTGGTCAAAAACAAAGGGAATGTGTTTTAAAGCAATTTTCGACCATGGCAAAGGATTTTTGAGGGAAAAAATGCAAAAAACGAACAAACACGAGCTCCACAGGCCGGGAAAATGGAAAAAATGACAGAGGCCCATGGATTTGGAATTTTAGGGCACAAAGTAAGGCACACATGTATTTTTCCTTCAAAATGGGGCAAAATAATAAGTTTATGAGCTTTTGAAAGCATTCAATCTGGGAACAAAGTTTGCAGACCACCAAGTTTGAAGAAAAACATTTTAGAGCATGCAAACCAATGGGGAAAGATGGGAAAATAACAGAGGATCAAAATGGGCACCAACAGACGGGCTCGAGATAACTTGGGTGACCAAGTTTGATCCAGAGGATCCTCACAGAGAAACACCAATCTAAGATCTTCTCAAAAATTGTTGCAGTCATTTTTAAAGCGTGGGGAAAAATTATACGACTCCAACGACTTGTTTGCAGAAAACGGAGCTCGTTTGCAAAAGTTATAGCCCGCTGAAATTTTTGGGCAACTGGCGAATTTTGGAGTTTTTGTGCAGGTTGGACGTGTGCACGCTCGCCAAGTGTTGCGATCGTATTGCGACACGTGGACGAATTGTGTGACGTATTAAAAAAATGGGTTTTGGAACGCCGGTCTTGGACACTCGATCTCGGACAAATGGACCCCGCTATTTACTGGCTGGGGGCCCTCAGCCAGGTTCGACACACTCGATTATGGAGGGGTGCCTTGGCCTCCTTCTCATTTAACCATTCAACCAACTTGTGTATATAAACCTCTATATTTCCTTTTGCACCATGCATGTGGGATATTGGGCATGTATTATTTAAATTATCCACGCCTTATAACTTATTTGCAAACTCCACGCATATATCTATTCATTGCCACGCATTAGTCTAACTTACCAAGCATATTTATCCATCCCACTTTGCACGCATTAGTTTGAACTGTCCACCACATGCATTATCCTATGGGATTGGGCGCTAAAACTAAACAATGCGCATCCCCAAATAAAGCGCCTATCACATAGGCTAAGGCGGCCCTCTTGCCACTCTAAAAGTGCGCCCACTTGCTATTTTGAACCCTTATCCTAGTTTTCATGCGCCCAATGTGGGATCTTAATCCTAAAAGGATAAACTAAAAGCAAAGGAGGGGAATGGAACTTGGGTGGGCCGAGTAAAATGATAAGCACCCAGCCGTCATACTAGGAGGCGCATAAACAATATAAATAGGGTGATATTCTATTTGTAATGCATTCGGGACTGTGTAGTAATATTGTAATGCTCATATCTTGAGCTAGGAGTGGAGTTTGAAGGAGATGTAAAAAGCAACCCCTATTATTTTTGACAGAGGAAGACTGTGAGAAGGTCAGAATTTTGTAGAATTCTTTGTAAAGGATTATTTTCAAGATTCTAATAGATCGGTCCCATTCAACCGGACCCGGAGACGTAGGCCTCAAGCGCCGAACTCCGTTATCAATTCTTGTGTCACGTTGCTGGTGAATCCTCTTCATTTCTTTCAGTATTTGCACAGTACTTGCAGTTTTTATTCTTTTATTAAAAATACAAAAAGAAATAATGCACAATTTTTACATCGAAAATCAATACAAAGCAAGAAAATGTGTGTACACAATTGCTAGTTAAATTTGGTTTAAAGATCAAAGTTGGAACTGTGTAAACCACTCAATGCAAGGAAGAAGAGTTAATGAGCCATTGAGATATTGTCGCGTTGGAAGCAATACAAAAGAAAGAATGGTATCCTTAAGGTGGTGGTTTATTCAAAACATCTAGCTATACATGCATGGGGTTCTCAGATGAGTCAAAGTACCTGACATTGATCTCGGTGAGAAATACAATGGGATCGTCAATGCAAGAATACCGATGAGGAGTGTGAAGAGATAAATGAGCTAAGATAAACGTGGTGAAGCATAGGGAGCTTGGATACTTTAAAATGATTTCGCAGTAGCTCGTGAAGATAATAGCTCAATCGAGTTGGGTATATGGCGAGGATCTCAATCGGAAGTAATACAGAGTGACTCGTGGATAAATTCTGAGTTGAGACCACTCGATATTTGAGCTATGTTTCAACCGAGTTAAACCATGCAGTGAGCTACACAAAGAGCCAACTCGGTGCAAACAAAGGATCTCATTCAAGCTAAAATTTAAAACTCGTAAATAAGGGATCTCAGCTACATAAGTCAAATCACTCACCGAGTCATGCAAGAGTGAGGAATGCTTAAGAGGGAGCTCGGTGTCATGCAGTGAGCTATATGGAGAGAGTTTGTTAAAGAATTGACAAGAAAATGACTCGAAGAGACTAGACAAGTTGGTTGTGAGGTTCTTTGTGGTGAAGTATTCACATGGTTAAAAGCCAATTCAGAATCAAGAAGAATATGTTTCACACAGAAATGTTTCAGCTTTTGGAATAGAGTTGCTTCTATCCTTTCATTCCTTTGAGAAACAGATAAGGGTTAGGGCTAGGAGGAATACCTGTTGAATGTTGAGAGGGTGTGCGCGTACCGTAGAGAAAGATCAGATCAACTGCGAAGAACTCCTTTTTGTCTTGGAAGGACTACCTGCAAGTAAGAATACAAGACCACCAGATTTTAATTAGACAATAAATGAGGGAGCTGCCTTAGGCCCAGGAAATATAAAACTTCCTTTCGAAGGTGGTCAGTTCCCCTGCTAATATGAATTAACACAAATGATTGTAAAATCACAATTTAATTGCCTCGTTGAAACAAGTAGAGGAAAGGCTGGTTTTGGTTTTGAATCACGGTGACCGACGCCGGTCAGTGTCACCGGTACTGGTTGATGATAACCGATATCGGTAGGGGTAGTGATTTAAGGGGTTGGGTGAAGGTTGGCTATAAGATGGCTATATGATAGCTATGGTGTTTATAAGGCTGATAAAATGACTGGGGATAGGTAATGAGGTGATGGAGAAGACTCAGAGAGTATGGGGGCTGTTCTTGGGGCAAAGTAGGGGTAGAGGAATGTAAGTTAGGTGGAGAGTGTTACCGGGTAGTGGATCTGAGGGTAGACTTGTAATTACTGTGATTCAGAAATCCAAGAAATATTATTAAAAGAACGTATAAGACTTACTTACTAGTTCCTGATGGAAAATGCAGGTTCTGGGACTGTGATGACGAAGACAGGGCTCAAGTAGGATGATCTGACAATCCAAGATGAGCTATCTCCTCTCCTGATGCTCGGATGAGTGTCACTGGACTCTGGTTATTCAGTTGCAGTCTTGGGCTTGATGTCCTTCTCTGCGAACTTCTCTCCTTCCTTCACTTGTCTCTGCTCAGCCAAGTCAATTCCGGATCTTTTCAATGACTTCTCCTTTTGATCAAATGAAAATCCAACCCCTTGTTTTTGGTTGGGAGTGGTCATTTACAGGGAACCGATGGCGGTTACGTAACCGACGTTGGTCGAGTAGGAACCGGTATCGGTCAGGTCAAAGTAGGCTATTTTTAGTAAAATAGCCAACTTTCCCTCCTTTTCTCCCGAGGGATTAGTTGCGGGCTTGGTCAAGTCATTATGAGGTTGGTTTTAGGTGCGGGTGAGGAGTCATTAGTCATGGGTGTGGATGTAGACCAAGTTATAGGTCTTAATTAGGTTAGTTTAGGGTTAGGACTAGGTCATTATGAGGTGGTGAAATGAGGTGGCAGGTATGGTGATGTGGATTTATTAATTATAGGGTAATTAATAAATAATTGTGTAAGGGTTAGGTGATGAGGTTAGGTTGCGAAATGAGATACGGGGCACAGGGGGTCGTAAGACACAAATTTGGTGTCTACATTAGCCCCTTGTTGTCGTGTAGCTTGTCTTGTAAAGCTGCACAGACAATAATAAGAAGTGGTTACCCATGTTAAGGGTATAGGTAATCCCCCTCAAATCTATCGCAGATTGAGGTAGCGTGAAATTAGGGATAGGGTTGATAAAAGGTAAATGGTGTTTATATGATGGTAAGATGGTGAGATAGGTCCAAGGAAGCAGACGCACGTTGAAATGTAGTAGTGCGACCAGGGTACATGATTTGAAGAGCAAACAAGCAATTCATAGGAAAAGGTTGATAGTTTATCCAAACAAGGGTGATATAATCTTGGTATCCAAGGCATAGGAAGTAGCTCCAGGGGATATAACGGGTAAGGTACAGGAACGTTTAGGCATGTTCGGCGGTGCGAATGGTTGGTTTGGTCGAGATAAACGTCATGGTCTTGGTCTAGGCAAAGTTGGTCGATTGATCAAGTCAAGTACCCTAATCATGCTAAAACACGAACAGGTGAGCTTGATTGAACAAAAAGCTACATGTTGGGTGGATAAAATTGTAATTTGTTGGTTTTGGGCAAGGTATTTGAGTGGTACGGCCTTGGGTCGGGCCGATTGATGAGTGAGGGCCATGGGTTGGGCCCGATTGGGGTACTACACGAGATGGTGGAGGAGCATATGTGTTATGCTTGGGCACCAGTATACCTGGTGCAGTTATATAGAGAGCTGTGGGGCTATCGCCAGATGAGGCGATTCGGGATTTGTTCCACATTTTTGTTACACTGCTGGGCATATGAGCATATCATATGTATTCGACCAGTAGGGCTGCCCCAGCAGCCAGGGCCACAGGTGATATATAGATATGGCTTTCAGAGGTGGTTGGGGGTCGTGGGCCAGCCACGAGCGGTGCTCGCCGGACGGGATGTAGCTTACTACCGTCATTTGCTAGAGGGCCTGACCGCATTAGATATTGTATGGAGGCCTTACAGAGGCCATCAGCCCCGAGGAGGAGCCCGATCACAGATGCGCTGGATCCAGTATACATTCTGGATAGCAGGACGGAGGCCAAGAGAGTATGAGCAGATACCCCTAGAGAGGGTACGACGGCAGTTGGGGCTACGACAGGATGAGCCACCTCCCCTCCTTGATACTGGGAGGGATGATGTAGAGGCCCCTTTGCACTGCCCCCTGGCACTGTTGACCAGATTGGGTAGCAGAGAGGCAGCGCAGATGATACTGGATGGACGACCTTGGGTGTATGAGGTTCATTCTTGGTTTGGTGGGCTGGTCAGAGAGCAGCGAGGATAGCACAGCCCGCACAGCAGATTTGGCGGCTATTACCGCGAGAGAGGGACCGCCTCTAGGAAGTGCGGTTATTACAGGGGCATCTTGCTATGTAGGCACATATAGGTGTATTACGAGGCGGTTAGCCCAGCGCAGTACGAGCACAACCATAGTGTACAGCCATTGTGCACCACCACAGGCACCACCAGCGGCACCGGCACAGCCATTGATTGTGCAGTGCAGTACCGCCTATTTGAGCACATGTGTACCACCACCGGCAAGCACGGCCACTGCACGGGGGTGTACCGGTAGGACAGGGGCCATTGTTATTAGGAGTCGGGGGACCAGCCCCAGCAGCTATGGTGGCACGGGCCCGTTATATGGAGGCGAGAGCGGAGGCCCGGTACTATCAGGACGTCCTTGATGGTACCGGGGCTGACTATCAGCCGTATGCGGTGCATAGAGCGGAGACCTCTAGGAGTCGAGATCCGGGGGGCGCAACGACATCTTGGTGGGTGGTGATTGGGAGGAGGCGGGAGCCAGCGCCAGGACCCGCAGGGAGAGGAGCTGAGGGTGGTGGGGAGAGTTGAGACATCCCTGGAGCGGAGATAGGTGTTTTTGTTTGTACATTGGATATAGGCACCGGTCTGCGAACCGGTTATGTATATAGAGGCCTGCGTGCCCACATATGATTCATTCATTCATTTATTCATCTGGTTGTATATACCGGCCTGCGAGCCGAGTACGGGTTGTATAGTTGATACCGGCCTGCGAGCCGAGTATATTTTTGATATGAGAGACCGGCCTGCGAGCCGAGTCAAGATTTTGACAGTTATTGCGGCCTGTGTGCCGGCTTTGTATTATCTTGAGATCACAGAGGCCCCTATGCAGGGCAAGTTGTATATTTGAAACCTTTGATATATATATATATGATGATTTTGACCCACATGGTGTATATGAAATGTTTTATTTGTTTTGTTGATGGTTTGTGAAATTTAATATATGATGAGTTTGATCCACACATGGTGTATATGAAATGTTGTATGTGTTTTGTCAATGGTTTGTTTTAGTTAATGTATGATGAGTTTGATTTACATGGTGTATATGAAATGTTTTATTTGTTTTGTTGATGGTTTGTGAAATTTAATAAATGATGAGTTTGATCCACACATGGTGTATATGAAATGTTGTATGTGTTTTGTCAATGGTTTGTTTTACTTAATGTATGATGAGTTTGATCTACATGGTGTATATGAAATGTTGTATGTGTTTTGTCGATGGTTTGTTTTAGTTAATGATAGATGATGTTGATGAAATAGCGATAATATATTAATGTGATTTTGATGAAAAATATTGGTAATGGTGTTGTGATGCAGGAAAAAGAGGCGGGCGCCACAAAAATTTGTAAAAGCGAAGAAATGGCCTAGGTTTAAGCAAAGCGGGGCACAAGACCGATATCGGTTAGGTAACCGATGTCGGTAGCTACATGACCGATAGCGGTTACGAAACCGATATTGGTTATTCCAAAATTATATTTCCTAAAAATAGAACCGCTTGGTTGGCAACTTAAGTTCTTATTTTTAGAAGCATGCAACAAGTTAAATACGCGAATGCGATGTCTTTGTTTAACGACTAAGACAGGTAATTACATGAAAGAATTGAGTGGTAAGGAGGAAAGAGACAGGTGAAGTGAGTGTGGGATGAGATTCAGAAGGCCAGAAAGACAAGTTACATTTGAAGAGGGTGGTGAACATGGCTGAACGAGGAGAAGCATCCAGCAGGCAGAGACAAGAGGGAAGACAGGTTCCACCTCACGTTGCTGCATCCCAAGAGGTAAACTGTTTGGTTGTAATTTGATTCTTACATGTTTTATGAATAGGATGAGAGAGAGTAAGTGGGTAAAGATGAGAAAGAAAAGGTGATAGGCAAGGGTTTGGGATGGGGTGAGTGTTATGGGGTAGGTAAGCAGGGTGTTCACGTATGTTGTTAGGTATAGATAGGAGTAAATGGGCAAAATAATTACCGTAGGTGTATGTTTTTAAGCAGGGTGTATATTTTTGACAGTGACCGGTATCGTTTAGAGATAACCGGTATCGGTTAGTAAACCGGTATCGGTTATCTATAACCGATACCGGTTACTGTAGGAGTTTCCAGAATGTGAGAAAAAAACCGTGGAGATTTGTTTTATTGAATAATTATGTGTCGTGTTGATGTATGCAGGCGGAAGCAGGGTTAAGGATGAATGATACTTGTGCCAGCGTTGTTGTCACGAATCCAAGCGGATGTAACACCAGCTGAATGGGCATTGATAAATCGTTTAGGGTTAAGTGGAATTTACTATTATTCACGAATCGCACGTAACCATGCTATGTTGCAGGCGTTGATTGAGAGATGGAATCCAGAAAAGAATACCTTCTATCTGCCAACAGGGGAGATGACAATGACGTTGGAAGATGTGTTCCGTATTTTGAGACTCCCAATTATAGGAAGACCAGTATATCAGGCATTGCCTAGCGGCACGGGGAGCGATAACATAGTATTTGGTCCATACGCACGAGATTTGACACAGCGAGGTTTAACATTCACTTATGGTATAATGTATGTAGCACACCCTGAGGCAACAAGGTTGGTAGTAGTATTAATGATAGCGGTGGGGTATTATGCATTACCGAGGGTGGATGGTGGAAGATTTCCAAAAGCATTGATGAGTGTTATTTGGGAAATGATAGAAATGAGCGTGACTTTCGCATGGGCACCCGCATATCTGGCAGAGTTATATAGGGGTTTATGGGCCTGCAGGCGAAAACACAGGACGACACTAGATTGTTCATACTTATTACATTGTTGGGCCTATGAGCACATAGTTTGTGTGCGCCCAATAGGCCGACCCATCGAGTCGGGAGAGACAGGAGTGCAGAGGTTGGGATTCAGATGATGGGTCCAGACAGAACAAGAGGCGAGATCCCAGGCCGTGATAGATGACATTGAGTATTATAGATAGGTATGGGAGATGGTGATGATTGCGGATATTTGTTGGAGGCCTTACGGGAACTACATGGTGACAGAGAACATAGCTGAGGAGTTGAGGGGTGTAGAGCGCTTGAGGTGGATCACAGGGCATAGGCCAGGTGAGTACGAGAGGATTCCTCTAGATCGCGTGCGGCAACAATTTGGGTTCGTTCAGGATATACCTATGACATATAGACCATACATGAGGATTGATGCCGAGGCGTATTCTCACCTCCCGGTGACACCTCCGAGAAGGGCAAAAGAGATAGCAGCCGATCGTAGGGTAATGGATGTGGGAGCAGCAGAGGCCTATAGAGTATGGTGGGTAGCAGAGCTGCGAGGTGCATGTGAGCGCCCTGACATAGCTGTGATTATAGCGGAGAGAGATCGTCTGAGGATTTGGTTCACCAGCTTCAAACACAGGTGAATGAGACAACGGGATTATTAGAGGTTTCACAGTTACGAGTAGAGAGACTAGAGGCAAGATTCCTCCACGCAAGAGGATGTATTCGTATGTTACAGGAGATGTTGGCGGATCAGTGGGAGGAACCAATAGCAGTGGCACCTTTGAGGATGGAAAGGCCAAGTGAGGGGCATCGACGAGCACGATCACCACCGGATTCGGGAGGAGGCGCAAGGGTCTAAGTGAATTTCATAGGAGTATAAGAATAAATAAGGATGCCGACCTGTGAGTCGATGATAGAGAAGATGTATTTGTTTAACATCTAAAAATGAAATATGTATGTTGTTTTGAGGGATGATAATACTAAGAATGGTTGTGTTTTGAATGTTGTTTTTGTTTGTTTTGAAAAAGGATAAAGATGAATGTTGTCAAAATAGAAATACACAAAAATATTTATATTTACAACACATGATAGGGTATGGTAGGGGATGGTCGAGCTAACCTTGGGAGACCCCATGTCTCCTAAGTGCTGCCTACATAGCCCATTGCACAAAGCAAGGAGGGCCTCAGACCGATGTAGTTCTCCCTTAGGACCAGAGAGAGGTGAATTCAGGAAATTTGGTTGTAGTTAGGCAATGTGTTGTTTGATAAGAATTTGATGTTGATATGGTAATGTTGTTGGTGTTGGTAAGGTATAGGTGAAGTGAAAGTTAGCCTACCCAAGTGGTAGGGAACCGTATCCTGATTAAGATCAACACACAATCCTAGAGTCGAGCAAAAGAGGCAAAAGTGTCCCGTAGTTTAGAAGAGCTAAACAAACCACATAATAACGTAGAATGAGCTTGAAGCTCTAGGTACCTTGCATAGATGAGAAGTCGATAGGTGAAAAGAGTTGTATAATCACAATATATCGGATATACGTCACATTCCTTGAGTTTTGTTGCTTTGATAAATGGTGAGGTGAGGTGGTAGATATGGGCGAGGGTGCTGAGAGCTTGTTACAAGGTGATTATTCTGACGAAAGAGAACCAAACCTAAATAGACAAGTCCATGACTCAAAAGTGCTTTTGAATGCGGCTTTTATTTTGTTGAATATAGACTGATCGATGCGGGAAGTCTACAAGGGATATGTATTTTGTTACTCTTGAGGTCTTCACGAAGCTGATCAATGCGAGAAGCTTCTGATAAAGGATGACTGTGTATATTTGTCCTTGAAGGGAGTAGTCTATTTATAGTAGCAGATGCGGCGTTTGTGTATAGCTGTCCTTCGGGGGAGCAGTCTATATATAATAGCAGCAATAGTTTGGCATATAGCTATCCTTCGAGGGAGCAAGTCTATGTATAATTTAGAGGTCTAGATGTTCGTTGGGCATAAAGCATCTAGTTTTGTAGGAAGTTTGACTCAAGAAAATCCCATAAGTGTTTAATTAAGAATGTGTCATTTTGATACTTTGAAGTCATGGACTAGACTAAAAAGGGGAAGGCTTCTTTAAGGGGAGGTGATAATCAAACCATGTGAGCTTGATTTGATTTTGAGATGTAGGAAACAAAGTGTATGCGGTGGTAAATGAGCTCAAGGGACGAGCGCAAGGTAGATAAGAAGTGATATAACACTGAATTCAACAGTAGAATGGTCGAAGATGCAAGGCATTAAGGGGCTCAGGCTCAGGTTTACCATTAAGCGAAGCTAAATGATAAGTGCCTGATCCATAAGTATGAGTGATAATGTAAGGCCCAATCCAATTAGGAGCAAATTTTCCATGTTTGCTCTTTTCTAGTTTGGTTACATGTTGATTCTCTTTGAGGACAAGATCACCAACCTTAAAGGTACGCTCATGAAGTCGCTTATCATAAGCACGCTTGATGCATTTTTGATAGATTTGAAGGTGGTCAAGAGCCGTAAGATGACGCTCGTCAAGAAGCTCTAATTGGGCTAACCGCTCTTGGCGGAAATCATCGTTGGTGAGAATATCCTGAAGAGATATTCTGAGGGAGGGTATTTGTATTTCGAGAGGCAAGACAGCCTCGGTACCATATACCAAAGAAAATGGGGTGGCATTAGTAGAGGTACGAATGCTAGTCCGATAAGCCCAGAGAGCAAAAGGGATGTGCTCAGGCCAATTTCTTCCAGAATCATTAACAACTTTCATGAGGATTTTGGTTAGGGTTTTATTAGAAGATTCAGCTTGACCATTGGCCTGTGGATAGTAAGGTGATGAGAAACTAAGTTTGATACCAAAGTTGTCACAAAGGTCTTGTAACAACTTATTTTTGAAATATTTTCCATTATCTGTTATCAGGCGATGAGGAACACCAAAACGGTAGATAATGTGATGGTTAATGAATTCGACGATTTTTTCTTTTTTGGTTGAAATGAGTGGAATGGCTTCCACCCATTTAGTGTAATATTTGTTTCTTTGTGATTATCCATTGGTGATGTTGTGAAGAGGGCGGATGAATCTCACCAATAAGGTCTAAACCCCATTGTGAGAAAGGCCAAAGATCTCGTGCGACTGTAGTGGATGGCTAGGAGTATGTTGAAGGTTGGCATGTTGTTGACACATAACACAACGCTTAACATATTAAGTAGCGATCGTTATTAAGAGTAGGCCAATAATAGCCTAGGCGAAGGATCGTTTAGCCACGGCAAGAGCCACTAAAATGTCCACCACAAATACCGTCATGAACTTGTTGGATGGTATAGTGATCTCGCGCCTGAGTTAGACATCGAAGGAGGATGCCATCAAAACCACGTTTATAGAGAAGTCCCCCATGATGACATAACGAGAAACACTTTTAAGAAAAGCACGTTTTCCGTTACTAGTAAGGTCGGTGGGAGAACGAGAGGTTGTAAGGTAGTCGTGAAATTGGTGATACGGGTATCCTGTGAATTAGAGACACATTATTTATCATACAAACAAGCAAATTTGAGTAAGATGGGGCAAAGAGTTGTTGGACCAAGACAAATATGTCAGAGTTAGTTGGTGAGGCAAGAATTTGTGAGGCTAAGCAAGCCATAGTATCCACAAATTTGTTAGTGGAGCGGGGAATGGTTTGGATAGAATAATGAGTAAATGAGGTTAAAAGTGAATCCACATAATGTTTGTACTTTTGAAGTTCCTCATTTTTACATTGGTAGATGCCCATAACTTGATTGACTACCAATTGAGAGTCACCGAAAATATTGATAGATTTGACACCTAAGTGTAATGACTGGAGACCCAAAACAAGGGCCTCGTATTCTGTTGTATTATTAGTGCAGGGGAAATCGAGTCGGAATGAAAGAGGCATAGGCTCCGCATCAAGAGGAATGAGAACAACACCGGCTCCGCCGTGCTGGCATTTGGATCCATCGAAGAAGAGGGTCATTGGATAGGACTCCTCCCTGAGTGAAAGAGTGGCGATGAGTTCGTCGGGGAAATAAAGATTGGTAAATTGTTCCCCAGGTAAAGGGGCCTCCGCGAGTTGGTCTGCAATAGTTTGTCCTTTGATTGACTTCTGATGTATAAATTCAAGGTTGAGGTCAGCGAGGAGCATAAGCCATCGGGCGATGCATTGGTTTAGATGTGGTTTGGTGTACATATAATGAATGGGGTCCGTGTTGGTGATGACAAAAGTTTTATGATTCAGGAGGTAGTGTCGGAGTTTGGTGGCTACGAATGATAGGGCTAGGCACAATTTTTCTACATGTGTATACCTAGTCTCGTAATCCATGAGAGTACGAATTATATAATAAACGACTTGTTCTCGACGTGCCGAGTCCCGATGTGCGAGCATGGCTCCTATAGCATGGTCAGTGGTAGAAAGGTAAAGGTAGAAAGGGTGATCATCATGAGGTGGGATAAGCACGGGTGGCTGCAAGAGATAGGATTTGAGAGCTTCAAAGGCTTGGTGACACTCTTCGCTCCATTGAAAGGAAATTTCCTTTTTAAGAAGGTGATGGAAAGGTTGACATCGATCTGAGAGTTGGGAAATGAAACGCCGGATAGATTGAAGTTTACCTTGCAAACTACGCAATTGTTTGAGGTTTTTGGGTGGGGGAATTTCTAGGATAGCTTTGACTTTAGATGGATCGACCTCAATGCCACGCAAAGAGACGATAAAACCAAGAATTTTTCCCAAAAGGACACCAAAGACACATTTCTTTGGTTGAAGCCGGATAGAATATTGTAACAGGTGATCAAAAATAATGGTTAAAACATCGAGATGTTCACTGCGATGTTTAGATTTTGCCAAGAAGATCATCGACATAATCTTCAAGAATAGTGTGCATAATGTCATGAAAAATGTAATTCATAGCCCGCCCGATAGGTCACACCAGCATTTTAAGGCCAAAGCGGCATGACATGATAACGAAGGTTCCCGAGGAGTGATGAAGGCAATTTTATGTTGATCGGCGGGCTACTGCAAAATTTGATTGTATCCGAAAAGCCATCCATGAGAGAAAGCATCTCATGGCCGCGGTGAGATCAACAAGTTGATCAATACTTGGGAGAGAAGTCATCCTTGGGGCAAGCGAGGTTAAGGTCTCGGAAATCCGTGCATATCCGAAGTCCCCCGTTGCTTTAGTGAGCAGTACGATGTTAGAAATCCATTGAGGATAGTCGATAGGCAAGATGAAGGAAACAAAAAGAAGTTGTTGAAGCTCTTCTTTGACCAAGAGGGAAATGCGTGGATGCATTTTTCTCAGTTTCTATTTGACTGGTTTGGAATCAGGTTTTAGGGTAATGTTATGGACAGCAATGTCAGGATCAATTCCTGGCATGTCAGCGTAGGACCAAGCGAAAGCTTGGTTGCGGGTACGGAGAAAGGTAGTAAAGGCGGCTTGTTCTGATGTGTTAAGGGATTGTCCAATCTTCACAATGTGAGGATCCTCCTCTGTGTGGATGTTGATTTCTATAGTCGACTCATTCAACATGGTTTGAGTTTCAGAAGGTAAGGCGCGTTGAATATAGGAGTTGTCCGCACTAAGGTAAGTGAGGATGGAGTCGTTATCCACGGCACTCAACAACATTAATTGAAGGTGAATCCTCTTCGATCATGTCTGGATACAAGAAGGGAAGAGAAGATGGGTCCTCACTATCGCGTTGATAAGTGAGAGGACCTAGGAAGATAGCATTTATGAAAAAAAAAAGGGTAGGAGGGATAGATTCAGGGTCTATCGACTCTGTGGGTGACGATGGCAGAATGGGTGATGATGGTTTGGTAGGGGTGACGTCGTCATCTTCCAGAATACAACTGACACAAGGTTCTTTTGGTGTAAGTGTTTCAGGAAATCCGAGACCACTACGATCATTGTGCTTGCGTGTAGTTACGGGAATTATTGTATGTCGGCCTTGTTCATAAAGACCAAAACCAAAGCCTTTCCAAGCACAACGAGTCAAGAAGGTGAGAGGCGAAAATGACGATTTGTCGGTATTGAAAATCGGATTGGAAGGGAACCACACCAAGAGGAGGTTCGAGGGTAACGGAGGGTGCATCGACACCCCCATACGTTAGGTTAGTGCAGCAATTAGGTGGTCCGTAAGAGATTACCTCCCCCACGTGACGTGAGTCGTAGGTAGGATGTGCATGTAACTGTCCATACTCTGTGGGGTATGGAAAGAACTAACGTTATATAGGCGGTATTCCCCAGCGTAAGGCATTGAAAAACATCTACTAAGGGGTCTGAGGTTGGGATGTTGTCTGCTGGAAAAGGAAGTGGTATTTGCGATGGCGGCTTCATTGGTTGAAGGTGTAGGTGCGGTTGAAGTGGATGGTAGAGGTGTGGTTGAAGTGGATGGTTGGGTTGGATGAATGGGTGTCTTGACTGGTACAAGCACATCATTAGGGCGATATAACATATTGCAGGTTTTGAAGGGGGGAGGATCAGCTTTTACGGTGTAGGACTTCCCTCGTACTCAAATTTTATGCATCTATGTAAGGTGGAGGAATGCATCCCATAGCCGGATCAGGCGGCCTAACAACATATTGTATTGGAACTCTCCCTCAAGGACA
Source organism: Taxus wallichiana var. yunnanensis (assembly GCA_018340775.1). NCBI lineage: Eukaryota > Viridiplantae > Streptophyta > Pinopsida > Cupressales > Taxaceae > Taxus > Taxus wallichiana. Next base: position 535,249,839 of record CM031244.1, read on the forward strand.
TAGAAGAGTTTGGGTAAAGTGCGTGGCCCTACACGAATGTTAAGGATCACGGTACCTAAGGTAGAAGTAATAGCATCATTGAATGACCGCAACATGATGGGGTTGGCACACATGCAACTAGAAGGGATATTCATTTGTTGGAAGGCTTTTGAAGAGATGATGTTTAGACTAGCACCCCGTCAATCATAACACGACGCACCCGAATGTCCCGGACATAAGTGAGATGAAAAAAGCAGGAGTCGGGATCTTGACACCAAAGTCGATAATTTCGTCTTGGAGAAACTGCAATGATGGCTGGCTTTGTACTGAGAGCGAAGTGGTTGGGGAGATAGGTTGTTTGGTGAGTGAAGCAATGTGATTGGGTGTGAGAATGGAGATAACAAGGAAAGGTTTCATTAGGTAAAACCTTATCCCTTGAAGGATTTCAATGAGAGCTTGTCGATGAGATTCAGAAGTCTGAATGAGATCATACAGTGTCATTTTTACAGGTGATTGGTGAAGTTGTTTGATCATGGTACGGTGGGCAACTCCATCAGAGACGGGGTAGGCAGGTCCATGAATAACCACTTTAGGTGGTGGTGTGATCGGGATGGCGGACGGAGAAAGAGAGGCCGCAGGTGTGCTTCCTTTAGCTTTCTCATTGTTTTTCTGCCCTCGAGTGGCAACACTAATCATGTTGATCTCATGAACACGAGAGGAGGAGGATGGTAGGGATAAGCCATGGTCTTCGAGAGGTGGGGTTGTAATAATGATAGATCTTGGTGAGGTGGGGACAGGTGGTATAGGAGAGGGAATTGAAGCTAAAGGTCTCTCCCTTCGTAAGTTGTTTTGTTTAACCTTTCTGTCTGAAAGAGGTGACTGATGAAGTATGGCTTTCAACGCTTTGCATCCCTCTACATCATGTCCTGGTGTGCGGTGGTAAGCACAGATTTTAGACTCATCATAACCTATAGGTCGAGGTTTAGATGGATCATAAGGTCTAAGTGGGGGTAGGGAAATGGTCGCATTCTCCACCAATATAGCAAGGATTTTGGCGTAAGACCCTTTGAGTGGGTCAAAGTCAGAGGAAGATGAAGCTATTGACTGGGTAGTTTTTGGTAATGATGGGGTATGGTTGATTTGTATGGGTGGTGGTTTAGCCAAGGGATTTTGATAATGGGTTTTAACTAAACGTGGCTTCTTTGGCGCAGAAGCTATGTTTAGCTGGTTAGATGATGAGGCCACCGATGATGTGGTATCAGAAAACAACCATGGAGCAATAGGAGTGATAGCAAACAAATATTTTGATGATGGAATTTGTTTAGGGTTGATAGGCGGATAGGATACGCGGGATGATGGTGTTGATATACCCTTGGATCTCTGTATGGGTGCAGAAGGCGTAGGTCGTTTTAAAGAAAACGCAGGAGGTATGATATATTGATGCAAGGTGGAGGGATGAGGTCCCAATATGGAAGGTAGGTGTGATGACGATGGTTTTAGTTGTGATAGAGGCATAGGTTGAGGAGATTGAGTCTGTCTCCTAAGTGGATGGACGACTTTATTTTTAGATAAATCTAGTTGTTTGGGTGGGTGTGTTAAACTGGGTATTGGTGAGGTCCCAAGCGTAGGGGAAGATTTGGTTAGGCTAATAGAGGTGGATGAGGTATTTGGTAGAGATGAGGGGGGTGAAGATGAGGACATAGGCATTTTAAGCTTCTGTAAACACTTCGGGTATATGGTAGAGGCGTCTGGATCGGTCATCTGCATTTGAGTAGAATATGGGGTACTCAAACGTTCCCATAGGACTCGTCTATCTTCTGAGGGATGACAATCCTCACGTGTAAATAGGAACTTTTGTATGGAAGAAATGTGGGTTGTGATTCCGGTCCACTTTGTGGGTGTGATACGGGGGTAAATGAGGCCTTGTATCAATGGGCGTTAAGAGGTCAATCGGTCATTTGAAAAGATTTAGGCGATGAAGAACTAATAGGTAGGAGGGTGTGTTTGAGAGGATCCGTCATGTTTAAAGAATGTGGTGATGTCGGTGCAAGAGGTTTCTCGTCTAAGGATGACAAAAGAAGTGGCGAGCCTTCCTCTTGTATAGCAAGAATGGTAGAAGGAGACGTTTGGGAAATAGATAAGTTAGATAACATCCGCTCATAGTCTTGCGAGGATGTGGTGTAAGAATTTTCATCTGTAAGAAGAGAACTCTGGGTGGTTAATTCCTTGAAGGGTAAAGGAACGACAAGGATTTCGTCTTGTCTTGATGGTGAGGAAGGGGTTCGGGTTCCTGCGTTAGTGAAGAAGTTTGATTCAGAATTTTTTTGATAGAGGCTTTTGGTCGGGAGTCGAAGCTGCATGGATCTCATGAACACTCTCCTCGGGTAAGATATCTTGGTTTATGTTATTGTTAGAAGAGTGATTCGGGAATGGTTTGTTGAAAATTTTCAAATTTCGGTTAGCAGGAGCATTAGGATTATCGAGGGTTATATCCCCTGCATCAACCATTTCCTGCACTATGTTTTTCAACATCTTGTAGTTTTTCGTATTTGTGTCCCTTCTCGCGGTGGAGATTCTGAAGTCATTTTCTTTGTACCAAGAAGGTATGGCGCGGGTGGAATCAAACCCGGAGTGAGGTTTAACAGGAGGTAAGGTAATGGCTCCTGCTTTAAGCAATTTTTCCAATATCACACCATAAGTTTCTCCCAAGGGAGTGTAGTTGATGGGCTCCGCTTTATACTTATAGGTGGTTTTTGGTGGGGTATTAGACGGTGGTTGGGATTTGACCATCACCGCATGCACAGCTCCTTTTGATTTCGAAGCCGTCGATGTGTGAGGATTGGTGGTGTTAGGTTTGTTGGTGGAATCTTGGTTTCAGAAATTGTGGTTTTTGTTGCACAACCGCAATTTCTCTTCCTCTAAGGCTCGAATCTCTAGTTTTAGAGCCATAGTAAAGGCCTCGTCAAATGTGCGGAAAGTTTGAATTTGGAGGGTAGGAGAGATGTGCTTAGCGCAGGCCCGCGTAAAAAGTTCGATAAGTTCGGCCTGAGGTAAGGCATATGTAAGTTGGTTGATAAGGCCCCGCCATCGTCCAACGAAATCTGCGATAGATTCGTCTTCAAATTGTCGGATGGCATAGAAGTCGGTGATAGATACTTTCTTGGCAATGTTGATGGAGAAATAATCCAAGAAAGATTGGGCTAGTTGGTTAAAAGAGAAGATTGAGTCTTTGGGTTAAAGCAACCTTTTCCACTCAAGGTGGGTCTTGATAAGGACATGGGAAAGGTGCGGAGTAGTAAGGCATCGTCATGAGCAATTAGATAGCAGGCATGCCTAAATGAGCGCAAGTGTTGTTGAGGATCCTCCTTACTATTAAAACGAGTAAATTTTGGTAATTCCCATTGAGGAGGATATGAATGAAGGGGGACAGAAGGGTGGATAGGCTCCCGACAAACTTGCTCGTATGTCAGGGCGCTACGACTTCCTGAAACAGAAGCCTCCATATTTTGCATTTTGTCCATCATTTGTTTGATTAAATCATTAGTTGGATGAGATGATGGTGCGGTTGCGGTAAACGGAGGCAGATTGGGCCAAGGGCCACCACTAGACAATGGTGGGGTTAAATGTTGATAAGGTATGGAGGACGAATGTGTTGAGGCGACCGAATAGGGATGTCCGATATAAGATGTTGAGGTCACCGGATACGTGTGTGGAAATGAAAAGGTGGGTGGAGCTTGAGAAGGAAAGCTCATGTGGATAGGTGGCAGAGAGTAAGTCATGAAAGGGCGATGCAGAGAGACGAGGTAGGAGCAGTCGGCGGTAATGATATGTGGGGCCCAAGATTAACCAAAGGAAAGCCAATCATGCCGTATGAACCCCGATGAAGCTTGCTGGATTGGGAGGCGGGGCTAAGGATGCGAAGAAAAGCGGAGTTATCGGGTGGAGAAGGAGATAAATGAGCAGCTATACTAATAGGCATGCCAATAAGGAGTTGACCATCGGGCGTACGGTCAGGGGCATGAGACAAATAATATTGTACAGCGCTAGGATTAGCATCCAATTTTTTTTGCAAATTCCTTATCTCCTACGGGGATTTTAGGAACCTCACTGGTGTCTGTAGGGTTCCCCATAGAATGTGAAGGGGGTGATTCGGGAAAGGCACGGAGCGAGGCATGTGAAACCATGGTGGTGGCTTGCTTTTGAGTGATAACAACCATGGACAAGAGTACACAGTAGGGTTTCAATCTATCAGGAACAGAAACAGACTTAGAATGGTGAAATTGGTAGTTCTTTGGTAATTACGGGGGATTGTAGAAGCGATAACCGATATCGGTCTTTAATCGATGTCGGTTAATATGTAACCGACGTCGGTCAAATAACCGATGTCGGTATAATAGGACTGGTATAAGAAACTATAAGAAGCTGCTGATTTGAGTTTTTAACAATACTTAGTACATCTATCAAACTATTACGAAGTGATCTTTGTTAGTATAAGACAGAGAAAGCAGAGCTAAAAACAAGCAAGATGTACACGCAAATCCGAGAGACTAACCCTAGGATTAGTTTTAATTATTGTGGGCTTATGCCTTTAGACGCGAGAATGATGTCAATCCTAAACAAAAGACTTAGGGAAATGTCAAGTTTGTTTTGGCTTATAAGGTTACCTCAATCAGGCGGAGGAATACCGCGGAAAAGGGGGGATGTTTTGAGCTATTGTGTTAATTATGAAGTGATTCGGTATGTGTTGTGCGGTGAAAGTAAGATTAATTTCTGTCAATACCATGGAAATCACCCCATGTGTACGACACTGTTACTTAATCTACGTTCACTAGAATTGAAAACAACAAGCAAGAATGTAATGCACGTGTTTTAAACCCAAATCGAAAATGATATTCGATGAAGCAAAGAAGATGACTTTCACTAATGCAAAGCTGGGAAAGCAAGACAAATTCTTTTACCAAATATAAGAAAATATCGTGTGAAATTTTTAGGAGAAGAAAACAGCAAGTATGCTCCTTATATGAAAGCAAGCAAGAAAGAAAGAAACCCGAAATGGGTCCCACCGGGCGTGCCAAAATGTTTCACACAGAAATGTTTCAGCTTTTGGAATAGAGTTGCTTCTATCCTTTCATTCCTTTGAGAAACAGATAAGGGTTAGGGCTAGGAGGAATACCTGTTGAATGTTGAGAGGGTGTGCGCGTACCGTAGAGAAAGATCAGATCAACTGCGAAGAACTCCTTTTTGTCTTGGAAGGACTACCTGCAAGTAAGAATACAAGACCACCAGATTTTAATTAGACAATAAATGAGGGAGCTGCCTTAGGCCTAGGAAATATAAAACTTCCTTTCGAAGGTGGTCAGTTCCCCTGCTAATATGAATTAACACAAATGATTGTAAAATCACAATTTAATTGTCTCGTTGAAACAAGTAGAGGAAAGGCGGGTTTTGGTTTTGAATCATGGTGACCGACGCCGGTCAGTGTCACCGGTATCGGTTGATGATAACCGATATCGGTAGGGGTAGTGATTTAAGGGGTTGGGTGAAGGTTGGCTATAAGATGGCTATATGATAGCTATGGTGTTTATAAGGTGATAAAATGGTGGGGATAGGAATGAGGTGATGGAGAAGACTCGGAGAGTATGGGGGCTGTTCTTGGGGTAAAGTAGGGGTAGAGGAATGTAAGTTAGGTGGAGAGTGTTACCGAGTAGTGGATCGAGGGTAGACTTGTAATTCTTGTGATTGAAATCCAAGAAATATTATTAAAAGAACGTATAAGACTTACTTTACTAGTTCTCGATGGAAAATGCGGGTTAAGGCTGTGATGACGAAGACGGGGCTCAAGTAGGATGATCGACAATCAAGATGAGCTATCTCCTCTCCTGATGCTCGGATGAGTGTCACTGGACTCTGGTTATTCAGTTGCAGTCTTGGGCTTGATGTCCTTCTCTACAAACTTCTCTCTTTCCTTCACTTGTCTCTGCTCAGCCAAGTCAATTCGGATCTTTTCAATGACTTCTCCTTTTGATCAAATGAAAATCCAACCCCTTGTTTTTGGTTGGGAGTGGTCATTTATAAGGAACCGATGGCGGTTACGTAACCAACGTCGGTCAAGTAGGAACCGGTATCGGTCAAGTCAAAGTAGGCTATTTTTAGTAAAATAGCCAACTTTCCCTCCTTTTCTCCCGAGGGATTAGTTGCGGGCTTGGTCAAGTCATTATGAGGTTGGTTTTAGGTGCGGGTGAGGAGTCATTAGTCATGGGTGTGGATGTAGACCAAGTTATAGGTCTTAATTAGGTTAGTTTAGGGTTAGGACTAGGTCATTATGAGGTGGCGAAATGAGGTGGCAGGTATGGTGATGTGGATTTATTAATTATAGGGTAATTAATAAATAATTGTGTAAGGTTTAGGTGATGAGGTTAGGTTGCGAAATGAGATGCGGGGCACAGGGGGTCGTAAGACACAAATTTGGTGTCTCTGAGAATAATTTCAAGTGGGACATCACCATGGACCTATGTCGAAGCTCGAAACAACAAAATAAAGACAAATTAAGTTAACATTGGTGCATAACTTGGTTAATGGAGAATCATTACAGAGCTGATTGAAAAATAGAGTGTGTGAGCGAGGTTGAAGAGTTTACAAGAAATGGTTTGCATGGATACATCGCGAGAAAATGGAATGGCTTAGTCATTGGGTCGGGTTCATAGAAAGGGCAACGTCACAGAGAATGATGGAACTCATTTAAACAACTCACCAAGAGATGAACAATTACTTTGTTGCATTGGAGCTTGAATTTGAAAACGAGTTAAAAATGGTGGGTTTACAAAGTTTGGGGAGCTCAGCATAGAAACTCACTCGACACAGAGCTCTTTGGGAACGAAGCTAGGTCGGTAGGAGATCTCATTGGGTTTTATGGTGGAGATCACACATAACTCGGTGAAGATCACTTGAATGAAAGGAACTAGGGTTGGCGAGTTACAAAAAAACCAACTCGAGGCAAGGTGAGGTGAATATCGCATGCACCAAGCGAGTGTGGAAGAAGACTTGGTCGATTCGTAAGAAAGAATGAAGATTAGGCTCGCCAAGGATGAATCAGCAATGAGCTCATGAAGGGCTCACGCCGAGTCATTTGGGAATGGTGGAGTTGGATGTGAATGCAAATAATTCATTGGAGAGCTCAGTAACCAAGTAGCGAATAAGTTGAGACAAGAATGGAGGTAAGCCAACTCAAACAAGGGTTAAGCTCGACTAGGAGAGTGGTCATGGAGGACGGGTCAAGTAGATTTGTTGAGAAAAATCTCGGCGATGACCTCAAAGGAGGTTCATGGGAAATGTCCGCATGATGACGGTGAGCTTTTCGAACAAAAGGGGATCAATTCTTACATCCGAGCTCGGCTACACATAGCGGTGAAGGAGCTCGAAGCATAGTGAGATCGGTTACATTGAGTGGTGAAGGATCTCATCTGAGGTGAGATTGTTTGGGAAACCAATCAGCTCGGTCAATGTGACGGTGTGGAGATTGGACCCAACTCGATGAGTTGGCTCGGTGGCCTGAGCCAACCACCGAGTTAGGCTTTTTTGGCCTTTTCCTCATAATTTTCCCCTTTAGCACAAACCGGTCAATAGGGGCCCACCAAAATAGTAATTAATTTAATATTTTTATTTTAAATATTTTAATAATAATATTTATTATTATTATTTAAATATTCTTTTAATTAATTAAGGATAACTAGGTCAACTGGGCATTAATGGCACATGATGGAAGCTTCTCAAAGTGGTTCAACCAACTATAATAAATGAACCATCATGTACCTTCAATTTAGGAAGGAAATTTGTGACTCCTTCTCTCTCTCTCTCGAACTTCTATAAATGTAAGTTGGAATCTCATTCCAAAGGGTTCCAACAGGTCAGATAGGTTGGACAATTAGACATCTTAGGAAAGTGTGTATTTTTCAAGAGTCCTCTCTCTTCTGCAAGTTGTCCTTGTATGTTGAGGGAAATTTTAAGCCTCCTTTTGAGAATATAATGGTGACCATTTCCTCTTCTGAATGTATGATGCATTGTGCATGTTGTTGAAGTAATAAAAGTGTGTGTTTTGTGACTAATCTCGGTCCTTTCATCCTTCTATACTTCTTTGTGCCTTTTCTCATGCTTGTAGGTACACTGTGCAAGTTCACATTTCTATTACAGGTTCTTGGAGCTCTGTTCTTATCAAGTGGTGGAGTGTTGCATGAAGTTGAGTTGTGGTGTTTGTTCACCCTTCTCAAGTTCATCCTTCTTCACTAGAAAATTGATAACTTGTTTTTCTAATTGAGTTTAACAAAGGGAACATGTGCTTCCTAGTCTGTGGTATTATGTACCCTCTCTAAGTTGTAGTAGGTGAAGTTGACTTGTGGTGCACACACCCTCTTCAAACTAACCCTTCATGAGTCTTACAAAACCCTTTATTTGGTGCATCACCATCCCTAGTATAATTTCATTTCTTGCAAATTTATTTCCCTAAAACTCATGAAAATGTTAGCATAGGTCTAGATAACCATTTTATTGCACTAGGAGTAGTACAACATCTAGTTTAGGAAGAGTAAGTTGGCCTTATCTAGAGGTTCACCTTGATCCCAAGTCCCACAACTTGAGAGGTGATCCCATTTGTCCCAATCACATCAAATGTCCTATTCACATTCTGGCCATTCAAAGGGTGCAGTGATTTGATGACAATAGTCTCTCTAGCGCGCGTAACTTCGACTTGTGTAGTAATATTCACATGTACTACCTCAGGTTTTGGTTCCAACTTTGACATCCACTAATTTTCCATGGCACGTTGTATTCTAACCATCCATGTGCCCTTGTTCTATTGTTTATGTTGCTTACTAATATGCTCATATAAGTTCGAGCATTCCTCATAGTTATGATTCTTCCCACAAAAAGAACAAGTAATATTCTAAGGGCATTCACGCCTGTAGTGGTTAGGATATCCACATGTATAACACATTCCACAAGGAAACTCACCTCATCCACCACCATGGCCTTGGCCCCGAATCCACCATGGTATCCTCGACCTCTGCCATGACTTCCTTCAAAGTGTCCCTCATTCCGATCGTAGTGCCCTTGGGTGTGATCACGATCATGGTGCTCACTTTTAATTTTAGATTTATCCAATACTCCTATCTGTCACACACCAATATCGATGGCATCATGGATCTAACCAATCAACCTATAGTCTTATGTATTGTGAGTCATGGACGATGTAAATCTTAAAATAGTATGATATGTTCTTTCTAATCATGCATTGTAATAATGGGCAACGGCTTGCATCATGGTCTATGTTAGAGTAGGTATTTACCTTAGCTCATGTTCACCTAGGTACATTATTTACCTTTATTGTATTTATCCTCACCCACTTATGTGTGTGGATATTTCTTTTTATTTATTTAGATATTAGGAGATATTATCTAGTTATTAGGTATAGTTCTTTCCTTGATCTATGGTATTGACTAGATCCTTGATGTCTAGTTCTCTCATAAATCTATGGACTTGACTAGTTCTTTGATGACTAGTTCTTTCCATGATTTATGGCTTGATCTACGACCTTGGTGGTTCTTAGATTGTTATTCCTTACCTATATAAGTAAGGCCCATTCTCATTGTATTTCATTGAGTTCCATAATAATATATGATATTGTTGCTCATTTTTTGCAAAGGTTTATGTAAAGTTATTCTAGCAAATTGCTTTCGTCTTATTGATCGTGATGTTTGATTAGCATCGTGTTCTTAGCTTAGGCACAACTGGTTATCGTTCCTTTTAGTATAAATGACATATCTCACAGTCTAGCAACAATGAACGTCTTAACATGTAGGTAATATTATCCTTAGTGTTTCCTTCCACTTCACAATCTGTACACTAAATCCGGTGCACGTTTCATGTTGAATGGCCGATAGTTTCTCAAACTACTTCACCATGGCTACAATCTATGCTTCTAGGAATGGGCTCACTCCAATGTATATACTTATAACTTTCTCAGCATGTAACATTGCTTCAAGTGATTCGTGTGGGTATATATATGTCTTATGTGACAATGCCCTCCTAAACAGTGTGATCAAGCCCCTAACGAACCACTGTGCATGCTAGCTTGCATGGATATCATATGAAATCTTAGACAAAAGTGTTTTGAAATGGGCATCATATTACCAAACACTCTCAGTAGTGCCCTTATTAATATCCTTGAGCACGCTTATACTCTTATGCTCGAACTCAAGGATATAAAACTCCTTAATGAAAGCATCCTGTAGTGTAGCATAATCTACACAAGTATAATCAAGGTCAAATTTCATGTACCAACTATGAGTGTGTTTCTGTAACGTAGTTACAAACTGAATTTCCTTGCACTCAGAAGCTGTAATCCCTTTTGCATGCCATAGTATCTCACACATGTGCACATGCTCAATAGCATCTTCTATTCCCTATAATCTGAAAGATGTAGTGACATCTCCATGTAAATATTCGGGGTTAGTGAGGACCCCGCCCACCCGATCTAGAACCTCATGTGTTACCTTTGTTTCTAGAACCACCGGATCCACCATAACTAGATCCACCCATGCCCCTTAATCCTCCACTTGTAGCCAAAAGTGGACCAGTGGATGTACTACCCCTTATCCCAATAGTGGTACTAAACTGAACTCCTATAGTCTGCGAGGTGGTACTACTCCCAGAAGTGAGTCCAAAATTCTGTGCACTTGAGTTATGTTCCAACAATGTGCCTTAAAAGGTACCTCCAAATAACAAAGAAGACATTTGATCGGCCATAGATGCACTTTCTACTTGGTCTATGGATGTTCTTACTCCCAAACTAGCTTGGCGACTCTGGTTGTACTAGATCTTTGGAAAACCAAGCGCAAGGACTAGGTTTCCAGGTAGATTTAGATTCCTGCCCGTGGCCCATGTCATCTCTACTGGCATGCTCCCATATGAGGCTGAGGAGGTTTCCCTATCATGCTTTCCTAAATGGGGGAGTTCCAGATGCTTTGTCTCCACACCTTCTATATGAGCTCTAAATCCTTGTCAAGTCATCTATGTCCTCAACGCCATTATTTCTACAATATCATGCTTCTTCTCTATCTCCCTCTCGCATGCCTCATTATACTTAAGTTTTCTTTCTTCTCTTTGCCTCTCTACCGCTAGGTTTCCATCCTTCACCAAACTTGCTCCTACCCCCACGCATGGTAGGGTTTAGCTAGCCATCAGATTTTCTTCCAAGTTCAGGGTTACCATCAATATTTTGATCACCAGTGGCATGCCTTACAAATAGGTTTCCCTAGGATAACGTAAAAATTTGAACTAAGCCATCTCCGAGAAAGAGTAAGTAGAAATTGAGTAATCTAAAATATAGCTATTTAGAACACCATGGAACCAAGTGTCCACAACACGCGTCCAAATCTAACTAACATCATAGAGGGCCTACAATTATTCATGAATCTAGACAAGTGTACTATACATCCATTTCCTTTTAGATGCATAAGCAACTAGCCACTTGTACACAGCTCTATCGAAATATAGTAAAGAGGCTCTCGTATAAACAATCATACAAGTTCGCTCCACCCACGCACATGCATCAAACTCAGATCCAGTGTTGAACCTCCAAGCATATTATTCTTCCAGATCTATTATCCAATCCTCAATACTTGTTAGGGTCAACCAGTACGTCTTCATCACGAAACATCTTGAAAACAACTGAAAAATATGTCTCGACAACGGAACTAATGATGCAACCTAGAATCTACTATAGAAAACCCAAGCGCGCTAGTACATCACTCAGCCTGAGTGAGCACTCACCTAAAGTGCACAAAGGTACTAGGCCCCTCTTTAGAGTTGCTTGTGTAGGATGTTAGTGTGATGATGATAATACATATTCAGATCCATAACTAATCATAAACATTTCACAGTGCATAAACCAGATCTAGATCTTAGAGAATCATGAACTAAACAATAACTATAATAAGGCTAACCATACAAGAACTAGATTCAGTTATGTCTAACACCATTATCCAGCCAATATACTCCATTACATTAAACATTGTAAAACACATAAGCTTCTTACACTATAAAGTATCTCCATGAGTCATGCGTGCATTAAGTTCAACAACATAACTCTACAATAATTCACACACTCTAAACTACACAATTCAATACATATTTATAGAGGTGGGGACTTTCCCTTCACCACCCATGCACTTCTCAAAATAGGTTGCATGCTAATAATAGCCATGTGCCTTTACAATGGCTTGCACAACATGCAAGTGTTCTAATAATAGATGTCATATAGTTAACTCTAAGAAGAAATCCTATTATTAGCCTAAACTATGCATGGCGCTTAACAACTGCTTGTTCCCAAAATACCATTGCATGTAGTGCAAGTCTTCATCTCTATGTGTGCTCCACATGTTATCTCCAAAAATAGCCCTTATCCATAAAAACAGCTAAGTCCCAAGCCAAAGTGTTCTAGCGCGTGTTTCCTTTCCTATCTTTCTGCACCTACAAATGTGCCTTGTTCCCACATGCACATCCTTTATGTGTCTTATCCTTAGAGAAACATTATGTCTCCTCAATAAATACAATGCTTTAATTAAGAATAAAACTTGGGAATTAGTCCCTCTTCCTCCTAAAAAGAAGCATTGAAGGCTCTAGATGGTTGCATTCAATCAAATATAACTCTACTAGTAAGGTTGATAAATTCAAGGAAAGATTAATTGTTATAGGTTTTACTCAAAGACCTAGTTTCAATTTTGTTGACACCTTTGCTCTGTTTCCAAAATAAGAATTGTTATAATTTTTCTAGCTTAACTTCTTAACATGGTTGGGAGATTCACCAAATGGATGTTAAAATATGTTTTTAAATTATGAATTGAAAGAAGAAATTTACATGCATCAACCTTTAGGTTTTGAATAACTGACAAAGAATTATTCGTGTGTAAACTTAAGAAATATTTGTATGGTCTTAAACAAGCTCCTAGAGTTTGGTATGCTAAGATAAATAGTTTCTTTCATGATCTTGGTTTCTCTAACTGTTTTTTTATAATGATTTATTTTTCAAGTATGAAAACAATCATGTTATCATTATTTTCTTATAAGTTGATGATCTCTTGATTATCATTAGTGATACAAATCTAATTCTTAGAATCAAAGAGAACTTAAGACACCATTTTGAAATGAATTATTTAGGACTACTAAATAGTTTTCTAGGCATGGTTATTTGTCAAAATCACAAATCTATTATTTCATCTCAATCACAATATGCTACTAATCTTCTTAAAATATTTAATATGATTGATTGTAAGCATGTTTCTATTCCTATGAAAGTTGGTGTTAAATTAGATCCAAAACCTTCTTGTGATAAATATAATCCAAATTTACATAGACAACTAGTTGGTAGTTTGCTTTTTTTAACTATCACTAGGCCTGATATTTCCTATGAAGTTGGAATCATTTCTAGATTCATGCAGGATCCTCATGAGGACCATTGGAAAATGGAAAAAAAATATTTTAAGGTATATCAAAGGTACAATTATTATAGCTTGTGTTATTATTCTTATGTTAATGTAATTCTATTTGGTTATTACATGATTATGACCAAATTGGTGATATTGTGGATAGAAAGATCTACTTATGGATATTTTTTCAAGTTAGGTGTAGGTGAAATAACTTAGAACAACAAGAAACAATAAATATTATCTATCTCTTTATTGAAGCGAGTATATAAATGTTATGGAAATAACAAAAGTATCCATGTGGCTCAAAAGACTATTGGAATAATTTCACATGCGCTTCAAAGGAATCACTCTAATTTTATGTGATAAATAAAGTTGTAGTGATCTCGCAAACAATCCATTCCAACATCAAAGGACCAAGCATTTTGAGATCTATATGCACTTCATCCGAGAAAAATTTCTCAATGGTGATATAGATCTCAAGTTTTGTTCCACTAATGAGTAGGTTACAAACATTTTTACTAAGGTTGGGTGTTGTAAAGTTCTGAAAATTCCATGCTATGTTGGGCATTTCAGATATTATCTCTTATGATCATGTGGATGACGTTGATCTCCACCTCTGAATTAGCTGAGCATGTGTTGTTTAGCTCTTATGATCATGTGAATGATATTGATATTTACCTACGAATCATATGAGTTTTGGAATTTTAGAGCCGCCCTTAGGGGGAAATATGAAATGGGCATGTTACATGTTTTTTCTTGTGCGATTCCACCTCTTAACGACTTGAATGCATCAAAATGGATACTCCGAGACTATATTTATGTTGTTTACGTAAATTTTCATGTTTGTGAAATTTACCTTTAATCCCGAGTGAAGCATTAGATATGAAGAGTTTATTAACTTCATAATCTTATGTAAAGCTTCATCCTTAATCAATTTATCTTGATAATTTATAAGTTTCCTTTGTATTGCATTTTTATGGAACCCATGGAACACTTCTTTGAACCATGAAGTAAAATAGTGTCTCGCGGCTTCTCTAAAACCCGCAATATGTGTACAATTATTTCCATCTTGTATAATTCCATGGGACATTGTGGTATTGTATTACGAGTTAAAAACCTATTGGACATTATTGCGGTGCACCACAAAATTGCAAAACCCACAGAACAAGTGTTTTTTGGATGCTAGCCTAAAATCACATGTTGCTTTATGGATTGTAATTCCTTTTGTACCAAAAGGTGTCTTGGCATGAGGAACAAACTTTGACATGTGAAATAAAATTTCCATATTTCCATACTTAACATTAAGGGGTGGTGTTGGGTTTATAAGAATAAGTGAGAAAATACTTATTTAAGAAACCCGCCAAAGATTGTATGTTTTTGGTTTATATATTATATTTAAAATATAAGCATGAAGGATCCACTATTGCTGTCAAAAGTGTTTTAAAATGTAAGAGTGACCCAAAACAGGTCACCCACCTTATATAAAATGAGGTGATCTCATTAGAGATTGGTTATGGTTGTGATATGAAAAATATCAAGTGTAACATATGAATGCGAGCAATATGTGCGAGTTGATTATAAATACATGATGCAAATGATGTAAAACTCATGAGTGTATGTATGAGGTGGTTTTTAATCCCTTCCTGAAGGTGTAACTATAAGTGGATTTATGGAAATAGTGGGAGTGTTGGGTGAAATTTTATTCTCAATAAAGATAAGTGATTTTCAATGGGGTAAGGTTTTCCCACTTATATCTTTTGTCAATGCGATCATTTACTTTCAGTTCATGATGTTTACATTATGTAATCTATATTATAAGTATATAATTACATGTTTTTTATTACTGCACTTCATAAACTATAATCTTTGGCAATTTATATTGTGGATTTACAATTTGTAACAATATTCATCCATTAAATTTCCTAACACATTCAACTTGAGTGAGCTAGATAGTGAAGTGGAGATGAGTAGATAATTGATTTTTATTGGATTAAATAGCTAATTAAATTAGCTAAAGGGAGGCATGGTATGTTTTGAGTGTTGTAGAATTAATTAATTAATTCTAAAAGTGGGATATGTGTGAATAATGGATTTAATATTATTTTTGGATGTTATAATGCATAATGGGTATTTTTAGGGTGTCTACATGTATCGGAACACACAACACTTCGTCACAATAATTCTTGATCTAAAACTTAGTAAAAATTTATTCCTTCACTAAGACCTTATGTCCCTTTTATAACCATGACACCTTGTAAGGGCTAAGATGCACCATACTTTTCATTCCCAAAATTTTAACCATTTTATAAGAAAATAGGTTGTCTATGTTGTCATTGTCAACAATCGCCTCGCAACATTTTCCTCTTGACTTGCATATTATTTTGAATAAATTTTTCTTTGCATCAGCTTGTCCTCCGTTTTTAGAGCCCTTGGAAATATCTTCATCATCATCAAGGATTCTCCATAATATGGTCATTAAAAATTATTAAAGGATCTTAAATAGTATGTATTTTCATGCACCTCATGTGTAATTAGTTTTTTTGCATATTTCGGTTTCCTCACTTTGCATATTAGGACCTTCATATATGTGATTCCCTACTTATCCATATTTGAAAGATTTTTAGAGACTCATCTTACCCTTCCTTGACTAAATCTTCTACATCCCCGTGATAGGTATGTCATTCCTTCTTCTCGTGCACTACCTTGCACATGCATATGCTCTTTTTTCACTTTCCGTCTTGTGGATTTCTATATTCTTAACTATTACCTCCTCTTTCATGAAAATTTCGGATTCATCTTTAAAACATTCTCTAACTCTTGTGTGCAAATTTATCTTTAGCATTTTCGAATAAGCTGGTAGACATCCTCTACTATCCGAATTTGTATAGGACTTGGCTCCTTTTAAATGACAAATATTAAACCATTAATATATCTTGTGAAATTTTCTTGGTCAACTTTTACATTCCTATAATGAATCATGGTTCAATATAAATCATTTGTATAATCTTTGAGTAATATCTCCTTCTACCTTATATTTTGTAACTTTTTGAGAAAGTTCATTTGGGAATCTATATGTATGAACTTTCCTTTCATCTTAGCTACCATTGTATCCGGTGACATTTTTATCCTTTCAAATTATTTTGTGCTCATTTTGGATCTCTTTCTACCATAATGTTGCATGTTATTTCAACTTAGTCTCGCACTACATTTAATCTTTATGGGTCATTTATTCCCTCAAACTCAAAGTATTCCTCTATGCTAGAAATCAAGTCTACTAACAATTTTAGTTTCAATATTATCAAGAAATATAGAATAACCATTCTCGGTCCTCAAACAGCTTTTGAGTTATTTCTTAAGATTCACGCTTCACCATCCTCTTCTTCTCCATTTTCTTCACCTCCTACTCATTCATTTTGACTTTGAGAATCTTGAGCCGCAAAGCCTCTTCATCGTTCCTCTTAAAAAAAAACTAACATGGTCCTCATACCCATAATATCATTCATAACTTGTTCAAGTGCACCCATGATTGATCCATTTGCTCCATATTCATTGTCATATCCTCTCGATGAAATTTTCCTTCTTGATAATTTTCCTCATGCTATGTAATCTACTAGTCTTCCCACTCTCCCAAATCTTCCCTCAAATTTGTAAAACTTTATATGATACCGAATTGATAGTACACTAGGTTTAAACAACCCACCATTGTAGAAAAATATACAACTAAATTTTCTAAAACATGGATTCCTCTATTAATTTCAAGCCTTACCAACATCTGAAATATTACTTCCTTTAATAAGGTTCTTATAAAGATTATAATAGATCCATAAGATAATAAAATGTTTGTGTGTTCTTAGGACTACTTGCAAACTTACTTTATCCTTTTTGGCTTTAGATTGAATCTTCTTAGTCTTCCTCTTCACATTTCCTAAAAAAGTAAAAGTCCCTAAAATGATATGTTATTTATGCTTTTATACTCACTTGTTCCCAATATTCTCCTAATTGAATTTACTTCTAGAGGTCTCTCACTACCCGCACATATTCAAATTTGAATTTTGATTAATAAATACTTTGAACTAACCTTACTTTTAGCTATGCAATTGCATGCACCATGGAAATCCTAGTGTTTGATGACGATTCATCTTAGGGATCCATGTCAATTGATTAACGGCCTTAGTGGGCCCCTCAATGACACATCACATGTCCCTTACAACTGATCCATATTTAATACCTTTGTTTCCCTCTTGGTTGGTTATCATATTATGCATTCCATATGCACTTAGTTTTGTGCACAATCCTTAATAGATCTGCACACTTATTTTGATTCCTCGCAAAAATACCATGTTGCTAATTATACTGACTCTACCCAAAATTACCATGTTCCTAACCCTCATCAAAAATTTACATTTTATTATTTTTTTCTCAATATACAACTCCCCTACACATTGGCTAACTATTGCACAAAACTATTGTGCACTCTCATGCAATTGAAACTTCATTGAGCCGCACAACCTTTTCTTCATATCCCTTTTTTATCTTGCACACACCAAAAATAAAGAAAAAATATAAATATTATGCATGATAACTAATGTTCTTGTGATAATCCCACATCATCTATGAGATTGCTCCATTCCATTTTTTTTGACATTACACTCCGCTACAGATGAAAAAGAATAAACATTTAGTATTGCATTGCATATAAGCATATTGGAATTTTTTCGGACTACAAATGTTTACTATTGATATTAATATACCTAGTACTAGAATGGAAAAACATTAAACAAATGTTTGATAAAATTCAAGTATTATTGCTCATATTGAAGATATTTATTACACTAGTGTCTTTTGAGAATACGTTCAATTTTTTAAAGCAACAAATCATCCTATTAAATACATAAAATGAAAAAAATGCAACAGATTTGCGAGAAAGAGATTAGATAATAATAACACAAGATGAATTATATTTTCAATAATCTTCCTACAAACTTCATTACATACACTCCCATATAAATAGGAAAATATCCTTCTTAAAATATAGGAGGTGGCTATAACAATTCAAACCTCCTACATGAGTTTTTGTAACTCACATCCCCTAAATACATATAATTGTTATTGTTGTTTATAACAACTAATAACAATTTACTAACCTACTAATAACTTATATTTACTTGATAATAATTACACATGTAATTATTATTCACACATATAAACTAATGGAGCACTAACAAAGTAATTTCCTAACATTCCCCTCCTTAGTGCGAACATGGGGAAAACCTTCCTTTGTACTTGCACCTGCTTTCATGAATAGGTGATTTTCACAGGATGATCACAAACCCGATAGATGGTTTTACATATAGTTGACCACAAACCAAGAATGGTGGTTTTACAAAGTGGAGTACCACAAAACAAAAAGGTGATGGTTTTGCATATGGTTTACCAACAACCAAAAGTGGTGGTTTTGCAAAGTGGTTTACCACAAACCAAAAAATGAAGGTTTTCAAGTGGTTTACCTATAACCACATCATGATGTGCCAAGTACTATTATCAACCCTCATCACATTTCAACTGCAGGGAATAACATAGGAATTTTTTTGAATATTGTTGCTCATACATACATAGAAAAAGTTGACATAAAGGAAATGGAACATTGAATCATGTTCCCCCTCAATGTGAAATTTTCACTTATTGAAAATAGGAACACTACAAACTGAAGAAAACACACGTGTCACCAAACCTTCATGCACCCCCATCATTGGTGGTGACGAGAGTTCACTAATTGACCTCCAACCTCTGATTCCTCCATCCTCTAATTTCACGTTGCTAAATCATCCTAATTTATATTTGAGGCTCATGATGCAAATATTGATGATGAAGCTCTAAATCCAACAAAAAAATAAGTATTTTGATGATAACTTGAGAACTGTATCTCCATTTTACAAACTGTAAAATGCATCCGAAAATATGGTATTAAGATATTTCCATTCATGCGAGAGAATAGATGGTGATTTATATGGAATCACTTTGGTGATTTAGAAAAATCATTTGCAATTTTCCCTAATCGTTTGCTATTGTGTCGGAGATCCAAAATCGTTGGTGATCACTATAAAAAATAAACAAATATTTCCATATTTGTTTATTTTACACATGTTTGAAGTTGGTTAACTGCATATTATGAAAAAATTGAAGAAGCGTCCATGGAAACTACACAGGATGACTAAAACACACATATTTTAATATGAGGAATGAATGAATTCACAGATACACGTGTTGCGGGAGGAATTGTTCCTATCTCGATGAATATTGGTCGTAAATTCATATAAAAATGTAAGTGAAAATTATTTATCAGACCAGACTAAAAGCCCTGGTTCCTTCACATTGTCTCTAAAATAGCAACACAAAAAAAAACAACAATGGAGATACAATTGATATTAAAAATGCCTCTCTATTCTAAAACCTGCATATTCTTTGAAAATCTCCTATCATTTTGGGGAAATAAACAATAGGGTGTGGGTGCCCCTCAATTCATATTAGAACTCCATTATTTCTTGAAAATCTTGCTTTGATACCAAATGAAAAGAATGCAACAGATTTACAGAAAGAGATCAGATAATAAGAACACAATACGAATTATATTTTCAATAATATTCCTACAAAATTCATTACATACACTCCCATATAAATAGGAAAATAACCATCCTAAAATATAGGAGGTGGCTATAACAATTCAAACCTCCTACGTGAGTTTGTTGTAACTCACATCCCCTAAATACATATAATTGTTATTGTTGTTTATAAAAACTAATAACAATTTAATAACCTACTAATAACTTATATTTACTTGATAATAATTACACATGTAATTATTATTCACACATATAAACTAATGGAGCACTAAAAAGTAATTTCCTAACATAAAATTGTTAGGAATAATTCACCATTACAAATAAACGGTGTTGCATCTACTAAATGAACTTTGAGACAACAAAAAATAATATGTATTGTTTGGTAAAAGTTAACTAAATGTGATCAATAATAATAAATACTCGTGAAAAATATATGGTTCCTCCATGATTTGAGGCTTTTCAAATAAATAATTCCAGTAAATGTCTAAAGATAAGTATTGTTATATACAATACCTCTACATTCACTACTTTGATAAAAATGTGTAACAAAACCCATACCAAAATAATGTCATGTTGAATATATCTATAGCTTTAAAAGTTTTTAACATTTTTTTACAATGTAGATGTGTAAGCGTAGGTGACTATCTAAGCACGCAAAGGGAAATATTAAATAAATTCACCTTCAATATGTGATTGGTCGTCGATCATCCGTTGGTCCATTGGTGAAATTGTTATGCTCTCAAAGAGTCTACCAGGATCAATCTTTTCCTAGTCAAAGGCCCAAGGCATATTAATAAGGGATGAGACCGAGATCGTACCCAGGGAAACTTTAGTGGAATAGATACCCCTCAAACCTTGCATCTAATCTAAATAAGACTAGATTAAATCAAGACCTTCAACAAAAAAATGTGATTGGCCTCGTTTACTTTTCTTTCTTATCACTTGTATATGACCATTACAAGTGGGGGAGTGATTAATGTTGTGAAAAAATCCTCCCTAAACCATATCTATTGAATGTGTTATTATAGAAAAAGTAAAGTGGGCTCCCTATGTTGAAAGAGTTAAGTGGCCTCTAAATCAAATAATAAAATCTTTTTATGTAACAAATGTACTAGCATTGAAATATGAGAACTCATGAATTAGTGGGATCTCCATACTTTTCCTTTCTCTTCACCTCCTTAACAACCTCATCGCGAGATCCCATTTTTTCATATATTTATTGAAGGTTTTGGCAAATTTCATTCTCCATTAACACTTGAAATGAGGATAATAATTTCTTCTTGAGAATGTGTATGTAAAAATTGAGTTTCTCAACATCCCATCACAACTACCTCTATGTTTAACTATGCCATCTACTATACCATAAATTTACCCAACTTACAAATAACACAATTTAAAACATAATTGAAAATATAACTAAAATAAAGTTACCATGCATGGAGGTGAAGGCGGTCGTGTTTAACAAGACCTAGATAGATGAGTAGAGTCGATAATAACCAAGCCTCCATGAATCCCGAGTGAGTTTTATAATAGCCTATCTAAGACTTGGTGACTAGTTTTGATGATGTGAGACCTTCATATTGGCTCGCACTTTCAATGACCCTATCAAAATAATGAAACTTCATTTGTAAATGAGGGTTGATCGACTCTTTATCTACACCATCTCTCAACATGAAAATCAAATGTAAAAGAGGGACTAGTAAAACAAAACATATTTTCCCTAAAGATTATTGAAAACCCTAAAAAAGGTGCATACATTTTATCAAGCTTGGAAATTATTCCTTCTAAATCACATAAAGTAAGATTTTTCTATTATTCAAAAGTTTTTACAAATATTTGCTTCCTCTTATTACATATAGTAAGATTTTTCTATTATTAAGAAGTTTTTAAACCTATAATATGTTGATATAATCAATACTACACTTTAATTATCTTGTAGCCATTAAATTTGATGGACTTTTATGATTTTCAAGAAATTTTTAGGTGACGGTAATTTATCAATATTTCCCTTCAAAAATACAAATATTATTATTTATAAATTACTTATATAACATTTAAAATTTTAAAAATATTTTATGTTTATTTAACTATTTGTAATATATATTTATGCACATTAATATAGTTTAGAAATCTATATAAAAATGATAGTCATGTTTTGTTATGCAAGTTATAAGTGGCAATTATTTCAAATATTAGCTAATATTTTATGACTAAAACCATGAAAAATGTCTAAATGATTGTCAAATTTAACTCCAATCCCTTAGTGTTATATCCCTTAGTGTTATCTTTTATTTGTTTAAATATTTTAATCGAAGTATTATGGTTGCATTTATATCATTTGGTTGGATAGCCTCATTCCAACTCAAATATACTATTCTACCAAAAAAAAAAAGTTACTATAATTGTTTTTACTATTCATGTTTATACATGGAAATTTATTTCATATTAGCTACATCAAATGGGCACACAATCAGATTTTCCAGTATATTTAGTTTTAAAGAATTGTATGTTGCGTAAATATACTTCTTACATGTATAGTCTACTTCAAGTTTAACACATAGCCACTTTTGGGAATTTGTTTTCAAGATAGGATCCTTCTCCTGTTTTTTTTTTGCAATATAAACATGTGTTCATGGAGACATACATATTTATTTGTCCCTATTATCTACGAAGAAGTTGGGTGCGTATATATATATATATATATATATATATATATATATATATAGCATGGGTGTCTACATAAAAGAGAGTGCCTTCATATAGATTTTTTTATACAATCCTCTTGTATTCATAAGAGAATATTTATCAACAATATGTTGACCTGAAGTTTATTTACGTCTATTATATCTCAATTGATGTGGTTACTAGAAATGGGACATCTACTACCTAAGTATTTTGTTATATTGATAATGTTATAATAGTGTATACATTTATCATGCTCGATTAAATTATTCTTTCAAATAATTTCTTTATCTTTAATGATTGAGTAAATTTGTTTGATTAATAAAAACAATATTATATGCACTTTGAATGAATATTGGGAGACCCTTCATAATTTTAACATAGTGAGCATATAAATTTAGGTTATTGTCCTATATACTTCCTTGGAATAAGTTAGATTCCAAGATCATAACTTTATTGTTGTTTCTCAATCTCGGTTTCTAATAATTTTCTTAAAAGATGTAACATGATTGATTGTAAACCTATTGAAAATCCTATTAAAGTTTTTATTAGACTTGATCTCAAACTTGCATGTGTCAAAATCCAACCCTATCTTGTATCAACAACTTATTGACAATTTAATCTACCTATTTATTATTAGGTCTGCTATTTAATTGTAGTAGGTGTTGCTTCTAGATTGACCCGAATTTATATGATGGTCATTGAAGATGGGTGTTTTTAAAAAACTATCATGATTTTTCTAGATATGTCAAGTTTTATTGATTTTTTTATTCTAACTATGTTGTAATATGATAGATAGAAAATATTATTTATATATATTTTTAAGTTTTGATATAGGTGATATCACTTGAAGCAACAATTCCAACAGTCTCTATCTAATCTACTAAGGTAGAGTAAAAATAGTTCTATGGATGTAATTAAAGAAGCCATGTGGCTAAAAATACTATTGCTATAAATCCATATGGATGTCAAAGAAAGAACTTTACTCATGTGTGATAGTAAGAGCTACACAATCCTTGCAAACAATCTAGTTCAACATCAATGAAAAAACATATCCAAATTTATGTCTAGTTCATTTAAGAACAAATCGTCAATGGTGAAATTTATCTCCACCTTTGAATCTAATGATCATGTGGTAGACTTTGATATTCACCCTTGAATATAATGATCATGTGGAAGACTTTGAATTAAATGATCATGTGTCATCCTTTGAATCAAACGATCATGTGACATATTGTGATCTTCACATCTAAATTAGTTGATCATAAGGAAAAATCTTACTAAAATATAAAGTTACAAATATATTCATGTGGCCCTTAAATTTTGTGAATGTTTGCATTTTTGAGCAATGATTGGAATTTTGGAGTTTCCATTGAGGGGAGTATACATGAAAATACCACTTCCTAACGATTTTTTTATATCTTCCTTTTTCTATACTTCTTCTATATTGTAAAAGAGATTTGTAAAAATCACCTTATGCGATTGTGTAAACATCACATATGTGAAAAGTACTTCCCAAAGGCTGGAAGCTTTGGAAAATGAAATGATGCAACTGAAAGAAGAAGTGCAGCATTCGGCCAATCAAAAAGGCAAAAGGAAGATGGATGAGGATACTGACCTTGGCAATAAGCAAGTTGAGGACATCTACAAAAAGCTAAACTCCTTGGACAATCGTTTGGGGAGAGCAAAGGATCGCCATGATCACAACATGGCAATTTTTAATGCAATCAGTGATTTCCTTGAACAACATGTTCGTAGCGTTTCTGTGCTTAGTGAGATCCTAGACACTCTTTGGGGAACGGACAAGGAAAGCAGTCAAACCATAGAAAATTTGGATGCTAAGGACCCCACACACATGACAACGGTGGCTCTTTTCACCTCAGTTGCAAACTATTAAGTCCAAAATTAACAGAGCTGCCAAGAAGTAAAGGAGGTCTTCGTTGCAGATGTTGCTTTTCATCATACTTTTGCTATTTTTTGTTGTTTTTGGCTACTTTGTTGTAGCGCACGCTCTGTTTTACTTTTCTTTAGTAACTCTCTTTCGGTTACTATTGGCTTTAACGCCTATTATGGATGTTGATCCTTTTTTGTGGAACCTCTTCATGTTTTATCTGGATTTTAGGCCCTCTATGTAAACAGGGTATAGTCCCTTCAAAACTATTTACCAATAATAAAAAAACATCACATATGTGAAGTTTACTTAAACCAATGAAGCATTGTGTTATAGATATTCCTTATTTTATAAAATAATCTATGAAATGGTGTAATACTTCATACATGTACTTATTGAGGAGGAACGTGGGATATGTTTATTAGATTATCCTTGTAGACATGTTATCCTCAAATCATCCTATATGGTTTAAGGATTTTAACTACTTTTATATACATTTTTTTACCTTGACATGTATTTCCACTAAATATTAAGGGGTTTTGGAGTAGTAATATTTGTGTGGACACATTCACATGGCCACCACATAAAATACAAACTCTATCCTAGGTTTTTTCATAAACTTAGAACATAACATATATTTTAACATATAAACAACTTTTATAAAGTTATAAATAATTAAACTAATTAATTATAATTAAAAGTGAAATAGTTTAGTTAAAATTTTGCAACCAAATCACACACCCTTCAAATATGGTGATATTTATTGGGGATCACGGTCATGCAAAATGTTTAGCATGACAAATTCAAATTTTTGTCACGAAAACCTAGTCCTTACGTGAAAATCCCTCTACTGGTCAACGTAAACTTGTCCTCCATCTAACTCGGTTGTTATGTTACCCTCATAATATCTAAGATGGATGTGCTAATGTGATTTTAAAGTGTGTTTCATGTGCAGGGAATTGAATCATGAATTTATTCGAGACCACTAAGAAGGAATTGCTCCTGGAGGCTCAAAATGGCCTATTTTTCAGGTTTTTTCACACTAGTAGACACCCCTTAGAAGTTGAATGTTGAGGCACAACCCACCCGGGAGTTGTGCGAGATGAGCTATGAGATGCATGGAATTTATTTAGGAATATTTATGAAATATTTGGAGGTTTAGGAACATACTCTGTAAAATTAGGTTTTCAGTGTAAGGAGTGAAGGGTCAAAATTGGAACCTGAAATTCCCGGATGATTCTAGGAGCTCCATAAGCAATTAAGAGGAAATAAATAGGAATTTTAAATATTATGTAATTATATACATTTTTAATCATCACACTTTTCACAAGACCTGATTGTTTCTCAAGACAACTCGTTCTTGGCATAACCACCCTTTTGTCCCAAAGACAAAGGAGGAAATTTTGAGAGATACAAGTATAATTGAAGCCTAAAACCTATCCAATTGTTTTTAAAATGGTCTTAGGAGTCAAAATAATATAAAATTTCATATGAAACACCATCTGGAGCTTAGGGAAGTTTGTGTTCAAGTTTTCTATTGTGCGGGTATGCTTCTTGTTGTAGACACAAAATTATGCACTTTGGGTAATTATCTAGTCCTGATTACATACTACTATGCATATGATTCATAAGTAAGAAAAGTAATAATCAACCCATGTCTTTGGCCACCTTTCTTTTGTTCTGTTGTTACTTTTAGTCTTACATCCTTACTTTCTTAGTCTGCATTTTTACTCTTCGACATTTGTCATCCTAGACACCAGTGCCCAACAAGGATGCCAACGCCAAGCACCCTCATCCCCTCTGTGACCCCATGTCCTCTTTGTAATTTACTCACACTTTTTAGGCCCTTTCCAGCTGTTTGATCATCTTATCGTTTTGGTAGTGGGCCTTTTTGGGGTTAATTACGAAATTGAGGCAAGGGAATCATATCAAAATAAAGTTATGTGATCATAATAAAGGACAAAGGACTAAGCATTAGCTATCACCACCTAAGGTTGCATCCATCAAACCATATAAGAGATCCATTGCATCCATCTAGCTCCATCACAAGGGCTAGTTTTTGGCATCACATTTCATAGGATGGAAGTTCTTTCTATACCATGCACACATTTACTACATTCTACATCTAGCTACTTGCTCATTTATCCTAGTGTGATTTGGAATAAGAGAAACCTAGGGCACAATTCCAAACACACACACATAGAACTATATTGGGTATGAGATGTAGTGCAGTGCTTAGTCCTAAGTTCACCATTATGATAGATGAGGAAAGTCTGACCCCTCATTCCGCATCTTTCTTTTTTTGAGATTTTATGTCCATTTGAGGGTTTTGCAGGTTCATTATTCATTGTAGGTTTCTAGCAACCTTGGTGATCTTGGTGCGACCTTGGATCTATCAAAGGAGACTAAAGGAAAAATATTGCGACACATCAAAGGAGTTTTTCTAAGCATTTTCACATACCCAGTGCCCAAAAATAGGTTCGGGGTGCTGTGGGTGCCTTTGTTCCTCTCTAGGTGCCCCAATCCAACTTGTTCCTCCAGTTCTACATTTTTTGAGCTCTAGTAAAGACGATCAATGCTTCACAGTTTCCTATTCTTCAACTCTATACATTCTCTAGAACTCTACGAATCAATTAAGTCTTTTTACTCTCTCCTCGCAATTAGGGTTTCATTATTTATTGTTTAGTTTTCTTAAGTGTATTACTTAATTTATTATTCATTTACTATGATCTTGCATTCGGAGTTAGGAATGTAAAATTACATTTTAGCTTAATCATTTTTTTGAACTCGAACTCAATCTTTACGTTCCTAAGATCTATTTTTATTGCTCATCTTCCTAGGGTTTTATCATCATGAGTATCTCTATTAATTATTTCTAGCTCATTAACCTGAATTAAGAGATAAAATTAGAACTCTATTTACTAACACTCGCATTCTGCTAATGTGCATCCGGATTCGATATATCAAACATTTTCCAAGGCATTTTCTCAACGTATTTATTTCCGTCTAATCCTCACTCTAACCTTTCTATTTTTTATAATGATCCACCCTTGCATATCATGATTCACATTTATAATATGGGTATTAAACGTACTTTAATAGATGATGGATTTGAACTCAATCTATGCCCCATGTCCTTCCTGTAAAAGATTGGTCTTTCGGCTACTAATGTTAGTCCATCATGTCTTTCTCTTCATGCATATGATGGCTCTATTTGTCCATGCTTAGGTCACATTACTCGCTTATTACGGTTGGACCCAAAACTCTTAACACAGTCTTATTTTTCATTGACTTCCCTATTTCATACAATTGTTTACTTGGTCGGCCATGGATTCATGCCATGCAAGCGGTTTCCTTTATCGTATATCTTTGTGTTAAATTCCTACATGAGGGTATCAAATATACTATTTTTCATCGGGTTTCTTTTAAGAGACCTCTTGGAAATTTGAGGTGGAAAATACACGCGAATATCCCGAAACTGGTTTCATGGTAAAGGCAAATTTTTAGGGGTTTATATGCAAATTGTTTGCTTGATTTTCAAGTGGTGTGACAAAAAGGCTACAAACATGTGACATGAGATCTTTTGTCATGTGCCAACAAACTTGTTATCATGTGACAACAAACCTCCTGTCGCATATCAACAAGGTTGTTGTCACATGACAACAATTTTTTTGTCGCGTGACAACAACCTTGTTGATGCACGACAGGAGCTTTGTGGTCGCACGATAACAAGTTTGTTTTCACACGACAACAAATATTTTATCGTGGCCTATAACCTTTGTCCTCATTTTTCGTGTTAACAAAATCTCTATGTCATGCATCAACAAAATCTTTATCGCATGTCTGCGGCTTCCACACTCTGTCGTGCATCAACAAACTCTCCTTGTCGCGCATCAACAAACTCTCTGTCATGCATCTGTAGCCTCGCCCTCCTGTCGCGTGTTTATTATACTTGATAATACATATGCCCCCAAGTGGTATGAGTGAGCTAGTAGTGTTCTACTTGGTGAATAATATAGGATTATATAGGGGATATTTTCAAGGGTAGGTGAAGCCGACCCCTAAAAAAATTAAACTATAATTTTTAGGCGAATAGGTCACTAACCCGCACTAGAAAATTCACCTTTTCAATTTTTTTAAAAATGGAATATTCACCATATTACGAATATTCGCCACTAAAAATGACCCTGGTTTTCGTGACCCTCACCCATACAGATATTGTGACCATGATCCAAATACTACACTTCCTACCCCAAGAACTAATACTCTTTGATGAGCCTGACCAA
This sequence comes from Taxus wallichiana var. yunnanensis, assembly GCA_018340775.1. Classification (NCBI taxonomy): domain Eukaryota; kingdom Viridiplantae; phylum Streptophyta; class Pinopsida; order Cupressales; family Taxaceae; genus Taxus; species Taxus wallichiana. The sequence goes on from CM031244.1 coordinate 535,278,775, forward strand.
TGGATACTTTGGATTATTTACCAAAACTTGAAGGTGTCATTTGCATGCTAGATACTCTCTCATCTATGTCATTAACTCCATATGCTACCACTACTGCTATGATTCTTTATCAGGGGCCTGTCCATTATGTGGATGTCGATTCATCCCCTATACCTTCACATGGGCCATCTCCATTAACACACCCACAATTTACATGTGCACTTTTCATGAATGACTCTTATTGGGGACATATTCCATTAAATCCTACTTTATCTGAATCTATATGCACACATGATGGGTTAAATCAGCTAGGATTTACAGTTGATGACATATTTCCTCTGCCTTATGATCATCATCTCTACCATGGGTTTGTTTGCATCCCCATGCTTATGGACTTCAAGTCTTCTATCTCATGGTATTTCTTACACGTGCTCCCTATACTTCTCCACTCATGTTGGGACAGTCTTGGCTTGATTACATTGGGGGCACGTTAGATCCGGATCATACTGATATATCATTTCCCATGCCATTTGGTCATGTCTTCATTTGCAATGACTCATTCCTTGGTTATTCACAAAACCTCACTTGTTGGTATGCACATGGTTTTCCACTACCCCCATTCACTGATGAGGAGTATGTTATGGGCATGTACAAATTATGCTTAGATGGTGCTTTACGCGACCAACTTGACACTATTTCTTATCAAGTTTCTGATCCAACACCTATTGATTTTGACTATGAAAATGACAATCTTTTCGATGACATTACTTGATTATTCTCATTTTTGAGACACTTGGGGCAATTATGGTTATCCTCCCCCTCGACATTAACATGCATATTATACTATCATCACATCACACTTGGATCTTTACACTTAACATACATACTCAAACCGTCGGTACCCAATGATGCACTCTAGTCCCACGGTCCATACTTGAATCTGAGGGTATACATATCAAATGGACCTCATCACACTCACATGTTCAATCATTCAATCCTCTTACCATGCAACATTCCTAACTAGTGCCTTCTTCACACATATCATGATATACGTTACATAATCACACTATCTAACATCATAATCACGAACCTCATGATATACAGTTTAGGCTAAATCATCACCTCATTCTATAAATCCACGATTACTCATCCACATGTCGCATTCGATATCATCTACACATCATCATTACGCACTAAAAATCCACGCTTTTATTCATCAACTCTTTTTAACACACGACAACACATCATTTAGAACATTTCTCAATGATGCACTCTCGTTATGGTTCATTTTTAATGCTAAGGAGCATAAATAAATGAACCTCATTGCATGCATACACATCCAATTTGGGGGCATGCTTCTCCTATCATTCACATTACATTCCATTCTTCCTCTTTCACAACATACTACATATCTTGGTTGGATTTACTATTACTTACTTATGCTTTTACATGTACATCTTACTACACATGGTAGATAGATATCGGTATGTCATTATATTTATCATACACGCATGTGTGTTCAATTTACTTTCTATTTTTGATCGCAGACTATACATATCTACACACACATGGATGCTTGGCGTAATACCTATTACCATCCCACGAGAGGCTCTTGGGGCATCCACTTTCGTACACTACATGTGTTATTGTTTCATTTTGTTTCACAACACACTACTTTATCATATTATACACACTTTGACATAATTTTTATCTTTCTAATCTGCTAACGGGTGCTTCATGTGTAACATTTGTTATGTAGGACTATTTTCTTCTATGGTTGTCCGATACACCACTTGCCTTTGCTTGTCATTATTTGTGAGATTTTCCCTATGTCTTGTTTGTTATTTGATTACTTTCGTCCATTATGGACTTGATTGTCTTACGACATCGTGATTGGTGTCCCATGTTTACAACCTAATTTTCATGGTCTACATTGTCTTCTTGTGTGTTTACTTATATCTTAGCTTACACATTTTTTGTTTAGCTTACATTTCATCTTATACATGCATGTTTGTATTTTCTTGTACTAACTCTTATATCCTAGCCACTTTGTTTGTGTGTGGCTTGGTTTCTACCAATCACATTCCCTCCCCCATACAGGCACACTTTCATCACATCGATCGGTCCTCTTTTGGGCCGCATACTCCTTCAACAACATCGCATGCACCCCAAATGAGGGGGCATCATTTGATTGAATCAGTCACCCCATACAACGTTACACAGAACATTATGGTACTGGTACAAAACAATTTTCAATTTTGGATAGGGATCAAAATCATACTTGGGTCCTTAGCACAATGGCCTTCCCTGGGTGCCAATAACTGGGGGCAACTACACAATTTTTGGCATGTCACAGAGGCTTTTGATAGGGCAGAGAGTCCTTTAGCACTTGAAATTTACACAGAGGATTTTATAGGGCATATGGTCCTTAGTACATGTGTTTATACACACCATCTAAAGTGGTGTTATAAATTGTGAGAAACAGTTAAAAGGATTAGAGGATGACACTAGACTATTCTCCCTACACTTCTTCCATTTCATTGGCATGAGATCACTGAAAAATCAATCATCGACATCATCTACAGGATCCTTTCTACACTCTTTCCTCATCACGGATCAGGTGCACATGTTCCTTTTTCACATTTTTCATTTTACATACTCCTTTACATGATTTTTACACATATACATGTGTATTTGACTACTTGTTGATTCTCTTTTGTAGGTCTATCTGTATAGGAAGCGGTAGTCAATATCAAAACAACATCATCCACATGATTGCAACAATATGTAAATCATGACATATACACATGTATTTTCCACCCTAGGTTCATTTTCATCACTTTTTACACTTTATCCTCCTTAGCATCCATGTTTCACTCACTCTACACTTTGTCTAGTCCCTACACACACTTGCATCATCGATATACATGGTTATCGGTACACATCTCTATCTACAAGTATGTTCCGAGCTTTCGCTCAAAAAATAAATAAAGCTGGAGGAAAATGTAGCCACAAAATCACACACTTTAGGTAATTATCTAGTCTTGATTAGATACTACTATTCATATGATTCCTTAGTAACAAAAGTACTAATTAACCCATGTCTTTGGCCACCTCTCTTTGCTTTTATGCTACTTTCGGTCTTACATCCTTACTTGTTCAGTGTGTATTTTTACTCTTCAAAAAATTTCATCATGGACACTAGTGCTTAGCCAGGGACACTAGTGTCAGGTGCCCTCATCCCCTCTGGGCACCCATGTCTTATTTTTAATTTACTCTCACTTTTTTGGGTCCTTTCTATTCATTTGAGCATCTTATATTTTTGGTAGGCAGCCTTTACAGGGTGAACTACAAAATTCAAGCAAGGGAATCATATAAATATAAAGTTGTGTGATCATAATAAAGGACCAAGCACTAAGCATTAGCTATCACCACCTAAGGTTGTATCCATCAAGGCATCTAAGAGCTCCATTGCATCCATCTAGCTCCATCACAAGGGACACAAGGGCTAGTTTTCTACATCACACTTCATAGGAGGGAAGTTCATTTTATTCCATGCACACATTTACTACATTTTACATCTATCTACATGCTCATTGTCCAACAGTGGAAAAGAGAAACTTGGGGAACAATTCCACACACACACAAAACTACATTGGGTCTGAGATGTATTGTAGTGCTCAGTCATACGTTCACCATTATGATAGCTGAGGACAATCTGACCCCTCATTCTATATCTTTCTTTCTTTGGGATTTGATATCTATTTGAGGGTTTTAAAAGTTCATTCTTCATTGAAGGTTTCTAGCAATCTCGGTGATCTTGGTGCGACCTCGGAGAGATCAAAGGATACTAAAGGTGAACATCTTGTGATACCTTAGAGGAGGTTTCTTGAGAATTTTTGCAGACCCATGCACCCAGAAATAAGTTCGGGGCACTCACGGGTGCCCTTGTCCCTCTCCATGCACCCGGTCTAGCCTATTCCTCTAGTTCTACATTTTTTGAGCTCTAGTATGATGGTTAGTGCTTCACATTTTCATGTTCTTCAACTCTGTGCATTCTCCAGAACTCTATGAATCAAATACGTCTTTTTACCCTCTCCTCACAATTAGGGTTTCATTATTTATTTCTTATTTTTCTTGAGTTTATTACTATACTTAATTTATTATTCATTTATTGAAATCTTGCATTTAGATTAGACATATAAAATTACATTTTAGCTTAATCACTTGTACTTAGCCAATTTTTTCTTGACACATGTCACCTTTTAGCTTTATGATGTAATTTTGTGTCCCTCTTTTCCCTTTCTTGAGGAGCCATAGGGGATACCAAAATGTGCCCCACCTTAGCCCTCTTCTCTAGTCCTCCATATGACCCGAGATCAGTTATACGAAGTGATAATCGGGATAAATTCATCTCCATCTCCTCACGCCACGCGGTAAAAAGTTTCATCATATAGCTAAGGGAACATTTTCTTTTCCCCCTTTTCCCAATTCTTAATGGGATAGAGGGGAAACAAAAATATGCCCTTGCCTAGCCCCTCCTCGGGTTCTCCATGCAACCAAATTCTAGCTCCCACGTGCCAAAGCATGCCTTTCTCGATCTCTCTCATTTCACACCTCGCGGTAACACTTGTCATGATCTTCTTGAGGTGAAATTTTTTTTCCCCGTTGTCCCCATTCCCAAGGGGACATAAAAATTCACCCCATACTCAAGCCACTAAAACCCTACTTTTAAAGCACAATAAAATTTCTCACCCATGAGAAAAAAGTAGATGTTGAGGTAACTTAAAAAAAAATTAACTTACTTTCAAGCTTATTTCTTCACATATTTCAACATTTCTGCCATTTTTGAAGTTGTGAAACCTGAAAAAACATCAGAACATAATATTCATGTTTTCCAACACGTTCCATACTAGCCATGACTGCGAAAATGAAGCTTTTCCCATGACTCCTCATCCGAAAACTGATTGCACCAATGTTTTGATTGATTGCTCTTATCTCAAGCTCCTTATGATCAATGAATCTTCAAACCTCCATTAATTTATGTCATCATAGAAGTAGGACTGAAATCCTCCATCCAAAAAATTTCCTTTTTATTTTCAAGAGTTCCAGTGGCGGATAATGACGAAAATTGGAGCACGGGATCACGGTGGAGAGTTGAATCCAACAATGGAGTTTTTGTTGCAAATAGATGCTAGAATGAATAGTTACTAAAATCAGATTTGTGCACTCACATGATAAAAATGGAAAACCTCTAAAAATTGCAAGCTCGATCACTCTGCACATCCGGAAATAGTGCAAAATGAAAAGTCGGGTAAAATAAGCAATTTTCCCATAATAACGAGTTTCATAAAAGCAACTTTGTTAAATTATAAACTTGCTAAAAATGGTAAAGAATCATTAGTGGAGATGAATTGAGTGTTTTAGAAGCTTCGAGAAGGCCAAATTTGAGCAAAAAAGCCAAAATTTCCTAAAATAGTAGTTCTAGTCCTACCTACCAAAAATAGAAAATTTCGGTGCGAGAACTTTTTGGATCCATTTTCACTCATCTTTCTAATTTTTTCCATTCTAATAGGGTTGCAAGGTGGTTTCATAGCTCAAACAAGTAAATAATCTCTCCACAATGATATAAGATCACCATTCTAATCACAATTTTGTCAAAAAGAGACAGATCATATCGAGGCACTATAGGTGAAAGTAAAAAAATGGTAAGGATAACAACGAGGTTGAAGAGGATCAAGATCTTAATTCAAATTATATTAATCAAGAGGATGATCACCATAAGATTGATGAGAAGGATTCTCTGTGATTAAGGAAAGAAGAGGTCATCTCAGGAAATGCATACCTCATGAAGTGTTTCTAAACACTTGATCTATGCTCGATAAGGAGCTCACATCTTACAAGATAGTAGAGGTAGATTTTGCAGTATTTTAGTACAATGTGAAAGAAAATGACATGGGAATCATTATCATTCATTCCTTTAAGTTCCATCCAGGATCAATCTTTCTATCAAGAAAGGTCACCTACTTCCATGAGAAACATGTGCATAGGAGGTGTATGAGTTGATCTCATTCAAGAAGTGTTTTGGAGCCAAGAAAGGAAAAGGTATGATCTTTGTTCAAAGCACCATAGTCATAAGAATGAGCAATCAAATATATTCCATCCACTTGGTAGTGTTCCTAAACACTCACCTCAAACCTTGTGGTGTGGTCATTTCCATCTCCTCATGTCATTCCAACTAGTGGCCACTTCTCAAGAATTTCATTTAGGGGCCATCCCTTTCACCCGCATATGAAGGCCTATTTAAATAAGTGAGGGAAAAAATTAGGAGGTTTTTACATCATGGAGCTGGTTTGTTATCACTAATGTCAATTGTGAAAGCCTAAGGAGTAGGAGAGTGATCCTTACTCTCACTGTGAGACCAAGAAAGAATCATCATGAGTGATACCCGTAGTCATCTCGAGTCATGTTTGAAGGTATCATAACAATGTTCCTAAACACTCATTCAGCAATCTGAAGTTCACGGGAATCTTGTAGAAGGAGGAGATTGTGATCACCATGCCTCAAATCAGCAATTTCTTCATCAACAATAGATCAATGAATCTCTTCCCTTTCTCCCATCTCTCTCTCTCTCTCTCTCCATATTCTAATTTTCAATTGAGAATGTACTTTTGCTATCTTTTCCGACTTACTTAAGTGATGATAAAATATTTGTAAAATGTAAAAGTACTCTCTCAAATTATAAAATAGGTACTTAATTTGTCTATTCTAAGGAAATTGAAAAGTCACAAGTGATGGGACATGAAGAGTCATGTGGGGGTAGATGAGAAGGCAATTTGTAATGTTATAAATTGGAATGGCTTCTCCATTCCAAAGGATCCTGAAATTTAGTTTTTTTGTAGAAATTTTGGATTGTTGTAGGTTTTTGAGCTTTGTATTCATCACTACACAAGAAATAAGAGTTGCATTTCTTCCATTTCCTTTTCTTATGCTTTCCTCTATTTTTTCTCTTTTCTACAACTTTGCAAACATAGTGATCTTGAATAACCAAGAAGGAACTTGGTGTCCTTGATTGATGAATCTAAATAAATACATGTGTATGGTTTGTTAGTCTTGCTAACTACTTACATTATAGCTTTCCTCTAATCGAATGTGAACCTACTCTAGTTATTTTTTGTGAACTGTGTTAGTGCCTACTCACAAAAATAACTCTCTCTTTCCTAATTTCTCTCCTTTATCTCTCATCGTTGCAAATTCCTCCCTTGTACCCCGCATAATAACTTTTCCACATGTTTATTCAAGTGTTCCTATGTTATCCCCATCCTATTGGCCACCCCACATAATTAGGATATTTTACATTCAATAATGGGAGCCTCCCCATACACAAGAAGGGGGGCGTAGCCTTGTGCATGTTGGTGGAAACACATAATTTGCAACAATACAAATTATTTCACCAAAAAGACTAAATAGTTCAACATTATTGTTGGATGTGAATTTATTATGGATGTAATTGAGAAAAACTAAAAAGGGAGTTCGGTTTTTTTGTTAGCTTATAAATTTATCAATATTTTTTTCCTTGGTTATTATTTATTAATAAAAGTTGGAATTGTACTTTTGTATGGGTTTTTTTACATTATGGTTTCCTCGTGTTAAATATATATGTTTTTGTTATTCAATTTTTATTTTGTTGTGTATATTTGTAAATATGTATTACCTTCATTTAATTTCTTGTCATAACTTGTAGAAACCATAATCATACTATGAATATTTATATGTTTTGACATGAATCGTATGAACCCCTTGTCTCAACATAGTATTTTCTTTTTTCATCTTCATATCAACGTATATATCTCTTCCTTAAGAATTTCCTTACAAGATTAACGTTCTCCTCCATTTCAATTAGTATTTATGGTTAAATAACCTCTTCATCCTCCACACTATCCCAACTCATATGTGTCCTACATTTTTTCCATGTAGATCCTCAAAAGGATTCATTTTTAAATTAGATTGGTACCCATTATTATATGCAAACTCCAACAATGGAAGATACCCTTACAATTATATTTTTGATCTATTCAATGCATCCTAAGAATGTTCTCTAAGACTTGATTGGATCTCTTAGTCTTTCCATTAGTCTTTGAGTAGTAAGAAGAATTGAAGTTCAATTTCATTCCCAAGGCTCCATATTGTGTTTGTTAAACTTTAAATGTCATGTAGGGATCTATATATAAGATTATCTATTCCATTATTCCAATCAATCTAAAATTCATGTACAAATCACATTGTAAGTATTGGTGAATAATCATTGATGTTCCTAGGTATAAATTGGACCATCTTAGTCAAGTTATCCACCACAATACATATCAAATCATGTTTATTTTTGGACATATGCAACCCTTTAAAAAAATGTTCTAATAAGTTACCACTTCCCAAATGGTATAACATGTAGGTATACCAATCTTATTTGATGAATGTGATTATATTTTACCTTTTGACATTGAAGCACTAAGACACAAATTCTCTTGCATTATTTTTCTAACCATTCCAAAATTAATGGGCTTTCATATTAGTCAATAGTTTTTCACCATGGGATGATCATAATATGAATCACTATGAAACTCCTCCAATACAAATATTCTCATATTCCATTTCTTGGGCACATATATTCTTATTGAATATTGAAGTAATATATTTTAACCATCATACATATGATCATGGGGGTTTCCTTCAAGTTCCTCTTTTACTTGGTTTTAAAACTTATACGTGGGTAGTTCTTTAAGGATTTTCCCTAAAATTGTCCCTAAAATTGGACCTTGTCCATATCATTGCAGTAATTTATCTTTGATAGCTAATAAAATATGACACCATGTTACCTGTCATGGTATAAATTCAATATCAAAATCATATTCTAAAAGGAATTATAACTATCTTCACTATCTTGTGTTCAAATTAGGATGAGTGAAAATGTACTTCAAGACTACATGGTAGGTATTGAAATAAATTTTTTTCCTAACAATTAATGCCTTCAAATCTATAATGTATGAAATACTACATAAAATTACAAATAATGCAACACATAAATCTACTAATGAGGTTTAAGTTATCTAGATTTGTAGGAAAACACTTTCCCATCCTGCATTATAGCTCCCCATATCCATCTCCCAAATCATATGTCACTATTGTGAAATTGCATTTGTAGGTCTAGAACTCTAAAATTGGTGGTTTCATCAACTTATTCATGAGAAGACTAAAGGATCAATAAAAAAATTCTATCCATTCAAATTTTTATCTTTTATTTTCCAATGAAGTAATAGTATTGAAAATCTTGGAAAAACCAAAAAAAAGTCATGTAATACCCATCTAACCCCATTAAGCTATAAACTTTACATGGACATACCTAGGAGCATGCTACTTCATTATGGATTTTATTTTCATTGAATCAATAGTTATCCTTTCCATTGAAATAATATTTCACAAATATTGTACTCTCCTCTAAAATAAATCACACATTGAAAATTTACCATACTGACTTGCACTACCACAATTTGCTCATTTTCTAACGTCAAACGATGAATACATTCTTCCTCGTTCTTGGAATAAATTAGAATTCCATCCAAAAGTAAAGAATTTTTTTATCTAAGTGTTCTTTGAACACACTATTCATCAAGTTAATAAAATCCACATACACATTTGTTAATCCAAACATCAATACAATAAAGTCCCAAAGTGCCCATACCTAGTATAGAAAGATGTATTGTGAGTATCCTCATTTGATAGTATCCTACTTAAAGATAAATCTTTTAAAATATGGATCCCATGGAACTTGGTCAACAACATCATCTATGTAGGTCAAGGGATACCTATTTCTTATTGTGTCTTTGTTCATCAATCTATAATCCACACATAACCTTAACGTTTCATCCTTTTTTCAAAAGAATTACTAGATCTCCATATGGTGAAACATTATGGCGTATCAAACCTTTAGATAACAATTCATGCAATTGAAGTTGCATTTTAATTAATTATGTTGTTTTCATCCTAGAACATTCCCTTGAAAATGGTTCTAATCTAGGCATAATATCAATCAAGAAATAAATTATCATATAGGAGAGTAATTCTTCAAGGAATATGGCATAAAATTCCCACAAAATGGGTATTTCTCAAAATTGGGTTCCTAATTTTCATCTACCTCAGTCATCTATACTACATATAATATGCATCCTTTCCTTTGATATTCCCTTAATATGCATTGCAAATATCTTCCTAAGATTGATTTCTCTTTTTATTCCTTGAATGATAGTTAGGTAACCATAATCATCTAAGCATTCCATTCTTTTAAAGAAGTAAAGTATGATACCAATATGTGCACCTAATTAATTACTATTTACATTATTTTTAGTTTTGTTTATAATTCTTAGGAGATATATTTGAAAAAAAAATTACTATTAAAATATTTTAAATTGTGTTTATCATTCTTAGGAAATTTATTTTAGTTAGCTTTTCATATATTTTTTGGTTGATTGAAAAATCTATTTTTAGACATCTTTTATTTTTAGTTGGAAGTGTTACAATTAATTTCACTAGATGCGCACTTATCTAAGATTAAATCATTATCCATTCATCCCCAAGAGGTTGGGCACTAATTCTAATTATAGATGAATTAATTTAGTCTTATTTTGTGGCATTTCTATTTTTAGGATAGTTTGGAATGCCTAGTTTAACTAGTGTGCATGATGGTTGTGTGTGTTTCACTAAACTAATAATGAATTATTGCATGTTGAACATATCATATTAGTAGATGATACTTGTCCTATTGAGTCTAGTTTTAGTAATATTTGGTTGAATTTATTTAAGTTAGGAGTTTCAATATTTATCATTAGTCTTTGACTTGACTATATTGGCTTTGTTTATTAATTAAATCAAAATAAATATTGGGAAGAAGTTTTCTAAGTGGTAACCCTTTTTCATTGAGTTTATCTCTAGTTTTATGTTTACGTATTTATAAATAAAACAAGCAATCTTGGGATTCATTTTTTGTAGTTATTCGATTGCATACTTTGTCATCAATCTCACATACAATAATACTAGTTTAATAGCTAGTTATTTTCATTAAGATTGGATGATCACTACTTTATTTAAAGGGCATTTTAGAATTAGTTTTCAATCCACACACACATAAATAAATTCGTTTTGTATTTGATATTCCTTTAACCCTAGTTCATATATCTAGATATGGATAGTTGACTTGTGTCTAACATAATCTCTTATCATGTCATATCATAATTATTTATACTTTCATATACTTAGTGGGTCATCCTTAGGGTTTTGGATAATATAATAGGGTATATATAAGAATTAGAGAGTAGGATATTATCATCATATTGAGCACTTGAGTCTTCTTGTAAGGTTTGGAGGTTTCCCCTCAAAGTGGCTAAGTCATTCTACTTGCATATTGTGATAATTTCTCTATATTTTGGTGTTCTTTGGTGTTATATTGTTGTTGATATTAAAAATATATAAGTAATTTCATTACAAGTGGTATCAAAGCTTAAATTCAGCCAAACTACATCATAACCCTAATTGTGAATGTTTGGCTATATTTGAAAACCTGGTAGCGATTGTTTTTACAATTTTTCACCGGTGTTATGAAATAACTCAAGTAAGATCATCTCCAAATTTATTTTTTTGACTTATTTTGCAAAATTTATATAAGTTTTAAGGTTTTTATAAATTCGCTACCTAGACTACAATTTTGGGAATTTTTCCAATTTTCTTATATGTTTAGAAATCTTGCCAAAAATTAGCCACAGTTTTTCTCTATATTTCCTCTATTTTCCCAATAAGTTTACAAAACCCCAAACCCTAAATTTATACCCTAATCCTTATATCCCGAGATCCAAACCCTACATCATGACCAGAATATCAATGTATGGCCAAGGGAAGGGTCACAAAACTCTAGGAATGAGTCCAAATAATGAAGATATGGATTTTGCATCTTTAGGTTTTAGAGTATAAAACGTATTCAATTAAATGAATAGGAAAGGGATAATAATATGGTAAGGTTTACCTCAACAACTAGCTTCTTCTGCTAGAAGGTATCCTCAAGTGTAAAATGAAGATGGGTTTTGAATCAATGAGGAAGGAGATGATGTTTTCTCTTTTAAGCATGAATACTAGCATGAATTCCCATTCCAGACATATGGGTTCCTCTAGAAATTCATACACAGAACCAAATCACACCAACCAAGGAGGATCCTCTATGAAAACTGCGGTAGATTTTCTAACAAATGGCGTAACATTACTCCAAAAGTGGAGATGCACAATTTAAATGGGAATGATATGATCACTTTGATAAACCAAATAAATAATTTATTTGATTTGCATCAAGTCCCAAATGGACAAAAGGTGGTAATGACATCCTTATACCTGGAACCAGAACAATTCATTTGGTATATATGGATGTGTGAGAAAAATAAAAATAAGGGTCTCTCTATTACCTAGTATATGTTCATTGATGAGCTCCAAACACACTATAGTAATAGTGTTATAGAGAACTATTTTATCTAGATAGCCAAGCTATGATAAACAAGTTCAGTCAGAGGATTATATCCAAAAATTCCAAAATCTATCATTACGAGTGAATGAAATCTCATAAGATCATCTAAATGATCTATTCTTGGGTGGACTCAAGGATAACATCCAACATGATGTTCTCCTTCTTAATCCAAGGTCAATATTAGAATCCATGATCATTATTCGGCATGTGGAGGAAAGAGATGGTAAAGCAAAGGAGCTTCTCTAATCACAAGGAACACACAAATCTAGCACCATCTTTTCCCCAACTAAAACAATTTAATCCTCAACAACAATAAGAGAAACAAGTAAAACCCATATGTTACAACTGTGACAACAAGTGGATAAGAGGAATTAAATGTCATGAGAAGAAATTATTCTACATTAATGGTCCTAATGAGGAGCAAGATGAGGAGGAAGTACCTAATGCATAGGAAGAGGTTCCTAAGATTGAGGTTGAAGAATCTCAACCAAATATCTCTCGTCATACCATTTCGGTAATTAATACCCTAAAAACACTCAATTTTGTTGGGTTTTGAAGAAGCAAAGGGTGACAATATTAATTGACTTAGGAAGTACTCATAAATTCATCAATCATAAGTTGGTCATACGCTTAATTTTTTTGTTTATCCAACACCATAATTTGAGTCATGGTTGCGAGATGGAGGTATAGTTATCTATTCAGGATAATTCCATAATATTAAGCTATCTATGGGATATTACTTGCTAGAGGGCCCATGTATCCCATTTTAATGGGAGGAGTAGAAATTATGTTGGGGGTCCAATATTTTACTAATTTGGGAACATTGTAGATGAAATTTCAGGATTTTTTCATGTGGTTCCATTCTAAAGGAAGGATTTATGAGTTACATGGAATGAATGATAAATTTCCATATTTGGTAAGTTCTTATCAAATTCAAAAAAAATTATGAAAGGTGTAGATGGGTTCGTGACACAATTATTCAAAATAGAATCTCAACCACCAAATATACCTATACCATTTAATCTCTTGGCCATTATTAATGATCATTTTGTTGTGTTTGGGGATATGTTGAAAGGGTTTCCACCTAAAAGATATCATGATCATGTTATTCAGCTAGTACCAGGAAGCCAACCACCCAACATTCAACCTTATAGGTACCCTTATCTCCAAAAGAGTGAGATTGAGAAGATGGTACAAGAGATGTTGGAAGCAGGTATTATTCTCCATAGTCAAAGTTCTTACTCTTCTCCAGTGGTGATGGTGAAATAAGGATGAAGGTTGGCACATGTGTCCAAACTATAGGGAGCTCAACAAATACATAGTGAAAGATAAGTATCTTATTCATGTCATTGAATATTTGTTAGATGAATTACATGGTGTTGTTTATTTTATAAAATTAGATCTTCGATCAAGATACCACAAAATAAGAATTCATGATGAAGATATTCATAAAAAAACATTTAGGACACATGAGGGTCACTATGAATTTCTAGTAATATCATTTGGGCTTACAAATGCAACATTTACTTTCTAGAGTTTGATGAATTTAATCTTTCGGCCATTTTTGTGGAAGTTTTTCTTGGTATTCTTTGATAATATATTAATCTACAATAACACTTCAGAGGAACATTTACAACATGTCAATAACATATTGGTTAGTCTTTAACAATGCCACCTTTATGCCAAGCCCTCCAATTGTTCTTTTGGGGTAAAAGAGGTAGAATAATTGGATCATATTTTGTCTTATAAAGGTATAAAAGTGGATCATCATAAGATCCAAGCTATGGTCGATTAGCCAATTCCTAAAACACTCAAAAACCTTAGGGGATTCTTAGGGTTTACGGGTTATTATCATAGGTTTATGAATAATTGTGGTAGAATTTCAGCACCACTCGCATCCTTATTGAATAAATACTCTTTTCATTGGAATGAGGTAGTAACCCAAGAATTTGAATCACTGAAAAAGACCATGTGTACCACTCCAATTTTGAATACCCCAAACTTCTCCAAAACCTTCATTATTGAATATGATACTTGAAGGTGTGGCATAGGCATAATACTTATGCAAGAAGGCCATCTCATTGAATTTGAGATTCATCAAATTAGAGGTAATAATATCTCAAAAACAACTTATGAGAAGGAAATGATGGATATTCTTCATTTAGTCAAACAGTGGAGACCTTATCTCATGGGTCATCACTTCAAGGTAAATATAGATCATGAAAATTTGAAATACTTATTAGAGTAAAGAATATCATCGAAGAACAACAAGAATGGGTCATAAGATGTTGGAATATGATTTTGATATCATTTACAAAAAGGAAAATAAAATGTGGTATCGATGCACTATCCAAGAGAGATGAGTCCACAAAGGCATTATTAAATTCCATGTCCATACTACAGGAAGATTGGGTAGATCAGGAAATATACAAATGGAAGAATGACATAGAGACCCAAACTCTCATTCAAAATCTCCAACAGGATCTAAGCACTTCAGAAAAAATTGTGTGGAAGGGGGATGCATTTTGGTATAAGGACTGATTATACTTATGTAAAAAATCTACCCTTAAAAATTAGGTTCTCTCATAGCTCCATGCTTCTCCAGTGGGTGGCCATTTTGAATTCTTAAAAACTTATCATAAAGTTAAGCAATATTTATTATGGGAAGGGTTGAAAGAAGATGTACAAAAATTTATGGCCGAATGCTTGGTGTGTAAATGTAACAAGGGTGAAATTATTAAGTCTCTAGGACTTTTAGTTGTTGTTGTCATGAAAATGACTAGCCCAAAAATGTAAAATTCAACACCCGATAACTAAGCCACACTATTAAAAATTCTTGAATCTTCCTAAAAATCCCTACGGCTCGCCAACTTTCCTCCTATGAAATCATCATCTTGGCTCTAAAGATGAACTTAATATAGTGTTAAAACATATCTCAATGTGCAAAGGAGTGGAATAAGGTTCACGAGTTGATTCAGTGAAGTTCAGTGAAAGACTAGTCTTACTAGAAGCCTAGAAAGGCCAATTTTGGCCATTTTGGAGCTTATATACATCCTTTGGGAGATATCAAAAATATCTTAAGCATAAATAAGTGGTTTTGGGGAGTCTTGAAAATTTGGGAAGGAATTTAGGAAAGTTTTGATCATTCGAGATAATATGCTTAACAACCGGTTCTAGTTAAGGGAAAAGCATTCGAAAAGTGAAATCGACTTCTCTAGATGATTTTGGGAGCTCCGTAAGGAGTTAGAAGGGAAAAAAAGTAGGAATTGGAAAGGTATGAGGATTATGTACAATTTTGTAAAATTAATTTTTATCTTAGGTGTGAAGGTATCTTGAAACATTCTAAACATCATAGTTGCCTCTCTTGGTTACGGACAAAAATGGACTGAAGTTTTCAATTCGGGGAGATTAAAGTTCTGATATTTTTAAATTGAATTATTATGTGTTTTGGATTCAAATAGATATAATATTTTACCCCAAAACATTACTCTAAGCCTCCGTGGTGAAAAAAATCAAGTTTTCTCGTTATTTCTAGACATCTAGTGTAAAACTAGCTTTCCATTTTGGTCTAGGTGTACTTTTTACCTTGTTATGTCACAATTTTACCCTTGGGGACAAGGGGGGCATGAGGTACAAAAAAATTTTCCCTCATCCTCCTCGTAAGGTGCACTTTAGATCCATGTGTGTCCCTTTTATCCCATTTGCACCCAAGTGTAAGGGGGGCATTAGGGACACAAAAGTGTGTCATCACTCCCTCACCATGGGTGAAATAATGTTTCCACATTCTACCCATTTTCCCCTCTTCCACTAGGGGAAAATAGGGACAATAAAAATCACCCATGATCAGTTGAAGCCCCCGGACCTCCATGCGACCTCTCTCGAATTTGTGAGTGTGTTTCCTAACCGTCTCATCCCATCCACCTTTCTTCCCATGCTAAAACTTAGTTCAATCCTAATCTGGTGAAAAAAATTGGATCCCTTATTGTACCTATTATCCCCATTGTCCCATTTTAACCACACAAACACTCTACTTTAACCCATATTCAAACTATAGTTAGCGGGGTAATGTAAAATCTTATGAAAACATTGTTTCAACTCATTTCTTACGCACATGTCACAATTTATTTATTGTTGATGATATAACACCCTCAAGAAACCCCTATTTTTACAATAGGTGCTTCCAAAATCTCTCCAAACATCCATGGCCACCGAAAATAAGGATTCACTCATAACTTTTCATCTGGAAGTCGAGGTTTCCATTAAATTTTATCAATATCTTCACATCCAAAACACCTTTGGTAGGATTTTGATAGAAAAATAATAATCAAAGCATATGACATATAGTTTTTTCAAAGCATAAAACAACCAAAACATTTCAAACACATATAAAATGACCAAACATGCATTTTTAAAGGCTATAAATACCAAGTGCGGGGCATCCAGAATTTACCTGATTTTTAAATTTTTATAGTATTTTTAATTATTTATTTACTAGTCAGATTTTAAAATACACAAAACACTTGTATGCTTTGAAATAATTTGACATATATTTTTCATAGCGGGATTTCAAACCATTTAACCTTCCTGGAGATTGACAAACACAAAACGGTGAAATTTGGAGCAGGAGACTTGACAATGGTTTTGTTACACTCGACACTAGTAAGTCAAGTTTATAAAAATATAAGGTGATCTAAATAGTAATATTCTAAAAATAATAAGTTTCCCAAAGTGATGAACTCTCAATATTCAAAATACCTGGAAAAATTAAGAAACATCAAATCAAAGTGATTCATGAAACTTTCTAAAAATAACAGTGTTTGGAAAAATCGGGTAATTAAAATAGAATTTTTTAAATTGGTAAACCTTCATCAATTGAAATAATCCGAATGAGCCAGAGACATCAAAAGACAAGAACAGTGAAAACTTGCCAAAAATAGCAATCTTGGATAGGACTTGCTAAAAATAGTAAGTTTTGGAATTGATCCTAAAAGCTATGACAACTCCCCTTTTGCTTATATTGTTGTTATTTTCCATCATCGAAAGGTTTTTGTGGTTGATAATTTCAAGTGGGATATAATTTGATAGACCACTACTTATGACCCTTTATTAAAAAAATTATTTAATAAACTTAGTCGGTCTTCATAGCTTTGAAAAGAGTGAAACGGTATGACCGTTCACCCATCCTATATATAGGATGATCCCTCACAGGATTGATACATTGATTGATATTAATTAGACACCGACTCTAATCTAATGCTCAATATTTCTATGTAAGTGAACTATATAATTGCTAAGACACCGGTCTACAATTATCTCTATGAGACCGAAGAGCAAAGTGAAAGTGTTGGGTTAAATATCTGTGAATTTATTAATACGAGACAATGATTTATCGGTGGGTTTTTTCCTTCAAGTTTCCCCACTTAAATCTAGTGTTTTTGTCTCTTCTAATTTCTTGTTATTTTCTTTAGCTCATATTATTTAAGCTCTGTAATCCTACGCCTATTAATCATCTAAACATAAGTTTAATTTAATTGTACATCATAATCTATAATCTCTAGACATTTTAATAGTGGATCTATAATTTGTTAATTATATCTTCCATGATTTCCCCAACATGGTATCGAGCTAGTGATTTATACGTGTGCGCAGGATTGATCCGGGAGATTTTAATTTTCTTGGGTGAAGAATCTTGAATTTTATTTATGGATCATGGAGCCATAATTGTTTTATAGTCATCTTCAAGCTAATCAGGTTTAAAATTACAATTCCCACCCAAATATTTTTAAAAATATTGGTTAAATGGTTGTTTAGGTCATGTTTGAGCAATTGTATTCTTAGATTTTTTCTACATATAGTTAAAGTCATTTTCATTTTAAATCCATCGTTTGTGAGTTTATTTAAGTTTTTCGCCTATTATAGCCGTTAGAGTTGTTTTTTTCTGTGGATCCAAAAGATCTCTTTAGATCCACTTAGTTTAGAGTGTTTAAGTCTATTTCGACATTAAAATATTTATTCTTTTGCAAGATCTATTTTCAAGAAGCCTGATACTATCTTTAAGTGCCAAGTGGCTTCGTTGTGTCAGGTTTTAATAGATATTTTTGTTTTTTGCAAAGTTTTACTATTGTGAAGCTTGATCCAATCATTTTGCACCATCTGGCTTTGCATTGTTAGTATTTTTATAGATTTTATTATTATTTTTACGAATTCCAAGCCAATTAGAAGGCTCCATCTTGCTTCACATTGTCATTCTTATTACTTATTTGATTACCAATCATGAAACACGAGCCAATAAGGGCTTTACACGTTTTTCGCATTGTCAAACTTGGGTTAGCTTTCCTCTGTCATTTGTGAAATCCAATCCAATAAGAATGCTACAAGTCACTTAATACTTTGCACAATCAATTTTTTTATTGCTTGTTTCTATTGTTACAAAATTTGAGACAATAGGATTTCTCCAAGTAACTTCATATTTCACTCTATCGGTCTTGTGTTTTTTCTGGCTTTTGACATATGTGAAATTTTATCCAATAGAAAAGTGCCTAGTTTTTCTATTTCACATTGTCACTCTTTTGTTAGTTTTTTCTACTAACATATACGAAAGTTGAT
Organism: Taxus wallichiana var. yunnanensis; assembly: GCA_018340775.1. Classification (NCBI taxonomy): domain Eukaryota; kingdom Viridiplantae; phylum Streptophyta; class Pinopsida; order Cupressales; family Taxaceae; genus Taxus; species Taxus wallichiana. The sequence goes on from CM031244.1 coordinate 535,297,916, forward strand.
CTAATATAATAGATCTAAGTATTTTCACATTTACATTTATCAATATTTTTAATTGTGGAATTCGATTATCAATAAGAATTATCCACCATTTATCATTGATCGGTCTTTGTCAGGACTTGCGAAATGCGAGCCATTAAGAAGGCTCCACGTGTGTTCAATTTTTCTTTAGTATTTTTTGGTAGCATTGTGAAGTGTGAACCAATTGTATTTGGACACGTATTTTAATTTTCTATTGTGTTAGTCTTCGCATGTGTCAACAAGATTTGTCTTTTGGGGTGTCAGTCTTTGCTTTGGCTTAGCCACCATGATTGTGATTTGTCTTTTATTTTTTCGGACCCAAACATGTTTTTAAATTTTGGCTTACTTGAGGATTTTAAGTCCACCCAAATCCATCTATTAAAATTTTGTAGAAATACGCCAAGTGTTTAGTCTTTAACCGTTAGATTTTAGACAAGTGGAATTGTTTAACTAAGACTTTTCTTTCGCATATTGTTTGTATTATGTAGAGTGCGAAAAAGTGAACCAATTAATTAATGACATGTGTTTTTTAGTTTTTGTTTTCTATTTTTCTATTAATTTTCTTCTGTCTTATCAGTTGCATTGTGAAGTGCGAGCTAATTGAAAAATGACACGTGTTTTTAGATTTTTGCGGTGTCGATTTTATATCTTTTACCACTTTGTTTTGTAGTTTTTTCATCGCAATTCTATAATATTCTTTGTAGACCAAAAAGGCATTGAATTTAATTTTTAAAGACTTTTTTTTGTCCAGAGGATCTGCCATATTTTTTAAGATATTGATGAATTAATTAGTTAATTAATCTGTGAAACTATTTGTAGCTCATTTCCGTCTAAGTTCTACTAAATTGATCTCATGAAACTCGATCCAAACATGTTATTTTTGATTAGTTCATAGTTGTTTGCATTTGTATAACTAATAAGAATATATGTAGCTAGTTTTTTTCCCACATTTGGCTTCCTTGATTCATTTTTATAGTTGTATTTGTCTCCATTTCCATCTGAGCATTAAAAATGGCTAGTTTTACTAGTTTTTGATGGATAAGTCTCAGTTATTGAATGAAACAAATTATAGCATTTGGAGAGTTCGATTGAAATCATGTTTTATGGCTAGGAAGCTATGGGATCTTGTGAATGGTGTGGAAAAATGACCCACTGGAAGACAAACTACCTTTGAAAATCTTAGCTCCTCTCAGAGATCACAAGAATTTATTTAAATCCTTTTGCAAAGCATAAAAGATGAATTTTTGATGCATATAGGTCATATGGACTCACCTGTTGATGCCTAGAAGCAATTAGAGACTATGCATGAAGGCAATCATTTTTATAAGATAATTAAGCTATTTTTAGAGTTGTTTACAACTCCCATGAAGGGGGATGAGAAAATAGTTAATTATTTAGCTAAAATTAAGAACATTAAAGCTCAATTAGATGGCTATAACTATGAATTGTTTCAAGATAAGATTATGTACTTCATTATTTAGATAAATATTCATGAAAAATTCAGAAATTATATCTCTATTCTTAACTCTAAGTATCAGAATGAGAATGATCTTCCTAATTTAGACACTTTGTCTTCTCTGTTAATTCAAGAAGAGTGTGTAATGGAGAATTTTGATTCAAAAGAGACTGTTTCTCAAGAATTGTTCTCTCATAATCATAAGTCTTGCTCAAAATAGGAATAATAACAATCCTAATCAGAAGTCTAATATCAGATCTAGATTTAAAGCAAATCCTAAGACTAATTCTGCTAAGAATAGTCAGAACTTTAAAGTCAAATTTAATGGAACTTGCAATAAGTGTGGAAAATTTGGGCATAAAGAGTCTAATTGTAGAGTAAAAACTAACAAATCAGCTAAGAATTCTAGAAATAACAAGCCTAATAGTCAAAAGAAAGATCAAAAGCAAAATCATGCTAATGTTGTTGAGCAGTCTATTTCCCTGTATACTTCCCTTTCAACTTCAAATGACAATGAATGGATTCTTGATAGTGGTGCCTCTAGGAACATGACTTGTACTCTTGGTATCCTCTCAGATGTAGTTAAATGTGAGGAGAATATCTATCTAGGAGATAACTCCATTATTATATCTGAAAGTTGTGGGAATGTTAAATTATCAAATAGTGTAATTAGGAATGTCTTGTATGTTCCTCAACTGAAAAAGAATATTTTCTTGCTCTCAGCTAACTAAAGAAAACTGTAAAGTTATTTTTCTGCAAGATAAATGGTATGTAAAAGATAAGTTCAATAATATTATTGCTTCTGGTATTCAGAAAAATGGCTTATATATATTTGATGGTTTTGTGTCTGAGTCTTGCTTTTCTTCCTCTTCTAGGAATGATATTCAAATTTGGCATGAAAGACTTGGTCATGTAAATTTCAAAAGCTTTTATGAAATTTCTAGATTGAATCTTGTTGTTTGTTTTCTAAAGATGAAGTTAGTTCATGAAACATATAAAAGTTTCTTGTGTGGTAAGAAACATGTTGAACCATTTCATAAACATCATGATTCTAATTCTTCTCAGTTATTAGAATTGATTCATAATTATGTAAGAGGACCTCTTGAATTTCCTCTCTCGGTGACGCCTTATATGTTGTTTTCTTCATTGATGACTTCTCTATAATGATATGGTCTTATTTCAATAAGAAGAAATTTTATGTCTTGTTTAACTTTCCGAAATTTAAAGCTTTAGTTGAGAATGCTTCTAATCTAAAAATTAAAATAATTAGGACTGATAATGGAGGTGAATATGTCAGCAAAAAATTTGATGAGTTTTGTGTGTCATGTGGGATTCAAAGAGAGTTGACTACTCCCTATTCCTCTCAAAGCAAAATGGAATTGCAGAAAGAAAGAATATGACTATCTTAGAAATGGCTAGGACTATGATTCATGCATCTAATGTGCCTAAGTTTATATCAAAAAAATCTATTAACATTGTTTTTTAATTCTTAATAGAGTGCCTACTAAATCTCTTCATCAAGCTACTCCTCATGAAGTATGGACAAAGTAAAAACCAAATATTCTCACTTAAAGATATTTTGTGGTTATGCTTCTATCTTCAATCCAAAGGATAAAAGGAAAAATATTGATCTAACCTTCTATTCATGTATTTTTGTTGGCTATGGTTGTAGAACTAAAGGTTTAAGAGTTTATGATCCTTTCAAGCATGACATAGTAGAAAACAAGAATGTTCTTGTCTTGGAAAAGACATTTGTGATGCTTCTTGTGAACCCTCCTCTTCCTCTCTTGAGATAGAGCTTGATAATCCTTCTCCTAACATTATGGAAACAAAAGTTCAAGGGGTTGATTATCATAATCTAGATATGATGGAGATTAAGGGGGAGTCATCTCAAATTGTATTGCATCCTAAGATTCCTAAATGGGCTCAAAATATGGTTAAGGAGTCTAATCTTGTTAGTCTTAGAAAGGTAACTTGTAGTCAACATTCTTATCATGCCTTGATGACCCTCTATGAGGTTAACCAAAATATTTTGAAGAATCTTGTCAAGATGATATATGGATTCAAAGCTATGAAAGATGAATACAATGCTTTGATTAAAAATAACACTTGGGAACTAGTCCCTCCTCCTTCTAAGAAAAGCATTGTAGGATCTAGGTGGTTATACAAGATCAAGTATAACTTTGTAGGATAAATTGAAAAATTCAAGGCAAGGATGGTAGCTCGTGGTTTCACTCAGAAACCTGGTCTTGACTATGTTGAGACTTTTTCTCTTGTAGCTAAAATGAGAACTGTTAGAATTCTTCTTGCTTTGGTTGCCCAATATGGTTGGGAGATTCACCAAATGGATGTTAAAAATTCTTTTTTAAATGGTGACTTAAAAGAAGAAATCTACATGATTCACACTAAAATTTTGAAGAACTTGGTAAGAAAATTTTTGTCTACAAGCTAAAAAAGTCTTTGTATGGTCTTAAGCAAGCTCCTAGAGCTTAGTATGCTAAAATTAACAGTTTCTTTCAGGATCTTGGTTTCACTAACTGTTGTTTTAATAATGATTTATTTTTCAAGTTTGAAAATAATCATATTATCATTATTTTCTTGTATATAGATGATATTTTTATTACTAGTAGTGATAGAAATTTAATTGTTAGAATCAAAGAAAGGTTAAAACAATGTTTTGAAATGACTGATTTAGGTTTGCTAAATCATTTTCTTGGCATGGTTATATTTCAAGATCATAAATATATTGTTGCATCTCAATCTCAGTATGCTATGAATTTCTTAGAATATTTAACATGATTTACTATAATCCTATTGCCATTCCTATTGAAGTTGGTGTCAAGTTAGATCCTAAACCAACTTTGTGCTAAATTTGATCCTACTCTATATAGATAGCTAGTTAGTAGTCTAATTTATTTAACTATTACTAGACCTGATATTTCTTATGCAGTAGGAGTAGTTTCAATATTTATGCAAGAACCTTATGAGGATCATTGGAAAATGGAAAAATAATTTTGAAATATATTAAAGGAACAATTAATTATGGTTTGTTTTATTCTTCTTGTAATGATGCACAATTATTTGGATATTGTGATTCTGACCATGTTGGTGATGTTGTAGATAGAAAATATACTTTTAGATATGTTTTCAAGTTGGGTACAGGTGCCATCACTTGGAGTAGCAAGAAGCAACCAAAAGTGTTTATCTCTTCTACTAAAGCAGAGTATAAAAGTGTTATGGAAGTTGCAAAGGAAGTTATATGGCTGAAAAGACTGTTGGATGAATTGCACATGGGCATCAAAGGAAGCACTAATCTTCTATGTGACAACCAAAGTTGCATTTCTCTTGAAAACAATCTAGTTCAACATCAAAGGACCAATCATATTGAAGTTCATATGAACTTTATTTGAGAAAAAGTCCTAAATGGTGATATTGATCTCAAGTTTTGTTTTACTAAAGATCAAGTTGCAGATATCTTCACTAAGTCATTGTGTGCTATAAAGTTTTGAAAGTTTCATGCCTTGTTGGGCCTATCATATTTTTCATTGAGGGGGAGTGTCCATGACAATGCCACCTAGTAACGGTTGTTGTAAACTTCAATACTTCCTTCATTTTGTAATAAGTAAATGTGTCACATTATGTGAAGTTACTTGTAAATCCCATCGAATATTTAGTTATGGGTATGCCTTAGTTTATAAAAGGATCCATAATCTGATGTAAGTCTTCATATGTAAAGCACTTGTCTTAATAATTTTTGTATGGGAAGATTTGTATGATTTCCCTTGTCTACATGCTAGCCAAAGTCACTATTGTTGATTCTTGGATCTATAAATCCTTTTGTAGAAAAAGGTAAATTTGGCATGTCTTGTTTTTTTCTTCCCACTTAACATTAAGGGGAGGGGGTGTTGGGGTTGATAATGTCAAGTGGGATATCATTTGATAGACCACTACTTATGACCCTTTATTAAAAAAATTATTTAATAAACTTAGTCGGTCTTCATAGCTTTAAAAAGAGTGAAACAACATGATTGTTCACCCATCCTATATATATATATATATATATATATATATATATATATATATATATATATATATATATGATGATGATGATCCCTCACGAGATTGATACATCAATTGATATCGATTAGAAAATGACTCTAAGATAATGCTTAATATTTTTATGTAAGTGAATTATATAATTGCTAAGACACTGGTATGCAATTATCTTTGTGAGACCGAAGAGCGAAGTGGAAGTGTTGGGTTAAATATCTATGAAATTATTAACACAGATAACACTTTACGATCTTCCTTTGAGTTTCCCCACTTAAATACGGTGTATTTTATCTCTTTTACTTTCCTATTATTTTATTTAGCTCATATTATTTAAGCTTTGTAACATGTTACCTATTAATCATCTAAATTTGTGTTTAATTTAACTGTACATCATAATTTATAATCTCCAAAAAAACTATAGTGGATCTATAATTTGTTAATTATATATTCTCATAATTTCCCCAAAAAGGTCGGGAAGTTGTTTCATGGCCTAAATAATAAAGAAACCCCTCCACAAACTCTCAAAATATCATTTTTGAAGTGATATCTGCAAAGCACAAGTTGATGTAGGAAGTTGGAACGATGAGAAAGGACTACCATGAGTGATGCTAGCAATCATAGCATGATTACAAACAATGCATACCTCCCGAGAGTGTTTATAAACACTTAATCAGTGCTTGGTGATATCTTGGTGGCAATTTGGAGGTCGAAAACATGTGATTCATCTTCAAGTTCCATTTCCACGATGAACAAATTGATCAAAAGGGTTTTCAGATTTTGTAGACATGTTTTCAGTCAGGTAACATCTTGGTCAAGGAAGTGAATTATGAAATTAAAAGGTTTGTCATCATGTTAAAAATTGAAATGTGATACTCATGGAGTAATTCGAGGGTCATCATATCCTGAATCTGCCCAAATCTCTCCGAGAAGCAAGTTGAAGTGAGCTAATCAAGCTATCAAGGCACTCAAAACCATCATGTGTGAAGAATCAAGAAATAATATTTTCCCATGGAATTATATGAGAAAGAAGATACTTGAGTATCCCAAATCTGATTTTGTTTAAGTACTTTGGATTCAAGAAGGGTAAATAGGTGATCTTCATGTGGAGCGTCATGTATGTAAGAACAAGAAATCATCTCAATTCCATTCAATTTCACTCACTTGGTAGTGTTATTAAACACTCATTCAACACTTGGTAATGTGATCACCTCAAAGGAAGAAACATTGTAACCAAACCTCACTTCATTGCAACCGAGGGCCATTGAATAAGAACATTAGAAAAGAAAGAGGATTAAAAGAGGGCGCATAAAGGTTCCCTATTCTAGAAATATTCATAAGAAGGTTAGATTCATTGAAGACCCTATAGAGCCTCTTAAGCCATGTGAGATTGATCTATCATTACCTCTCGTCCTTCATCGGCATTCAATTATGTCTTCCTTAGTGGTGGAACCTTCTCATAATGAGAAAAATATGATCCCTCGTCGACTCCTGAAAGTTTTCCTATGACTAACATCATGTCTACTTCGGAAGAGCCATTCCCATGGATTCAAGAGTTACTCATGAGTGAACCAAGAATGACACAATAAGCAACAATTCTTGACTTTTGGGCAATCAAAAATATCTTGAAGACAAAAATAGGTAGTATGGCACATGTAGCTTCTCGCTTTTTCAATGGATTCTTTGGTAATCGGTATGTAGAGGTTGCAAGGATGAAAGTTGCAAAACCTATAGAGGAAATGACTCAGGAGGACTATGAGTTGACTCGCATCTCTTTGGATCAAGCTACACACAATCTTGCTTGCTCGAAACCCATAATACAAATTAAAAATTGAGAAATTAGAGGAGAATGTGAGGGATTCTCACTACCTACATTCATCCTTTCTTGGAACTCAATACAGTGCCTCCTCCTCATGTGGAAGATATTTCTTCGATCAATCGTTTCGACCCTTCTATGATCAAGAAGGTACAAGAGCATATAATATAAGGGAAGGCTAATGACAAATGAATTGAGAATATTATTGTAAAAGGAAAGGATTTACTCCCAGAGGTTCTTTCTCTATTTAGGTATGTTCTTTCCACCATTTTTGAACTGAAGAAAACAAGGGAATAAATTGAAAAAGAGTAGATCCATTTTGATGAGGTGTTTCCACTTGTGTGCGAGATGAGTGTCCTCGACTTACACACTCTCGTGAGTAGGAATGTGTTCACATCTATTGCTGATAACTTGTCCCTAGTTTGGATCCGCACTATGAATGTTATATATGACATGATAAAAGATGTCATCTCCGAATTTGAATCTAGTGAAAAATTCCTTCAAGATTTTGGATGCGATCAGAAACTATGTTTAGAAACTTGGATCCCTCCTTCTCACTAAGATTTCATCATCAGAGGAACTCATATATTCTTTCCAAGAGTTAGTAAAAAAGGAGACAAGTTATCCTCTCTCCTTCAATGAGGATACTCTCAAGTCCCTTGCCAACATCATAGGCTTTATTTCCAACATGTCAAGATACCACAAGTAATGGTTTAATCAGTGCAAGGATATTAATGATGTTTCCAATACATGGATCAAAGTTCCAAACCACATCCATATTCGAGAAGATGAGAAGATGGCACCTGTGGAAATCCGGTTCACTAGATAATTCAAAGGACAAGAACTCATTTTGAAAAATCTCCCTCGTAGATCACAAATGGATAGTTTTTCATCAAAAATAGCTTCATCTTCAACAAATTAGTCTCTCTCTCTCTCTCTCTCTCTCTCTCTCTCTCTCTCTCTCTCTCTCTATTCTAATTTTCCATTAAGAATGTACTTTTTCTATTTCATCCTATTCACTTAAGTGGCCCTCAATTCAGCATTGTAAGAGTCCATTTTCATCAATAAGAAAAAGACTCGCATCCTAGGAATATAAGAAGTAACTAGTGATGGGGATAGGTGAAGAGTCATGTGGGGTAGATGAAGAGACATTTTTGTATGATATAAATTGGAATGGCTTCTCCATTCCAAGAGGTTGGAAATTATTAATTGATTGTATGTTGTTGAGATTTACCACTACTATATCAAGCAATAAAAGTTGCAATATTTATATTCCTTTTTTATGTTCCTCTACTCTCTCTCTCTACTTTCCAACTGTGTATACATGATAATATTTTAAAACCAAGAAGGTTTCGCGCCTTTGATAAATGAATCAATGGAGTTTCACTTCTATGATTTGTTAGTCTTATCATTGTTAGCATTGTTGTGTTCTTCTAATTGAATGTGGACCTAATGGTTATTTTATGTGAACTCTCCGAGCCTACTCACAACAATAACCCTCTCTCTCCTTATTTCCCCAACTCCCTTTACCTCTCTTCACTGCAAATTACTCCCTTGTACCTTGGACAAGCACTTTGCCATAGGTTTAGTGGAGTATTACTGTGTGATCCCCGATCTAACATCCACCCAAAGATGTTAGTTAATTTACATTCAATAATGAAAGCCTCCCCATACACAAGAAGAAGGGGATTAACCTCGTGGATCATTGGTGGAAACCAATGATTTGCAACATGAAAAATTATTCTAGCAATAACAACCACTGTCATTCCTAGTGAGTGGTGGGAAGAGGTTTTCATGGATTTCATCACAAGATTGCCAAATTCTGAAGGGAAAAGTGTAATTATGGTGGTTGTGGATAGACTTACCAAGTATGCTCATTTTTTTGCTTTTCCACATCCATTTACAATGAGTATAATTTCCATATCTTTTATGGATACAATTCAAAATCTATATGGAACACCCAAGATTATAGTCAATGATTATGATCCTATATTTACTAGTAATTTTTAGACTGGTTTATTCTCATTTTTGGGTACTCAATTAGCTCATAGTTCATCATATCATCCCCAAAATGATGGATAGACTGAGGTAGTAAACAAATGTTTGGAGGGGTATCTATGATGCTTTACTTCAGATAAGTAGGAGAGATGGGTTAAGTGGCTACCACTTGCAGAATGGTGGTATAACAATTCATTTCACACTTAATCCAAAAATGTCCCGTTCTTAGCATTATATTCTTACCATCCACCATCCCTCACTTCCAATTTAAGGGTCTAGCCTAAAGTAAGAGTAGTTGAATATCACATTCAACACCAACATGAGGTTCTCTCTAGCCTAAAAGAGAACTTGGTCATGACACAAAACCACATGAAGAAACAAGTTGATCAACATCGTAGTGAATGAATATTTGAAGTTGGAGACTGGTTTTGTGCGATTCTAGCCATATAAGAAAATATATTTGAAACAACAGAAAAAAGATAACAATATTTCACCCAAATACTATGGGCCTTATCAAGTGTTGCAAAAAATTGGTAGTGTGGCATATAAATTAGAGCTTCCTTAGTCAAGTAAAATACATCTAGTTTTCCATGTTTCTTTCCTGAAGAAGGTCATTGGGCGAAGGTTTTTCTCAATTAATGTTACCTTCATGAAGAGAGACATATAATCTTGTAACCTAAAGGAATCCTACATACACACACTAAGAAGTTAAGGAAAAGGGTCATCACTAAGTATCCAATCAAATGGAATAATTTGGACATTGAAGATGCAACATGGGAGGATGAAGCATTCCAAGTGACGCATCCAAATCTTACCAAAATTGGGGAAAATGTTTCTTTGAATGGGAAGGAAATTCTCCACCTCTAACCCTAGTTCATATATCAGGATATGGATAGCCAACCTATGGCTAACATAATCTCTTATCATGTCATATCATAATTATTAATGCTTTCATATGCTTAGTGGTCATACTTTAGGGATTTGGATAGTATAGTAGGGTATATATAGGAGTTAGAGAGTAGGATATTATCATTATATCAAGCATTTGAGTCTTCTTGTATGGTTTGGATGTTTCCCCCTTCAAGTGGCTAAGTAATTTTGTAGTGCCCTGAAAAATAAAAATAAAAAAGAAATCAAACAATAAATAAAAATGAATAAAAGGAGGGAATTGGAGGGCGGTGGAGTGTGGCAGAAGATGGTGTGCAACAAATGTGAAGTTGTATAGGTGTCAGAAATGTAAAACAAAGAAAATAATAAAAAAATAACTATCTCCCTTTCAACATGCATCGTCCCATCCTGTGTCAAATCACGAGCTTTAAACAGGTAAGGGCATCCTATGCAACCTGCAGACTTGTCATTTTCCCTTGCATCATAATACGAACACTCGATTAGAGATCCAAAGGCATTCATCACGTTGAAATCGAGTTAACATTGTAAATTTAGCAATTTTGGATAATTGCAGTAGGGCAGGTGGTTTTTCTTAGATGTCATGGCTTGCCACAAACAATGCACATAAGACATGGGTTTCCTCATGAGATAGTAACAATGTTTCATCTATGCAACAAACAGGTCTCCAACCTGATTCAAATTGCCACGCACACCCAACAAAAAAAGAGAGAGCCTAGAACATGGTATGGACATCCATCAAAGCAAAAGACACTTTTTTTTCTGGATGTTGCAATTGCAATGGCTCTGGTAGACGTGTATGCAAGAATGTGGAAGCATAGACAGACGCATGAACCGCTTGACATAATGTATTAGGAAAAAAACGTGGTTTTATGGACGACTATGATAGCAGGATACATACAAAATGGGTTTGTTGAAAAGGATTTGGAACCTTCCAGTTAATGCAAACCCAGGCTTCACTGCCTTTGCCAGCATCCTCCACCATGTGGAAAAATAAAAAAAAAAAATGGAGGGATTTAGAACAGGGAATGGACATTCATCAAGCATATTGATTACTACCTGACTTCTTTGATGTTGGCAGAAGCATCTACAAAAATAGTCTCCACCATAAAATAAATAAATAAATAAAATGGGTGTCTACCCTGATTTTGTTTATGTAGATTCTGATGGAAATAGTGAGGTCAATCATACAAGACTTGTATCTGGTCAGAGGCAAGATGGTGTGTCTTTAATCCATTACCAAAGGCCTCTTCAAATACAGATGCACTTTTTGACACCTCCTTGAATGCCACTGATAATATGAGTGTGATTTTGGCTCTGGGTTTAATGAGGCCACCAGATAGTCTCCACTCATTGTTCTATCCCTAAATCATGGAGGTTCTCTGCTTGTTGCATATGGTCATACCACATTCATGTTTGTGGACGTGTAAACAAATAAATTGAACCGTTCAATTCGATGCCTCCAAGAGATATACTCTGTGGGCTTCGATAGTTGCAAGGAAAACTCGGGTTGGAGCATTGGATATACCCTAGATGGCTGCAAGAAAGTGCAATCGATGGGTGCGATGTCAACTCCCCAACTTCTACCTCGCCAGTTCACTTCCAGGCATGGTTCATCTCTCCTTATCTTTCATAATTCTCATACTTTAGTTTTTCTTTTGTAATGAAATATAATTTTAAGAGCTTAGGATTATCATATATTTAATTTTTCTATAATTACTTGTAAAAACAATAATTAAATAAATAAATAAAATGTCATATCGTAACTCACACAATCAAAATAACCATTTTGTAGTCAACCATGAACTTAAACCCTCATTTTGAGGTGATTTAGAAAACTATCAAACTACAGTATTGTTTTATCAACAAGTTGAAGTTGACTTCCTGGTAAATATGTTGACCATCTCTGGTTTAATTAGATAAATTGTAATTTCTAGGGATCTCGCAAAGTAACCTTCGTAACTCCAGAAAATGGAGGTTAAGCTTCCTTCGTGTACCTTGTTATGTGAGGTGTCATTTCAATCCTTGGATCAACCCCGAATGAACATTTTGTGACCTTTTTATGCCCTTATAGGATCCCTATTACACTATTTTTGCATAGGTAGAAGCTAAATCTAAAAAGTTGGCTTTCATTTTGAATCGCCATTTGAAACTTGGATAGAGAAATTATTATTTGCCTTCACAAATCTCTAGTACTTTTACTAGAAAATTACCTGAAACCTTCGGTTTGGAAAAATCACATTTCAGGTTAGTTTGGAAAAGGCATTTTGTAGGCCTCCGATTGCAGTTTGACGAGGTCAAACTAGACTAAATGCGACTTGTCCCTCCAAAAAACATGTCGCCGTTTGAAAACATTTTTCCTCTATCATCGGTCATGTCGACGACTGATGAATTCTCAATATATAAGGGAACTTGTAGGAAGTTTTTGTTGCACGTTCATCCATCGAACGTCAGTTTTAGATGGTTTTTTCCCTCGAGCTCATTTTTTATCATTAACAACTAGCTCATTTATGACCGATGGCCCTAGAAAATCAGCCACTAATCATAAAGCATTTGTCAGTTCTAAATTTTGTCAGTTCCTATGAACTCTTGGTATATAAGTGGACACGTAGAAATTTAACTGTGGTGTGTTTTCTCATCGGAAGACAACTTTTGAAATTGGGTTCTTAGCCTCCGAGCCTGATTTGAACGTTTTTGTAGCTAGAAAATGTAAAAAGAGAGTGGTAGGACCCCTGTTCGGGATGCCAAACCACCGTGGAAACTTTTGACACATGTAAATAATTGTTTGAAACTCTATAGTGTAACTTGTTGTGTGAAACAGTAACTTTTGACAAAATGGTGTTTCTCTCTCTTCCTTTCTTTCTCTCTCTCTCATTGGTTACGAAATGAAGTGAAATGAAATGAATACATGTTTTCTAAACCTTTTCTTTCAAATGCAAACTATAATTATTATTATATGTAAATGGGAAACTAAAGACATTAATTATGTTAGATTAGGGTGGATTCCATGCCAACGATTTATCATTGATTTCATGCTCACATGGTTTTGCAGGATGCAAGAAAGATGGCGAAAAGGCGATGTGTAATTCATTATTTATTATTGTAATTTTATAGGTCATTGTAAAATGAATATATGTATAATGTAGTCTCATGCTACATAAATGTTATATTTGAAATTTATAATATGTATGAAATGCTAGTTTTAGGGATACCTTGGGAAATGCACATTTAATCATAGGTGCAATTTTGATTCATAGTTACATGTGGTAAAAAGGATTTATATATATATATGTTAAATGAATGTGAATTTAATATCTTTCAATGTGTTTCTAGTGTGTAATAGATGATTAAATAATTGGTGTTGTGTTTCTTACCTTGAAAATGTAATAAAGAAACCTAACCACAACAGTCAACCCTAACATAAGATTCATCCATAACTTGTCTTCATGTGGGATCCTCCTTAGCATGGAAGAAATTGAAATCATAGAATGATCTTAAACCTTGTACTCGATGACACCTCCTAGTTTAGGTAAATAAGACCCCTAGTTCGTGTTATCGTCATGGTCGGTATGTTTAGCATTACCATCGTGAACCCGATGGTTAGGAGCGGGTAGAAAGAAAAAAAAACTTTATCTGGAGTAAGTAGATCTAACCCCTCCTTAGTATCCTTTTCATCTACCAAGTCTTACAAAGTTAGATCTAGGAATTTTCTCCATCATCGAATGAATTCCTTGTGGGATCTAGATGACACAAATGGACCTAGTACAATAGTTGTACTATTACTTAAACTCTTGTTAATGATCTCTTTAGTTCCTCGTAGATAAATGTGTTACCTTGGATACTAACAACATAACACCTTGGTCTTTCATGAAGGTTGTTTAGCATAAATATGTACTCTCACCTTAAACTCATTTATTGTTGGGGGTGTAGAGCTTTAGGTGCAATTGGAATTATACCAAACAAAGGTAGTTTTCTTATGATATTCCCATGATTGATCTCTTGGTGGGATTATATTACACAAGTGGATGTCTTGGTTGTAGTATGCATTAACACTGCAGTGTATAAGAGAAAATAATTGGGTTGTCTCATGTTGGGTTACACTCCTTGTAGTAGTGAATCCATTGGTGAAAAGTATGTGTTATTTTTGTTTTCAAATGTTATAAAACAATGCTAATAGTGAAACCATATGCGATGTAAAAGTAAAGCATATAAGAGTAAAAACGAGATTTGAGGTTAGGAATAATGCCACTCTTGGAGTCCTTATAACTCAATTAAAATTTTCATGTGTTCGAAGAATATGAGTTTCCCTTGGTGAGATCAAACTTCGAGAAAAAAAATAAAAATATATATACATAATCTAAATACAATTTCTTGTTGTAGGAATGTTGAATCTAGGAAATAAAGATATATGATCAAATAATGTCTATGGGAAAAAGGTATCTTGAATCTAAACCACCATCCTTAAATCCTAATATTGCTTTCTGGACATCAAGTCAGATTCACTTGAGTTGCAAGGGTAAACATGTAGACATTGAATAAATGTTTGAGAAGCATATTCTTAACATAAGAACAAGATAATTAAAGTACTTTCTATGCAATTTGAATTATGCCAAATAAGTATGTAAGTTATGGAAATTTCCGTAAAGGATAAAAATCCAACTTAAAATGGTCAAACTGTAAATTAAATGTGGAATGAACTTAAGAATATGTAGGTGGAAAAAGGAGAAAATTATCCTTGCACAATAATGTTCTTGGAACGTTATTGTGTTGTGGGTTTGCCAATGAGTCATTTTCTTGTGGTTGGGTCTTTTCTAGTATTCATTCATTGGGAAAAGTGTGGCATCGACATGTATATGGTGTTGTCTTATGTCTATGTGAGTAGATGACTTGTAAGTGTCATATGCATCCTTGAGTTTTTTTTACTTGGAGCCATTGTGGCATTGTGTAGTAAGTAATGTAAGTCAAAAAAAAAATTATCCTGGTATTTTTATTGTTGTTTTTGTGTGTGTAAATTGTGGGCGTTACATTTGGTATCAGTAGAGGTTCATGCTCTCAAACCTTTGGGGCAGATTGGAGTTGTGATGGTGTTGCATGATGGTGGTGGATATTGGAAGAGTAATGTGATATAAGTGTGATGTGAACAATGTTGTAATTGTGACCTTATCGAAGCACATGTGGTGCATGTCACTTAGTGCATATTTGTTATCATGGTTATGTGCTTGTGATGAGAGTATTCACTCTCTTTTCATTGATTTAATGAGGAATTCATGTGTGATGTACCACCTTATTGTGTGTGAAAAATAATGTTATTGTGGATTGCGGAGTATTGGAGCATTTTGGCATTATGTGATATGAAGGTGTATTGAGGTATTACATGAAAAAATTGTTGTAAAGTGAATTGGATTTTATCATGATGTCGTCACCATGTTGTGATAAATCGTGTGTGTCACCATGTTGTAATTGGAATTGACTATATGTTGTAAGGTTATACATTGTGTTCCTCATACGTATAATTCATGTAAAATGTGATGGTTCATGTCGTGATTTAGGGGAATATGGTGAGTGTATGATCCCTAGTGTACAGTGATTGCACTTTGGGTGTAGAATGTGGTAATGTGATGTATCATAACCCGTAAAAGTAATGATTTTTATACCCTATATATATACCATGTGTAATATATACTATGGTTAATGTGCGTGAATCACCATTGTGTTAGTGATGTAGTTATATGTTATGTTGTGGACCCTACACTAACTCGACCCTAAGGGAAATCGGTAAAATGTGTATGTTTGGAGTGAGGAAATGTGTACCATTGACTAGTCACTCGAGTCGAGTATGAGATAGGAAGTGGAGCCTTACATAGGCTGAAAACCCACTTTTGTTCATTTGGTATGTGTGGCACTTGCTCAACGGGTGTCATGCATATTGTGTTTCGCATGGACACCTTAGGCTCAATAGATGGTGACTTGTACTCTTTTCTCTCTCCCGATATGGTTGTCATATGGATTCAACCTATGTGATTTTGACTATGTTGAGCCTTGTCGAAGTGGTGGCGTGGATGATTCAGATAGAGATGATGATAGTTGTATTATTTGATATGTTATTTTACGAGTATGAGGCTCGATGTTTCTAAGTGCCAGCAACTCGTTGAGTACCCCTGGTGGCCATATAAGGCCATGTAGTTATTGTAATGTGTTATTTCTATACACATATTTTATTCATAAGTTGAAAACTTTCCCTTTTCTTGCTAGAACCAACAATTCTATTGATTGACATGTTCTTATATTTTGGGCATTTATTTGGTTGATGCACTAAAGAGGTAGATTTTTGCACTGATTGTGGCTATTTGGCCATTTGTTTGCTTAGATTTAAATTTTTTTTTAAGTTTAAAAATCTTATAGCCTTGCCCAAGGCCTTAGATTTTGCCACTTGGCATTTGAATGGATTGTTATGCTAGTTCTAATGTAGTAATGTGTTGGAATAGGGTCATGGGATTCACCATGGGGTGGTGGAACCTATGGACCGCTTCATTTAGATGGGGGTACGCCCCAAGGAGTTATAGATAACTAGCAGGTTGTTGAACCATGAGTTATTATGTCACTTGGGATAGAGGTATCTAGACTCTATGTGCCTAGGGCCATAGGGTGACCGGCCTCTTTTGGGAGCAAAAAGGAAAATTTATCTTTATTTTATGACTTGAGGGAGGCATAAGAGACTTGAGGGAGGCATAAGAGACACTTGAGGGAGGCATAAGAGACTTGAGGGAGGCATACTTGAGGGAGGCATAAGAGACTTGAGGGAGGCATAAGAGACTTGTGTGTGCGTGATTAGTGCACTTGGAGTTTTATTTTTTATGTTTGTGATGCTTTAGGGGCATATGTAGTTGTTGATGATGCTTTGGGAGGTATATGGAGTTATTTTGTGATGTTTTGGGAGGTGTATGGTGTTGGTGTTATGATTTATGTGTATTCTTGTGAGTCCAGTTGTGTTTTGTGATGTTGAGGTTTGACGCTCCTCTTATTTACTATGTAATATTGGATATTGTCTTGGCACTATGTTGGTACAATCATGGTTTATGGGTCATGTGATACCCATTATATATGTATAAACATCATGATTCATTATTTGTTAGTCACTTGTGTGTGTTGGATCTAGACCTGTGACATAATTGTTGGAAATTCTTTGTTATGTGGACTACGTGTTTTCCTTTTGGTGAAATAAAAGGCCTTGTGAGGGATACAGTCGTGAAAGTAGGTAGCAAGATGTCTCATGGGTCATTTGTATTGTGTTGAGGTTTATGGACATCTTGATGTCAGTTACTATTGGGCACCCACAAAAATAAATAAACCTAAATCTTAAACAATGAAATAGTAAGAGTTTGAGATTAAGAAATAAATTTAAGGGAAAAGTCTAAATAAATAATAAAGTAAAATATAACTTCCAATCTTCATTGAACTCTAAGAACTTGTCGAACTTTCCTTATTCCTTATAGTCGCGAATTTTGCAATAAGTATTATGCGCTAGTGACATGAGTTGTGATTGTTTCTCTTCGTGTTTGTGAGTACCTCTTATTATTGGTGGCATGAACCACTAATCATTTTCCTCCTTAGTTATGATCGCCCTCTTCTAAGCTTGGTATCATGTCGCATCGAGGACGATGCTCTTATAAGGGGAGGGAAATGTAGTGCCTGAAAAATAAAAAAAAAAAAAGAAATCAAACAATAAATAAAAATGAATAAAATGAGGGAATTAGAGGGCGATGGAGTGTGGCAGAAGATGGTGTGTAAAAAATGTGAAGCTATATAGGTGTCAGAAATGTAAAACAAAGAAAAAAATAAAAAAAATAACTATCTCCCTTCAACATGCATCATCCCGTCATCCGTGTCAAATCACGAGCTTTAAACAAGTAAGGGCATCCTATGTGACTGCAGACCTGTCATTTTCCCTACCATCATAATATGAACACTCGATTGGAGATCCAAAGGAATTCATCACATTGAAACCAAGTTAAAATTGTAAATTTAGTAATTTTGGATAATCGCAAGTGAGAGGGAAAAGGGCAATTTTCTTGGACATCATGGCTACCAAAAATACATAGAAGACGTGGCTTTCCTCACATGAGATAGTAATAGTGTTTCATCTATGCAACAAACAGGTCTCCAACCTATTCAAATTGCCACGCACTCCCAACTGTGTAAAAAAAAAAGAGCCTAGAACATGGTATGGACATCCATCAAAGAAAAAGACAATTTTTTTTTCCAAATGTTGCAGTTGCAATGGCTCTGGCTCTGGTAGACATGTATGCAAGAATGTGGAAGCATAGATAGACACATGAACCGCTTGACAAAATGTATTAGGAAAAAAATGTGGTTTTATGGACAACTATGATAGCATGATACATACAAAATGGGTTTGTTGAAAAATATTTGGAACCTTCCATTAATGCAAACCCAAGCTTCACTGCCTTTGCCAACATCCTCCACCCTGTGGAAAAATTAAAAAAATGGAGGGATTTAGAACAAGGAATGGACATTCATCAGGCATATCGATTACTACCTGACTTCTTTGATGTTGGCGAATGTCCACAAAAATAGTCTCCACCGTAAATCAAATAAATAAATAAAATGGGTGTCTGCCCTGATTTTGTTTATGCAGATTTTGATGGAAATAGTGAGGTCAATAGTACTAAGACTTGTATCTGGTTAGAGGCAAGATGGTGTGTCGTTAATCCATTACCAAAGGCCTCTTCAAAGTGCAGATGCAATTTTTGACGTCTCCTTGAATGCCACTGATAATATGAGTGTGATTTGGGCTCTAGGTTTAATGAGGCCACCAGATAGTCTCGCTCATTGTTCCTATCCCTAAATCATGGAGGTTCTGTGCTTGTTGCATATGGTCATACCACATTCAAGTTTTTGGACGTGTAAACAAATAAATTGAACCATTCAATTGGATGCCTCCAAGAGATATACTCCGTGGGCTTCAATAGTTGCAAGGAAAACTCGGGTTGGAGCATTAGATATACCCCATATGGATGCAAGAAAGTGTAATTGATGGGTGCGATGTCAACTCCACAACTTCTGCCTCAACAGTTCACTTCAGGCATGGTTCATCTCTCCTTATCTTTCATAATTCTCATACTTCAGTTTTTCTTTTGCAACGAAATATAATTTTAAGAGCTTAGGATTATCATATATTTAATTGTTCTATAATTACTTGTAAAAACAATAATTAAATAAAAAAATAAAATGTCGTATCGTAACTCACACAATCAAAATAACCATTTTGTAGTCAACCATGAACTTCAACCCTCATTTTGAGGTGATTCAGAAAAACTACCTGACCAAACTAGATCACTACAATATTGTTTTATCAACAAGTTGAGGTTGACTTCCCGGTAAATATGTTGACCATCTCCTAGTTTAATTAGATAAATTACAATTTCTAGGGACTTGCAAAGTAACCTTCGTAACTCCAGAAAAGGGAGGTTAAGCTTCCTTCGTGTACCTTGTTATGTGAGGTGTCATTTCAATCCTTGGATCAACCCCAAATGAACATTTTGTGACCTTTTTGATGCCCTTATAGGAGCCCTGTTACACTATTTTGCAGCGGTAGGAAGCTGCTAAATCTAAAAAGTTGGCTTTCATTTTGAACCGCCATTTGAAACCTGGATAGAGAAATTATTATCTACCTTCGCAAACCTCTAGTACTTTTACTAGACAATTACCTGAAACCTTGATTCGGAAAAATCACATTTCAGGTTAGTTTGGAAAAGGCATTTTGTAGGCCTCGGTCGCAGTTTGACAAGGTCAAACTGGACCAATTACGACTTGTCGCTCCAGAAAACATGTCGTCGTTTGAAAACTTTTTTCTAGTTCTCAGTCTTGTCGACTCTGATGAATTCTCAATATATAGGGGAACTTGTAGGAAGTTTGTTGTTGCACGTTCATCCATCAAACATCATTTTTGGACGTGGTTTTTTGAGCCCTCGAGCTCATTTTTTATCATTAACAACTAGCTCATTTATGACCAATGGCCCTAGAAAATTAGCCGCTAATCGTAAAGCGTTCACTCGGTTCTAAATTTGTCAATTCCTATGAACTCTTGGTATATAAGTGGACATGTAGAAATTTAACCGTGGTGTGTTTTCTCATCGGAAGACAACTTTTGAAATTGGGTTCTTAGCCTCCGAGCCTGATTTGAACATTTTTGTAGCTAGCAGGAAAATGTAAAAGAGAGTGGTAGGACCCCTGTCGGGATGCCAAACCACCGTGGAAACTTTTGACACATGTAAATAACTGTTTGAAACTCTATAGTGTAACTTGTTGTGTGAAACAGAACTTTTGACAAAATGGTGTTTCTCTCTCTTCCTTTCTCTTTCTCTCTCCTTGGTTACAAAATGAAGTGAAATGAAATGAATACATGTTTTCTAAACCTTTTCTTTCGAATGAAAATTATAATTATTATTATATGTAAATGGGAAACTAAAGAAATTTTTGAGATATTTGACATAAATACAACTACATATTTTGATCACTCTTGAGGAGTGTAAGGATAAACACTATAAATGTTAATGAATTAGTGGGTTCCCTCTTGTCTTATGAGGATAAGTTGAGACTATATATAGGAGGTATAGAACACACTTAAAAATAAGAACTTGTAGCCAAGGAAATTATTTCAAAAGGTAAACATAAATATAAATTCACAAATAAATTTAAGAAAAACATTACTTTTTGTAATTGTAAAGATTGCATAATACTAGCAACTAAGAAACAAGCCAATCAAGAGGGTGAAAAAGGCATTTCAAGCTGAAAAATGTGAGGAACATGATCACTTTGGTTATTATACCACATATTTTTGTTAATGAAATATGTTTAATTTTATCAAAAAATAGAATTGGATCATGTTTTAAGTGATGAAATCAAGGCATACAAGTTTTAAATTCGACTAGTTAATTCACAATTTGTTTGAGGGATGATTATTTATTTGAAAATGAGATGTATGGTGATCATGTTTTGATTTCCAAAAGGTCGGGAGTGCATGGGATATCATATTTAATAATAATTTTATGGTTATAAAATCCTACAAATGTTTTTAGTTTAACAAGAAACAATACTTGCTCTTCCCAAGAGACTAGTCATTTATCTACATCAACACCAGTGTAAGCACAAATGCTTATTCAATCTACATTCAAAAAATCAAATATTAGATTAGAATTATGAGAGGAGGATCATAAGGCTATAATATCAAGAAAATAATTTGTTTCATGATGTTTATGATGAAATCACTTTGTTTACTTTGTCATCTATATTATGGCTAGTGAACCTAGAAGTTATACAAAAACTAGTCAAAGGGAAGAGTGGATTGATGCTATGAAAATTGAAATTGGTTAAATTTAGAGGAATGATAAAAAAAATTATTATTTATTCTCCAAATGATAAATAATTCATTGTAACCAAGTGGGTATACAAGTTAAGAATTATGGGGTTTCACTAGTTTCTATATTTATGGGCAATCCATTACCTAAGAGTTTGTCAATGGTGAAAATCATTTTTAGATATGTAAGAGGTGATTATAATCATGGCATTAAATTTAGACCAACAATTTCATTTCGTATTATTGGATATAAAGATTTGGGTTGGTGAAGATCTATTGATGACAAGAAGTATACTTTAGGTGATTATTTCATATTGAGAAGTGGGTTAGTTTCATGGTCATGAAAGAAGCAAAATATAGTTGCATTATCCTCTAATAAAGTTGAATATACATCCCTTACATCAAATTTCACACTAGTTATCCTCTAGTAATGCCACTCCATCAAGGGGTATTTTTTCTTATTCACCAGTTCATTCTGGATGTTGTGGCCAATGACCCAAGCCCCCTTTAGCTCTTCCCCCTCCTCAGCAGCCCCACATCTGCTCTAAGAATCCCCTCATCCGAGACTTTGTCTCGAACCTCCTCACAAACGGATGCTTAGAAGCAACACAAAGGGTAAGGAGTTATTTTTGAATAAATCCCCGCTTTCGCGTTGTAACCCTTGTGACTCGGTTACCCCCTATGTTATAAAAATTGAGGTGCAAGCCAAAGCTCAAAACCATTGAAGATAACGTAGACTTTGTCCTCAAGTCTGGCAATAAGAACTCAGATTTTGATTTCATTTCTAGCCTTAAAGAGGAAATCGATACTTTGTCTACTCAAATCAGAGCTCTTGAAGAAAAGCACAACAACCAATTCGCCATTCACAAAGCAGCCCTCGATCTTCAAGTACACATTCATCATATCTATGATATCAATGGCATCCTTGCCTTATCTTGGAAGAACGGCAGATCACCAAGAATTTCAAAGCATCCAACTAGGACCCTAATATTGGCACTTCTATGAACCTCTATAAGGCACTCAAGATTGCACTCAAGGTTTACAATAAGTCTTGTATTAATGCCTTTGTCTTTTTGTTTGTTGTTGTAGTGTTGTTGTGCAGTTGTTGTGGTGTTTTTGTCATCTGATGTTTTGATGGTGTCTATTCGTAGTTGGGCTTCTTATGGCGGTTGGCCCTTGCCTTAGTACTTTTTAGTTGTTTCTTGTTTTTGGCTTGTGGCTAGGTGTGGCCCCCACAAATTAAAAAACCACCTTGTTTCATCTTGATAATCTTGGTTGTTGAGCCTTTTGGATGTACTTCAGGGTATGGTCCCTTCAAAACCATTTACCATAAATAAAAATTACGCTTATTTGATTTTAGAAATGTTCAACTTAAGCCTACAAATATTTTTTTGTGATAATAGTCAAACAATACAATTATCCAAAAATCTAGTATTCTACACTAGAAGCAAACATATTAAACTCAAACATCATTTTATTAGATACTTGGTCAATAATAATTACTTTTTAATCGATTATGTGATAATTTAAGATCATTTTTTATATTTTTACCAAGGGATTGCTGAAGAAGATTCATAGAAGACTTAAGGAGATGATAGGCATTTCTTCTCTTTGCATTAAAGGGGAATGTTGAGTATGATACCATTATGGGAGCCTAATAAATTACTATTTGAATTATTTTTGGTTGTGTTTATAATTCTTATGATATTTATTTGAGTTATTTTTATCATATATATTTTTAGTTAAGTGATTTTTGTAGACATTCTATTTTTAGCTAGAAATGTGAGTTAGAGTGCAGTTCACTAGATGTGCACTTAATTGAGGTCAAATCATTATCCATTCATCCCCAAGAGGTGGGGAACCATTTTTAAGTATATATGATTGAATTTAGTCTTATTTTAGGTCATTTCTATTTTTAGGAGAGTTTGGGGCACCTAGTTTGACTAGTGTGCATGATGGTTATGCATGTGTCACTTAGGTTAATAATGGCTTCTTGTATATTAACCACATCTTATTAGTGAATGATAATTGTCATCTTGAGAAAAACTTCTAGTCTTATTTAGTTTACTTTAGTTAGCTTAGGATTGTAGTAGTTATTATCAATCGTTAACTTGTCATGTAGAAACATACAAGTTTAGTTGTAATGGCTATATTAGACTTGTTTGTTAATTAATTTAAAATCAAAAGTGGGGTGAATTTTTCCAAGTGGTAATAATTTTAAATTCATTTTATCTATGATTTTTTCTAAGTATTTACAATGAAAACTAATTTTTTTGGGATGCATTATTTGAACTTATTCATGCCACATGTTTTCATAAATATCACTTACACAAATACTAGTTTAATGGCTAGTTATTTCGGGAAAAATTTGATGATCACAAGATTCATTTAAAGTGTGTTTCAAATATGATTTTCACTCTTTCTACACATCAATAATATTCAAATCGACCTTGAAATTATGTCGGGCTAAAAACGCACCCTCAAAATGACATCGTAAGATCCAAAGGGTGTAATGTACAAATTTACCTTTGTGGTAAACTTGGGTAGCTTCAATTCTATCTCAAAGATACATTGCTCTACTTTATTATTAGCCTTGTTTCTATATTGCATTGTCCAATTATTTTCCATATATCCCGCTCTTCTAGTCAATTTAATAAATAAATCATGAGAAACAAAAATATATTGGTTGTTCCAATATTTATTAAAACTAATTTAGGTAAACTAAACAACATACATGCCTCAATAGGTGTAGCTTGATGTTTTTATTGGAGGTTGTCTAATTTAATATGATCATTTGACAAACATCCTCACACTAATTTGGAAGGGGTTTATGCTACTCGAGTTAACTTATCCTTTCAATGGGAATTTATTAACACAATTGTCTTTTATGTATCTAAAATATCTAACTACACGTCTTTTCCCTTCAAATTTCTTGCCATACCTACCATTTTTATTTCCATTTTTATCATATTTTAAGTTATTTTCAAATTTTATGGTTTTAAAAATTCTTTTGAAATGGATTTCCCTTTATGATATTCTTATTGCAATGTTTTTTTGGTTGGTTTTGGATGGGGATTAGATGAAAACTATCCCTTCTCCTCCTCAAAGAAAGATGTTATGGCTTGAATTTTTTGTTCTTGCTTTATGGATTTTTTGAAAATTCCATCCATGGTAGATGGCCTTTGAGCATCCACCCCACCTTTGATATTTTAGTTTAAACTTTGAATAAAGAAATTTATCATGAACTTTTCATCCTTCGGTATTGAGGAATATACTTAAGAAGGTGAGTGAACTTTTCCTAGTATTCAATCACTAAAATTTCTCCCTAATAAAGGTTATGGAATTCTATTATATTTTGATCAAAGTACAACTAGGGAAGCCAACATCATCTGTTGTATCCCTTGAACTGTATTCTTAAGATATCGATGTTATATCCAAACCAAGTTTCGTTTTATTGTTATACCACTAGGATGAAGCTTCTTTAGACATTCAAAAATCTCCCCATATGGGTTTGTTTCTTTAGATAAATCCCTAATTTGGAAATATTTCTCGATTTCACTAAGTCGGTCTCAATACCATTTCCTAAAGTTGTTATGTAAAACTTGGGAGAACTAATCCTCTTGATATCCTTGGATAACTCAAGAACCAAAGGATCCCTCTTTTACCAGGCCTCT
This sequence comes from Taxus wallichiana var. yunnanensis, assembly GCA_018340775.1. Taxonomy (NCBI): domain Eukaryota; kingdom Viridiplantae; phylum Streptophyta; class Pinopsida; order Cupressales; family Taxaceae; genus Taxus; species Taxus wallichiana. The sequence goes on from CM031244.1 coordinate 535,323,211, forward strand.
TTGCCTCTTGATCATGATCTAAAACTTCTTGGTACTCTTCATATTCCTACTCCTCATCTTCTTGATTGACTCAAACCTCTTGCTCTAAAGAAAATATTTAATCTCATGTCTTATGAAGGAAAATGAGGATTTGGTCCAATTTATCATGATGATCACAATTAGCATTATTTTGTTACGGTTGGAATTTCCTCTTGTGTATACCATAATATCTATCAATGTTAAGAAACATGGCTAGCGTGGTGAAGCTATTTTACCTGAGTGTAGAGCTCAGGGTCTCTGATACCAAAATGTAGTGTTCCCATTACTTAATTTACTAAAAGGCGTAATTTTCTATAAAAATATTTACCCACATTATGTTCATCATGATTTAAATATAAAGTACAAGAATGTATGCAATCATTCCAAAATATATTTTTAAGTTTGATTAAGAATTTAGTTAAAATAACTCCAACTATAGAAAATATAGGATAATGCAACCCCAAATATTATATCTAAAAAGCTCACTCCTTTTGTCCTTGACAAGGACCATTGGAAGCAAATATTGATTTCGATAATGAAGTATATGCAAGTATTCCCATTTTGTCTTTTACAACCTTTAACTTTTATCATCCTAACAAGAAAAACTTCTTATGGCATTCAACAAACAAATAAATAATTAGATAAATTTAACTCTAATAATTTATCAATAAACGAAGTCGTCTTTGACAAGTTGATAAAGTAGGGCAACATATATAAAATTTGAAATCTATAAATGAGAAATTCCCACAATATAAAATACATTGCCAAAACAAAATGTATCAATAAATATATATATGAACACTCATAATTTTATTGTTTCTCAAATTAATTGTTGTATAATCTAAATTTGTTCCTCCTCGGCCTTGGTGTGGTCCCTTCGATTCCAGAGGGTTTGGTCGGCCATTATTGAGCCTAAAAGCTCATTTCCTTTGGTGTCTTCTTCACCAAGGTCTCCCCACTGGTTCCCGTCTCAAACATTTTGGGCTTAACCTCGTTTGTTTGTGCTGCAACTAGTCAGAGTCTATCAAACACATTTTTTGGTTTTTTCCTCGTGCTCAGACGGCTTGGAGATGGATTCACACCCTTTTTCAACCCTTTTCTCTCGATTTCTTCACCTAGAAAGTGGTTCTTTTGGGGGATTCGACCATGTTACCTGCAATTTACAACAAAATTTGGCACATCTTCAAAACTAATATTTTGTTCCATTTATGGAAAGACAGAAACAATGTTATTTTTAATAATGTTCATTTGGATTATGATTTCTCTATTACTAATAAGGTGGTTGTGATTTCTACTGTTATGCTTCAGATTCAAAACCAAGCTAAAAAGTGCGCTTGGAGGTGGAGCATCTCCAACGCCTCCTCGACCATTGGGGTTCGGTGCCCCGTGCCATCGGTTGGGTGCCCGGATGCGTCTTTGCATCGTCGCTCGCCACCTGGTGCCACCATTTGCCTCCACTTGCGCTTGGTTGGGAGGTCCTCACCGTTGATGAAGCCCTCCGCCTCCACCACGATGGAGATCTTCTCATTCAAGGTCGTTGTCGCTGCGTCTCTTGCTCTTGGTGGTTCTAGTTGGCTCATCGTTTCTCAAGGGAAATCCCCTCGGCTGGATCTGGCCATTTCTTCTCACGGGTTTGATGATGGTGCGACACCGAGCGAAGGATGCCGGTTGAGATGAGCGAGATCCTGTCTCCGATGAGGCTCACCCCTCTGGCTCGGGTTGCGGCGACAAGCCTGATAGTCCGCCTCCTCCTCCACCATCCGTCGCCATGTTCGTTGTTGTTGCTTGATCTTTTGGTTCTTTTTTTTTTTTATTGAAGTTCGCACTATGTGGTTTTTAATGATGATACTTTGAGGTGACTTGGCCTCTCTCGAGGCCTTTTTGGCTCGATATGGTGGGACATCTTGCATTCTGAGGTGTGACTTTTTCCACCCAGTTTTTTGTATGATTAGTGTTGTACATCTTTGTTATTTATATAAAAATGAGCTTTTCAATCAATTTTTTTTTTTTTGTATAACTTACATAAATAACAAAATAATAAAAGTTTAGGATTCTTAAATTTTAATGATAAAAATAATAATTTATAATTTGAAAATAATAGATTAAAAGCAGTCCAAAAATCAAAAATTAATATACTTTCTATAAAATGAAGTGTCCAATATCCATTCGTTAAAACTAATAACGTTAAAACTCAACCACATTATAAAGATCCCGCCTCATTTTTCATGTTCATCTTTCTCAACAAAATGCATGCTGTTCACCATGATTAGCCAAAACCAGTTTAACCAAACGTTGTGCATTGTTTAAGAAATATAAGTAACAAGAAATTGAGTAATCAAAGTGGTAAGAAGATATGGTATTCATGTAAGTACTACGCAGACGCGTTCAATCACATTCAGATAATGTAGAAATCTTTTGCACGCATGATAATAATCCAAAAACTATACGAATTACAGAAAGCCTGGGTTTGGTTAATCATCACTGGAGTCTCTGGGTTATGCGGATGCCTATGGTGATCCAACTACGTAAGATCGACATTTAATTGAAAGGGACTCGAGCACGCGTCGGAAATATTCGGCAAATAAACACGTACAGGTGGTCATAACTCACATGCTGTCAACATACGATTGGTTGACATTGAAGCGATGGAAGTGGATTCAGCTAGTTAAATCCTGGATCTGCATGCCATTGCCCATGACTCATCAATACGACTTTAAAGTTTGGCGCCGCGAGTGCGACAGTAGGATGGTTGCCGCGGGTCTTTTCAATCCAGAACCCTAACATAAATATCTAGTACGGAATTGAATTAGTGGTGACAGGTAGAATAGCGCGCTCGATGACGTAAGTGAGCACTTCAAGCAGTGTATTCGTACAGATTTCTCTCTCTCTCTCTTTCTTTCTTCCAGTTTTTTTCTTTGGGGATGAAGATACTGTCAGTGCTACGGTTTCGGTTGATTTTGTCAGTTACGTAGCTCTCCTAATCATCGACATAGGAGCCTGCCCTCTCAACTATGAGAGAGTCTACCTGTCTAGATTAGTCAGCATGTTTGCTGTTTATCCAACGGAAGAATCAACACTGCAGCACTTCGATGGAAAGAAATACATCAGAGAGGATCAGTTTCAGTTAGCAACATAGTTCCAACTCGGTTGGGCTCATACAACAGAAGAAAGAAAGAAATAAAATCTGTACGAATATGGCCAATCATACACAATGATTTCTATCAGTTGTATTTGGAGGCCGAACATACTGGTTTGCTGGGGAGAATTATTTATAGTGGTCTCATTAAACTGATTCTTAAAGGAAGTAATAAATACACTATGGCTGCTTGACGTTCTATTACTTTGCTTAACAAAACCAGTGGCCAAAGATATTGTGAGATCCGAACAAAACGGTTTTGTAGGAGGGAGATTTATCCTGGACAATCTTGTTCTATCTTGGGAATCTGCTAATTGGGCATCTTAGTCTATAAAAGACTCCATACTTTTCAAATTAGATTTTGATAAAGCTTATGACAGGATTAAGTGTTCGTTTCTTCTAAAAATGACCCACTCGCTAGATTTTGGATCATAAATAATTAATCATATATATCATACTTTTCTTAGCTGACCCTTCACCTGGAATTGTTGTTAATGGATCCCTCACTGAATCATTTGATCTTCAACGCTCCATTGGTCGGGATTGTCCCTAGCACCATTTCTTTATGTACTTGCAACTGATGCTCTGGAATACATTTCAAATATTTCATTCCCTGGAAAAATCAAAGGAATAGCTTTACCGCATCAGCATGTTGTGATCAACTCTCACTTCGCTGATGGCATCATGCTTTTCTACTATATGAAAAATAAGATATAAGCAATGCTTTGCAAGTTCCTGATATATATTGCATGGCTTCGGGGTCTAAATTAACAATGCATAAAACTGAATTCATCCTAACTGGAGTGGAAAAACCGTTTGATTGGATTCCCCAGGAATGGAAACAACTGAAACATGGTGAAGTCATGAGGTACTTAGGCATCCCCTTTGGCATTGGAGTAACTCTTTCTTAGATGTGGGATTGGTTTCTTCACAAATTCAATAGAAAGATTGCCTATAGGGAGATTATACTTTTGTTTTTGTTGAGTGTTATATTCAAATTGTTAATAACATCTTCTTGGCTACTCATGTGTATTATTCTTCATGTTGGATTCCTTCCAAATCTTGTTATTTCAAATTGATTCAAAAGGTTCTAATGTTTCCTTTGGGCTAATTGGGATGGTAAAAAAGGTGCAGTGTGGTCTCTTGGACTCTTTGTACTCAACCCAAACATAAGGGTGGGTTGGGTATTATAGATCCTTGGACTCAAGGAAAATGTCTTATCTCCAAATGGATTGTTAGGACTCTATTTGGCAATGAACCTTGGAAAATTATTCTTAGACACAAAATTCAGCTTGCAACAACAAAAGCCAAATGGAAACATATCAATCTTCATGATAAAATAATAAATGCTAAATTTTTTAAAATCCAAGGTTCCCCACCAGTGATCAACTTGTGGAAAGCATGGCAAGAAACTTCTCAGCTAATTAAGTGGAAAGACTCTTCTCTAAGGAACAATCTCAACTTCCCCAACTCCTCAATTTGTTGCAATCACTTGATCACTATTAATGGTTGTCCCTTGGCTCTTGTGAGTACTTTATGTGGCTCAAAACTTTTTAATAAATGAATTTGTACTTTCAAGGACCTTTGGAATTCTTTCACGATGGAATGGCTACCTTGGATAGCAATTAAAAATGCTTTTCATCTTGCTGAAAAGGATAAGCCCACCATTGATTTTATTATCTCACTAGTCAAAGATGAACAAGCTTATTAAGGTGTCTACAAAAATTCCTTGTAATTTTATCAAAGATTGGCGGTGGTTGAATAATGCTAGACTTAATCAATTTCCACTTAAAATATCTTAATCTCAAGTTGTTGCCTAATATTTCTTTTTAAAAAAATTGAACCTAAAATGGAATTGTAAGATGATTGAAAACAAGCAGATTCAAATATGCTCTAAGGTTTGTAAATCAAACGTTGAGTCTTGTGCCCAAATGTTATCTTGGAGAGTTATTCATTACAAGCCACCAGCTATTTAACAAGCTTTGGTTTTTGCAAGAATTTAAACTTTCATGTCCCTTGTGTAAAATAAAGAAACTATCATGCATGCCTTTTGGAAATGCAACTCTATGAAATCAAACTACAAAAAAATTGAATTTGATGTACTAGCATTATTTTAAAGCAAGTTTTCATGGAAAAGGGACCTTCTTGGATTGGGAATATCAAATAATGTGATTTCTAAATCTTTTAGACAAATAAAAATTAAGCATATTTGGAAAAATAGATGTCATTATTTCTTCTTTAACAACAAATTACTCCTCATTCAATTGTTATTCACCTGAATTTTACTTTGACTTTGTTGAAAGTGTTTTATTTCACCCATGTGATAATATTTGATGGAAGTGTTTTATTTCCGAAGCTAGGGTTAAAATCTAGTCGTTAAAATCCCTATAAAATGACTGGCTTTGGGTTTGAATCCCACTGAAAAAGTTTTAAAAACTCTAATCTACTCTTAAAATAAGAAAACAGATCAACCGGATATCTGAAATTGTTGATAAAAAATAAAATTAAATCTAGTTTGTCGATTCCTGCACATCTTCCACATTGAAGAATAAAGGATTTGCCTCCCACCAATTGAAAATGGCTCTTCATTACTTCATATATAATCGAAACCCAAATGATTGTAAATCATGTATTGTATAGATTTTTACTAGTTGTGAATGTATTGATATAACAAATGCTTCAAATGGTTTTGCATGCAAAGGAATAAATGCATATACACAAAAAGTTAATTAAATCTAGTATGGAAAATTCTACCAGTGGTCTTTCTATTCCTTGGCACCAACATAAATTCCAATTTCTCTTCTCAAACATACTACATGCATAGACATGACTGAGAACGAGTTTGGAACATGGCATGGACATCATTCAAATCTTATTTAAATAAAGCATCTAGACCATGAATGGAAGAGATTATTTGCATCATCGTAGACACTTCCATAATATTTGATGGAAGTGTTAAATTTAGGATCCCTTGCGGGCGGTTTTTAGCCCACTTCCCGAAGTGGAGGGGGAGGAGGGCGCGGCTTGCCCCCACTCTTATCGCAAGAGGCATCCATGGGGTCGGTGACATGTTATGGAGACCCCGGTGGGGGGCTCGAGGCGAGATCCGAAGAAAAATTATCGAGTCAATCCCTTGTTTCTAAAAAGATGAATTCAACCAAATTCTATTTCTAGGAAGGAAAATATTGATTGCATTTTGTAACGCCCACAAATTCAACGCTCTAAAACCACATTAATCCTTAAACAATTATCCGAAATTTACGGAAAATTTTTTTGTTTTAAGTTACAAGGGTGTCAAACCCTAATATACGTTTAATTAATTTCTACTAGCAAAGTTGCATTTCATAGGATAGATCCAATCTAGATTATTAATTAATTATTCTTAATCTAGTCCTAATATCAATTTAATTATCATTACTAGATAAGTGTCCATTAATTTCTCCTACGAGGGTAATTAGTTTCCCTCTTGGAAATTAACATTCATCCCACGTTTAATAAACCCTTATTCTTAGTTACCTTAGTTCTCTTAAATTATTTTCTTTAAATTCCAAAGAATCATTCACTACAACCTACTAGAAGGGTTACATTTTTAACTTAATACACTAGAGCCCTAAGTGGCCCCATTCACCCATTTACACATACATTTGATTTATTTAAAATTTACAACCATAATATGAATATTCTCACCTAACAATTATAGGGTTGATTCTTAACCCTTGGATCAAATCAATAGGGACCACAAGATTAGATCTACCCAAAAGAAGCCCTAATCATCCTTAAGGGAGTCTTCTTAAGCATTTCTTACCCTAAGCTCATTCATTTGTTTCTCTTTGGTTTGCAGGTTGAAGGAGTGGATGCCATGGATCTAGGGAAAATCATGAAGGAGTCTTCTTAGATCCAATGTGCAAGAAGAAAGGGATTCCATCCATTTGGCTCCTCCTTTAGAATAGTTGAATCTTAGATTTAATCATGTATTCTTAGTTATTTATTGCAATACAAGCATCTATCTTAGATTTGGTTTGAGATCTATTGTTAATTAGTTATCCTTTTTGTTTTCATTAATGGGGAAACCCCATTTTGTAGATCAAGATTTTAATGTATTTAAATCCCTATATGTAGGTTGGAGTATGGGTCCAAACAAGCATACACGACCCTCACAGGATGGATCTACATTTAGGTGAAGTCTAGATCCATAAGAGCCAATGATTTAGCTGGAAATACATTTTAAAAAAATCACACACAGGTGACCGACAGTGGTCTCTTAACCGACCGCGGTAACCATTGTGCTACCAACGTCGGTTTCGTGTTAATGATAAGTTTTTAGAATATTGTTTTAAATGCAAGGGGGTAAGAGATTAATTCCATGAGCAACTTCTTATTCAGTTTTAAGAAAGCATAACAGTCTCAGAAGCATCTGATATAAACAAGGGCACAACAAAAGATGCACAAGTTTACGAAATAAAATTGGTGTAGATCCAAAGTGACCGAATTCGGTCACAAGAATACCAACGACGATTCATTCGCCGCGCTAGTTCTTGTCGAATGAGTCCATTTTATAAATTTTGACATATCTTCAATATTTTGTGCTTCACACTTATCTAAATGACTTTTCCATAATTATTCATTGAATTTAAGGTTGTTGTGCAAGCCATGATATCATTTAAGTTGATAACTAAACTTGGAGTTAACATTTTAAATACTTTTTGCAATATGAAATAGTGACCAATTTCAATCTCGAGTACACCGACGCTGTTAAGACTAAACAAAGTGTTGATCATTGTGTAGGCCAAAGAACTCTAAAAATGAATGTATAAAAGAACATAGATATCAAAGGATAACTTTAACTTTAAATATATCAAAACCAAAGAGTGTTTAACTATTTCATCCCAAAATAAGGCTATGACAACCTCCCAATTCACATTGTGATCAAAACATTAAGATTTGCAACATTCCTTTCTTTCAACACAAGGTAAAATTTAAACATGATATCCATTTAATTCATTCCTTTACATATAACTAATTTGAAGAGAAAGGAAAGACACAATCTCTAATGAACTTCCTTCAATTATAATATTACAACTTGGTAAATAAAACTTGCAAAGCAACTTTTCTTTTAAATACAAGTCTACTAGTCTTCCACCTTAAGTGGGAATTTACAAGAAAATTTCTACAATGAAGGGTTGTTTTTTTGCTTCAAAAAATGCTCCAAATCCCAAATTCTTCAACAATAGCTCCATCATTTCTTCACTTTAATCATAACAACCAAAAATGGGGAGAGGCAACACTCTCCACCCCAACCAATAATCCAATGAGGAGAAGAAGTTATCCTCCTCATTGGCCCCCGAGCCCCAACTAAAATGTAATAAATTATGGATACAACGCATGACAACAACACAATGCTTCCACATCACAATACAAATTTTCACAACCATTTAAAACACCTTCAACACAAGAATGCAACTTTCAAAATACACAAGGCTTGAAATGCAATGCCAATGGAGCAAGGATCTATGGGGAGATCACTTATTCCTTCCATTGGATTAGGTGCCCAACTTAAAACTCTCTAAAATATATCTCAAACCCCTAAACAACTCTTATGCATCCCTCAAGATCCTCTTATACCTTCCACATTTTCTTATGCCTCCCTACAATCTCGTATGTCTCTGTAATGCCCTCGTTTCTACGTTACACTGTTCATCCTTCGCGATCGAGTGCTAAGCATGGAACGTCATCATTGTGCCTTTGTCGATCATTGGTGGACTTCACCTTGGTCACAGGGATACTCAATCATCTCCCTCTTCGTCGTGTTTGCTGGTGTCATGTTGTTGTTGTCGTTACTGGCCCTTGCAATGCCTGTTATGATTTCCTTGTTAAAGGAAAATCATGTTCTCTTTTACCGTGCTTGTCTGTCGGCCCTTATTAATAGGATTAATAACTATTATTATTATTTATTTATTTATTGTGTCGATTTCAGGAATATTATTAATTACCTGTAAGTTACCTTATTTATTTATTTTATCGGCCGCTCTCGAAGACTGAGCCCCGATTCACGCATGAGGAGGACCTTGTTCATGGGTGATGCCTCGCTTAGGAAGTGGTGTTCGTTCTTAGCGTTTAACATTTTATTTGTGGCCGTCCAGATCTCTTTGTGTGCGGTGTATACATACTTTCCTTTTCGGTTAGTGTTTTGGTTGTATGGGGGCATCCACCCACCCCAACTAATTTTTTTACCCTTGCTGGCCGCGTACACTTGTTTCCTTTTGTTGAAAAGACCTGGCCTTTAATTATGCGTGGAGGAAGAGCACTTACCACTCATTCTTTTTTTTTTTTTTTTTAGGCAAGGCGTGTTGGTCTTTCCTTTGGTTTGAATGCCAAGTGGGGGGCGAGTTGGCCACCTGTCTTTTCAGCGACCTTTCAACCACTTCAGACCTGTATCTTTTATGACCTGCTCTACTTTCTTTGACTTCCTGATGCCTTTGTCTGCCGCGTCTTGGGGGAAGGAAACCCCTATTTTGGGGAGTCTTTTGATTGGATTTAGACTGGTTTTACTCGAGCATTCTTCCCTGGCCGCGTGGGCTCCTCTGGAGACTGGTCGCTACACTTTAATGGAGTTTCCTTGCAAGTCTACCCTTTTGACACGCACTGGGAGGATGTTGGCTAGGTTGTGGAGTCTGGGTGTGCTCCAGCTGCAAGCTAGTGAAGCAGACGTGTTGCCTCCATTGTTCTTTGAGTGCTGCGAGGTGTGTTCTTGTCTGCTGGGATCCGTAGCGGCGACCCATGATAGTTTTTAGCCAAAGCGCGAGATAGGTTACAATTTGGTTGAAGCTTTTGAGCGCTTCCAACAGGCAGGTTGTCCAACTATGTTGTTTTCTGTGCAATATCAATGCATCCTCTGATTCGGGATCCTCCTTCAAGACATTTCTGTCAAAATCGACTATGTGACAGTGAGAGTGTTACCAGGAGACCTGATGAAAATTATTGCAAGGATTCTCTTTTGAGACTTTACTTGTTTTACGATGTAACTCATGGAAGAGAATCTCATAGGCATGGATCTGTATCATATCAGAATATTCATGAAGCACAATTTGCTTTGCAATTATATGAGCTGCTTCAACGAGTCACTAAGTTGGCAGGCATAAAGGTTTCTGTTGGATTTATCACACCTTGCAAGCTACAGCTGAAATGTTTGCACCGAGAGTTTGATGTTGTCCTCAAATCTGATGAAGGAAAAGGTTTATTTATCATTACGGTAGATGCCTTTCAGAGCCAGGAGCGTGATGTAATCATTATGTCTTGTGTCCGAGCTTCAAATCATGGGGTTGGCTTTGTAGCTATTATTCACCGCATGAATGTGGCGCTAGCACGAGCTCGCAGAGCACTTTGGGTTAAGGGCAAAGCAGTTGCATTGAAACAATCTAGTGACTGGTCAGCCTTAATTGAGGATACTAAGTCTAGGGACTGTTTTATGGATATGGAGTCTGTACCAAGAGATTTTTTTGGTTTTAAAGCCATCTTCTTTTGCTTATTAAACGTATGCCCTGGTTTTGTTTCTTTTGGTGACCTGCTCACGCCAATTATTGGCTGGCTGCGTGAGGATTTGGTGGAGAATATAGTTGGGTTTGTGGGCAAAAGGAAAAGGGGGTCTATAGCTATAGGAGCAGGTACAGATCTTCTTTGGATATGGCAGTCATGACGATGGTTGTGTGGGTTTCTATGGTGGTTGTGATGCTCTTCATAGCAGAGTGCTTCTATCTTCTTCTAAGAAGGCATGTTTCAATCACCCCTTTCCTATGCCAAGCATGGCCGTTAATAGAGTTGGACCTTCAGCAGGCTAAGGAAGAGAAGTTGCGCAGGTTGTGTTGCTGTTGCCCGAGCCCTGGTCGACGTGCTTGTTGGATTGGAAGAATTCTAATCAGGCATGTTAACTATACTCTTTGTAGTAGTTTTCTACCTTCTTTCAGTATCTTGAAATGAATATTCTTTCCCCTTGAATGGCGCCTAGACAAATGTTTTCGTGGTTGTTTAAATCGCTGCCTGAATGTGTTGGTTATTCCTTTAAATCTCGTTCCTTTTTCGCTGGTTTTGCTTGGAATGTACCTTTCCTCTCTTATAGCTTACTCTATTTCATATTTGTCTAAATGGGCTACTGCAATATTGAGTGATGCAGTCTAGTTCGTAGGGAAGGAAATATTATAGAGTTTCGTTTGCTTGTATGACTCTCTTTTAAAAGAATTCTGTGATGGTATTTATAATTGAAGGCTTACTATATGGAAGGTTAAGCCTTCATATCTCTATTTGGTTGAATAAATACGTATTTCCTGTTTAGGGCTCTCCTGTTTTGCTAAAAAGTACATTAATAGTGACATTGTGTTCTAAAACTTGTCTAAGCCTGTGGGCATTCCTTACTTTCTGTTTAATTAGAAAATGGCATTAGGGTCTTGTTTTAGAACTATTCATGGTTGACTTTTGTACCCAGTTCTAGAGGATGAATAACCTGACATCTATTTTGGCCTCTACGTGTTGAGAGAATTACTATACCTACTTCCTGGTTCAAACTCTTGTTTGATTAAAGTAAGGGGGAAACATTGTAAGTTTTGTTGAATGAAATATCTGCATATTTTATTAAGGGTCACAAGCAAGCTATTAATAGCTGGACTGAAACAAAAGTTGTAGGTGAATCCATGGTATTGGACTCGTGAACTCGTTTCCTATTAGATGACAGCTGATTACAGTGATAATATAATAGGTGGTTATTATATTCATCTGTTTGATATTTGCTAGACATGTCCTTGATAAGCCCACATGGATCGGGTAAAATTTCCATCTTCTATACCATTGGCAAGGAGCTCATAGAACTTCTAGGCCTGACTACACTGCGTAACCTTCCTGATGGATATGTGTGTTGGTTCTTATTTTTGTGCTTGCACTTGTGGTAGGGTCTTTTGAGTCTGGGGCATCGTTGGTGTTTTACCCTCTGCGTATCGAATCCCTTTGTTTTCGAACTCAAATATCTTATACTTTAAACTTGGTTACTAAAAGGTCCCATTTTGTGGCCTTGTTAAGGAAATCAATTTTTATTTTAATACTTATTGACATTGTCGGAAATCTATAAAAATTATTAACGACTTTTGGGTTTAGCCTTCCCTTATATTATGTAGAGAAGTTGACGTTTAGGATAAGGTTTGTTGGTAGAATAATGGCCCTTTTTGTGTCTCCTTTGTACGCTTTTGGAAGAGTGGTTTTGTTTTGTTAACTAGTCCTACGTTTAAGAAATCCTATAAGAAGGTAGTGGTAAAACTCCTTGGTTAAAACTGAAACTATAGTTGTTTTTCTTTTAAGGGCGTTGAACCCTTATTACTATGAAGCCTCCCCCTGGGAGATTTGGATAACGTCGTTTTGTTTCGCGCCTACGATCATAATTAGTATGTTTTGTCTTCTCTTGGACCTCTTTAGATGGATGGATTGGGTATTGGATTCCAATCACGTAATCTATAGGATTACATGAAGGAAATATATCAACACTCTTGACTTTCTTGTTCCTAACCCATACGGTCTTGCCTTGATTTATGTGATTTTGTTCTTACTGGTATTTGACTTTCTCCTTGTTGGTTGATTTAGATTTCTCTCTTTTGCGAATAATTTTTGGATTTGTGGGTTGTGCTTTAATCCATTTTTTAATTAGAACATTCCTTTCTTGATATTGTTAAATGTTAGCTTACTGTTGCAATGTGTAGCCTTAACATGCTCAGTTCTCGCGAACTGATTCTAGCTAGTATTTGTGCAGATGGATTATGCGAGTAGATTAAAGGAAAGAGTTGTAAAGGTTTCATCAGTGCAATTTATGAAGTTCCTTGTAAAAATGTCCAATGTGAGGTAAATTTTGTAATAGTGCTTGCAAAGGAGTTTAGAAGACCTCTTGCCTTGGGTTGTTCTGAAATTTCGTGATGATGTTGTCTTGTCCTTCTGTAGGTAAACTGGTAACTTACCTTTGTGAGAAATGGTATTCAATCTTTACATTGATATGAGTATTGTAAAACTTTGATCTTGAGAATAAATTGTCAAGTTAAATCTTTCTAAGACTGAGTGACAATATTTTATAAGTAAAGTAAAATGGGTCGGTTAACCCTTAAAGAAGCTAAACAAAAATAATAATTTTATATTCAACAAATAAATGTAGAGGTGATCTACTTGAAATCAAATAATTCCATGAGTGATCAAAATGAGACCATCCTTTGTGAAGTAAAAATTTTATAACTTGATATCCCTAGCTACACTAGCGAACATTATCCTTTTTATGGTGAATTCTTAGAATGATCCTAAGGTGAAACAAATTGTTAGTTGATATAAGATAATAAGATTTAATAAGTAGGAGGAATCGGTTTCGAAACCATGCAATCTGTCTCTCAAACATTTGAAAGGTAAATTGTTTTCTTTTGTAAAAATCATCCAGTAAAGCCTAAGTAAAATATTTAATAATTTTTGATAAATCCTCAAGCTTCAATAAAAACCGGGTTAATAACTAATGAGGTCATAAAGATGAATTCAACTCGACCTTCTTCCTCTAACTTTTTTTTAAGGTGCTTGGTAATCTTTCTCTTGAGTTTGTTGAAAGCGAATCCATATTGTAATAAGGTTATGAGTGAGTTTTAGTAGCATAAGTGAGGATAGATGGCCTTGTGGAATTAAATTACCTCCTTTATTAAACAATTGAATTAAACAAGTAAATGTCATAATAGAGAAGATTTAAAGTTAATTACTCAGTGAAAAATGAATAAACTTAGCTTGGTAAGATGAATTGTATGAATCATATCTTGAGTCTCCTTGAAAACATAAGCTAAGAATTGCAAGATGTCTTATTAAAATAAATAACCCTCAAGAATATCTCATTGTGGTTGGCCCTAATTGTAAGTGTGTTTTGTGGTTGGACTTCTATGTTGTCATGTCTAAAAGAAAAGTAAATTGTCCTTGAAAGGTGTGAACATTTCCGTGCTGCCTTTAGGGCCATCCTTGTATCAAGTTGTTCACAGTGTTAGTTGTATCCTTGGTGACAACATGTTGCGTCATGTTATGTGTCAAGCAAGTAAAAAAAAAAAAATTATCCTGTGTTGTTCGTGTGTGAATATTTGGGTCATTCATCTCGTCAAAAGAACCAAGTAAGAAATGCAAGCATTCTCTTATCCAAGGTGGGGCACCCAACCCAAACTCCCTCCCAAAACATGAAATAAAATATTATGCCTCCCTACATATAAGATCCCCATAGCCTTCTCCTACACCATACTTAGGCATTCTACCCAAGATCCCAACAAGCATACAAACCATTCACTTGCATACAAATATACACATAAAAGAAAACAATTAAAACAAGGGTGTAGTTCCTACCTTTCCATGGTATAACTTGATCAAGAGTCACACACCAAGCTCCTTTAAGCTCAATCCAACTCCAACAAGCTCCAAAATTTCAACAAGCACTCCAAAAATCTCCAACTCCAAAAATACAAGAGCACAAATGAAATGAAGTAACCCCAAACAAACAAATAAACTTGCATATATAGAAAAAGGAAAGAGGAGGGTGAGGTGGCTCCATGTAGGATGCCACATCACTCATCCTCAACTCCACATCACAAGTCAAACCTCAACCCCAATGCATAATAAATTGGTGGTTGAGAGGAATGACAAGCCTCTTACACACACAATCCAAACCCACACCCCCTAAGGACATAATTTAAAACCCATGTAAGAAAAGTGTAATAAATGTCACTTTTTGTCTTACAAAATACATAATGGGGTCTATTTTTGACCCCCAATCCATAGGTAGGGTTGGTATAAGAAATTAAGAGGTGTGGGAAAAGCTTAGTTTGTCCCACAAGCCTCCAAAAATGGCCCTTAAGCCCAAATCTGAAATTCCAAGGTAAGGTAGAGTGTATAACACTCAAAGTCACTTACACTCAATCAAAATCACAAAATCCAAAAGACCAACAACTCTAATAAATTACCCTTTTGTCACATCCCCATATAACTTAATAACATGATTAAATTACTTAATAAAAACATTAATCAACAATGATTAAATAAATTACATCACAAAATAAATCACATACTCTATAATTAAATTAAAAAAATGAAAGAATTGCACACATAGCCCATGGTCACAATTGGAGGTCATCCCCCCATGGGGACCCCCTTAACAAAATAAAACAAAACAAAAACATTACACAAGTTGTCATGGTGACCTTCATTGTATCCATCTAGTATTCCGCTGTGGTTGGTCTCTAATCCCCATTTTGATTGTTGTGATATAATTACTTGTAAAATCACACAATACCTCCTTCGGCCTCATGGCCGCATCAAAAACATCAAAGATAAAATATACACACACAAATCAATAATCATCCTCATATAGCTAAATCATCATCTCAACTAAACAATGTTATCATTTGTCTAAAATTCCAACAACATCTCAATTCTATCTTTTTATCAATATCAACAAGATCACAAGATTAGTTCAAATGCTAAATCCTACTCAACACGACGAGAATTCTAAATGTCAGTAATATATATGCCAACAACACATCATCATCATCAATATAAAAATGTCTCTCTATGCCTCTAAGAATCCACACAAATCATACTATGAATCACAATCCATCAATAGTCAGAATATCTCTATCATCTAACATCATGCTAAACCAAAATGATATAATAATATCCATGTCTATAGTCAACAAAGAATCGAAATTAAATTATAATAAGTTTCGAAGAGGAGTGGGCACTACACATTTTTCCTCGCTTTTTTAGGAGAAGAATTCTAATTGTACTTCATCAATTAGGTGTGTTTATTTTGTGGAGATCCAAAGTAGCTCATAACGATTTTGCATGTAACTTTTTCATTTTGATTTAATAAAATCTTGATATCTTGCACCGTGGGTGTTTCCTTAGGAACTCGACGAGGGTTTTACCTCGTTAACGGTGTTCGTCTCTTGCATGTTTGGTATTGTATATATTTCTTTATATGTATCTCGTAAATTGTTGTTTAGTTATTCAAATTTTTGCTTACTCATCATTGCAACTCTACAGTTTCTTAACAAGATGCTCAAACATACAAAGATTAATCCTTGATTATATAACTATAGGAGACTCGACATGAATCATTGATGCTTTGGTTAATTGGACAAGATAATAAATTTTCCCTTTGATTAAGATCATTAAAACGTGTCAAGTATGTTCCCAAGGCAAATAGTTTACATTGGTGTAGGTTTGTAACAAGATAAATATATGGTGCACGGTTTGTAGAAAGATAATATATTTGAGTGCCCCCTGTATACACTTACGATATGGTGCGGGGTTGAAGTATGAAACTCACTTAATGGATATTATCACAAGGGTGAAATAAAACACTTCATCCTCATTCACCTTATTGATAATATTTGATGGGAGTGTTTTATTTCCTAAGAAAATCCAACACATGCATTAATTTTGATCATACTCATTTTGTTATTTCATTTTATCACTTTATTATCATATTTTATATTATTTTATCTTTCTCATATTTCATTAGATGTTTATTAGTATCTTGGCCAATTTATTTATTTTCAAGATCATATATCTCATCTCATCTTTACCATCATCACTACATTTTTTCTTTGATCTTTTTTAGATTTTATTAGATGTATTATTAACTATTTACAACCACATCTTTTATTTTATGCCATTTTATTTATCTCTTACACCTATTTTGGTTTATTTGGATTGTTCTGTCTATATTTTCTTAGATATATTTTTTAGATAAGGTCATAAGAGTTATTTTGAAGGGATCAAGAACCATGTACAACAGAAAGATAAGCATCAAAGCCCAACAAGAAACAAAGTGGAGTGTGGTCGCTAGACCAAAACAAAGATACCACCTAACACCAAAGCTAGGAAGGAACAAAAGAGGGAGAAGAATATTCCAAAAATCCAGTCAAACATACTTGACTAACCTCAAAAAACACTCTAACCCTCTATCTAAACAAGCCTAGCCAGATACAAAGGGTGTTTTACTCATGAGGATCCCAACCATGGGATCATAAGCTCATTCGAAGAGGAGAATTAGTAGTTTTCCCTTTATTTTTTCTAGACACGATTGTCCAATCATCGCACCTATTAGGATCTATGTTTTCATCGGGTAAATTGGAAGCCGGATTTCAAAGATCTCCCTTTTATTAAGAAATAAATTCTCCTTCAAGATTTCGTTATTAGTAAAACCATATTTTGCCTCCAATGGAGGCAACAACACCTACATCGTCTCGACAAGAAGCCAACCCCACTAAACCCACACACGGTGGGGGAAATGTGAATCTCATCCATCGGTAGTTGAAACTCCTCTAAAACATTTTTCGACACCTCCCAATGCACAATCACATCCATTTCCCGTTCATCCTTCACCGACTCTTGGATGAAGTATCTCAAACACTCCCAACAACCAGAGACTATTTTATTATTACCCACTTATTTTATCATTTTCCTTTACATTCACAAGAACATTTTTTCCTATCTTACTCACTTTTATAGGTTTGTTAAACCAATTACCTATTATTGAAATATCTCATATCCCTTTTTAGGTGGCTTCATCATATTTTATGACCTACTTATCACCTCTCACAAGCTATCAAAACCTATCATAACCTTCTCATTTTGCCTTGTCCTTGCTACATAGTTTATTAATGTATTTTATAATGTTGTTTCTTCAATTTTATCTTAGTTGGGTTCACTCAAGTACCTTAACATGCCCTATTCTCGATACACGAGACTCACTATGCAACAAATGAGCATGGGAAGGTAAGTATGAAGTATATTTCATTTGCTTACGTTTATATTTATATCACTTATTACCTCATCATAATCATTGCATTTTTATTATAGGGTTAAATGTTCTTTTCCCATAGACAATATTGGGTTACATTACTATGATATTGATGCAGGAGCATCTTGTATACAATTTTGGATTGAATAAGCTTAGTAGGGTGTCTTAGGATGTTTAGAAGGTGTTCTAGTCCATGTGTACTCATGAAATTGTAATAAGAGCTCATATGGAGTTTCCTTCCGAAATGGCTCATTTAAATATTTGAATAGTCTTTGAGTCATGTTAGTAGGTTAGTAGGATTAGTTGTTATTCTATGGTAATACATTATGTATAAGGGACATAAAATGTGTGTACACCTAACTCATTACTTAACTAGACCCTATACCTTACTAGGTTAGGCTAAGCATGGTTAGGTTAGTTGTTTCTCAACCTAACTACCTCCTTTGCTCTCAAAAAGTGAATGCATTTGAATAGATAGAGGGAGGAGATTTTGGTGAGAAGAAGAATAAGGGATTTTGTATAATTTACATGCCTCAAGAGGCTTGGATGGACTCCATGCTCGAATTATTAACAAAGCTTCTTGATTAAAACCGAGTATTTGTGTTCTTTTACTAATTCATGGATGTATATTTCAATATTATATATAGATTGTATGGTTGATTTGCATCAAGCTTGATAACTATTAATTGTAAAATGATTGTTCATAGATAATTTGAAGGGTATAGTCTCATGGAGGTTTGAAGAAAGGGTTGAAGTAACAAGAAATCGATCATTTGCGTGAGGAATGGGAAAATTGTGTGCAAGGTAAGAATATACATGTGATTGAATGAAAGATTAGTGTTTGTGGAGAAGTTATATCTTTTTCATGAAATGAGAACATTGATACAATGGTAATAAGGTCTATGGCACTATTTTGAATCATTAGTCTCTTTAAAAAGTACAAGAAAAGGTTAATAACTCGGAAAATACACCCTTGTTGTCCTATACCCTATCCTAGGTATGAAACGAAGGAAAAATTGCATATTAAAACTTTAAATCTATACACGGAAAATTGATAAATTTTGGAGAGGAAGGACTGAAATGTATTTTTGGCATGTGTGAAAATTTTAAAGAAGTTTTGAGTTGATTTGATAGGTAAAAAATAAAAAAATTCCTAGACCATGTTATGAGAAAATGAGAATCATGCTTAGACTGTTAAAATGAGTATAACTCACGTTTTTTTAGCATATGAGTTCTAAAATTTGGAGGGAAGAATAATTGGGACATTTTTCAAGTGGGGTTAAAAGTATTTAATGATTTTACAAATATATGGAAATTTATTCATGACATAAATTTCGATTTATCGTGAAATTTGGGATAGTCCTAATGGTACCAATGCAAACAAGTACCTTGAATATCAAGTTGGAAAGAAATAAATAGCATGAAATGTTGTGAGAGTTTTGATAATGTGGTTTAACCTTGAATATAGTGTGGATAATCTTCAAAAGGTCTTGGTTTGGTAAGTCGGACATATTGTCTGTTATAAAGAAGTCAAGAACTTAAAGAAGCTTGAGAAGTGCAAATTAAGCTTTGGAAAGGGATGTCATAAATGAGTATAGAAGAGTGATTGAGAGTGAGATTTTGGGATGCAATTAAATTGATATGTTGAGTGGAAAAATCCTTCAAAGAAAATTCAGAGGAGAATGAGTCAAATGAGGATGAAGGGATTGTTTTGTAGCTAAGATCAAGAGCTTAGAGTAAGCTAAAACTTGAATTATAAAAAAATTGATGATTGAAGGTGTTTTAAGTATTGGGAATGACATGGATAAGTGACTTGTAGGTTATATAAGGGGTGTTAGAGTGTGATACAAGTCCAAAACAAAATTAAGAAAGTTATTGATGTTAAGAATCATCAATGGAGTCAACTAGGTCAAAGTGAGGAAAGGCAAGAAGGGAGATTAAGGAGCGAGTGGAACCTTGTAAGGTGACTGATAACTTAATAAATATGTTGAATAATTTGTTTATAAGGCAGGGAATCAATAGAAAATTCAAGACCTAGAAATTGACCTTAAAATCTACTCAAGAGCTTGAAAACCCTAGCAAAAATGAAAGTTGGTGTTGCAAGAAGAGTATAAGGAGCTTGAGGATAAAAACTGGTAGAAAGAACAAGCTCAATAATGGGTAATAGGATGTGTAATTATATTTTTTGTGTTTCTTGTAGATTGCTCTAAACATGGAAGCTTGAAGGGCTAATAGGGCTAAAAGACCTAGTTAAAAACACCAAAAATGAGAATAACTTTTGATGGGTGAAGAAATAGTTTGTGAAAATTTGTAGACATTTAAATGAGCTAAAATGGCATCTAAAAATTTTACAGATTATATTTGGAAGTGATTATTTTGATTGTTTTTCTATAAAATTTGATTTTGGAGGGCTATCAAAGGCTAATTTGAGGTCAAAAAGGAAAATCAAGGAAAATGGTGTGTTGAAACTAATTGGGTGGCTTGAGAAAGTTTGGTTGTATTTATAAGCATTTCTAAAGTGATTTTTGGCTTTGGTTTAGAGTTTTATGCATTTTTGCACTTTTGAGCAAAATTTGACTTCTTAAGCAAAGTGATGGTTGTTGAGTAAAAGTAACTAGAAAAGTTGAACTTGATGCTTCTAGTTATTTTTTGGATGTTGTATAAGGATTGTATGTAGGGATATGCAATGATATGTAAAGACTTTCAATTGGGCTACATTTATATGCCTTATTTTTCACCCTTACTAACAATTACATTTTATGGACAATTGTTGCATTATCTTCTCAAATCAACACCGAGGTATGTCACCAAAATGATGTTGAGCTATAGTTGTGAGAGATTTGTTGCACAATCCATTATGCCTTGTATATCCATTCCTTATAATTTCCTTTACATCTTATTACTATTCTCGTGTGCCCAATTTCACATCTACTTACAACACATCCAGATCATTGTCTAAGCATCTCCACATATACTCAAGTGTTTGCTCCAATTTTGCATCCTTTTTCCATAAAAAAACCTCATGCTAATAGCTACGAGTAGACAATATGGTCAACACAATATAAAAAAGTGTTCTAACCGCCAACTACATCAACAACTATCGATGGCATCAATAATGAGATTTTGTGATTTGAGAAAGTTTTATAAGCTGTTGACTACATCAACCACTTTTGATGGCATCAACAATGAAAGTTTGTGATTTTAGATTATGTTCCACTATTCATGGATGTCATTGAAATCATTTCTCCATAATTACATTATCACTTATGGTTGGATAACACTCACCAAGATGCCCTTAAATATTTTATAGGTTGAAATCTAGTTGCGTTTATACTTTAAGGTTTCATATTTTAGAATTAGAGCTACATCGGTTGTATGGCAGCCAAGAATGTGTCTTAATAGCTTGATCTCGTAAATCATTTGTATTACAAGGGTATCAAGGAAACTTTTAAAGAACACACATAAAATGGCATACCATGGATAAATATAAATGGGATACAACGAGTGTTAGGGTCACATATCTAGAGGGCAATAATCCTAACACTATGTCAACCTAGGGTTTCCAAGGCCCAGTCAAGATAGAGGAGAGAACCCTACTAAGATATCGATGATTAGGTGAGGAGAGGTATGGATCAACAATAGATAAGGAAAAAATGTAGAATATGACTGAAATGAAAGTAATGCAAGGCTAAGGAGTTGATCATGAATAACAGTATAATGTTAACTAACATCTAAACATATGTAACACTAAGCTAACATAGCATAGTGGGGGAAGGGAAATGAACTAATCAACGCAAAATGACAAAATATGGCTATAGCACTCACCTTGTACATATAAGGTGGTCACCGATGCATCTATATCTCTAGAGAAGCAACACACCGAAAGAGAATTGCTATTAGGTGGAGAAGGGGAACATCGTTCTATCCTAGACTCACTATAGATGACCCAATAGTACAAGAAAACCAACCAAGAAGAATAGTGTCCAATCCAATCCAAGCAAAGTGCAAGATGAACCAAGAGCTAAGCGAGCATATGCGAAGATGGCACAAAAGAGAAAATCAGATGGCAATTCCTAAGGCCCGAGATTCCTTCCTTTTGAATGACAAATTGAGGTGAGTTTATAGAGGAGGCCATCACCCGCGGGTAATGGCATCGGCCAAGAGAAACATAACACCAAACCATCACCCACAAGCGATGGCATCGATAAAATGTGGTAAAAAGAGGTAATGTGTCATGGCGAGAAAAAGATGTCGTAGATAATGGGCATAGATAAACAAGGTAGAAAATGGTGAGAAAATATCAAGAAGTTGGGAGTGCAATGTGTGTGAGAGCTAAGGGGACAAGGAAAACTAGTGCAAGGAAAATTAAGGCCAAGACCAAATAGAAAAATATTTTTGTATTGTCTCTAACCCATAATGGTTAAGTGAATAACCATTCCCCATTCCCTGGTAGGCCCCTTAAGGCACTCACTCAAGAAATAAATACATCAGTGACCCTTATATGCACAAAGGAAATTGTTAGTAACATGTATGAAAGATGAAAAGTGAAAAATTAGGTGTGTACATATGCCCCAGCCGATGATCACCGCATGTCGCAATAGCAAAACATGACGTGGTCAACAAAATGAAAAAGTCTGTAACATAGATACTAAAAGTGAGAAAGGACTAGATGAAATAAAATATACCCACCAATGTGTACCTAATAGTTTCGTTAGTCCAAGAATGCGCAAGCATAATCAATGCCACATGAACCCCGAGGAAGAAAAACTAAAAGGAAACACTAGAGGATCATCAATGAAATAATACATAAATCACCTAGTTAGGGGCCCATGGGACAGATGTCGTGATGTCGTAATGGTGGTATGGTGTCAAAATAGACCAGCATCAAAAATCGTCAAAAATAGTAATGTTATAGGTCAAAATAAATGGCATGAGATCATGGTTGAGACTAAATGAATGACCCATGTTGCGGAGTTTGGGAGTGAAAATGATGGTCAATTGAGGATTTAGGTTTATCATGACTGAATTTTAATAGAAATTTGTGTTTTTCATAGTAATTTTTAGTTTTATTTGGTTTTGTTATTTTTTTAGAGAACTCGATCTCTAGAAATCCAAATTTGAGGTGTATTCCAATGTTATGACACAAGTACGAGGTGGTGATGGTGGATGAAGAGGAAGAGCATGAAGGGGCGTGACTAGTGATAAAATTTGAAGGGTGTTGTCATGTAGAATGTCTAGCATAAAAATGTTATTTTGGCCATGACAACTAAGCCCACACTCAAAAATCCCTAAATCGGGCAATGTAAACTTGCCCTCTGGCCATTCTCTGACTATGCGAACCCCATCATGGAAAAAAGGGATGTGCTAAATATATTTTCAAAGTGTGTTTCATGTGTAGACAATATTGTGGAAATAAATTCATGGTTTCATTCAGAACCCTCCAAGAGAAATGTTCTCAGAGGCCGAAAAGGCCTATTTTCAAGGTTTTCACACTGTAAGCACCCTCGAGAATGTACGAGGAAGAGAAAAATAATTTGGAAAGTGTGTATCAGAGCTATGTAAACATTGGAGGAAGTTTAGGAAGTTTTTGGGAAGAAAATCGGGACTAGGAAAATGTTATGCAATACTGGGCTATTTTTAGCTTGGTGTAAGGAAATGAAAGCACTGAAAAAGCTAGTGAGCTTGTTATGAATGGTTTAGGAGCCTAGGATATTTTTTGAAGCGACGAGATACTCGTAGGAAATATAAGAAGGCATACTTCACATTACAAAAAGTTTTGGGAGATTCTATCGTCCAAATTTTGAGATGTTGGCCCGACAGTGTTGATGAACATCCCCAATCTCGGTGGAGGTTCAAAGCAGCATTACAATAGTTATACATATGTTTGAGACCTGATTTAAATCCCAATATTACCTATTAAATTACCTCTTCAATCATAATGTTTTGGTTGACCTTTTCATTATCACTCTTTTTAGTGGCGAGTTACTTTCACACACAGGATTGAGCGAGAATCATAAAAGGGGGTAAATTTCAAATTTTAGGAATAATTGGCTCTGAAACCTATAATAATTATCTCAGAAGAACATTTTTATTGAAAATGATATTTTTTTTTCCTATGTAACTCTCAGGGATTCTCCCAAGGTGGAAAGTCACTCTTTGATGTCTATTTTTACAAATGGCGGTTTATGAAGGAAGACTTTCTAAAAGCATCCAAGTTGCATTTTTCTCACCTTAGAATAACTTTTGCACCATTTAATTTTTTCAAAGGTGCATGGGGTGCAAAAAAGTGTGACTCCAAGGAGAGAAGAAGAATTTTAACAGTTTCATCACTTAAGTGACTTGTTTGGTGGTTAGGTGAGTGTTAACAACTCACAACTTCAAATGCCCCCTCCTCATGATCCATAACCCCCATGGCACACTTGGGAAGCCTTGTTGCAAATTTTCACCTAGTGAAAAATTGTAATGGGTGAAAAAAAGTGTGACCCCAAGGGAGGAAGAAGCATTCGTCACTTAAACAACAACTTTCATGGTTAGGTGTTCACAACTCCAATCTATCCCCCCTCCATGATGAGATGAACCATTTTCACCATTTATCACAATTGCTGCACATTTTCACTTGGTTCAAAAGTGCATCAGGTGCAAAAAAATGTGACCCATTTATTTCATACCTTGTTTCATCACTCAAACACATAATTTTCTCACTAGGGAGTTGTTTTCCGCTCACCCATTGAACTAACTAACTCCCCCCTCCTCATGTTGAACTTACCCATGGTGTATTTGTCAAGCATGCTAAAAATATCACCATTACACCTCATGATAAATTTCTTAAGGTTCAATGGAAACTACCGGACCCATTTTGTAAGTCTCCTCCTCTCTTAACTCGGGTTAGGAAGAGAATGCACAGTGAGTCAAGGGTGAGTTTTGCTTAACCATGGTTAGCTTTTGAATATTTAAATCTTCATTAGCCATTTTGGAACTAATTTTTGAATCTCTTTTCCTCCATTTCTTATGTAACCATACCATGCCAAATTTGGAAACCCCATGCTCAGAACACACTTTTGCTCATATCTCACAAACCCTTGCTCCGTTTTCCATGAAACTTGAACTGAAGCTTCCTACATGAATGCCATTAAAATGAGTGTTTTCATGACCTCATTGATGTAATCCTCAAATTTTTATGGCTATATAAAACTCTCAGCCATGAAAAATTATTCCTCAGATATCCGGAGTTGTAGCGAGCCAAACGAGCTAAAAATCGAGAGCATGAGATCCTAAAAAATCAGCTTTCCAATGAGCCCTTTCTTGCCTCGTGAAAATGAGTAGAATTAAAGTTATGGAGGACTGTTATTTTTCAGCATTCTTCCTATTAGAAAAAGAACACGCAGACCTGTAAATTTCCTTTTCGAATTCGCAAAGATCCGAACGAGAAAAACCCTTGAAAATTGGAGTAAAGCATCTCGATGAGAAGTAGAATTTTTGGAGACCTTTTTTGGTCCGATCCGACACCCCGTGGCCAATGTCTATTTTTAGTAAGTCCTAATTCAAGACACTTACTAAGGGTGGTAGGTCCGAAGGATGAATGAATTTATGACACTCAGTTCATTCCCAGGAGGAGTGCTCAAAAGTGACAATTCGGTGAAATTGCCAAAACTAGTCACCCAGGAAGAACTTACTAAAAATAGTAAGTGTCTGGAAAAGGCTCAAAATGGTCATGGTTTTTCATCCTTCATTCCTCACTAATTTCAACCTTCACAAAGGTCAAAATCATGCTTTCAAAAGGGTGAAAATTGGCATTGTATTTCAAACAAGAGAATCCTTCTCAGTTCACATTTTTGTCACAGTGGAGCATTCTAGTCTCGGTGTGTTTCTCACTTCGCTAGATGGGTTGATCAAAGGCTCGAAGCATGTTTCATCAAATCTCTCACCTTTTCTCTTCACATGATCATAGTTCTCTTCACCGCATCTCATGTATGGCTCTATTTCCCTAAGGTCTTGGATCATCAAGTTGAATTGTGCAGGCAATGGTCTCAAGTTGCATCAAGGACTTGGCATTTTGGGAGGCATTGCAGTGTTTCAAAGGTTTGAATGTTTTTCAAGTGAGAGAAATCTTCCATCATCATATTCAATGGTCTCCACCTCTCCTTCTAGTGGCCAATCAATCAAGGCATGAGCTCACAATGTGTAATATTGGGGCAGTGCTCATCACTCACCTTCTTGGTGTGTTCAAGTGGTGTCACAAAGGTTCATCATTTCAAGAGTGTTTAAAGGTCTTCATCGTAGCTCTTCGTTAATGCAACACAATGTAGGGTCATCATAGTCCAATTTTCATCTTCAACCTCTTCGGATCTGATCTTCATCGAAGGTGGAGGCATCTTCATCCATGCTTTGGAGCATTTATTCTCTCTTCTCCTCATTCTTCCTCCTCTTCTCTCCCTCCTTTCTAATTCTTTATAAGAGCAATCATTGTAATTTGTCTTATTCACTTAAGTGACTCTAATGGTGAATTGTAAAAGTCCCTTTTGATTTATAAAAAGGGGATTGATTTTCTCACATCCTAGGAAGACAAAGAGTCACAGGTTGAATAAAGACATGAAGGGTCACGTGGGGGGTAGATGAAGGGTTGAATTGAAAATATATAAAAGGATATGATCTCCTCATTGTAAAGGGATGGTTATTCTTGTTTACTAGCTCCCATATTATCTCTAGGAACAAGTGATCAAATTCTTCTATTCCTTATCTAAAAATTCTATCTTCATACTATGAGCAATTGTAATTGTGCAATATCATGCAAGCAAACTTTTTGTTGGTTGTATCTTGTTCCTCTTATCTTGTCATAGTTTATTCTCATTGAATGCATGGAACTACTCTTGATTTTATGTTGGCAAACTCTGCATGTGCTATTTGCAATATAAAATCCCTTCTCATACTTTCTCTCCTCACCTTTCTCCCTCACAATTCCTCCCTTGTGTTCCACACAAGCACTTTTCCACAAGTATAGGGAAGTATTCCTAAGTGTTCCTCGTCGTAAGGCCACCTCGTAATTAGATTAGTGTATATATGTTTCCTTTTTTCAATAAATGGAGTTGCCCCATTCAAGCAGAGGGACCTAGTCCCAGAGTGTTGGTGAAATCTCACAATTTTCCCACCCAACAAATTATTTCACCAACAAAGGGCTAGTTAAAATTTAATTGTGAAAAATCTCACAATTTACCCACCCAACAAATTATTTCACTAACAAAGGGCTAGTCAAAATTTAATTGTGAAGGGCATATATTTGACAAACCCTTCGACCATGAAAACTTGTATAAATATTAACACTTTGCATGACAAATTAAAATTAAATATACATGTCATGAAAATTAAGAACAATTTCTTAATCTAATGATTATTTTTGAACACATAATAGTGTAGGTCACTAGAATCTATGAAATTAATTAGAAAATTCACTATATATTAAGAAGTGAAATTGTAAATCATGCCTAGAAAACAAAACTAGTGTTAAAGAAACATTAATCTAGGGTTTGAATTAAGCTATAAGTAACCTTCACATTATAATGAGATGTAATTATAGTGTTTCCACATGTTGAACTAATAACCCGCAAAGAGAAGATACACAATAAAGTGGATGCATATTTTGAGAGCTTTCTAAGAACCATAGGTCCATATTTTGAAAACGTCAAGGTTAATCTCTTTAGAAGGCACCATTCATCAAGTATACCCAAAATATACATCCAAAATTAACATAAAACTTTCTCAAATCTCCTCTGTGAAGACACATAATTAAATCTTTCAAAAGTGACCTTAAATGAAGCACTAATTTATTGAATGAAAAACATATGTGATTTTTTAAAGAAAAATAATCAAGGATATCCAAAAATAAAAACAAGAAATCACTTTTTATTACACCAATCATTGAATTTTTATTTGGGAATTTCACCAAACCATTTTTTGTACAACCCAAATATAAACCAATTTTATTGCATTCCAACACTTTCCAAAATTGCAACAACTTCCTTGATTTCAAATTTTAGCCCTTATAAATATAAACTTCATGTTGAAAAACCATAATGATACAAATATATCTAAAACATGTGATCACACCATTTACTCAAATATTCAATCAAATGTGAAGTAAAATTTTATAGAAGAAAAAGAAAATTCATAAAAAGCTGGATCTTTCAAACTCATCAAATGAGGAAAAACTTTCTTCATTCCCAACTTAGAATTTAATAAAAATTATTCATTTATCGTGTTTGTTTTACCCTCACTCATTTACCTTACATCAATCTTAGAACTGTTTTATACTACCAAAATAACAAACATAAATATGAGAGAAATTTTTATACCATAAATTTGGCAAATTTTCAAATGAACTTGAGCTTGTCTTAGGTGTTTAGCAAAGTACCCATTATTTTAACTTCTAATTGTAATATGTCCAAGAAATTTAGCATGCAAGGATTGAGTAAATAAATTTATCGAAGAAACATAGCATATCAGAATTGAAAATAACATACTTGTTGAAATTGTTTAAAAATTCACATAAACTCAGTCAAATAACTATTTTCCAAACTATAATTTTTTCAAATAAATATGTCCCCAAAATATACATACCTTGAACATAATGTGTCTCATTGCTGAAAGTGTTGAGCTTCCATGATGCCATATTTCAAAAACATGAGGCATATGTTATTTGTAAGTTCCCACATAAATGAATTCATTTTGATATTCAACTAATATCTTGCTATATAAGAAGGAAAACAAACCTCGTCAAGAAACAATAGACAATAAATCATAAATTTTTTTGGCTATTCTTTAAATGGGTCGTGGAAAATATCAATTTCTAGTTCACAAAGGAAACACCTCTTTCTAAATGTTAAACATGGGATCTACCAAATTTTTCTTCTTACTAAATTTTAGCAAGTGAAATGGTCAACTTGATTTCCAAGCTTAGACAAAACAATATAATTCAAAAGCGCACAACCTACGACCCATTCATGCAACTTAGAGTTTAGGCCCTTAGCTTCTCAACTATGAAGAAAATGCAAAGAAACCCTTTACAGAGAAAATTCCACATATTCAATGCTTTGAAAGGCCTTGAAAATAATAGGATAGTTTTCAGATCACAAGCATTGTTTAGAGCTTCATGGGTGAGGCTAATGCAAAGGGAAGATCCCAAATTATGGATGGTATTGTTCAGGAGAAATAGTTTGCATATAAAGAACTCTCTTATGGAACAAATGGACGAGAGAGTGTAGAAACATTAGACCTGAGCTCAAGTATCAAGCTCAATATGATGAAAAATTATGAATATAATAGGAAGGGAATATAATGGAAGGAAATGTATTATCATAGAGGATTCAAACATGCAAGGAATCCAAATGAATGGTTAGAAATGAAATATGAAATGGAAACATTAAGTGACTAGGCTAAGTCTACATTTGAATCATTGTAAGGTGGATATTTGAGGCTAAGCTAAACTCAAAGTAAACTTAAACTCAATAAATGCACTAGTGCACGCAACCCATGATGGCAATAAAAAGATGACCCAATAGCTCAACTAGGAAAGGAACTGCGAATAGAGATAATTTGATACTCATGTTGAAGTGCATGAATAGTCAGAGCGTGATCAAGGAATTTTACAAACCAAAGGGGGAACCCATGGAGCATAGGAAGAAATGACCTGCTATGAAGATCAAAAGAAGATGTAAAATAGAGCTCAAAGGATGATTAATAGAGTAGAGATACAAACCCATGGTTAGCCTATCAATCTTTAGGCTAAGCCAAGAGACCAAACTGGAAATGTAATCTTCGAGAGTTTTGGTAATGTAATATAGTGGAAAAATGACTAAAACACACTTATTCTAGACTTAAATGTGAGAATTAACGAGGAGAAAATATTAGACAGCCCAAATGGGTCCTTGATCCAAGTAGAAAAGTGATGAGCAAAGAGTGGATATGGAGATCCTGGAAATGATCTAGATTAAAAAAACTTTCAGTGACTTCTTCAGAGGTATGCACTTTTCGATGTAATAAATATAAAGTTAGAATTTACTACAACTCAATGATGTATTTATGATAGGTGACTCCTAAAAATTATGAAGTGAAGGGAATTTAAAAAAATAGCCCTTCTTTTGTCATTTTTTTGTTTACACAGACTTCAACTTTGTCATTTAATATTTTGAAATCAAACTTTTTAACAAGGGAATATGTATTCCCACTTTTGGGACGACTTTGAACCCCTTTGACGGGTTAAGACATGTGCAATTTTG
Organism: Taxus wallichiana var. yunnanensis; assembly: GCA_018340775.1. Taxonomy (NCBI): domain Eukaryota; kingdom Viridiplantae; phylum Streptophyta; class Pinopsida; order Cupressales; family Taxaceae; genus Taxus; species Taxus wallichiana. The sequence goes on from CM031244.1 coordinate 535,353,473, forward strand.
AACCTTGGGCGTGAACACGGGTAATTTTTACAATTAAGTTTGTTGAATAAATTAGGTATTATTTAGTTATTTTTTTCTGAGTCGTTAACACGTCATTTTTGTTCAAACTTGTGTCATCGGCTAGGTTAAGACAAATTACAAGCGGGTTTGGGAGGGTCTTATTTGTTTTTCATTTTGTCGATTTGAAAGTCAATTTTTAAAATTCGCAACCACTTTTTGGACAGATGCCATTGGCCCCTTTACAACATGAGGGCCGATGGCATCGGGATGGGGGAAATTTGGAGCCAAGTGTCAATGGAGTATGCCGAGGGCCGTTAACATAGGGAAAGTTTGTTAGGGCTGATGACATCTAGCTAGGGGGTTGATGGCACAAGGAATTTAATCTTGGTATGGGTTGTATGCTTTGATTTTTCACTCTAAATTGATATTTCAGAGTTATAATGTTTTCTTGTCGTCATTTTGTGGATGCATGTAGAGTGCAAGATCCTCCTATGGTGGAGTGTAGATGTATCTTAGTTGAGTGTTATGATTGTTAGATTGGAATAGGAAGAGGTGTCCCTATTGCATGGTTGAGGTTTTGGGGGCATCATGCAGATGCCCAGGATACCATTAGATTTGGATTTATTACAAATGTTCTTGACCACATGGGAGACCAGTCCAACACCTTTCGGTGGTGGATAGAATAGGAGACCATGGAGATGGTGTTGAATTTGGAGGATGTACATGGTATTTTGGGATTACCAATTAGAGGCACCTACATGTATTTTTATCTTAGTTCATATGCTCCAACGAGGAGAGCATTAGCCATATGGGATACCGGGACCAACACATATAAAAAGATCATGATGTCTGTTTGACTTAGTGTAGTGTAAGATGAAGAGATTTCAAATATCCGGAAGGTAGTGATGGGGTTCTTCATGGCACATTTAGTGTGCCATAAGGAAGATGGAGTCATCCCATTTTTTTATTATAGTATATAGAGATGTTAATCATGGATTTTTGTTTCACTGGGAACCAAAGCATATGGGTGTAGTTGACTCATGATTTGTACAAGGTTTGACATAAAGGTTAAAGGGTTGTGGGACCCGTGATATTATTGGCAGCTTGGATATATGTGAGGCTCCCTATGTATAGTTCAACAAGGACACCATAAGTAGTAGTGGCAGAATACCCAAGAGTGCTTTAGTGAGCACAAGGGTCGGGAATGAGGTCACTCAGAGCATTCCAACCCATAGCATATGTGGGTCCAGGTGATGTTACATGGCAATCCCACATAGGGAATGTGGATCAGTGGCCTGGTTGGCCTAGGGTAGATTTCTTAAACAACATCACAGAGGTGATGGGACACTACGTTTATTGGGTGGAGACCCACACAAAGGAGCAAGGTGCACCGAGACAGTTTGGGAAACTAGTGCCTATGGTGATACCATCATTTCCACCCTACCACCATTGTCATGCCGTGGGGAGGTGCAGGAGCATAGGTTAGTATATAGCAACACTTTGACCCCGCAAGATATAGAGAACGGGGGCACAGATGGTCGGAGAAAGTGGAGGGGTGGTGGGGATTCTAAGGGCCCACCATAGATTATAGCGATTAGTGGTTTAGATGAGGGATCTGATAGAGGATCCACAGATACAAGACCATGGGATGAAGGTACAAGCGGAGTTGGTCCTAGTACCAGAGGAGGAGGAGCTCGGACAAACTGCTAGCACCATGGCTCAAATAACACAAGATGTGACATCTAGGTGGAGGATCCTTGAATCCATTTGGGGTTCAGATTGTCGTGCATCTAAGATAGAGGCCTAGACCATAATGGAGAGGGGATATGATCTTAGTGCCTTGAGATAGATGGGAACAATATGTGGGAGCCAAACCTCATCATGAGGAGGATGAGGCGGTGGAGGTTTTGTGAGGTTGAGAGACGACGAGACATTGTAGAGAGGCCGAGGTAGTACGATATGTGATATGATGTTATTTAGATGTTTTTTGATAAATGGGTTTGTGCCATATTGATATTGTGAGTGACATATGTGTCTTTTTTTTTGTTTTTTTGAGCGAACAATGGAGGAGTGACACTCCTTGATTGAGAGTGCCCACCATGATATCCTATATCCAGTGTTGGATGTGCAATATAGTGCAAGTGATGTTGGATCCAAAGAAGATCTGTCGTCCGAGATTAAATGAGCACATTTTATCTAGTGGGAGAGGCATCCTAAGCATTACAGAGATATCAGGATGCACAAGAACTGGAAGCCACTGGAAGCATAGACATGATGTTGCAGAGCTTATTACAGGGACAAAGCACGTTGGTACATGGTCAAGAATCTCACCTATCGATGCCTAGAGAGTCATGGATTAAATTACATCGTTGGAGACACAGATGGCGAGAGCATAAGGAGATGCCCTGGAGCCCGATCTAGGGTGGAGTACCTAGCCCACACACGGCTAGATCCATTAGCATGACCCCATCGCCTAAAAGCATCTAGAGACTCCCCACAGGGGGTGAGGGTGTTTGAGCCATATTGTAAATGGACCAGAGCCATTTTGTATGATTTTTCTATGTATAAAATTTATCTGAGATATATATGATGATTATTTATGATATTTGGGTGTTTGGTATTTGTTGTTTATTTGTTTATCATTTTCTTGCTTTTTGCATGTATGTATGTGATGATACCCATTACTTTGGAACAATGATAATGTGACCATTAAGTAAACTGGTGAGAAGGGATTGGTAGGATAGACCAACCCACGTGATATGAAAACTCCAAGAGGCGTAACAAGGCCAAGATATACAATGGTAGGTTATTAAGGTACATTTGGGTATTTAAATCCAAGAAATATGTAGGACTAAAAAGGATACAAAAATGCCGCGCAATCCAATAGGAAATATCGGGGTGAATTGGAGCCAAAATAGGTGGAGTTTGGACCAAGGCGCTCAAACAATAGGAGAAACCAAGGCGAACATGGCTATATATCCAAGTGGAAAAACCCAAGAAAGGATGTAACGAGATATTTGGAGATAACATGATAAACCTAAGGGGGATCGAGAACCCAAGTGAAGGTAGAAGGTGTTGTGCAACAACCCAAGTGGGCATCGATAGCCCAAGCGAAGGAAATGGATTAGGCCAAAGGAGGAAAGTAATATGTAATCAAGGTACTAAAGATAACTATCCATGAGAGGCAAAATATCGCAATATATCGGTGATGATATCATCAACTTGATTCAAAATGTGACTTCTAAAGACAAGTCCCGAGGTCCTCAATGGAATTTTGTGTAATAGTGACTTGTCGATGAACTTCGCACCATGTGGTAAATAAGGTGTTATCTATTTGATCCTCCGGTTGGGTGATAATGTCACGCCGAACAACATATATAGTGGGACGAGGATCAATGGGAGGTGGTGGTCCATAGGTAGGTTTTGGTCTAGTTGGTCTAGGGAAGGTGGTCGGTTGCCCAAGAAGAACTAGGTCCGTGCTTCCAATTGTGGGAAGAAGTTTCGGGAATGGGATGCTTGTTACACCAAACATGAAATCCAATGTTAGTGTGCATGCAATATCTATGACGAGAGAAAAATAAGGGAGATGAAGTGGAAGGATGTGTAGCCTTTTTGGTTTGGTCCCATTTGACCTCAACTTCAAGCTTCTTCATGTGGCATTGATAGGCTCTGTAGTTGAAAACATCATAACATGGAGCCTCATGCCATGTGCAATACGACTCGGTCATAGAGGACTAAGGAGCCATTAGGGAAAGAGGTAGGGGAGAAGTCTCATAGGCACCACTTGATTAATGTGCGACCCAATCATCGAGTAATAGTAGATAGGATTATCACACATGAGATTATCGACTTCAGAAGTCGAAACAAACGAATTCGATCATCTCGCTATGTAAGGGAAAATGGGTCAACCGGGTCAATGGTAGTATGTGGAGGTGTAGTTGGTGGATCAACTCGAGGCTCATGCACCAATTGAGAAGAAGCGCCAATCGTGTTCGAAAGTTCCTCTTATATTAGGATTACATTCATGTCATACGTAGATTTGGTACAAAGGGTTTCTTGGTAACACAAGACTTATCGATCACGAATCTAGGCATAGCTAGTTGGGTGAGGGTTATCTAAAGCGTAACCTTCATTGTAATCTAATGTGGAAGCATCCACCACACAAGAATAAAATATGGTCTTGATTCAAACGACACGCTCTAATGGGGTCCGCAGAGTACATGAGATGACCTGTGGGAATCAAAGACTCCTACTTGAATAAGTTCGTGGAGATTAGAAGTATTTATTCTAAGCGTGACTTCACCGGCTCATCATCATCCGACTCCAGGAGATTGGGGTGTGTGCCCAAGTAATTTGGGATGACCAGAATTTCCGTGAAGAGTGTCTTTAGGGTACTTAAAATTCTAATATTGATGAAAAGGAATAGGTGATAATTTGTCGAGTTTTGGGAGCTTATATTTCCCTTTCGCTGAAATGTGTAATAGTTCCAATAGTTAGTGTCCCCTTGAATCTTATAAATAGCTCCTTGGTTCAAGAGAGCTTCACACACTAACATGCGGAAGAAGCAATGACACACATATGATGATTCCAAGACCTCCCTTGGAGAATATTATAAGATAAAGGAAAATTGAAGACCATAACTTTGACATGAACATTCTAGGGGGAACGGTAATGGGTAACAAAATACACCCCATATGAAGCATCTATCAGAGATCATATCATTGACAAGTGGTTCATGTGGATTTTAAGTTATCTATGGAATAACCAAGATCCTCAATGAAGTATAATGACGCCACACACATGCATGGTCCCTCGTTAATGGGAGTGTGTCACCTCAAAGTCCGTGATAAAACAAATAAATGTAATGGGCGTAGGAGGAATACTTGTGACTAGTCCGAAGAAGATTGCGCGCGTTTTTGAATTTGAGCAGACTAAATGTGAGAGCTTCCTTTTGGGTTTCCTTTTGGCTCGGAGGAACTACCCGATAAGCACAACAAGACCAAAAGAGAGAGTTAAACAATATATGCCATGGACCGCCTAGCAATTGCTAGTTCGGGAAGTGTGATACTTCCTAGATGGTTATTAATCCATTGTTTTATCAAATTAATGAAAATAAATGTGATAAATAGAGGTCTTATTGTTAACACTTTGATTTAGGTGTCTCAAAACGTTATCAATACACTAGATTAAGAAAAGTATTGAAATACAAACTAATATCGCTTTAGGCAAGGTGTGATTCTAGTTAGAAAAGGTCACTTGGGTGTAAGGCAAGGTCTAGGTGAAGTTTGGTTATGTTTTGGGCTGTTGGGTGAAATTTATAAGCTTGTTTTTCTAAACACAATTACCAGTCCCAAAGACCAAGATTGGTTAGGCGACCAATGTTGGTACTAGAAAATGACCGATGTCGGTTGGGTGACCGGTGTCGATAGGGGCAAATGGTTAAAATATTATGAACTAAGTATTTGGCTCTCTCTGTGATTGCATAGAGAGTTGAGGAGGTCCGGGGAGGGTGGTAGGATTTATATGAAGACTTAGTAAGGGTGATGGAGGTGATAGAATGGGGAAAATAGTTTAGGTTGGTTGAATAGATGGTAAACGGGTGCAAGGTGGTCTACGGGACAGAGGAGAGTTGAATAGTAGAAACGAATAAACAACTTAAGATCAAAACTAGAACTACCAAATAAGAGTGAGTTACTTATTTGAGAACCGTAGATCCTGAAGGTAGTGGTGGTTAATGAGCGTTCGAGAGATGAAATAAGGTTGTGTCCAATAACACGGCAGCAGAGCTTGTGTGCCCTATTGTAGGTGATCCAAGGTTGTTGAGGAAGAGATTGACTGTTGGTGAAGACTGATGTGTTATGGTTCATTGTTTGGCATCTCGAATGCTCGAGAGTTATAAGGCCAAAGCTCGAGTGAATGAATGAATTGAATAACTTGTCCAAAGAGTTAGAAACTCTTATTTAAGGTAACCGACGACGGTTAGGGAACCAAAGACCGGCGAAGGATAACCGATGTTGGTTAGGGAGAAAAGGTCAATTTTGCTAAAATTAGCCTAATTGCTCCCAAATTTGGCATGATCTTGATTTTGGTTCCGGGTCACAAGTGAAGAATGGTGGTAAATGGAGTTGGAAAATGGTTAGAGGGATAATAGGTCATTAAGATTAGGGTTAGACTAAATCCTAATTAGTTAGGATAAGTGGGGACTTAGTCTAAAGTAATAAATGGAGTTGGAATGGGTCTAGGGTGAGGTGGAGAGGTGAGGTGGCTTAGGTGAGGTAGGTAATTAACTTAATTTTGTAATTAAGTTAATTAAAATGTGTGCAAGTGGGCATGGTGGGGGAATAGTGTTGAATTAATTAATCGAAGGGGGTTTAGAGGGTTATGACCCAATTTTGGGTGTCTACATTTTCCCCTTTTTCGCGTTGGTGGTATTGATAAGCGTCGTTGAAAAAAATAGGAGTGGTTTCCCTAGGTATAGGTTGAAGTTAGGTTGCCCCAAGTATGGGTGGAGGTGATCCCCCTCAAACCAGGAACTTTTGAAGTGATAGGCCGACTCGCTTATTGGTTTGATAAAGTAATAAGTGATGGAAAATGAGATATGGTTCGGTTGTAGGTAATGATTATATCAGTGTGTGTAATAATGGGGCATTCAAATGCACACACATGTAAATAATGCAACAAGGAACTAGGCTAAAGAGCTCACAAACTCTACATCATCAAAGGTTGGTTATTTATCCAAATAAGGTTGATGTCATCCAGGATATCCAAGGTATAGGATACGGTCCTAGTAAAACAACGGGGCTAGGTATAGGAACGAGAATTAGGTGGGTTCTAAATAATCAAAACGTTTGGTCTAATCAAGATAATAATCATGACATAAGGCAAGGAAAGGTCGGTGAGGCTAAACAACACAAGTAAAATCATCGCAATGTATAGTGAATAAGAGAATTCAAGTGTCAAATGGTAGGTTCGGGATTGGTGTATAGGTGAGGCCATGGGTAAGGCCGAGGTATAGGCAAAAACATGCCCCAAATGATATTGAGGTTGGGTGTGAGGTAATATGGAAATTAGGTGGGGTTGTAGGGTTGTGGTAAGGTTGTAGTGGCAAGAAATGGGCATCCGGCATCAAAATCCGGGCAAATTAGGTTAAATGGGTATTGCAAGGTGACCGATACATGTTAAGGGTGAATCATCACGTAAGACATAAACCAATTCCAAATCCGCTAGGGCATAAGACCGACGTCGATCAAGTCGATTTGGGGATAAAAAGTAAAAATCCGTGTAAAAACAAATTCATTTGAAACTTTATAGTTTTGGAAAACGATGGTGGAGATTTTTTGTGACAAGAGAAACGACATAGAGAGGTGGAAGGCTGAGTTAACAAACTATTAACGAGTGATTAGAGTACATTTGATGGGCCCATGATATCGATTCGAGTGATTCCATTGAGTTATGTATGGTTTGTTTTTGAGTTAACTTCCAAATTATTGTTTTGATGGAACCTAACTACGTAATATTTTGTTTGGTGGGGAAATGATGAGGGGAAAAGAGTGGTCGGGCTAACCTCAGAGGGCCCCATTCCCTAAGATTTCTACCTACATAGCCCTTGCGAAAGGGGCCTCAAGACAATGTAGTTCTCCCATGAACTAGGAAGAATTTGATTGGGTTAGGTAAGGTGAATAAGTGGGTTGGGTGGGTAGGTTAGTTGGTAAAATCATGTTTGAAAATAGGAAAGTTTGAATGTTGAATAGGTAATAGGAAAGGTAAGTTAGGCGTAGGTATAGATGAAGGTGTCATGGTTAAATCAATTTTGATGATCTTGTCATGTTGATCAAACAACAAGGTAGGCAGAGGTGAATGGAAAAGAAGAAAAATGCCCCAAGTTGGAAAATGCCATGAATGTCATACTTGTAGACTTATTGAACTTAAGTCCCTAGATACATTGCATAATGTAATAGGTTTATAGGTGAAAGAAGTCACGTGATCACAATGTGTAAAATACATGTTGCATCCCCTAAATAGGCAGAAGAGAATAAAAAGAGGTAAGGTGGAGGATTGTGTTGAACGTAACCTTATTAGGGGACAACGTACCCCTTCTACAAGATACCCAAAACCAAAATAGGCAAGTCCATAACCAAAAGTTTTTTATTTTGTCTTGATTTTTCAATTCTTTTGCTTTTATAAACTGATCGATGCGAGAAGTCTATGTGGGATAAATAGAATATCTCCTTGAGGTCTTCGTGAAGCTGATCGATGCAAGACACTTTAAGATAATGTTTTATTTTATTTTTTCAGAAAACTTCATCTTTTTTTATAGACTTTGTACAATATAGATGACTTTTTATAGTTGTCCTTCAAGGGAGTAGTCTATTTATATCAGCAAGAGAGGTAGATGTCCTTTTGAGGGAATCATATTTTTGCGAGAAGTTTGACTCAAGGAGTAGAGTTTTTGGTTATCCATGTATATTTTTTTCTTTTTATTTTTGAACTTGAAGTCATGGACAAGACTATAAAGGAGTATAGGCCTCTTTTATGAAGGCATGACCATAGCACTAAAAGGTCGGCTATGAAAGAGGGGTTTCAAGTGACGAACGGCCATGGGTTTCCATCCTGAAAAGGATCAAAATTATTAATGAGGATCATGCCATGAGTAGACCCGTGATAATCATATTGAAGATAAGGTTGAACGGTGATGGATAATCACACAATTCTCGTTTGAGTCATTGGTCTCTAAAATAGGTATATGGAAGGAAAGGTTTGCTCAAGGGAAAATCATGTAAGTGACATAAAGTGATGTAGTAATTTATTCAACAATAGAACGGTCGAAGATGCAAGGCATTAAGGGGCTCAGGTTCAGGTTTACCTTCAAGAGAAGATAAACGATAAGCACCTGATCCATAGGTATGGGTGACAATGTAGGGTCCAAGCCAATTGGGAGCAAACTTGCCTCGTTTACTTTTCTCAACTTTGGTTACATGTTGATTTTCTTTGAGGACAAGATCATTGACCTTGAAAAAATTTCATGAACATGTTTTCATAGCACGTTTGATACATTTTGGTAGATTTAAAGGTGGTCGAGAGCATTTAAACGACGCGTTCCTAATAAATCAAGTTATGCCAAACGGTCTTGGAAAAATTGGTCATCATTGAGTGATATACGAAGAGATGGAATTTGAATTTCGAGAGGCAAGATGACCTCTGTACCATAGACCAAAGAGAAAGGTGTGGCAGCGGTTGAGGTGTGAATACTAGTGTGATAAGCCCATAAGGTGAAAGGAATGTGTGTGTGCCAATCCTTACCAATATCGTCAACCACTTTCATAAGAATTTTTGTAAGAGTTTTGTTAGTTGATTCAGCTTGACCATTTGTTTGAGGATAATAAGGCAAAGAAAAACTGAGTTGAATGTCAAAGGTATCACAGAGTTTGTGTAGGGTCTTGTTTTTGAATTGTTTACAATTGTCTATAATAATTCAAGGAGGAACACCAAAAAAACAAATTATGTGATGGTTAATGAATTCACATATTTTCTCTGCTTTGTTAGAAATGAGAGGGATGGCCTCCACCCATTTAGTGTAGTATTCGGTTGTTGTGATAATCCATTGATGACATTGAGAAGAATGAGGGTTAATCTCTCTAACAAGATCCAAACCCCATTGAGAGAAGGGCCAAAATTCCATGGCAACTTATAAGGCATGACTTGGGGTGTGGTGAAGGTTAGCATGTGCTGACACTTCACACAACGTTTGACATAGTTGCAACAATCTTGGTTAAGGGGTCACAATAATAGCCTAGGAAAATAATACATTTGGCAACATTGTGACCACTGAAATGTCCACCACAAATCCCATCATGGATTTCTTTAATGGTGTACATGAATTTCAGAACTAATGAGGCACTGTAAGAGGATATCGTCAAAGCCGCACTTATAGAGAAGACCCCCATGATGACGTAACGAGAGACCTTTTGGAGTAAGGCTTGCTTACCATTACGAGTGAGATCTGGAGGTAAAATTGATTGGGAAAGGTAATCATCATATTGCTTATATCAAATGTCACGTGGGTCAGTTTTGATTCTTCCCACAAAATTAACGTCACGGATAAGATATAAAGGTGATTGCAATCGTTTTATTGTGACAAAGATTTTAGAGTCTGAAGGTGAGGTAGGTATTTTTGAGTTGAGTCAAGCCATGGTATCCACAAATTTGTTAGTGGATCGCAAAACAATTTGAATGTCATAATTATCAAAGGTAGTCAAAAGCATGTCGACATGATGCTTATACTTTTGAAGTATTTCGTTTACGACACTGGTATAAACCATTGACTTGGTTGACAACCAGTTGAGAATCACCAAATATATTAATGGTCTTAACATATAGGGAAATGGTAGTTTGGATACCTAACATGAGTGCTTCGTATTCAACCACGTTATTGGTACAATCAAAGTCAAGTTTGAAAGATAAAGGCATAGGCTCATCGTCAAGAGGAATGAGGATAACCCATGCACCACCCCCACGTTGACATTTAGAACCGTCAAAGAATAGGGTCATCTGATAAATGGTGTCATTAAGGGAGAGGGTAGTAATGGATTCGTCAGGAAAATCAAAGTTAGAAGATTGAGTTCCGGAAAGTGGTGCATCGACAAGATGATCTGCAATGCTTTGTCCTTAATGGACTTTTGATGGATGAATTCGAGGTCTAGGTTTGCAAGGAGCATTAGCCAACGTGTGGCACATTGGTGTTGGTAAGGTTTAGCATACATGTAATACAAGGGGTTAGTGTTGGTGACGACGAATGTTTTGTGGTTGAGTAGGTAATGACAAAGTTTGGTGGCGACAAAGACTAGGGCTAAGCACAAATTTTTGGTGTGAGTATATCTAGTCTCATAGTCTAAAAGAGTATGGCTTATATAATAAACTGCTTTGCTCCCTATGTTTCTCATCACGATGAGCGAGCATGACACCCAAGGAATGATCAATGGCAAGAAATGTAGAGGTAAAAGGGTTTGTCATCCTTTGGTGGGATGAGCATAAGTGGCTAAAGGAGGTATTCCTTCAACACTTCAAAAGATTTATGGCACTCGTCATCCCAATTGAAGGAAACATCATTTTTAAGAAGATGATGAAAAGGGTGACATCGATTAGAAAGTTGGGAAATAAAGCGTCAAATAGATTACAACTTGCCTTGTAAACTACAAAGCTTCCGAAGGTTAGTAGGTGGAGGAATCTCAAGAATAGCCTTGATTTTAGTAGGATCGACTTTAATACCACAAAGAGATGATAAAACCAAGGATTTTTCTAGAGAGAATGAAAAATACGCATTTCTTTGGTTGAAGGTGAACGCATATTTAATGAGAGGCAATCAAAAATGAATTTAAGAACTGCAAGATGTTCGATGCGATGATTAGACTTGGCAAGAAGATCGTTGACATAATCTTCTAATATGGTATACATGATGTCATGGAAGATATAGGTTATAACACACTAATATGTGGCACCGGCGTTTTTAAGACCAAAGGGCATTACACGATAACAAAAGGTCTCCTAAGGAGTGATTAAGGTGGTTTTGTGTTGATCTTTAGGAGCAAGTAATATTTGATTATAACCTCAAAACCTGTCCATGAGTGATAGCATCTCATGGCGGTTGTAAGATCAACAATTTGGTCGATACTAGGTAGAGGAAAATTGCCCTTGGGGAAAGAAAGGTTGAGGTCATGGAAATGGTGCAGATGCGAGTCCCCACTGTCGCTTTGGTAACAGAACGATGTTAGAATCCACTGGGATGTCAATGGGTATAATAAAAGAAATATAAAGGAGGCACTGGAGTTCCTCTTTGATAAGAAAGGAAATGCATGGATGCATTTTCACAACTTCTATTTCACGGAGTTTGGCATCAGGAATAGTAATGATATTTTGGACCATGATATTAGGGTCAATACCGGGCATATCGGCGTAAGACCAAGCAAAAGAGTTGCTATGATCTTGAAGGAAATAGGTGAAGGCTTCTTGTTCAGTGGGATCTAAAGACGGCCCCATCTTTAGAATTTGAGGGTCGTCTTGAGTGTGAATTTTGATCTCTATGGTTGATTCATTCAACATGGTTTGTGTCTCAGAAGGTAACGATCGGTGAATGTAAGAATCTTCTACACCTAGATAGGTGAGAATAGAATCATTGTCTTGAAATTGAACAATGTTTATAGAAGGTGTGTCGCCATCGATCATGCTAGGATATAGGAAGGGAAGGGAAGAAGGATCCTCGTCATCGTGTTGATAGGTCAAAGGCCCCAAAGAAACAATGTTCACGAAAAAAAAAAAGTTAGGAGGGATGGATTCTAGATCCATGGACTCCGTGGGGGAAGGTGGTGTGATAGGTGAGTGAGGTGGGGAAGATGTACTTTCCTCTACAAGGTTAATACGGATTTCTTAGAAAAAGGTTCCTCAGAAAATCCAAGACCGTTGTGGTCTTTGTGTTTCTGAGTGGTGCAAGATATGACTGTGTGACGACCATGTTCATAAAGACCAAAGCCAAATCCTTTCCAAGCACATCGATGAAGAAAATTATGGGTGAAGCAGCAATTGGTAAGATATTGGAAATCAAATGAGAATGGAGGTTTGGGTAGGTGGTTTAAGAGTATATGAAGAAGTGTCAAGTCCCCATATGTCAAGTTAGTGTGAATGTGGGGCGGACCGTATGGAAATACCTCTCCTACACGATGGTTGTAATGTGGGTGTTGATGGAGGCTTCCGTACTCTTGAGGAGTAAGAAAGGTGTTGATGTTGTAAAGGTGATACCCTTAAGGTAAGGCATTGAAAAACACCTACCAAAGGATCAGAAGTTGGTATTTGGTTAGCGGGAATAGAAGAATCACCATAAGCCTGAGAAGGGAAAGCGTCAAGTGTTTGTGAAGTAGATGGGTTGGTTGATGGGCCAGCTATGGAAGTTATGACAAAGAGTGGGAATAGAGTAGTTGGTTATGGAAGGTGTAGTAACGAAGTGGTGGATGGATGAGGCAAAGTGGATCAAGAAGAATCCGTAGTGGTAGTAGATGGGATAGCGGTTGAAGAAGAAGTGGTAGTGGTGGTAGATGCCTTAACTAGTATAAGGACATCATTAGGTTGATAGAGCATATTACAGGTTTTGAATGGTGAAGGATCTGCCGTCGAATGGTGTAGTTGTGCCCTTCATGTTCAAATTTTAAACATCAAAGTGTAAGGTTGAAGGTACACAACCCATGGCGCAAATCCAAGGTCGGCCAAGTAGCATGTTGTATTGGAATTCCCCCTCTAGGACATAGAATAATTCAGAATGGTACGGGGGCCCACACAAATGTGGAGGATGATGGTGTCGAGGGTGGAAGTCATGGCATCATTAAATGAACGCAGCATAACTGGGTTATTATGCTAGCAATTAGCAGTGATGCGAATTTGTTTATATGCATGGGAAGAAATGAAGTTGATATACTGGCACCTCTATCAATCATAACATGTCGAACATGTGTATTATCAATGTAGGAAGAAATGAATAACGTGGGGTTAGGATCATCTAATGGAGAGGGACAATCTCTTTGTTATAGAAACTAACAAAGAAAGACTTTATGAAATGTAATGGAGAAGAAGATGGAGGCGGAGTAGTGAGGGCAGCCACATGATGTGGGGTAATGATGGTACCATCGAGTGTGGGGTCATTAGTTGAACCTCAATAGATTGCATCACTTGATGAGACTCAAATGTTTGGATGAGTTCGTACAAAGACATTTTGAGGGGGGGTTAGTGAAGTTATTTGATCATGGTACGATGTGCGACTCCATCAAAAATGGGATATATCGGCCCATGGATGGTTACCCTAGGTGCAGGTGCAGATGGAATGTTTGGTAAAGGTGTAGTGGATGGGTTGCTTGTTTTCCCTTTGCCTTTGTCTTTATGTGTTCTAGTGGAAACTCAAACCATATTGATCTGAGGAAAAGAGGGAGATGTGTCGTGAAAGGTATAACAACATGAGGGAAAAAACATAGCACAGGATAAGAGCCTTGTGAAATGAGTATGACGCACTATCATTTTAGAGGGGTTGTGCTTAGCTCCCTAATCCGGACCATATTGATATCAAAGGTCGGAGGAGGAAAAGAGGGTTGTGGAGGGGGAGGTGAAGGTCGTTGAATAAATATGGGGCGGGGCTGCATGGTGAAAATGAAGGTGGAATGGGATCTTCATCCAAAAGGCCATCTTCGACAAAGAGCTCTTCAGAGAACACATTTGAAGAAGAATATTTTTAAGGGCCTTAAAATTTTCAACATCATGCCCTGACACACGATGATAGGCGCAAATCTTGGTATCATCAAACCCTTCTGGTTTAGGTTTGAGTGGGTCGTAAGGCCTAAGAGGTGGAAATGTAATGGAAAAAGTTTCTAACAGCCGAGCGAGGATCTTCGTGTAAGATCCTACTAAGGGATTGCAATGAGAAGTGAGAGTAGGTTTGGATGGAGGTTTGGGTGACTTATGTGGAAGCGGTGTTGTTGGAGGTGGAGTTGGTTTGAATGGATGTGTGGGTGGATTTTTTGGAAGAGGCGCTACTGGAGGTGGAGTTGGAGTTTGAGTATGTTTAACTACCTTTTTAGTAGGTAGTGTGGTTTTGGGCTTGGGTTGCACCTTCTTGGGTAAAGGTGTTGGGGTAATACATGAAGTAGAAGGGAATGTAGAAGAGGGAAGTGGACGGGTCAACCAAGGTGAGAGTGGAGGTGCAGTGAAGATAATGGTAGGAGGCAATACAAAAAGTGTAGGTTGAAGGGAAGGTAAAGGCATGGGTAGAAGGATTGGATGGAATTGGAGGTTACGATAAGGATGTAGGTTGCTTCGTTTTAGTTTTACCTTGGGTAGGAGGTTGTTTGACTAAGGTTGATGGATGGGGGCCTAAGATGGATGGAAGTGATGAAGGTGAATGAGGAGTGAGAGAAACAGGGTATGAGGCCTAAGAGATTGGGTCTTCCTCTTAGGTGGGGGGATAGGCCTGGTGATAGTTTGGGAAGGTGGCTAAATCGATCTTCACCAGAGGATGGACTAGACTCGGTGTCGACACAACCCCCAATGTAGTGATAAGTTTTGGCGCAAGTAAAGGTATGGGTGTAGGTAAAGGTTTGGGTGCAGGTGGTTGTTAGGGTAACGATAAAGGTTTGGGTGTAGGTGAGGATGATACAAAAGAGGCTACTAGAACCGTCTTAGGTGTGACGGATTTAGTTGTTTTGAACACTTTAGGATAAATCGTTTGAAGTGTCTGTGGACAACATTTGCATTTGCATCGATACGGGAAGTCAAGGCGTATCCAAAAGCGTGGAATATTTGACATACTCCAAGCAATCGGCCAAACAGGAGAATGGCGTAGAATTGGAGGGGGATTATGATGACTAGGTATTAATCCTTGTAAATAAATATGACATCTGTGAGATAGGGAAATGGTTGGCTTCAAAATTTGTGGGTAGAAGAGACGATAGCAAATTGACATGGTCTTTAAAAGCTATTGGGGAGTTGTCGCCAATCAGGAAGAGATGCTAAAAGTGGATCTTCTATGGGTAGAGGAGGGACAAGGTGGATGGTGTAGACTCTTCGATTGGTGAAGAAAAGGGTAAGTTGGGCTCCTCTATGGGTAGAAGAGTGAGTGATGTGGGTTGCTCGACTAGGTAGAGAGATGAGTGGGGTAGATGCCTCCGTAGATGAAGGGATAGATGAAGTGGTTTGCTCGACAGACGAAACGGTAGATAAGGTCGATTGCTTTGTGGGTAAAGGAGAGGATGAGGTGGAATCCTTCGTGGGTAGAAGAACTCGTGCAAGGATTTCCTCAACTGATGGGATGGGAGGAAATTGAGTAGAAGGGGTTGGTATGGTATCAAAAATGGCATGCACCTCACAAACGTTGGTATCATTAGTCAAGGTTTCGCCGGCTTGGTTGGATGATGGAGTGTGATTTGGAAACGGCTTATTAAAGATGTGGAGGTTTTGGTTATCCGGTGCATTGGGGTTATCCAAGACAAGATCTCTGTTATCCAACATTTCTGGAAGATATTTTAAACATTTTGCAATTACCGTCACTATGACCTCTAACACGGTGATAATTGCAGTAATCGTTCTCCTTGTACCATGCAGGCATAGAATGGCAATGCTCAAAACAAGTATGTGGTTTGATGGGTGGAAGGTTTATGGCTCCTGTGTTTAAAATATTTTCCAAAACCGAGAAGTAAGGTTCTCCTATGGGAGTATATTGTTGTTGTTCATGCTTGTATTCAAAGTTCTGAACATGAGAAAGAGTAGAAGACGGTTTTGGTTGGTTAGATGGGCCAGATTTCAGACCACCACGTTGGCGGATCCTTCGGGTTTTGAATGATTGGTTTTGGTTTGGAAGAAGAAGATTCATTTGATTTGAATGGAGC
Source organism: Taxus wallichiana var. yunnanensis (assembly GCA_018340775.1). Taxonomy (NCBI): domain Eukaryota; kingdom Viridiplantae; phylum Streptophyta; class Pinopsida; order Cupressales; family Taxaceae; genus Taxus; species Taxus wallichiana. Next base: position 535,369,885 of record CM031244.1, read on the forward strand.
ACTCTTGTTGCACAATTGTAATTTCTTCTCTTTGATAACATGGATTTATAACTTCCGAGCCATGGTGAATGGCTCGTAAAATGTTTGAAAGGTTTGAACTTGAAGAGTTGGAGAGATGTGCCTGGCACAAGCCTTAGTGAACAACTCTATCTTGGTTTGTGGAAGTTGAAAGGTGAGATGATTAGTAAGGCTCCACCAACGTGCGTGACAAGATCTGCGATAGATTCGTCTTCGTATTGGCACATCGAATACAAATTAGTCATGGTGACCTTCTTAATGATGTTGATGGAGAAATGATCGAGAAAGGCCTGGGCTAATTGATTGAATGAAAAGATAGAGTGCCTAGGTAAAGCACTATACCAGTCTAAGGCAGGTCTGTCAAGGACATTGGGAAAGTTCAAAGAAGCAAGGCGTCATCATGGGAAATCAGATAACATACGTGTTTAAAAGATCAAAAATGTTGTTGTGGATCCTCCTTGCTATTAAATCGGTTAAACTTTGGCATTTCCCAATGTGTGGGATAAGGATGAATTGGAATAGAAGGGTGAATAGGATCATTACAAATCTTGTCATAAGTCAAAGAATTGCGTGAGCTAGAGACAAATACTTCCAAGGTTTGCATCTTATCCATCATCATTTTTATGAGATCAGTTGTAGGATTAGATGAAGGAGCACCCCGTGGTATAAGGAGGTAAATAATATGAATAAGGCATGGATGCCCCTCCAGTGTGTGGTGGTGCCAAGTAAGCAAACTGAGAAGGGGGATATAAATAGCGGCAAAATGATGATGGAATATACCCTGAATGGGAAGCGTAGGTGACAGGTGGTGGTTGAGACAAGGTATAGGTGGGTGGGACCTGTGTAGAGACCCTTGTAGCGATAGGTGGTAGAGTAGCAGGTATAGACATGACCAAACTCTGAAAAGGGGTCGACGCAACTAGAGGTTGTGAGGTAATAGCGAATGATGATGTGGGAATCCCTACACTAAGATTCATAGATGATGGCGAGGTGGACGTCGAAGGTGCGATAGATGTTGTAGGTGTGACATATATCGAAGATGTAGGGGTGATCTGAGAAACGACGGGTGGTAAGGTGGAAGCAGGTAACGCTACACTAGTGGTGGCCGATATGGAAGTGGGGAAATGACAGGAGGAATTAAGACATGCATCCCGTATAAAGGTTGTCCGAAAAGTCGCGGGTGGAGAAATGAGCAATATAATACTACAAGGCTTGGGATTGTGATCATGGAGTTTTGTGAACTCCTCATCACCTGTAGATATAGCAATGGAAGAAGTGGGGTCATCGACATTAAATTTTCCTCCGTAATTTCTATTTCATTATGTATGTATTAGGAATAGGATGTTGTTAAGTATAATTAGTAGTGGCGTCTAATAGAAGATAACGGCGCCATCAAGCAAAGTGCCGCCAATAAAGTAGAGTACAGAATAGTCAAAGTACAATAGAAATGTTGTAAAAAGTAAATATTTGTCGTAAGTGGTCTGGTAATGTTAAAATGTCAAAGTTTGGGTAAGTAGAGAAGTAGGGTCTACATGATTAGGAATTAGAAATATTATATTTGTAATAAGGACAAAGAGTGATGTCATAAATATTTTGTGTATTTTATTTGTAGAAAAGTCTAAAAAGGTGGAACCCATGTGAGATGATAAGGTTTATCTTATCTTAGAAGATAAGCCTACATGTAAAGGAAAGAGTTTAGGCATGGAATATGATTGGCGGAAGAGATTTCCTATCCTATCTTAGAGATAGGGTGGATAAACCTGAATTCCTATAAATAAAGAGGCCACCCCCCTCATTTAGCATAGAAGGAAGTAGTGAGAAATATTGTATGAGTAAGTGTGTAAAGGAAGCCATCATTTAGAAGGTGTGTTAAAGAAGCCATTGTGAAGTTTCTCCCATAGTTATTGTTAGAAGGCAAGTGAAGTTAGTAACACTTGAAGTACCTCATGGGTGAGATTGTAACAATTTCATGTTGATATTATAATTTACACTTATATTTCAGATTTGTCATCATTCATTCGTATCATAGTCTATGGTATTCTTGTGTTATGTTTGTTGTTGTGTTTCAGATTACATCCACCAAACTAAAGTCTCGTGTGCATTAGTAAATAATCATAGCACGAGGAGTTCGGTGGAGAATTATCATAGTCTTTGGATTGGTGATGACATGTCCATGGATGAAGAAATAGAAGGTGGTGAAGGACTAGGCGGTAGTGGTTGACGGCTAGCGTGAAAGACTAGGGCGTTGACTTGTCTGTGAGTAAAAACCATGTGAATAGTGGTAGGATAGGTGGTCTAAGCTCTACAGATGGTGAAGAAACATAGGAAAAGAAGATAGAATAAATATGGAAAATGAAAATTGGTCGCTTTGTCAGAAAAATCAAAACATAGAGACCGACGTCAATGTGGTAACCGATGCCGGTAGGATGGGGTAGTTGATGTCGGTGATTGAACCAATGTCGCCATCGAGAATAAATTATAGATTTAGAAATCTAGAGATGAAGAGTGTAAAACGGATAAAGCGGATAAACTGAAATCTATTGATGGTAACAGAGACTTAGAAATGTATAAAATGATAGAAACAAGTCACAGAAAATGAATGGATATGAATTGAACACTATTTTGGGAAAAATAACAAAAACAAGGAATTGATGCCGATCACCAACCGATGTTGTTAAGAAGAGGTAACCAATGTCGGGCCGAACCAATGTCGATTACTATGAAATCTAAAAGATGATGAAAATTTAAATTTTAGAGTAATTAAGTCCAAATAAAACACCAACCCAGAAACTGAGTATGGCAATGATGAGTCCTAACGCGCCTGCCGAGAATGAACCAAAATACACCACTTATGATGGTGGGGCGTGAAGGAAAATAAAAATAAGAAGAAACAACCTCACTCCTCAAAACGCAATTTAACAGTCAAAAGCTAACAAAACACGTCAATCATATGCTTCAAATTTTAATGTTATATGGCTTATGTCATTTAAAACTGACTATGAATAAAGTAGAGTGTTTGGTCAATGAGAGTGCCCTATAAGCGGTCTATGGCTTGTTTTTGGTGTGTTTTGGTTAAAGTGTCCCCAATATATACTACACAAGTATGCGAGGTCCGACTCGATATGATGACTAGTCAGAACACCAGCTGGATCCACCATCAATCAAAGTTATTAACCTTTGCAGTAATTACCGGGAAGGAATATGTTTAAGAAATGAGTAAATTGTTAAAGTGATTTGGATAGGGATGTGTGTGCACAATGTGTGAAATACGCTTAATTCCAGCAAATCATCAATATCATGACCTCCAGTATATAGATTGCAAATAAATTTAGGTGATTCGATGAAACAATCACAAGGATGAAATGCATAGATTTTTAAAACCCAAATTGACAATGAAATTCAATGAAGCAAATGGGAATAGGAAAAGAGAATGCTCTTTCACTAAAATGCAGGTGTAAAAGAAAGGAAGAAAAATTCTTTTTAAACACCAAATGACAATTTTCCTTTAGAAAAATAGAAGAAGAGAAGATTTACCAGAGAGAAATTTAATGTGAACTTTTCAGAAAAGAAAGAAACACACAAATATTCCCTAGAATGAACAATGCAAAGAACCCAAAAAAAGGGTCCCATCGGGTGTGCCAAAATGTTTCACCTCAAAGTATGTGATAAAACAGATAAAGGTAATGGGCGTAGGAGGAATACCTGTGAATAGTCAAGAGAAGGTTTCACACGTTGTTGAATTTTATCAGATCAAATGTGAGAGCTTCCTTTTGATTGGGAGGAACTACTTGTAAAGCACAAAAATACCACAAGAGAGTTAAATAGTATATGGTAGTGGACTACCTAGCAATTGCTAGTTCCGATAAGAGTGACACTTCCTAGATGGATGTCAATCCATTGTTTTATCAAATTAATGAAAGTAAATGCGAGAAATATAGGTCCAATTGCTAACGCTTTGATCTAGCTATCTCAAAACATTATCAACACACTAGATTAAGCAAATTATTGAAATAAAAACTAATTTAGGTTTAGGCAAGGTGTGATTGTAGCTAGGAAAGGTCATTGGGGTGTTAGGAAAGGTCTGGGTGAAGTTTGGTTACGTTCTTGGTTGTTGGGTGAAAGTTATAAGCTCGTTGTTCTAAACAAAATTACCAGATCCACAGAGACCGGTATCGTTAGGCGATTGATGCCGATCATCGAAAATGACCGACATCGGTTGGGTGACCAGTGTCATGAGAGACAATATGGTGGAAATGTTAGGAACTAAATATTTGGCTCTCTTTGTGATTGCACGGTGGTAGGATTTATATGAAGGCTTAGTAAGGGTGATGGAGGTGATAGGATCGGAAAAATGGTTTAGGTTGGTAGAATAGATGGTAGACGGGTGCAAAGTTGGTATTTGGGACAGAGGAGAGTCGGATAATAGAAACGAATAAAAACTTAAGATCAAAACTAGAACTAACACAAAGAGTGAGTTATTTATCTGAGAACCTGTAGATCTGAAGGTGGCAGTGGTTGATGATCGTTCGGAGATGAAACGGGGTTGTGTACAGTGTCGCAACAACGGAGCTTGTGTGCCTTGTTGTAGGTGATCCAAGGTCATGTGGAGGAAGAGATTGGTTGTTGGTAAAGGCTTAATCTACTCGGTTCATTGTTTGGTAACTTGAATGCTTGAGAGTTAGAAGGTCAAAGCTTGAGTGAATGAATGAATTGAAGACCTGTGCAAAGAGTTAGAAACCCTTATTTAAGGTAATCGGCGACGGCTAGGAACTCGGCGGCGGAGAAGGATAACGGCATCGGTTAGGGAGAAACGGGCAATTTTGTTAAAATTAGTGTAATTGCTCCCAAATTTGGCATGATCTTGATTTTGGTTTCAGGTCACAAGTGAAGAATGGCGGTAAATGGAGTTGGAAAATGGTTAGAGGGATAATAGGTCATTAAGATTAAGGTTAGACTAAATCCTAGTTGGTTAGGATAAGTGGGGACTTAGTCTAAAGTAATAAATGGAGTTGGAATGGGTCTAGGGTGAGGTGGAGAGGTGAGGTCACTTAGGTGAGGTAGGTAATTAACTTAATTTTGATAATTAAGTTTATTAAAATGTGTGCAAGTGGGCATGGTGGGGGAATAGTGATGAATTAATAAATCAAAGGGGGTTTAGAGGGTTACGACCCAATTTTGGGTGTCTACAGGGAGCACGCTTGACCGTAGTGTGACCAATCTAAACTGAAATGAAAAAAGGTAGATCGTGTGCACAAAGCAAAAGATCATCGGAATCATAGAAGCAACGGGAAAAGCGAATGCAAGAATGAGCATCCGTGGTGAGATCAGTATGAATGGAGAGCTCCTCACATCGCCGGTGACTGCTTTCCTTTGAGCCATGCAATGTTGGACTCTATCCCAAATAAGGAGGAAAAGGAATGTTCATATCAAATAGCGCAATCATGAGATGCTCACGATGGTGAGGCGACATACACATGATCTCTAAGAAGGGAGCTGGACCAAGAATTTGGACAAGTGATTCGTGAGGATCCCACTCGCCGTGATTGGGTGTGTATTTGGCCGAGAGTCTTTGGGAATCCTTAGAAATAGATCCAAAAGAAGAAAGGGTGATTAAGGATATTTTTGACACTGATTTTTACTCATTTCCTACGACATTAACCCTGCAAGTTTAATTTGCACAAGGGATGATGGTGTCTGTGGCGAGAAATACAAATCTAGACAGATTCGACCACCGTAGGAGAATTTCCACAAGGGCCAATGGCGACTGAAGGAGGCAGAATTTTACTTTGAGGACATGATTTTGGGGAACATATGGATAAATGACCCGTGATTCGGGGTTGGAATGTTATAGGATATTTTAGTTTGACATAAGCTATGACATGTTTTATGTCATCAATTGCAATTGTATTTTCAGGAGGGTAATCTGTGTCAACTAAATTGGTCATAAAATTGTCTTACTTCTTAGAACGTTCAAAGCAACCTCATGATTAGGTGTAAGATTAGAGAAGATCTTTAGATTATCATTGGCACGGTTGATAGCTTCATGACTATCCTTTTGTTGAGTCAAATCATGAGATTTGATTACTTGGTCAAACGTTTGCAAGTAATGGTGTCATAGTCAAATTGCGGACCTAAGAAGAAGTTGATGGCAACCATTCGTAGTCCAAAACAATTATCTTGAAAGTGACCTCAATTAGAATGCCACCAAAAAAACTTACTCTCATCATGCCAATGAGAAATAGGTCGAGAAGGATCTAAGATCGTGGTAAACGACTTAGGTAAGTGGAGTTTCAACTCTTCCTTACTCAATGGTTGATGATAGTTAGGATGACTCTTGTTGTTATTAGGTTATTGGTCAATGTTAAAAACAGTCCTATTTGAAGAAGCGACAAAAGAAAGAATATTAGAGACTATGTCGTCTATCGCATGATTCTTGTTCTTAGAATGTTGAAGGATTTGGACTTGTTAGTTTGTGTCTTGGAAGGAGATTTCTCAAATTCCCTCATGAGATAATCTTTCCTTTTGTCTTGTTCAAAGGCTTCTTCTAGGGAAGTTGGAGAAAAGAACCTCACCTTGTATTAGATGGAAGGTTCAAGAACTTGAAAAAAATGTTGGAAGAAGTATGTTATGTTTTGCCACAAGATGGATAGGGTCTTCCAACACTTGATGAAAGCTTTTGCTAATTCATTTTCAGATTGTTGGCAATTGATGAAAGCATTGATATTGTTCTCGGGTAGATCGTGGTATTGGAATTCGTTCACCAGGGACTCTAGCTCAACTATGGAATTACGAGGTAAAGTATATTACCAATCCAAAGCATCTCTAGTGAGAGTTTTAACTAGGATTTTGTTGGCAACGTATGAATTGGTTCTAATCCACACCTTGTAAAGGTTACCAAAGGATTTGATATGAAGGGTGGGATCAGTACACCCATCGTAAGACATATAGGGAGAAATGCCACCAATATCCATGCTAGCAATATAATGTTTTAAACGATCTTGTTGAACCGCTCTTAAGACCTTGTTTTGGATAGGGGTTGTGTGATGGTCACCCCATTAGGTCCATTTGGAAAAGGAGGGGGCATGGTGCCCCAAGAGCCCGGTGTAGGGCAATTGACCAATTGAGCTATGTTGGCTTGCATTTGAAGGAATTGAGTCGTAGTAGCGAATTGTTGACTCGTCCTATCAATGAGCTAGAGAATGAAATTGGTAGGGTAAAAATTAGAGGCATTTTTAGATGAACCTACTTCAGTAGCTTTCCCCTTTTCTTCCCTATAATCAAGTTGTTCAAAACGAAATCAAGAAGACGTTTGTTAAGCATTTCTTCTTACTCATTTTTGTCTTGAGTAAATTGAGATAGGATCTTCTCGAATCTCGGGGGATGATCAAAGGTATCATCATTCTGCTTTTCTTCTTCTTCATACTCAGGTAGGCCATTGCTCTTACGACACAATAGTCCATGTAGAAGGGAAACTCAACTTCGGAATGATAGGATTCAAGAAATGTCTGCACAACAAATTGAGAGGACCCCAAGCTCAAGTCCTCCATCATGGGGTGATAATCTGGTGAGAACATGGCCAAAAATGAAGGCCACACACACAATTGACCGTATAAAAGGGTGTACACAAGGGTTGAATGCGTATAGAGGTAGATCTAGGAAGATAGACGGGGCCGATCATGCAAGCAGTGCGCATTGGGGCCAATGGTGTTCAGACTTCAAGGATGAGAAAACATGAACAAACAGGATCGCCCTTGGGTGATGATGTATGTGATGACAAGTGTTTGAGATTGTGGGTTTTGGGATGCTTAGATAATGTTAAAATTGAAGATGGATGCTTTTAACGAGTTGTGCTCGATCATAAGGTTCGTAAGATTCACGTCGGGTTCACCATAAATATATGGCAGGCCAAGAATGTGTCTCAATAGCTTGCACTCTTAAGCGATCCGTTCTACAAGGGTATCAAGGAAACAAGTAAAGAACACACATGAACCGACATACAATGGATGGATTTAAAGGGGCTACAATGAGCGCTAGGGTCGCATATCTAGAGGGAAGTAATCCCTACACTAGGTCAAACTAGGGTTTCCAAGGCTCACATTGAAGATAGAGGAGAGGACCCTACTAAAATATCGGTAGTTGGGTGAGGAGAGGTATGGATCAACAATATATAAGGAACACATGCATAATATGACTAAAATGAAAGTAATGCAATGTTAAAAACATGATCATGAATAAGAGTACTAGCTAACTAGCATCCAAACATATGTAACACTAATTTAACATAACATAACAAAGGAATGGAAATGAACTAGTCTATGCAAAATGACAAATTATGGTTAGAGAACTCACCTTGTACATGTAAGGTGGTCACTGATGCATCTATCTCTCTAGAGAAGTTGCACACACAGAGAGAATCGCTATTAGGTGGAGAAGGGGAACAGTGTTCTGTCCTAGACTCACTATAGATGACCCAATAGTGCAAGTAAACCAACCAAGAAGAAGAGTGTCCAATTCAATCCAAGCAAAGTGCAAAATGAACCAAGAGCTAAGCGAATAGATGCAAAGATGACACAAAAGAGCAGAGCAAATGGCGCTCCTAAGGTCCGAACTTCCTTTTGAATGTCACACTGAGGCAAGTATATATAGGTCACCATCACCCACGGGCAATGGCATCAACCAAGATAAACATAACACCGACATTATTGCCCACAAGCAATGGTGTTAGCCAAAGGTGGTAAAAAGAGGTGATGTGTCATGAAAAGTGAGAAAAAGGTGTCATAGATCATGGAAATGGATGAAAAAGGTGTCAAATGGTGAGAAACAAACAATAATTTGACGATTAGTAATGTGTGTGAGCCCTAAGGAGATAAGGGCAACTAATGCAAAGGACAATTAAGGTCAATACCAAATAGCAACACTCTCTCTGATATGTTATGCAGTAACCCATAATGGTTACGTGAACAACCATTCCCCATTCTTGGCGGGGCCCTTAAGGCACCTACTCAAGAAATAGATGCACCAATGACCCTTATCTACATAAATAAAAATTGTTAGTAACAAGTATAAAAATGAAGAGTGGAAAATTAAGTGTATACACCAACAATTTCGACAAAGCCTTTGTAATCCAAAAACATGGTTTACTTTTTTTGGACAATTTAATTAGTATATTCACAAACATAAGTATTTCTAACCTTCTTCTTCATTTATGTATACTCTAATTTGATTTTTGTATCATGTATATAGTACTAGGATAGAGTAACATATTATTTATTTATAATTATATTATTATAATTTCTTGTCATTATCACTCTTGTTTGTTAATTATGATAGATATTTTAAGCTCATTTTAAAAACCTTGTTTACATGCATGCTTGCATATTAAAGATGGGAGAATCCAAAAAAGGGGCCAAAATGTTGAAAAGACCTTTATGGTTTAAAGGGCTCACAAAATATTATCACAACCTTATTACAAGTCTAAAAATTGTGTTGGGGAAAAACAAAGAAAAATGAAATGTCCCAAGAGAAACACAATTACAATGAATAATAAGTCAAAGTGTCGAATCCCACGAAACATAAGTCAAACGTTGATAAAAACATTTGAAACACACACCAACAAAAGTCTAATATAAACGCATTATCAATAAACATAAATATACATTAACACCATAGCAATTAACTAATTTGAAAGCAAAATTAATTGCCCGTAAAGAATAAAAAGAAGGAAATTATATCCACAAATATAAGCAAGAATGAGCATCAAAATGCTAACAAGTGCATCCAAAATACCACCCAAATTATTATAAAGTAGATTCCAATAAAGAAGATATCTCTATAAACAAGAAGTTTTTATTTACTTTATTAGAACACACTATACATTGAACAAAGAATATGGAAGGTTATAATAAAAGGGTGACCTTGTTTGTGTTTTCATCCCAAACTATGTGTCAGGAAAACACAATCCAGTAGTTGAACAATCAATTGTGAAAAGAAGTAAAATCATCCCTTAGAACACAATTTTTAGTAGGGAAATCTCCACAAGCAATATATTTGAACCATCCGGAGAAAGCACCTTTGCAAGCAATAAGGAGCCATATAAGTGAGAACAACACTAACACTAAGAGAAGAGCACAACAAAGAGGTGTCTAAGAAACTCATCACCACCATTTTTATAAAGTTGAAACACAAACCTGAACTTTGAAACCCTAAGCACCATCACAATTGAGAGCAATAAATAGGATCACTACCATAACAAACAAGGTCATTCCTAACAAAACACAAGGCCACACACTCAAAAGAATAGAAACATAGCAACCATAAAGTAGACACGACTAAACTAGGAAAACACACAAAGCAATGCCTATCAAAGTCACCACAAGCTTGAATCTCAAAGAGAGAGACAAACCAAAAGAGGGAAGACAACAAAACCCACCATCCTCCAAACTAGAAAACAAACCAGCCATGTGATGCACCAAATGTGCTTAGGAATCCCAACTCTCCTCCCGGACTAGTAGCACCCCTAAACCTCACTCTTATCCTCATAAGCCTAGGGTTTTATGGGGAGGACATCAAGATGGTACTAGGAATGAAGTTTTATAAGCACCCGCTTCCATTCAAGGTAATAATTGAATGAAAGAAATTTTATCCAAGAAGACACCATCAAGAGGAGGAACCCATAAAGAGAGTCTTCAACATTGTCGCAAGAGAATAACGGTATATGTAATTTTTGAATTTCATGGTAGAGTACTAGCAAAGACTATGACATGTTTGCTGACTTGAGTGGTATGACATTCCTGCCTCTCATATTGTTCTCATTGAATTTACTGCAAAGACTCCGTGCACCTCTATTCCTACTTTGCCACCCATAATCTAATAGACCGTTGTTTCGATCTAATTGAAAAAATCTTGGTATGCGCCTTCCAATGTCGTAGAATAATTTGCAGAAACTATTCTATAAGTGAAATATAATTAAAATGCAATCAGCGAATGACAAAATTAAAGGTAAAACAGAACAAAGACAAACAACCCTTGGAGATAATAAGTCCCAAGATTTGGGCTCTAAAATCCATTGATACCCAACCAAATCTTATACCAAACAAAAGAACTAAACCACTCTCAACCAACTACCATAAATTTGACCATAATTGTCTTGAGCTTGACAGCAGTTCAATAATTTTAGCCAGCTATTATAAACAACTTTAATCTAGTGTAAAACTTTCACATTTTAAAAAATATGCCAATTATCATAGAAATATTACAGAAAAACAGATTTTGAGAGAAAACATCATTCATTATCAGATCTTAAATATACAAAGTAGAAATAAGGCAACTTGAATCATTATATTTATAATCAACTTCCTTTCTTAACTATAATCTAGCCAATATTTACAAGACTGCAACTCGAACATGATCTGCTTGCATTAACTATAAATAAACACCAGCTTACAAGAGGTACATCCATGAAAGAAAGAGAAAGAGAACCCAACTTAAATATAGTAATTAGAATTACTACCATCTAGAACAAATTAGTGAGCTGCTTTCCCCCTAAATGCATGTAAACAGAAAAGGTTTGCTTACATCTTCCTATACATAAAATTACCTGTCAAAAACAGGTCTCTTTGCTATTAGCAATGGCACCTTTAGGGCAATGGTTACGTCCACGGCAGAATAAAAGGATCTATCCCCAGGACCTATAGATACAAAAACCCAAACAAATCATAGGTCATGCTGGTAGATAATTTTAATTCTGGCTATGGAGTTAACAATTGCCCCAAATAGTTTAAAAACCTCCACTTCTTACATTTAACTCTGGATGTTGAACTCATGAGCAGCTGCAGCATTCTTAACCCTATAAAGGGTTTGCTTAGGGCCAGAGGAGTGGCAATCAGAATTAACTCTGCTATAATTTTGCCCTCGATTCTGCCTGTAGTGGTGCTCCAGCTGATGCTTATTACTGTCATTTTTAGCTTCCCACTGGCCACGAATGACTCTGGTAACTGTAAAATTCTGCCCATTGCGAGGTGGATCAAACACCAATGGCAAATAGTTGTCTGTGTCACATTCAAGCCTGGCATTTCGAAAGTGATCTTCTAGAAGACGTCGGCCCTATGAAATAAACCCAGAACATTATGAAACCCTAGAACAATCTTTATGTGAATGATTGTTACATACAAATCTATAAGAAGATAATGGCAAACAATTTGTTGCCAAAACCCTATAAAATAACTTGCAGAGAAAGAACACAACGCACCTGGAGTCTGGCATATGTGATTTCGCAAATCTTTTTGGAATTAAATATAGCCCATTGGTGCATGTGGAATTCTCTGTACAGCTTCCATGTAGCTTTGGCAGAAGTAAAATTTACAAATGCATAGCCCAGATTACATCTATTTCTGCAATCCACAACAAGCAACCATAACTGTTTGTTACCAATTCTAAAACAGCAGACAATGGAAGGTGATAGATAGCCTGATGCGTAACATACTTGAAATCAATAGGCAAATACACGAAGTCGTATTCTGAGAATGGTTCATTCGCCTCCATGATATTTTGATTGTACTGCGCGCAGTGACTGTCTAGAATATTCAGAAACATATCCAGACTGCAAAAAAATACAATATCATGGGCACCATAAGCATAAACCGCTGAAACACCGTTCCAAAATCCAAGACAAAAAAACAATAGACGGCATGTTTTTCCGACATTCCTGGTAACAGGGAATGACACGATGAAAACAAAATAAAATGGGGCACTTACTCGTATTTATTGGGAATATTTTTTATCATGACGGTTGTTCTGGCCTGTGCGCTGTTCGATAGTGCTTCGCCCTCATCAAAAGCAAATTGGGAACTGTTTTCACCCGTGATTTCATCGAATGTTCCTGCGCCGCCACTGGGAGCGTGGCCTCCAACGCACATAACCCTTCCACTGTCTTGGCCATACCCCAAGCCTGTCTGAATCTGAGATGTGTTGCTGTAGTTGTTGGTTACACCTGCCCGTGAAATTAATCGGAAATTTTAATCTAAGGACGTAACAAAGCATCGAAGCAAACGCGCATTATTTTAGTCTGAATGCAATACTTACCAGCTTGGTGGGTGCAAAATTGATCGACGTTGTTCCATCTGAAATTGTCTATAATCTGTCTGTGACGAGGAGGACGATGGTGTACAGGAGTAGCAGGGCCTCTCAAAGCTCGTCTACCCAGATGACTGAACTGGATCTTCACTCGCTTAGATCCAATTTCCTGCTCGTCCAGGGCCTCTTTGGCTTCATACGCCTCCCTCACGTCGAAGAACTCCACGAACTTCACTTGGTTGTTTAATGGAGGCTCCCTTACCTCCTTCACAGCTCCTGTATTTTATTTTTTAGTTTTAGCCAAAGCAATCAGTTTGAGTTTGAAACAATTCAATTGCTCACCGGACAGGTGTGTGAAAGAATGATCATACAGGAAAACCATACACTTTACTTTAAGAACAAACTTATACTTCTACAATTGATAGTAACATCCCTAATCTCTACTTCTCGCCGTTAGGGTTTCCATATTGTGTAAATTCTTCTGTACGTTAATCCAAAAGAATTGATGCATATTTTACAAAAATCTGTTGAAGATCAAATCGTCAAATTTAATTCGTTAGCGTCACCAACCAGACACAGAAAATTCTTTCCGCCAAAAACAAAACTATACGAGCTCTGAAACAGTATTAACACTGAAATAAAAAAACCTAGTTATGCTTTGAATACAGAAGAAAAATAACCTTTCTTTCCCATTTGTCCAGCTTATTGTTATATTTATACGACCAGGGACGTTTTCAGTTTTTATGGGTATGGTGTACCTACCATATTGCTCAATGGTCGACCTTAGACTGTCCGGAGAGATGGCGGAATCCAGATTGAAAACGACAAGCGTTCCTTGGTTTTTGGCTATGGGTTTTGCGTACCGAGCCCACATCGCTTTGCCTCCTATCAGTCCGCAACAAGAAGGAACTTCCTTTCCTTTGTCATTGTTCTCCACCATTTTCTGCTGCATAGAATGCTTCTGGTTTATATCGGCTAGTGCTTGTTTCGCATGTCTAAGGTCATAATAATCCACTATCACCAGGCCCTGACGTTTCCTGCGGAGGTGGAGCGCTCTGATTGGACCCAAGGCCTTCAATTTTTGCTGGAGCTCTTCTTCGCTGAGCTCGGGAGGAACGGAGCTGAGAAGCAAGCTTCGAGAGTGATGCTCTTGGCCTAATGGAGCGGCAATGAAATCTTGCTGAGGAGGAGGAGACACCGGAATGTTCAGCTGCGCAGAAGAGGCTTGAGCGCGGATGCTTTCAACTGGAAAATTAGTATTCACATCAGTAATAGGAATCGAACGATTCCAGAATTCAGGGAAAGCAGGAGGCGTGGGATAATTCATCTGCAAATGCGGAGCAGTGTAGATGTTATAGGTAATGGGGGAATTCACTACTGGCAGAGGAAAATAACAGGATGGAGGAGGCGGATACAGTGCTGGTGCCGGTTTCTGGACATGTGTATATGCGTAGAGTGGAAAGAACTCCCGAGCCCATGGATTCAACACTGGCTGAGACGCCATTGTTTTTCTGTGACTGTACATGGCCGACGATAATTATTTTATCTGCGTAAATTTAAGATCCGTTTTCAAAATCTCAAAAACACAAATCGGAAAAGAAATTGCAAGAGTCGCAAAACATAAAAACCTGAGATTTTACCCGCGATCTTCAATGACAAAAACCCTGGTCTGGCGGAAAATGGTACAACAGGAAAAGATGAGGCGACAGACAAAGCAAAAAAGCATGTACTTAAACCCTGATAGCGATTTCCACTTACAGAAATGAAGAATATTCAAACCATTCGAAGGCGTGATGGTGACAACTGTAAAAGTGTTGCAGTCAGAAACAGTGAAGCTTTTCCTACTTACCTAGCTTTCACGATCGCCGCTGTGAATTCTCCCTTCCTTCCATTTTTGTGTGTATTGTCCGGAAATAACTCTGCGCCGTCGGAGTACCGGGAAACATTAAATGCTGGGAGGCGCTCCGCCGCATGAGGGCGACTATTCTATTTCTTTTTCAAGTCGTGATCTGTGTTTTTCTTACTTAAATAGCTTGGCCTTTAGGAGTGGATCTCCGACAGAGAATAATTAATTACAGGCCGCATTTCCCGAGGCAAAAATACGACAGCATTGCATCCATACATTGTTTAATGGGCGTGTGTAGGCCGCTGTAATCCAGATTGTAGGCCGCTGTAGGCTGCACCGCTTATGTTGCTATCATGGAGCAACAGCTTGAATCAAATGCAAAGGATGCGGAGACATTTGTAATGGTATAGGTAGAGACAAAAGTAATTGACCTAACTATGAAAGATAATTGACACTGGTTCATCGTTCATTAAGATCGTCTCGCATGTTTCCCCTGTAAATTAAAATCCTATTATTGGAAGTTTTCAGCCTTTCCAGTTTCCATACTTAAAAAGCACTCTTTGCTTCACCATATAAATGCGTGCTATTAAATATGCCTCACCAGTAAAAAATAGCAATGGGTGAATTTTTTTAATCATGTGGTGGGTACGTATGTAGCTCTTTCCTATTTAATTAACTTGGTGATTTGCATAATTTATGTGTAAATGTTTTTGAACAATATATTTCTAATAACAAATATCATTTATTTTGATTTTTTTCATGTAAAAACAATCAACTGAGCCTATCACATTTATATAATTACAATTTTAATATTTTTATTATTCATTTTAAATTTCTCATACATTTGAAACTTGATTAAATTTTAAATTATATTAATCTATTATAATTAAATTTTTGTTTTGATTTTAATTATTAAGATTAATTTTTTTATTTTATTTATTGAAATTACATTTTTATTTAATTATAACTTTTTCAAATTTACAATTAATTTTTTCTAATTTGAATTATAAAATTTTCATATAATTTTTTAATTTAAAATTTATTAGAATTACATATTATTATATATTATAAATTTTGAAGTTTTAAATTTATTATGATTAATTTTAAAATTATTATAAATTTTTAACATTAAGATAAATGTATTATAAAATTTTCAAATAAAGTTTATGTTTAAGTAGTATCGAATTAATTAATTGTTATATTATTACTTCATTTGTGTTTTTATTTTATTACGGGTATTGGATTAGTTAATTGTTAATGTATTAGTGTATTTTTGTTTTTAATATTGATATGGGATGAGTTAATAATTGTGGTATTTGCTTATTTGTGTGTTTAATTGAAATGAGATTAGTTAATTATGATGGTTAATGCATTTTGTTATTAGTCTTTGCCCAAGGTAGTGTAACTATAGGTTTCACAATTGCATAACTAGTTATTATTATTCACATTTTTCAGTCAATTAGGACTTGTTATCATTTTCATAAACTAATAAACACTTTTCACATCCATAATAAATATTAGTAAAGTTGCATATTTCTTAACAAAATAATTACAAAATTTCATTTATCTTCAATTTGATTGGCTTACACATTGAGATGTTATTGTGGCCTTCAACAATTTCGTGAAAAAAGTGATGTCATGATATTTATTACACTAACAACACAGAGTACGACATTTGATTAACTTGACACATTTAGTGTGAGACAAATTTTTGTGTATCTCGTATCTCACTACAAATGGCTAATACGGAAAAAAATAGTTTAGTGGTTTGCCAAGTCATCGGGAAAATGCCCAGTTAGCCGGTTGGATGTTAGAGACAACACTCTCAGCCCAATGAGGCAGCCTAGTGTTCATACAGGTCGTCATTAAGATATCCATTCCCCGCCTTAACAGATTGTTGGATATTTGTATTGGCTAACTTGTAGATATTACTTGCATTTATCTTCACATAGATCAGTTCCTCTGCACAAACATTGTACCAGGTGAAAAGGGCACTTTTGAAATCATAAAATTAGAAATAAAAATTCAAGATTACTGACCAGCTACCCTATTTTGCACTAAGTCGCCAATCGAATTGTCAATATCGTCCCATTTGCTTGGACATCGACGAGGACTTTACCCTGTATAGAGTGTAGCACTTGATAGGAAGAAGGATGCCAAAATATTTTCCCAAACTCGTGTAAATTAGTAATGCTCAGGAATGTTGTTTGCTAATCTGAATCGACTGTGAGCTTTAGGATGATCGACTGCTTGAACATCTTCTCCACGGAAAATTTCACCTGAGAAATGGCTCCCAATACTCCAAGTGAAACCCTAACGACCTTAAGATACTCTTCTCTGTTAAACGAATGAGCTTCACGTAGACTTTATGTGCAGGCGCAGGAATCACCATGGTGATATTTACCACATACTTGTGTATTCCACCATCTTTTCTCTGCAAACCGCTACCGTGAGCAACCGTGCTAATCATTCCCGCCACAGATACATCATCTGTGTCGGTGGTATGAGGCAACAAAAGCTCTTTTCCTCCGAGTTTGTTGAGCAGTTCTATTAATTTCACCCCGTCATCGGGAATAACCGTCATTGATTTGAGAATTATAGTCGCGAGTGCTTATATCAACACTGTTGTCTCCACCGGGGTAGGCGAAATGGTTTAGCAACTGTGTAAGCAATTGCGCGGATAAGCTCTGTTTCGGTCTTGGGAAAAAATGTGGGAGACCTTGCAGGGATTTTGATCCTCCCATTTGTCGTGGTAGTTTGTGAGATAGCAGCTCTTTGAGTGCACAGGGCATTGTACCGGCGGCGGAGGACAAGCCGTAGAACAACAATAGTTTTCCAGCACGAATAGTATCAATGCGCACTCCAAAATCAATAGCAATGCATTTGATTTGATCCAAATCCACGACTCCATTGCGAAGAGAATTGTAAATTGGACAGAATTACCGCCAGGATTTGGAAGGGATAAGTTTAGATCCTCCACGAATGGGTGAGATATTCATGTTCGGCAGGGTAGTAGGTTACAATCTTACAATTGAGCACAGGAGTATTCCAAAACATTACCCACACGATGGCCTGTTTAATGATCTCCTCTGATTTTGAGCTTCTCGTTCTTTGTAGGACAATGTTGTACATCCATAAATTTGATATTCATACACGCAAAATCTTCTAGCAAGCTACTCACTCCATAGTTATATATACATGACCTTAGGCAATTGTATTAATTGTTCAATAAATTTGCCAATATAATAGAGATTTGAGCATCCGCATAGAATCAAGTCTTTTAGCTCCCCCAAATTACTCAGAGAAGATGATAAACACGTCATTATAAATTTTGGGAGGGTAGAGGGTGCTGGTAACATCAACAAGTCTCACAATGAGGATTGCGTTGTAAATATTTAGTGAGTTGTCTCGCTTTTTAACTCACAATTGAGATCTATTATAAATTTGAATTGTTTTTTAGCTCAATAGCTAGGATTCTGTGTGGGCCTTCACAATTGCAAACAAATTTGCAATGAATATGGGCATATTGAACAATTGTGCGCGATATGGTAATTCTGACCTCATATCTCTCGTCCTTAATACATTTCTATGTGGCATTGTTAACTGTAATCTCATGGTGAAATTTATAATGATAGGGTTTTTGGATAAGTCATTTTTGAGATGATTACATCGGTTGCTTTTGCAGGATTTGTAATTACCACTTATTTTTCTCCCCTTTTCCATTTGCACCCAGCTACTCAAGGCAGACCACGACTCACATGGGTGACATTGATACTCTTCAACTCGCAAATTGTTTATGTGTTCCTTGGATGTAATATCTTCTTGGATCCTGCTGCGTATTTCTACTCCACCCGTGCATTGTAATCTTGCACAAGATTATATTGATTTCTCTAATTTCCGCTTGAGCCTATTTACCCACATCATTAAACATTGCAATTAATATTTCAAGGATTAAGTTTGTGGTCAAAATTTTGACATAATGGGTATCAGTTTCAATTTCTTGCACGTTTTTCAAGGAGTTTGTAGCAATCTAATTCTATGTTTACATAAAGAATTTTTCATTGTTAGCAACTTTGACCACCCACATGTATTTTGGATTCCTTACATCAATCCAACATTTGGTTAACATCACTTCTCAATTTCCATTTCACTAAATGTAATCACCACATCTAATGTGATCAATTCACCTTTGATACCATATACGATCTGCGGAAATACTTATTTTATTGGTGTGTAGTAACTATTAAATATTATTGTATTAATTTATTTCTCATTGATTTGATGGATATAAAAGTTATGTACTTTGTAATTATGAAACCATTCACAAAAAGTACCGAGAATAGTGGAATATAAAAAAATTATACCTCAATTGAAGTGAAATAAAGGGAATATGCAAAAGGCCAATTAATATGTGAGATAAATACCATTTATAGGTAAATATAAAATATGTATTATTTTAAAACATTTATGATCTCGAGATGAAGTGAGATAAAGGAAGAAGAAAAAGAGTAATTTTAATATGTGACATAAATACCATTTATAGTTAAATATAAAATATGTATTATTTAAAAATATTTGTTCTAGTTTAAGAGTATACAAATAGCACGATTTGATTGGATAAAAATGACAAAAGACTAATCGAATACTATAGTAATTAGATAATTTCATTTCAATGTTAAAAATAATTAATTAATACATAGATATCATATACTATACTAAAAACACAAATACATTAATATCTTAACAATTAAGTAATTTCATATCAATAATCAAAACACAAACAAACTAATACTATATCGATTAAGTAGTCTTTTACAAACAAGAAGCAAGTAATGTTGCAAAAGTACTACCGTAGTTGTAATGATGATATATGGTATTTTTGGACCTAATCTTGCATTGTGTTTTAGCTTTTCCGGGCCTTTGGAGTCCATGGACCCCCTGTTTCTATGGTGTCTGCGGAATGTTGCCACGTGGCCACCTTTATAGTCTCGGTGTTTGTTAACGTGGGGGTGCATTGGAATTTTGTATTAGAATTTTGGATCATTGTCTCAGATAAGTTCTCTCTCTGTAAACTATGTAAATCCATGTTGAAAGTTAATGGAAAGAAGTTAATTCTTCTGTTTATGCTAATAAACGTACAATTGAATGTATTTTGTCTATTTTGATATGTATAATTTGAAATACGTAATTTTTTTGTCAAGAACAATAAATTGCAGGAATAAATTAATGAAATACGTAATTTTGGATATGAATGTCGATATGTTGAAATCTTTTGTATAGTTTAATGTAGAATAAGACTGGATATATGTACTTGGTCATATTATACAGTTTTAAAGTATAATATTGTAGTTCAATGGCGTCTTCGGGTTGTATTAGTTGTTTTCTATCTTTCATGGTCGTGTTTTTTTGTCTTTTATACTACGGACCGAAAGCTTTCCCTTATATACGGTTAACTATGTGTTTCTAAGTTCGCCCCGACACCAAATGCAATGTATAGTATCGTGAAGCTTTGGCCAATAAGAAAGATCCATGTAGTTTCAGCATGTCAGAACTTTATTAGACTCTATTGACTATTGCGAAGTTCTAGCCAATGAGATAGCTCCATGTAACTTCGCAATGCCATAACTTTATTAGACCCTTCTGAGCGTTGCAAAGCACGATCCAATGAGATCATTCCACGCTCTTCGCAAATTCAAATTTTTGTTAGCTTGTTTATGTCCAATGCGAAACCTAAACCAATAGAATAGCTCCAAGTCTCTTCGCATTTCGCGATGTCAATCTTTTGGTTAAACTTGACAGTCGTTAACCAATAGGAATAAGCCACCATTCCCGCTACTTTGTTTAGACTTTGTCATAATTAGTCAGAATGTGAGCCAATAGAATGTGTCCACGTTCTTTCACATATTATTATCTTTTCGTAACCATTTCAGAGTGTGAAAAGCGAAACATTGAAAAGGTTCTACGTATTTACGGTTTAATAAATTATTTTGGGATTAAAGATCTTATGTCTTGCATGCCACACTACGAAATGTAAACTAATAGTAAAGCAATGCATATATATATTTATTTTCGTAGCATCAGAATTTATCTATCTTTGTCATTGAAATATCGACACATGTCTTGTCTTTTGTCTTCATAAGTCGTCCAGGACACTGAAATTGTTTAGTTTTTAGTTAATTTCGCGAAGTTGGAGTTTGTGAGGTAGAATTATTGGAGAAACCCACCGAACCTTGACGCATGTCTCTTGTCGTGCCATTTTAAAGCTTTAATTAATTATATTTAGTCGTAGCGCATGATTTATCAATTCTCACAGGTTTATTAATCAAATATAGTTGTAACCCGATTTACCTTGTTAAATTAAATAAATTATCATATGAAAAACGTATCAACCTTCTCGCGATTAGATATTTTTGTCAAGGATTATAAATTTTATCGAGGGAAAAGTTACATTTCACGTTGTTTTCACCTCATCCGCTAAAAATGGGTCTATGCGATCTATTTTTACATTTTGCGTTGAGGATAACTCGATCGGGTAATGTAAAGCAGTGAGACAACTCGCCCAATGTAAGGATTAACTCGCGAAGATCGAAGCGCCGAAGACAGACACACATCGCCATTACGATGACTCTCATGGCGATGGGCTCATCCGGACTTCAACCCCGGAATGAGCCGAGGTCTTAATAAGTAAATATATGCAAAAGCTATGTAAATTATGTTGAAAAAGATAATGGAAAGAAGTTAATTCTTCTATTTATTCTGATAAAAACTGAATGTATTTTGTTTAATTTACTATTTATATCTTGACATATATGTACTTGTGTTATCATAAAATATGAATTGCAGGAATAAGATAATGAAATACATAATTTTAGAAATGTATGCATGTTTTTGTAAAGAATATATGTTTAAATTAATATAGAGTAAGATTGTATATATGTAATTGATCGTATCTAAGATATAATATTGTAATTAAATGGCGTATACATACTGAATTATCTATTTTTTTAATTTCGTGGTCATGTCTCGATGTGTTTGTCTTTTTATGATATGGACCCAAAATTTCTCTTTAGATATGGTTAATTCTTCGATTCTAAATCTGCCTCAACACCAAAACAATATATAATATTTGAAGTTTGTTAATGTAAAGTTAGAGCCAATAAAAATGCTCCATGTTACTTCATTGTGTCGAGTTTTGTTAAAACTTTATTGACTATTGCAAAGTTCTTGTAGATAGTCTCTGAACTCATCAGCTTGGTGAATTCCCCCTCGATACGGCGGAGAGTTCGATGTGATGACCAGTTTCTTTCTCATTGCCACTTTGAACTTTTTGAATGTTTCAAAGGCTTCACTTTTCTTGCGAAGACAAAAATCCACATTTTCCGTGAATAGTTGTCAACACAGAGCATGAAATCTTTGGAACCACTGAATGACTTGGCTGCATCGGACCGCCTGGTCGGTATGAACGAGTCAAGTTTACCATGAGCTCGAAAAGTACTCTTTTGAAATGAAACTCTGTGTTGTTTTCCTGCTAGGCAGTGAGGACACTTATCTGTATCCTTCTGAAGAGATGGTAGCCCATGTACCATATTACATCGGCGAAGTGTTTCGAGATATTTGAAACTTACATGACCAAATCTCCGATGCCACAACTAAGGTGAGGTGGAGTTTTTAGCCACAAGTGTTTGATCATTTTTTGAATGAAATCAATTTGAAACATTCGTCCCACATTTGAGGCTTTTGCAATTATTTTCGAGCCTCTGGATTTATCTCGAATCAAACACATTTTCTTGTCGGATTGACAACGTTGTTGCAGCTATATTAGGCGTTAAGTGCGGTAGTAGTCGCAACGGCTTTACCCGTAAGCACTTCCCAAAGCCTTTGTATATACCGACAGCTGCGAATGAGATCTAAGATCTCGTGAGTGTTCAAAACCAATTTCTTGTTTTTATTACAATTTTGCGGTTTACGGCGATTTACAAAGTTTTGCGATTGACTATGGCAACTGCAAATTAGTACAATATGCAGCAGTATACAATTTACATTCAAAAAACTGTACAATTTGAATGACAGGCAAAAAATTTCAGTTTCGGGGTCCTGGTGGCCTCCTGAGCCCAATACGACCCAAAATGCTAAAAATTGCAAAAAAATAGCTGAAAATGCAATTTTTAGATGGGTCTCCTTTTGCAAAAAATGTCTAGAATGAAAAAACAGACCATATGGGAGAAAAAAAAATTACCCTAAATTAGGGATTTCTCCGCTAAATTTAGTTAGTTGTAACTAAATTCAAAAAAGTCTGCTAAATTTAGCAATTTTGCCAAAAATTCTGCCAGATGCAAAAGGTGAGTTTTTGAGTGTTTTTGGTGGGATTTGACCCCCAGACCTCTCACTCCCAAGGCGCATGCACTAACCAACTTGCCCACATAGGGCGCTTGAGCTATGAAAGGAAGGAACTTGTATATATTGACAAGTAAATTGACTTACCTCTTGAAAATGTGACTTGGTTGAGAAGATGCCACGTGGCGCATGCTGGTGAAGGGCGTTTTTAGGGTTCCTTTGCTCCAAATCCAGATCTGGAGCTTGTTATTTGTTATTGTTTGCTTTTGTGAAGCCGCCTCCTTCTTTTCCAGCCGCTTCTAACTTTTGTTTTGTTTGATTTTGCTTGTACAGGTCGCAGATCTGAGTTTGGGCGTTGTTTTTCCTTCCTTGGCCGTGTTTTTATTGTTGTTTGCTTGTACAGGTCACATTTTCCTTTGTTGTTTGTCTCAGGTCGCAAACAAAGCCTGCATTTCTTTGTGCAGGTCGCTGAAGACATAAAATGGCGCGGGCGAGGGAGAAGGACACTTCTTTTGCTCCAAAAAAACATTTTTTTCCTTGTGCAGGCCGCGCGGGTCAAGAAAAACGCGTGGAGGACTGTTTTGGCCGCTTTCTACTCTTCTTTGGCCATGTTTTTGTTGTTTTTTCTTCTATGCAGGTTGCAGGTTCACATGGACAGTGGAGAAGGCCGCATGGACAGTGGTCTTATCTCTTCACTGTTTTTTTTTTTTTTCTTACCCTCTACTGTAGGAGTGTAAAAATATGAATACACTTATCATATGCTATGAAACCTCTGCAAACTATTTTATCTTGATTCACCATTCAATTCTCACTTCACATGGCTCTGAGTTTCTGACATACCCTGCTACATGACATAGTATATGCCGATGAAAACAATGTCAATCAAATAGATATGAATTTGGCACACATACCTCCAATTACAACAACATGCTACTTGTAGCTGTCACTAGATGCACCTCTGAATTAGAGGGAGAACCCCTGGTTGGGGAATTCCTTTTTTTTTTTAAATATAGGCCTGCAGCGAATTTTGCCTGGTGCAACCAGCACCAGTGCTAAAAAAATTTGCCTTCCAAGCACCTGGAAGGAACAGGAGGATGTGGGGGAGGCAGGGATGGGGCTGGGAGTTTGCACGAGGCTGCACAGGCTCTCAAATGCTGCAAACACGTCTCCAATCTCCTCTCTCTCTGCTGCTCTCTCTTCCACACCTTCACAGGGCCAGATTCTCGCTCTGGTACCAAATGTAGATTGAGAAACAGGGACGGAAGCCTATACAATTTTATTAATCTCAATCAACTAAAAAATTACAGAGAATGGGCTGCAATATTTATAGATATTGCACAGCCAAATACATCCGGGAGAATAAGTTGCACAGGTGCAACCAAATGCCAGAATAAACAAGCTTCGATAACATCAAGAAGCGAGGAAATGAAAAGATACAAATATATTGTTTACAACAATATAACAACATGAAATAAAAGACAAATATGGTTGATTAACCATATAACCAAATAACAATCATTATTTAATTAATAAAATTAAATAATGATTGTTATTTGGTTATATGGTTAATCAACCATATTGTCTTTTTATTTCATGTTGTTATATTGTTGTAAACAATATATTTGTATCTTTTCATTTCTGCTTCTGATGTTATCGAAGCTTGTTTATTCTCGGCATTTGGTCACACACTCAGGCAACTTATTCTCCGATGTATTTGGCGTGCAATATCTATAAATATTGCAGCCCATTCTCTGTAATTTTTAGTTGATTGAGATTAATAAAAATGCTGACTTCCGTCCTGTTTCTCAATCTACGATTCTAAGCGATAAGATAGCCCCAATTAACTTTGCAATGTAAGGCCTTTATTAGATCCTTCAGAGCATTTTGAAATGTGAACCAATGAGATCATTCCACATTATTTGTAGATTCAAAATTTTTTTAGCTTGTATTACGAGCAATGTGAAACCGAACCAATAAATAAGCTCCAAGTCTCTTTACATTTCACATTGTCAATTTTGGTTAGCTTTGTGATTCTTAACCAATAGGATTAAGCCATTGTTTTCACTACTTTTCTATATATTAAGGCTTCGTCGGGAGATAGCGAGAATGTGAACCAATAAAACGTGCCCACCTTCTCTTCGCATATTATTTTCTGTTAAAGTTAGTCAATATGTGAGCCAATAGAATTTGTCCACATTCTTTCGCATATTGTTTTTCTTTTGTCTTAACCCTGTCAATATGTGAAAAGCAAGCCATTTGGATGACTCCATGTATATCTGATTTTAAGGGTTTGTCTTGTTATTAAATGATCTTTTGTCTAGTATATTACACTACAAAGTGCAAACTAATAATAAAGTACCACGTATATATAAGCTGTTTTTCGTAGTGTCGAATCTAGATATATTTTCCAATGAATTATCGGCACTTGTCTTTGTATTTTTCTTCACAAAATCATCCAGGACCCAAATTTATTTAGTCTTTAGTTTATTTCGCAAGAAAGGAGTCTCTGAAGCTGATCTAATCATAATTAAGAGCTTAATTAATCTTGTTTAGCCATAGTCGTGGATTGAAAGTTACTCTTCAATTTTTTTATTAATCTATATAGTTGTAATTCGATTTAGCTTGCTCAACTAAGTAGCATTAACAATGTAAAAATGTATCAGTCTTCCGCAATGAGATATGTTGTCAAGAATTATCGATTCGTGTCAAGTAAAAATTGCATTTGAGTTAGTCAAAGCCAAATTTTAATCTAGAAAAAGTCGCGTTATAAGATCTATTTTCATAGTTCGAGTTTGAGGATAACTCGAATTGGGTAATGCAAAGCAATAGACAACAACTCGCCTAATGTAAGGAGTAACTCGGTGAAGATTGAGCGGTCGAAGGCGGACACACATCACCGTTCTAGTGAACCTTAGGGAATGTTAGCTTAATACATCCCACGCATCATATGGTTACACGGACGGTTACTCCTTAACCGTCCCTACCTTGTGTAACTGTTTCATTGCTTTATATTCTTCTTCCACTGTTTTGTTCAAACACACATTAAAATACATTAAATATTATTCTATCTTGTACTATCATTGGTATCAAAGCATCTCGGATCGAGCGATGCATGGAAATTAGATTCGGCTAGTGTTTAGTGTGTGTAGATCTTAGGACGTGTGGTAGCTTGCAAATATAGACATTGGCTATGCAAACCTATTTGGAAAGTGTTAGATTGGCAATTTGTTATCCTTTAGCATTTTCCTGAAAATTGAAACGCGTCATGATTTTGATCTATTGAAGTCGTGGAGCAGGCACTTCCTAGCGCAACCTGTCTTGAAATCAGAAACTTTCTTGTTCTGAGAAATGATATGTCAAGCATATGTTTTATTATGAATCTGATTGGTAGGCAGTTTGGATCAAAATCTTTTAGAAAGCTCCCCGAGATTGATTGATCTCTACTCGCATTGCATTGGCAAGTTACATTTAGGAAATCAAGATCATTTTCATTGTGATACTCCAATCTTGAAATTTGAAGGTTATCAATAACCTTACGAATAGTTAACTTGCAGAAAGATATCTGAGACTTGCTTGAGTGGGAAAATCCGTGATAAGAGTCTGCATTGGAATCAAAGCCGACTTGACCTGTTGCTTGTCCATCAATAAGGTCTCAGTTCAATCCTTCATTATGAGAATCCATACACCGAAGACGGATTAGCGATCAATTTTTCTTGGTTGAAAGTACAAAGAAGAGGAAACAAGACCTCCCCACAAATCGGCGACCAGCCAACAACGAGCATTCAAAAGATCAAGAGATGTGAAGAAGTGAGCCTCAAAGTTATATCGGTTGATTAAGTAGCAGCAGAGATAGGAGGACGGAGGATAACAGGGTGGAGGAAATCCAACGACCTCTTGTAAGCCGCAGTGATGATGATGAGGTTGACAAAGATTGTGGCGAGAATAAGGTATTGAGGACAAATTCCTCAATTTTGGTTTGTTTATTTCAGTTTTCTGATGGTTGTTCTATTGTTTTTCAATAAAGTGTAGATATTTCATAGTTTCCTATTTAGGACCTCCTATTTGAAGAGCGTCGTGGAAAGCACAAAAGCACTAAAAGCAGCACATGGTACTCGAAGTTGGGTTCATGGTAATCTTGTAAAACCACCGAGGTATCATCCTCCTGAGTTCGTGAAAGTACGCTGTAAAACCACCGAGGTATCATCCTCTTGGGTTCGTGGTACACACAGTAAAACCACCGAGGTATCATCCTCTTGGTTTCGTGAGTGCCTTTGTAAAAACCACCGAGGTAAAATCCTCTTGGTTCGTGGTAATCTGTAAAACCACCGAGGTGAACAGTCGGAAAGTGTTCCTGTCCCTCTAGGTTTATGGTCAACCTTAGAAAAACCATGTGAATCGAGACCATGTAGGCATGCTCATGTGAAGACCCTCTTTGCGGTGTTCTCATTTGGGGGACTCTCTATCTGGAAATGTATTTTTGTACAAACAATGTATTAAGGGGGGGAATGTTAGCTTAATACATCCCACACATCATGTGGTTACACGGACGCATCATATGGTTACACGGTTACTCTTGCTTGTCTCTACCTTGTGTAAGCTGTTGCATTGCTTTATATTCTTCTTCCGTTGTTTTGTTCAAACACACATTGAATATTATTCTATCTTGTGATGTCTTGTATGATCGGGAAATGGGCTCATCGGACTTCAATCCCCGGAATGAGTCAATTCTTATTAAGTTTTATGTAGTGCCTGGTGTTGGCAGAGGTAGGAGACACAAAAGGAAAAATGGAAATACATCTAGGGGAACAAGTGGCAAAGAAAAAGACAAGGAAGTGAGCACGCAAGCGACACATGCGTCACATAAAGTCCTAGAAGCTATTCAAACGCTGCAACATGTCCATGACATGAAAATATTGAAGAAAATGATAACTTTACTGCAAAATGGGCATAATTGGGTCGTCCTCATCAATACCCGGGTTTCTTATGCGGAACTATCACACGGAAATACTTACGGGATTATTTATTATGTAAATTATTTTTAATGTTGTCCTTTTTTATGTAACAATGTAACTTTATACTTAAATGTTATCATAAATGTTAATGACATCATGTTTTCCTCAAAATTGTTGAAGGTTGTAATAACATGTTGATTTTTAGGCCAATCAAATTGAAGATAAATGCAATTTTTAATTATTTTGTTAAAAAATGTGCAGGTTTACTAATGTTTATTAATGTGGAAATTATATATTTTGTTAATGAAAATAATAACAATGTTTGATTGGTCGAAAAGGACAAATAATAATAACTGGTTAAATAAATTTGATACCTATAGAGTATATTACCTCAGATAGTACTAATAAAATAATCATTTAACATAAAAATACACTAATACCATAAGAATCAACTAATTATTCATCTATAATTAATAAAAACACAAAAATGTCATAATAATTACCTACTCATGTATCTAATAATATACCAATAATAAAAAAATATGTATACAATAATACTTTAATAATTAATTAATCTCATACCAATGATAAAACACAAATAAACTACTCTCTGATAATTAAATAATATTTAATAAATAAAATAATTATTATAACAATCAACTAATTTGAAATTACCTATTCATGTACCCATATTTATTGTACTCTAAGTCTCATATGTCTCTTGAGTACATCTTGAAATTTTTCCGACTATTCTAAAATCTTCATTTTTATTAAAGTATTGTTAACTTCTGGATTTTATAAAATTAAACATTGGTATGTAAACTACCTATGTAATAAATTAATTCAACATGTTACTTTTACCTTAGTGGTTAGTTATATTGTTGAATAGTTATAAACATTTATATTTGTTTGTATATTGGAAATAATATTCTCATACCTTGTATTTTATTCGGTTCAAGTTTGTTGAATTTGGGTAACTTTCTCTTTTATTTTTTTAATATTGGTAAATAGTTTTTTGAAAGGGACTATACCCTTGTGTACAAAAGAAGGCCTAAAAGCCGGAATAAGAGAGAGGAGCAGAGAAGCTGTAGCAAAGCACAAAAGTTACAGCAAAGAACAACGAAGCCCAGAAACAGCTACACAAACGAGACTTAACAGCAAAACAACGGCAAAAAAACAGCAAGCCTACAGCCAAGAAGCAGTAATAAAAACAATAAGGACCAGCAAAAGTAGTCGGGACTACTTCTTGGCCGCTTGATCAATACTCATCTTTACTCTTTTCCAAGCATGATACATGCCCAACGTGGTCATATGAGCAGCATCCGTCTTATCGAGCTCCTCTCTGGTTCTTTTGCTCTCTTTCTCATTGCCCCAAAGTGTAGCCGGGACACCGCTAAGATGTGAAACACTTCTTGCATGACCTTCGATGAACTCCTCGATGGCCCTGAAGGCTGCAATATTATATTCCTCGATGACCTTCTTTTGCTCTCTTTTATTATTGTTGTTATCACTATATAATATGCATAAAAATTGCAACCTACATTATTACATGTAGTCAAATTATTTTATATTAATAAAATTTCTCAAGTATTACTTTGATTTTGATTCATATTTGGTATGAAAGTAGGGAGAGATTTTGAACTGTCAAAAGGAGTGTATGATTTGTTTAGGAGAGTTTGAGAGGATCGATGACATTTGAGAGAGAGAGAGAGAGAGAGAGAGAGAGAGAGAGAACAAAAGTTACCACTACCTCTTCACAAAACTCTCTAGCCCCTGTCTCCACACTCTCTATTTGTTGCACAACATTGTTAGTAATAAAATTTAGCTACAAAGCATTCAAACAATTAAAGATAGTAAGAAAAAAATTATCTACAAATTGCTGGAAAAAAAGAGAAGAAAAAGAAAAACATCCCTAAAGAAGACCCAAAAATCTCAACAACACAAAATATTGCACGCACAAGTGCTTTTCCATTAGCCTATTTTATTTATGCAAATTTTAAACTAAAGTTTTATTAAAATAAATATAAATTAGGGCTAAGAAAATTTATTTAAAGTTTATAAAACAAATAAACTTTAGAAAATTTGATTTTTTTCCTATAGTCTACCGGAAAAAACAATTAATGCATGTCTCACAAGCTAGGAGGATTCAAAAGTTGAAACGTGGCCACAATGTGTCTTTATCCATTTTCTTTCAAATAAAAGAATAATTTTTGAAAAATTCCTCCTAAAACTCTTGTTTTTAACATTTTTGTATTTTACCCTAAAAGTTACAAGCTATTTTTTTACCAAACAAACAAGAAGGTTTAGAACTTGAACTATTTTGAACCTTCCTAAAATCACAACATTAAAAACTATTTTGAGGAATTTGTTACATCCCATATAGTTTTTGAGATACAAAACCTGTAGTAAAAAAATATTTTTACCTCACAAAGCCCTGAAATCACAATTAATTGATTTCTTATAAAGCGTGAAATATTAGATGGTGAGTTTTGTACATATTATTTAAAATTCCATTAAAAATATGTGTAGACATTTTAGTGCTTTAAAACATCATAAAAATATTTTTTATGTTTTTGTGAGTTTTATAAGCATAAACAAACAAATAAGAAAACTTCAACAATAAGAAGCACTATTGTCACTTGTAGTATTCATCATGGATGCAAATGTTCCTAAACATTTTATTCTAGATTCTCATCTCCTAAGAGGAGATAACTATGCAACATGCAAGATCAAAACCAAAACACAACTTGAGTTTTAAGACATATGGCTTGTTGTGGAAGGCTCTTTCACTAGACCAGATACAAATGATAATAGAAAAAGCTAGTTTGATTGTGATAACCATAAATACAAGTTGATAATTTTATTTGTGGTCTCATACGACGTGCAATCACACATTTGAGATGTAAAAATATCTAAAGAAGCATGGGACAAATTGAGCATAGTCAACAAGGCAGAGATCGAGAACACCATTACTCGCACCTATAGAGTCAACTCCATTGTTTTAAATTCAAACCAAATGAAAAACTTGAGGAATTATTATGATGTGTTGTAACTTTGAGGGCATACCCCTTATCCTCGGGAGAGGAAGTGATAGATGATTCTCTTATTCCCATTACTTTAAGAGGACCACCTCCCTCATACAAGATTTTTGTGACCACGATCAATCTCTCTAATTGGACCATTAACTTTGAAAAGATAGTGAACATGTTGCAATAGGAGGATTATATGTTTTACACAAATGCAAAATAAGAACAAGCTCTAACTTCACATCGAGAAAAGAAGAAACCATTTTAGTCTTCTAAATGTTATAAGATAAGTAATCAACAAGGGGATAACCAACATAAAAAGTGTTTGATTTTTGGCGGGAAAGCCCATGAATTAAAATATCGATGGTAGAATACAATCTAGAAAGGATCATCAAGTGAAAAGAAGTCGAATAATCAAAAATTTCATCAAGGACAACAAAATAATAAACAAGGGTAGAAGAAGGGGAAGCGAAGGAAGAATCCCCAACGGTAAGACAATGTTCTTTGAATAAGAAGATAACTTGGATGATAGAGACTTCTTATAGGGCATATGCATGGAGAAGGGGACCAAAAAGTATCTAAAACTATACCTTTTGGATAATTTGAACATAGTGTGCTCACATTATGGCTTGGTTGCGTTATAACACGAAGATGCTAAAAAATGAGTGTGTTATGACTATCAAAACAAAATATATGAGTCTTGGATGAGACCCATCATTTCATTTTTCGTAGCACAAAATTTTTTGTGCAAAAAAACTAGCGAGGAATAATATAGGTGGATTTATAGAGCTAAATAATTATTTGGAGATTGAATCCAACATGGCGAGTGAAGTACACAGGGTGATTTTTAATTGAATTTAGGGTAATTTTAGTCTATAAACTTATTTTTCTTTCATGTTCTTGATTCAATTTCTATTTTTAGTGGTTTAGACACCTAAATATGCCTACACGGGTTTAATACTAAAATTGCACTAATCACCCTTTCCGTCATTTTCGTTATAATTAGTGATTTCTCACTAATTAACTAATGTTCCCCTCTATTTCAGTCAATTAACAACACTTCGTTAATTAACTAGCCTTTACCCCATTCTGGATGCCAATTAATGACACTTCGTTAGTTATAATCCTCCTATAATAAATTAATTAACTATTATTAGTTAATTAAGCCTTTATAACCTTGTATTTAATTAATAAACCTTCTTATTAATTAAACCCCCTTTAAATCATCTCAATCCTACCTATTTTCCTCTAAATCACCTCCAAATAGCTTTCTAATCTTATCCTAGCCTATTAATTAATCCTAGTTGATTAATTAAATCATCTCTAACTCCCATGAGTTGCTAATTCTAATCAATTTCTTCTAATTCTACTTTATCTTTTATCCCACATTCACTAGGTTTCTAGCTTCTCCCAAATTAGAAAGCTATATAAAGAACCTACCTCCTTCCTTCACACCTTACACCACACTTTTGCTAGTGATTTCTATAGGCATATTGATAAGAGCATTCTCCATTGTTGGAATAGCTTCTTCATCTTTGCATCCATTCTTCTCATAGTTGAGTAGTAAAGGAATATCCAAACATGGCCATGAAGCCATTTTGGTGAGATTCTTTCCTCACTTGGAGACAACATACAAATTGATTGCTTATGATCTAAATAGGTTCATATTAATTAGCAATCATACATTACAAAACACATCCAATTTCAAGGGATGGCTTAACATTAGATGTTTTATTCATGTTGATGCATTAGATTAGATATTTCCTTTAAGCTTTATCATTGATGTTTATGTTAGATTAGCTTTGTTATTGAAACTACTTGGTGTTAGTTTCATTTAATTATCTTATCTTCTTTAGTTTTTGATTCAATTATTTCCCTAAGTCTTGGAAGGTGTTTTCGTTACATTGTGTCAATCCTATTTTGATACTCACATCTTTTTTTTTTATTAAAAACTCAATTAAAAGTATCCAAGTAGTAGTATTATGTTGCCCACATTTGTAACCTCCATTTCCAACACTTAGACTTTGATAATATTGAACTGAGTTTAGAGTATATACTTTATGTTCTTATGTTATTCACATCACCTCAACCCTCTTTTAGTGTTTAAATACCGTTTGTATAAAACTTGATTTACATACTAAAATTGTGTTGGTATCTTGTCGTAACAACATTTGAGATTGGTTATCAAACATAAGGAGTAGATAATTTTTGTAATTAGATCCTTGTTTAGAACTTGTTTGACTTATCCTTGGTTCGTTTCATCATACGAGTTTCATAGCCTTAGCATAATCTTTGATTCATTGATTCAATTCACCTTGATTCTTTTAGATTCTTTGCCTTGACTATTTGGCCTTCATTGTGACATTTGCAATCATTGCGTTGCTTTATTTTTCCTAGGGTCCTGGTAGTCTTTGTACACATTTTTCAAAACCCTAGTTCAATATTTTCCCATTATGCCAATTCTTAGAAGAATGGGGCATAGAAAATTAGGGTTAAACCATTTCATCGGTGACAAATTAACCCCCTTATTTGAATAAGAAAACATGGTTGACCATAGTGGTGTCAAGGGGAACTCTCCTCGAGATAATTTTGATTTTGAACTTGCCCACATGGATAACTTTCTATTCCAAAAACAGAAATAAAGTCTTGCTACGTGTCATACAATTAAGGGCTAAACCACCACCTAAATTTTACCATACTCTCCTCACGAACATGGTTCACATGGAAGAAGAGGAGGAATGACCCCTTCGATCTATGGACAAAATATTAAATCCAGGATATGATTCTACTTCTAGCCCAAGGAATGAAGAATACATACCTTGTAAAAACATTGTTAGTTATCACATACCTATTGTTCGCATTAACCGTGATGGAAATGTAGTTTGAAAATGAAGAACATGAAGATTGTGAACAACCACCTCCACGTCAAACTCACGAGGAAACCAAAAATGATGAAGTCATGATTCAACAAAAATTGCAAGCTCTTAGTTGCCAATTGGTGTGTTTGGCTTCCCATGTCTTTAAAGACCCATGAATAAGCTGCTAAGACTCCATGTCAATAAAAAACTAAGGTTGCGTATCATGAACTATACACTTGAAAATGACGCGGTGAAACATCTGAATCTAACCATGTATATATATGCATGCTTCACCTACACGTGGACAAATATTTGATCAATAATGATAGTCTATGAAGAATGCCCTCACCAATTTGCAAGAAAACAATGTAGGACATAATAAAAGTAGCAATTTGAAGAAATGTGTTTGTATCCTTTTGATGGATCAATGTTAAGAACACCCTTTCCTCCTCATTTTGACTGCCCTAAATTCAAAAATACAAGGGTAAAGGTGATGCACGTGATCATATTAAATACTTCTTCGTGGCTTGCTAAGAAGTTGCCGACAATGAATTACCTTATACACTTATTCACACGGAGTCTTGGGGCCAAACACTTGAATGGTTCCTCCATATACCTAAAGGGTCAATCTTCACATGGGTTGAATTGGTGGAAACATTTTTGCACCACTTTTCATTCAATATGGAAAGTGACATTACCATGTTAGACTTATGCAATGCTAAATGGCATAACAATGAGAACTTCGCTAGTTTTTTACAAAGATGGCGAGGGCTAGCTAGTTGTTTTCCTTTATCAATATCAGAGAAAAATCTTGTTAGCATTTTTGTGTCGAATTTACATCCCAAAATTACTTTTCACTTGCAAATGCATGGTGGTATTACTTTGAAGGAGGTCATTGAAAAGGAAGCCTTGACTCAAAAATGATTTAACGGTTAAAGGAACATTCAAACCCTTTTCAAGAGAAAATCCTAAAACTAAACATGCAGACAAGCCTAAATTCTTTCAAAAAATAACAAAAATGTTTTAGGAGATGGTATAACTGATTCAAAATGCATGCAAGCAATCTAAAATATTGCTCCATTGAAACTTACCAAAGGACCTGATGCACCTGAAGTCAAACATCGTGTGTTCACTCCTCTCACTAGTTCTTTTTCATTTATATTAAAACAATTAGATGCGATAAACATGATAAAGGTTCCTAACACTACGTCATATGTAAAAGGAACGATAACCAGATCATGCCAAGCCAAGAACACGAGATGCTAAACAAACATCATGATCAATAAGATGAAAGCAATTTGCGAATAACTTTACATAAACCTTTGCAAAAAAATGAGCAATAATATCATATATTATTATGGAACTCAATGAAATACAATGAGAATGGACCTTGCTTATATAGGTAAGGAATAACAATCTAAGAACCAGCCAAGGTCGTAGATCAAGCCATAAATCATGGAAATAACTAGTCATCAAAGAACTAGTCAAGTTCATAGATTTATGAGAGAACTAGACATAAAGGATCTAGTAAATACCATAAATCTAGGAAAGAACTAGTCAATACCATAGATCAAGGAAAGAACTATACCTAACTAGATAATATCTTCTAATATATAAATAAATAAAAACAAATATCCACACACATAAGTGGGTGAGGATAAATACAATAAAGGTAAATAATATACCTAGGTGAACATGAGCTAAGGTAAATACCTACTCTAACACCCCCTCAAGTGAAGTTAAGGGCCAAAATAGAAGTGGCATGTCCACGGTATGAGTCCCACAACTAGGCACGATGAGGTACTCATGTACAATATATCCATGAAGAAATCTCGAACCAAAAGAAAGAAATAATCCTGCTATAAGGAAAGAGAAAGAAGAAGAAGAAGGAAGATGTTCTCATGAATGTTAGCTTAATTAGTACATCCTACACGCATACGATTACTCTTAACCGTCCTTGCATGTGTAAGCTGTTTCAAGGCTTTATATTCTTCCTCTTCGCTATTCTATTCACGCATTGAATAAATAATTCTTCTCTGCCATCATTGGTATTAGAGCACGGTTTGGTGCTTGGCATGTTCCTTTCTTTTGGCACTTCGATTGTTCATGAGTTTTTTTCAAAAAAACTACCAAGGGAAGGAGACATTGTTGTATCCTCTCTGAAGCGAACAACATCTGCAACGAATGAATCATTATTGCATGTAGACCCATGTGGAATACCATACCCATTTATTTTTGGTGCTTTTTGTTCTAACGCGGCTGTTTGGAGACCGGTTTAGCTTGAGACATGTTTATCTATTTTGGAGTTTTGTCTGCAGAGCCTCTGGTGCCTATGTCAATAAAAATGGCTTCATTGTTGTAGACCGGGCATTTCTTTGAAGACACAATCAATTTATGTTCTGGATTTGGTTGATGTATGTAGCTTCTCGTTATTTTCCAAGAGCGTGGGAGTGAGAAAGTTTGCATTTGGTGCTAGAAGGAGGGCATGAACTTGTCTTTGTGCATGGAAGTTTATCCAGTGATTGACGACCTATGTATAGGAGACCTGCCTGAAGGAGAAATCACAACTCCATTTCTACGTGGAAAGTTGACTGGACATGTCTTTGGAGAAGTGGATGTTAGTGTGTAGCGATCTGTTGCTGCGTTGGAAGCAAAGAAAAATTTATTCTTTGTATTTTTCCTGAAAGCAAAAACATGGCAGTATTTCTTTTTCATGAAAGAAGAATTGCGTGGTGATTTGAAGACCTGTTGATTGTTGGCGTTGGAACGTGTGGATGTGGTGTGCATTGCGACCAGTTTTGTCTAGCATTTGGCTACATATCTGAAGTAGAGAATAATCCTACGTTGATCAGAATCCTAAAGTGACAAGTGTAGTGTGCAACACCCAACAATGTCTGCTCCAAAAATATTGCTATCGATGCCCAACTCTTGAAAGGGCCAAATTTCACCGCATGGAAAACCAAGATGCAAATGATTCTTCAGTTTGAAGATCTTTAGGGGATCATTTCTGGCATGAACGCCCTCCCACAGAGATGCTGATCTATTGGATAAGTATGAAAAGGCCGATGCAAAAGCATTAATGCTTATCACTCTGAGCCTTTCTGATGAGGTTCAACCTCACATTTGGGAAGCAACCACTTCCTCTACGGCATGGGCCACGTTGTGTACCATCTATGAAGCCAAGAATCTGATGATGATGCTGCATCTTCAGAAAAATCTTCACACAATGAGTATGCATGATGGTGAATCAGTCGAAGCCTTCTTGCGGCGTGTGGCTAAGTTACACGCTAGAACTTTCTACTCTCGGTGAACCGGTGGATGACAAGTTGCTAGTCCCGCTCACCTTGCGAGCTCTTCCTTCCCGGTTTCAGACATTGATCACCATGTTGACCATCACTCAATAGGAGGTGAGTTTTGTCAAACTGGTGAATTATCTCCAACAGGAAGAAGCCATTCAAAATGTTCAAGAAGCCTTGAAGACAAGGCTCTCATCATGAGGCAAAAGCATAGCAACAAGCCTCGAGAAAGGGTAGTCAGCCCCCCAGAATCAGAAGCAACATCCACAACAACAACCTTCTCGCGACCACCACGGCCACCCTGCGGAAGAGAACAACAAGGTGGATCAATGGTGCCACATTTGCTCCACTATGAACTGTTATTACAATGGTTGCAAGCATGGAAAATTTGGCGAAGAGAGCACTTTTGGCCAAGGATATTCCAAGAAATCCCAATGGCATGCTCATAATCAAAGGTAGAAGGGTCATATTGCTGCTCAGTAGGATGCCTCCTCCGATGAAGAGGTTCCAAACACAACTCATCTAGACATTGTCCTAGTCTCACAAAATTTGCAGCCATCAGAAAGTGTCTGGTTGATTGATTCGGGCACCAACAAACACATGACTGGCAATAAGAAGTTGTTCCATACCCTGAGTGATTAGCCCACTGGAGATTGGATCACCATCGCAGATAATCAGGAGTATATTGTGGCGGGGATTGGTGATGTCATCATTCCTCTTGGGACATGAAGATGTACACTCACGAAGGTGTTATATGTTCCAAGTTTGACCTCAAATCTCTTGTCTATGAGTCAACTTCTTAATCATTGAATGCAGGTTGAATTCTTTGTTGAGAAAGGGGTCAAGTCTTGCATCATTTCCCAGGGAGACTCAATTATTGCTCGAGCATTTATGAAGGGCTGTCTATTTGCACTAGATGCGGTCACTTCATCTAACATTTCTCTCTCTGCTTCAATGGCGGAGTCCACTACACTATGGCACTTTTGATATGGTCATCTTTTCTGCCGAGGCTCTGCATCAGCTCAGTGCAAGGAAATGGTAAGAGGGCTTCCTCCACTCTCCCATTCCTTACTGTTTGCTCGAGATGTCTTGCGGGAAAACAACACAAAGGTCCGTTCAAACAGAGCTCTTATCATTCTACAAAGCATCTTCAGGTTGTACACACCGATCTATGTGGACCCTTGCCAGCTAGCTTCCAAGGTTTTGAATACTTCCAACTCATCATTGATGATTACTCATGGAAAATGTGGGTATATTTTCTCTGGAAGAAGAGTGAGGCATTTTTCAATTTCCAAACCTTTTACCAGCAAGCCACCAGGTAGTCTGGGAAGCCTCTCCTTCTCCTCCACTCAGATCGAGGGGGGAATTTGTATCAAAGAAGTTCTTAGCATACCTGAAGCAGCATGGCATTCAACAACATTTGACTACACCCTACATGCCCCAACAGAATGGGATTTCGAGTGACACAATAGGACTGTCATGGAGATGGCTCGTTGTATGCTCTCCATCGCCAAGTTGGAGGATCGATTTTGGGCGAAGCGATGCGGACAGCGGTGTATCTACTCAACCGGGCACCCACGAAGATCTTATAGAATAGGACACCGGAAGAGGTATGGACTAGTTGTAAACCTTCTATCTATCATTTGAGAGTTTTTGGTTGTATTGCATATATGCATGTTCCAGATGAGAAAAGGAAGAAGATCAATCCAAAGACACTGTCATGTCTTTTCTTGGGGTATAGTACTACCTCAAAGGCATATCGTCTCATGGATCCTGAGACGAAGAAAATCTATGAGAGTCGAGATGTGGTGTGTGATGAGTCATCCTTTGACTCCCTACCACATAATGGAGATCCAGTACCGACCTCATCACATAGATTGCTCACACATCTAGATGATGGGCAAGATGATTCTTCTCAGAGAGAAGAAGAGATGAGTGGAGACTTATTTGTTGATCTAGGCACACTGGAAAACACATCTTCACATCAACAGTAGCAGCACTAACATCCGAAATGGGTCCAGAATACTATTAGGGATGCACACCTGAACTCACTTCCAAGCACTTCTACGGGAGTCAGAACACGAAGTCAAGCCAAACATGAGGTAAATTTTACACTCATGAGTTCAGTTGTTGATAGCACCAAACCTGACATTGTTCGTGAGGCATTAGACCAACCACAGTGGAAGCAAAGCTATGATTGCTTGAATATGATTCCCCACTTGAGAATCCCATGTGGGAACTTGTCGATCGCCTCCAGGTAAAAATCCATCGATGCAAATGGATTTTCAAAACAAAATATAAGGCAGATGGTTCAATCGACAAACACAAAGCACGACTTGTTACAAAGGGTTATGCTCAGTAAGAAGGAATTGACTATGATGAGACCTTTGCACCCACTGCGAAGATCAAAACCATCAGATTTTTTACGTGTACTAGCAGAAGCACAAAATGGATGGAAACTTCAGCAGATGGATGTCAAGAGTGCTTTTCTAAATGGTGATCTCAAAGAAGAAGTATACATGGCCCAACCTGAAGGGTTTGTAGACGAGCATCAACCACACAAGGTATGTCAACCTATAAAGTCACTTTATGGACTCAAACAAGCACCTAGGGCATGGTATATAAAAATTGATAATCACCTATTGTAGCATGGATTCATTCATAGCCCCTTAGATACAAATTTGTATATCAAGAAGGTAGGAACAAAGATTGTTATTATGGTTTTGTACGTAGATGATCTTGTGATCATAGGAGATAATGTAAAGAATGATCTGAAGAAATCCTTTGACATGACCAATTTGGGGCTACTTCACTACTATCTTGGCTTAGAGATATGGCAAAAGAAGAATCATATCTTCTCCTCCTTGATGAAATATGCCAAGACTCTCCTGGAGAAGTATGGAATGTCAGATTGTAAACTAATGTCCACACCTATGGAAAAAGGTTTACAATTATCTAGCTTCCAGGATTCACCACAGGTAGATTGCACTCACTACAGGCAGCTTGTGGGGAGTCTCATTAATTGACTTATACCAGGCTAGATCTTTGCTTTGCAGTAAGCTATCTCGCCAAATTTATGCGGGAGCCGAAGAAATGTCATTGGATAGCAGAAAAACATGTGTTGAGATATATCGAGGTAATGCAGTTGACTTTGATGGAGTATCGAAGAACACTCAGTTCTTCTTACGGGAAATACTGAGACTCAGACTATGCAGGCTCTGTTGATGATAGGAAATCTACATCAGGGTATGTTTTTCATCTTGGATCTAGACCTATCTCATGGATTAGCAAGAAGCAAACTGTTATTGCTCTCTCATCCACTAAGGCTGAATACCACGCCACACGAGGATTTTTGTGCAAAGCAATTTGGTTACATCGTATTCTTGCAGATATAGGGATTCCTGAAGAGAAAACTCCCATCATTCACTACGACAATCAAGGTGTGTTGAAGCTTGTGAAGAATCATATTTTTCATGAACGAACAAAGCATATTGAGGTCGAATGTCACTACATTCATGAATAGGTCTTGAACCACCAAATTTAGCTCCAATATTGCCCTACTAATTTTTAGGTTGTAGATATTCTCACCAAGCCTCTCAGACAAGGTGAAGTTTGATTTGTTGAGGGGGTACATATGTAGGAACAATGTACTAAGGGGGGGAATGTTAGCTTAATTAATACATCCTACATGCATACAGTTACTCTTAACCATCCCTACCTGTGTAACTATTCTGGGGCTTTATATTCTTTCTGTCCATTGTTCTATTCACGCATTGAATAATCATTCTTCTCTGCCATTCATGAACACCCCCTAAGAACAACTTCCGAAACCCCAAGCATTCCACGCAACTCAAGGTAGTGAGGTGATGCAAAAGGCTTCGTAAAGATGTCTGCAACTTGCTACTGAGTTGGAAGGTACTCCAAGCAAAGAACTCCATCCTGAATGTGCTGCCGAATGAAGTGGATGTGTATCTCGATATGCTTGGTCTCGTTGGTGCTCAACTGGGTTGCGAGAAATGTGAATTACACTTTGGTTGTCACACCAAAGTACAGTCGGTGAATCCTATGGGAATCCAAACTCTGTCAATAACTGGTGAAGCCAAAGAATCTACTGACTTGTTGTAACTATTGCCCTGTACTCTGCCTCTGAAGATGAAAGTGCAATAGCCTGTTGCTTTTGCACACCTAAGTAACTAGAGAAGAACCAAGACAAAAAGATAGCTAGAAGTAGAATGCCTGTCATCAATAGAACCTACCCAATCTGAATCTATATACCCAACCAACTAAGTATAACCCCTAGTGTAGTGTAGGCCAAAGTGGGAAGTGCCCTATAAATAACGTAAAATTCTTTTAGCATCCTACTAATGACTACTATGAGGAGAATGTGCAAACCGAGATACAAGCCCTACTGTAAATGAAATATCAGGGTGAGTATGGGTCAAGTACATGAGACTCCCAACCAACTACCTATACAACATAGGATCACAAAGTGGTGTGGTACATGTGGATGTAAGAGTAACCCCAGACTGAAAAGGAGATGGACTTGGCTTGCAATCAGCCATATCAAAGCACCGAAGAAGATCATGGGTGTATTTTTGCTGACTCAAATGAATCCCTGAATCTGTTTGAGAAATCTATAAACCAAGGAAATAATGCAATAACCCAAGATCTGTCATGTCAAACTGCGTGCGAAAGAGCCCTCTGAATACTCTAAATGTGGGAAGAAGAGATGCCAATAAGTAACAAATCATCAACATATAAGACAACTATCACAATATCCTCACCGGTATCCGGAGATACATTGTATGATCGGAGTGGCAGCGACAAAACCGAGTAGATAGAAGAAAAGAATCCATCTTCTCATACAAGCCCAAGGGGCTTGTTTGAGACCGTAGAGAGAACTTGAGCCTACAAACAAGAGAAGAATCTGAACAAAATCCACCCATTGCTCCATGTATATTTCCTCTTGTAGATATCCATGTAAGAAGGCACTCTTCACATCCATTTGGTATATGGGCCACCCCTGTGATGCAGCAAGAGCAAGTACAAGGTGTATAGAATCCATCTTGGCAATGGGTGCAAAAGTCTCAGAGTAATCAATACCTTCAACTTGTGAAAAACCCTTTGCAACAAGACGAGCCTTATACTTGTCAATGGACCCATCTACTGTGTATTTAGTTTGGTATACCCACTTACACCTAACCATATTTCTTCCTTTAGGAAGAGATACCAAATCCCAAGTATGATTTTTCATTAAAGAAGAATACTCAGCTGTCATCGCATCATCCCACTCTTGTATCCCATGAGCCTTTGAAAAGGACTGTGGATCCTCAGAAAATGCCTGACACAAAATTCCAAAACTAGTAGAATGTGCATGATGATGCCTAGTGGGTGGAATATCCTCTATGAAAGGTGTTGCCTCAGAAACTGTAGTACGAGCCCACTTAGGCATAGTGACTACATCAGTGGGAATAGGATCCTCAATGACATCTATATCCTCCTCATCAATCTCCTCAAAGAAAGAATCCTCAAGATGAGATGAAGAAGAAGAAGGAAGCATGG
The DNA here is from genome assembly GCA_018340775.1 of Taxus wallichiana var. yunnanensis. NCBI lineage: Eukaryota > Viridiplantae > Streptophyta > Pinopsida > Cupressales > Taxaceae > Taxus > Taxus wallichiana. The sequence goes on from CM031244.1 coordinate 535,412,848, forward strand.
AAGAAGAAGAAGAATCATGAGGAGTGAAGCGCTCATCAAACTAAACATGTGTTCGAAAAAGAACATCATGTGTATCAAGATCTAAAAGATGATAAGCTCTCATGTCCTCACAATACCCTACAAAGATCAAGAGTTTACTCTTCTTATCCAAATCTTTCCTTTTCTTCTTTGGCACAAAGGCCCAAGCATGGCTCCCAAAGACTCAAAAAAATGAGACATCTGGCTTAGTGTTGGACCAAGCTTCCTCTGGAGTTAAATGCTTAAGTGCTCTGTGTGGTGTGCGATTCTGAATGTAGTTAGCACAATTAACTGCTTTTGCCCAATAGATAGGAGGTATATCTCTAGAATGCATCATACAATTAGCCATTTCCTTCAAATTTATATTCTTCCTTTCTGCTAATCCATTCTATTGTGGAGTATGAGGAACAAAATGTTGGTGAATAATGCCTTGAGTTGCCAAAAATTTAGAAAAATCATTGTTGAAGTACTCCCCCATTATTAGTATGAAGGTTCTTTATGCAACTAGAAGATTGTTTCTCAACCAAAGCCTTGAAGACTTTGAAGTGTGAAAAAACATCACTTTTTTACTTGAGAAAATAAACCCAAGTACGCCTCGAGAAATTATCAATAAACGTAAGTGCATACTTAGCTCCATTGAAAGATGGGGTAGGAAAAACCATCAAGTCACTATGCACAAGCTCAAGTGGTGAAGAAGCTCTCTTAGACAAATTCTTAGGAAAAGGATCTTGATGTTTTTTCCTAATGCACAACCATGACAAACTCCCTCAAGACAAGAAACTCTAGGAAGACCATCTACCATACCATGAGTGCTCAACTCCTTCAAATATCTGTAATTGAGATGTCCAAATATTTCATGCCAAAGCTTACTCTCTGAATCTGCATGAGAAACCAATCCTAACCCTATAGAAGAAGTGTCATCAAAACCCTCAAAGTGATATAGTCTAGAACTATGATCAACAATACCTTGAGCAACCAGTGAATGAGGCTCCAACAAAGTTTGTACTTCTGCTCCATGTGGTGTAAAAGTCACTATTTTTCCTTTACCAGAATGACAAATTTGATATACATAAAGAAAATTTGTAGTGATGTTAGGAACATATAGTGCATCTTGATATTGCCACCATCAAGTTGTATATCACCTTTTCCCTCAACAGAAAGAAAGGAAGAATCTCCAACCTCAATTTTGGAAGTAGAACTCAAACCTAGAGAAACAAAAGACTCCTTGGAAGAAGTCATGTGATGAGAGGCACCAAAATCTATAACCCAATTGTCTGCAAGTGGTGACTGAGATCTTCCAACAACATTAAGTGCTTTTCCATGCTGATTAGAAGGAGGTGGAGTGGAGATAGAAATTTTGTGTTTCTTGACTGCATCCTCTAAGGCTTACATTCGCTTATAACACCTATGTTCTTCATGATTACTACCCCCACAAAAAGAGCATGAACGACTAGACTTATTCTTGGATTTAGAAGACTCCTTGGGTTTTGAGTTGGTTTCTTTGGGTTTAGGATCATTTTGAGATGGAGAAGGTGTGGATTTTGTTTTACTATTTAGTTTTCCCTTTCCCTTAGGATTAGATGCAACTAATGCCTTTTGAGATTTGGAAGACTCAAGGTGAGACAATTTAGATTCTTCCCTAGTAAGTCTTTCACAAAATGTTTCTAAGTTAGGCATTTTGAATGTGTCACCTAAGGCATCCATGCTAGAGAAAAATGTAGAAGCAAAAATTTGGAATGGTCCTCTCAACTTGGATAGAATCAAGTAAACACACTCTTCATCTTTCTTTTCTCTTCCACTCCCCTTCAACCGTGTCAACAAATTCTTAAACTTGGTAAGATAGTCTATAATTGTTGGAAATTCTTCGGGATTAAGAGAGGTGATCTCAATTTCAAGTTGCATGGCTCTCATATGATCCAACTCCCATATTTTGAAAGGAGAGTTACACTTTTCTAAATGAAACAAAATACTGTCACTTACATAAGTTCCTATCAAACCCATACACTCATCAAATTTGCATTGGTACTGAAATTTCTCATATTCTCTAGTGAACACTGGTTGTTCTGAAGAAGTTAAAGCCCATAATCCTTTCCGCTTAATTATTGTTTCCATTCTTGGTTTCCATGTGTGGTAATTATGTGTTGTTAATGGCTCAACATGATCTAATGCTGAAGTAGATAAAGATGCCATCCTCAAAAAATCACCAAAAGAAATGCAAGAACCAAGCAATGCAACAAGACCCCAAACAATGCAACAAGAGCCCCCCAGATTTTGGCACTTTATAATGAGTGCATGTTACAATATGGAAATTTATAATTATAGTGTGATTCTCAAAATAAATATTTCCAATGGAAATAGCATAAAAACCATGCACTTTTGTAAAAACGGCACTCAAAACCGAGTTATCGATCAAAAGATACAAGTTTTTCAATATTATGCTCTACTATTTATTTTAGTTACCACTAAAAAGAATAAAATTCTCTTGCCTTCACCACACATAAAATGAAAGAGGGCTGGAGTTAAGCACCTACTAGTAGGAATCACAAGATTTAAGCCCTCATATGACCCTACCATATGACCAGGGGCTAAGAATTTCAACTATACCTGCTCTAACAGTATGCAAATGATGCACATAAACCATCATGGTACAAAGACCATGAATATTGTGACTATCATCATGTTAAGGGCTATATCACTTAGAAATGTTTGAAGTTTAAGCACTTCATTCAATACCTCATAGATAGTGGAGAGGTTGAAATGGATTCACCTTTGTAGTGCCCACTTCCCTCGACACCTTTTTTATACTAATCGTGACATTGTTGATTATATTATGACATGCTTATGGACCTTATTATAGTGTTATGTTAGATGGCAGATCATGGATTATTGTTGACTTGATTTAGTTATGATGCATGATGATTATTAGAGAAATTTTGGATATTGAAGATGATGTACTGTTTGACATGGTTATATTATGGATGTTATGCAGACTTGTGATATGTGGATATTGTGAGTAGACCTAGAAATGGAAAATTATTGGATGATGATATAGTTGTTGATAAAACTATAAATGATATTGTTAAATTGCATTGATGTTGTTGTGATTCATATATCTAAATGATTTAGGGAATTATATTTATATTATTTTGGATGTTCTAATATGGCCACGAGGCCGAAGGAGGTATTTGTATTTTTGCAGGTTAAAAATATCACAACAAACATCGGGGGATTGGAGACCAATTGCATTGGAATTCTAGATGAATTCAACAAGGTCACCATGACAATCAGTATTTGTTTGTGTGTGTTGTGTGTGTTAGGGATTCCCATGGGGGGATCACCTTTAAATGTGACCATGGGATTTTATGTGTTTCTTTTATTTGGTCCCTTTTTGTTTAATTTTTGCATGTGTTTTATGTGGTGCACTTACCCTTTCATTATTTATTTAATGTGGTGTTAATATTGTGAGTAATCATGTTGTTAAGTTAATTAATTAAAATATGTCATAAGAATGTGATTAATAGAGTTGTTGGCCATGTTTTAAAGTGTTGTAAGTAATGTGTAAGTAATATGTGAGTGATGTGCAAGTTAACTTTTTAGTGTGAAACACTACACCTTCTTGGAAATTCAAATTTGTCCTTGGAGAATGATTTTGGAGGCTTTTGGGACAAGTAAAACTTGTTCCACACCTCTTAAATTTACGTACCAACCTTGCCTATGGTTGGAGAGTTAAATTAGACTTATTTAATGCATTTTGGGAAGATAAATTGTAGGTTTTAATTGCACTTTCCTTATATGTTTTAATTTCAGTCCTTTGGGGTGTGTGTTGGATTTGAGTGTGTAAGTAAATTGTCCTATTTTTCACCCACCTATTTATTATGCATTGGAGAATGAAGTTGAATTTTGAGGGTTGGGGTTGAGGATGTGTGATGTGGCATCCTACATGGATCCACCTCATCCTCTTCTCTTCCCTCTTCTATAAAATATGAATTCCTTGTCTTGTTTTGGGTTGCTTCACTTGGGAGACTTGATTCTTGGGTGAATTTTCTTGTTGTTTGGGAGCTCTTGCTTGAAGGAGTTTTGGAAGATTGTTGCATGCTTGTGCTTGGCTATTTTGGATTGCTTGCATTGGGATAGAGCTTGCTATTTTGGAATTTGGAATAACTCCATCATGGAGAGGTAAGAGCTTGGCTCATGAAATGCTCTTCTTTTATATATGTAAATGTTCATGTGTGAATGTTTTGGCATGTTTGTGGGTTGTTGGGTAGATGGCCTAGGAATGGTGTAGGAGAAGACTATGGGGCTATTTTGTGGGAGGCACAAGTGTGTTTTAGGGAGGTATAAGGGTGGAGGGAGTTGGGATTTGGGTTCCACCTTACAAAGAAATAGCTTGCATTTCTTTACTCGTTATGGGGTGCCATAAGAGGTTGGGGAGACATAAGGAAATGTGAGGAATAAGGGGTACTTGGGGAGGCATAAGGAATGTCAGGGTTTTGATATACTATTTTTGGTGGTTTGTAACTCAGGTGGTGATACCCATTTCCCCGTTTGGGAGGCATAAGAAGCATCCCCCATAGTTCTTGCTCCTTTGGCTTGCTTGATGAAGCCTTAGTATTGTTTGTCATGTGTTAATGTAGTTGTAAAACTACATTACTCGCTTTGATTTGTGTTTTATTGTGAAAATGTTGTTTGTATGTTTGTGGAAGCTTGTTTCCATGAGTTGGATCACATCTTTTATTGCTTTGTGGTTGGGGCTCAGGGGCCAATGAAGAAGGATGGATTCTCCTCTTCATTGGATGTATTGGTTGGGTGGAGAGCGTTGCCTTTCCCCTACTCCTGTTGTGATCAAATTGGATGAATGAGAAGAATGCATGTTCTTGTTACGGGAGTGAGAAAAGATGGTTTGTGCAGTTCCTTGTGAAAAGAAATTTCATTTTAACCTTCCCACTTAAAGTGGATGATCTTGTAAATGTTTGTAATGGAAAGATGTTGTACATATTTACAAGTGAAGTTTGAAATGTAAAATAGTTATACTCTGTATTCTGTTTAGAAAGAATGTGAAAGAATGATACGTGTTTGGTATACTATATTTTGTAATCAAATGGAAAGGAAGTTGTAAGAGTTCATTTGAATTAATGAAAATGGTTTTGTCTTGTCCATATGATGTTATTCCATTGGAAATCTGTGTTTAGCATACTCTATGAAATCTTTGTTTGAAAAGTGGTAAAGTGGAACACTTAAAAAAGAAAATTTATTATGCATACTGTATACAATAAATGATTTTGGAAGAAATGAAAGAAGGAAGTTGTAAGTTTTCTTTTGGAATCAATAAATGAATGTAATGCTTTTCTCAAATTACATTTTTGTATTGAATCTAATCATATCAATGTATTGAAATCTCTGTTTGAAAGGAAGAAATGCGTGTGAGAAAAATACAGTATTTTGTCTCTTTGAAATGTGAAAAATTTGAATTCAATATTGCATTTTGGTCTTGAATGGTTTGTTTTGAATCAACCAAATATGTTAGCTTGGAATTGGAACGTATCCTAAATACTTGGAAGAAGAAAGTGGCAAATAGACCCATTAAAATTTGATCCTTGTTATTTGTAATTTCAAACTGGCAATTATCTCAATAAAAATGCACAGTTTGAACCTGTAACAATAAAATAACAAATTAAATGATTGAATTGAAGTAGTAGGCCCTAAATGAGTTCAAATAGACAAAAACACTTAAGGAAATATCTCAAAACTTAGCAAAATCGGGCTCAAACCGTTTTGCAGTTGTTTTTTTGTCAAGAAAATGTAAATTTTCAAATTGTAATCAATTAGAAAAATTGAACCTTGAATCCTTTCTTAAATCCATTTTGGAACAATCCTCCATGTCTATTTGAATTGTTGAGAGAGGAAGAAGATCAAATTGAATTGATTTAACAAGTTAAAATTTACCAGTTTACACTATAAATCCTTGTAGGTTGTTTTAAAATTAACCCCTTAAACTTTATCAAAATCTAAAATTAATGATCTTTGTGTAAATAGGATGTCGAGAGATTTCTAGAAAGTCCTCGTTTTCCCAAAATTGAGCTCTCTATCAAAAGTTATGGCCTTTTGAAGTTTTCTTCACTTGGCATTAAAATTTTGGGAAAAATTTCCTTAGCGGGCCCGCGGCCCGAATTTTTCCCTTAAGCACTTAGGAAAATTTTGGGAAATTTTTCTAAATTTTCCCTACCACCCCACCAGCCTGCAGCCAATCAGAGGCTTCCACGTGGCACCATGAGGTGTCAGCGGAGGGGCAGATCCCCTTTTTAACTTAATGCTTTCAGAAAATTGTGGGAAAATTTTCCAAGTTTTCCCCACTATTCACTGCCCGCAGCCAATCAAGGGCTGCCACGTGGCATCACAAGGTGTTGGCGGAGGCGTGGGTCTATGTACCCTCTTAGCCCTTCAAAGTGCATTAAGTCAATTTTCTCCTCGCCACCCCACCTTCCCTATGTTGGCTTGAGAGATGCCACGTGTCCTTTATAGACTCACGGAGCTTGGGCGCAAAGACAACTTTTCATCCCACGTAGGAGAATTTGCAAATTGTCCCCCGCTGCCCCTCTTTTCCCACTTTTTCCTGTTGCCTTAGGGAGTGCCATGTGTCCCTGTGGACTTGCAGACCCGAGAAGTGCGGGTGTAAATGTGGTTTTTCCTACATGGAAATTTTTCCAAAAGTCTCCTCATGGCCACCAACCCGCACTTTGGGCAAATTTTCACCCCCTGGCCCTTGAGCCCGCTCTTGGGGAAAATTTTCACCCCAAGGCCCACCGACCCATAACTTGAAAAATATTAGGATGAAGGAGGACTTATTTATATCAATGGAAAGGTGAGGAAATTTCCTATCAATGGGAGTGATTTAGGAAAATTTGAATGCATTAAGTGTGAGAAAAATCAAGTCAAAACTTTAATCTGTTAGAGAGTGGGTATGGTGAGGAATTTCCCTCTGAACCTAATTGAAACTTCTAACCCTAAAATTTAGACCTTATGACCTCTAATAATTATTAATAAAATAAAAGTATACTCTAGTATATTAGAATTGTTCGGAGCCTGTTAGTGACATAATTTGTTGTCTTTTAACTTTGGTTGTAGATTCTTTTAATCAAAAAATTTATTCCATAATTTTCCTAACTAATCCTAGGTTGTTATTGGGTCTCAAGTGGGTTGTTTTTATGGGCGTTACATTCACCTACACCCAATAAAACTTCAAATCAAAAATTTGGAGTATAGAAAGATCCATTTCCTAAACATAAATAGGTGGCTAAAAAGTCGGATCAAGGTCAGTATTTTCAAACTAAAAGTGCCAATCATGTTTTTGACTCCACTAATCCCTTTTATTCCCTTATTGGTTGTGTTGATCCATCTATTGAGCATGTAAACACTATTAGTATCGAGGCACGAAAGTGCACTTTGGCAACATGAAGTGGTCACCTTGTTATCCCAAAACCTCCTCTCCCTACCCCTCAGGATAGTCACCATGATATTTTAGAACAACCCGAAGACCACTACTAATATTTTTATCTTAAATATTCTTAAAATATCTAATGTTTGTAAGGAAATCCTTTACAAAACACTTAATGGGTAAGGATTTTCAACTTATATTGATCTTACGCGATTCCAAGCATGGGTCACATAGATTTATCCCTCACGAAAGCATTATCTTCATTCAACATGAAATTCCTAGCGATGATCATATGTAGAACTTAACCTTATAAATATAAGTCATTGCCACTCATAAAAAGATAAGAAGGGTCCTTGTGGACGATGGATCTAGTATGAATATATGTAATTTAAAACTTGTCGAGACAATTGGGACACACTGACAATGAATTCGAGCCTAAAATCATCATGATCAAGGCTTATGATAATGCGAGAGTGACAATCAGCTGGTATGATCACTTTGCCTATGGAAGTGGGGCCTACTTTTCATGATACCCGGTTCCATGTCTTGGACTTGGACCTTCCCTACAATATGCTCCTTAGTTTCCCATAGATACATTCCATGCAGTCGTTCCTTCCATGTTCCATCAAATTATTATTTTGTGTCATGGAGGACAAACTCTTACCATTCCTGGGGACCCCAACCATTTTCGATTATAGAGCATTGTCAAGTTATTTCCCTACTGCCTATGAATTTCCTTCCACCGATGTTACTACCCGGTTTGAGTTAGATTCTCTTACTTCCCGCATTGATCAAGATACCTTAAGCTCTCATAAGGATGGTGCTTATACATCTGTCTCTCCCTTTGCTTCATGGGAGATGAAGGTCCTTACAAATGGATGTGGAGAATATAACCTCCAACAGGCCCTCCTAATTTCCAAACTCCCCCTATCACCTAAAAAAAGTGGTAGGCCTTATTACAAATACCAATGATCTTGAGAACATTGTAACATTGACACTTTTACTCCTCGTGGGATTTTAGTAGATGAGAAACTACTCAAAACTTCTATATCCCAATCTCTTGATGATGAGATGACATCATGTTATCAAGAACCCAACTATGTTATCCCAAACAAAATGATGTATGCCATAGGATATCAAGGATCTAGATGTGTCATAGATGAGAAAGGTGTGCGGGAACCTCTTGTAACACCACATCACAAAGTAGAATAATGTGGTCTTGGTATCCGAATGTATGGGTCTCATCGTCCAGAGGTTGAAGCTTCCTCTTCTAAATGAGAAGATATTTTGTATGATTATGACAGTGAAATAGATTCCTAGTGTAGTCTCTATAAAGACCTTTCCTTTATAAACCTATTTCCTAACATGGCTATCTAACCATATCCCCTACCATTCCTGAATTAAATCTTGTCCATCCTTCCCTTGTCAAACCTGGGACCAACAACAACATGTACCAATTTATTTCTTTGAGAATGACAAAGCAATTAACGAGTTTTTGGGTCTCTATGGCGACATTCATGTTGGTGACCACAAGAAGGGATTATCCATTAATATTGAGCGTATCCATGTACTTTGGGAGGAGAATTAATTTCATGGTCAACAAAAATTAAAATAAAAAAGGGCAAGATATTGTCAAAGAAGCCTTGTAAAATGAAAAATTCCAAGTCCCGCAGTGAAAATCTCTTTGAGGCATTTGTGGACAAACAAATTGAAACATTGATAGACATAAAAGTGACCACTCTAAGGGTGAAAATCTCATTGAGATGCCCTTAAATGAAGATATCAATCTTCCCCCTGATCCTACACATATGGAAGATGAATCCAAACTACTCGTGGAGGAGACTATAGATGTGAATATTGGGACAAAATATTAGCCTAAAATTGTTAAGCTAGGATCTTCCCTCTCGGCACAAGACAAAAAAAGACATTTTTCATGTTTCTAAGAGAATTTTCAAACAATTTTGCTTGGTCTATGTGGAAATGTTAGGCTTAGATCCATCATTGGTAGTGCATAACCTAGTTGTGCACAAAGAAGCAAAGCCAATCAAGCAAAAGCTTAGAAAGATGCATCCTTATGTCACCCTTTTAGTCAAAGAAGAGCTGGAAAAATATTGGTAGTAGGATTCATCAGGCCTATTGATTACTTAGAATGGATTTATAACATAATACCTATGCAAAAGAAACCCATTGGCATCAGAATCTATAACAACTTGGTGTTTCGCGCGGAATGTTTCAGCTTTTTGGGAATAGAGTTGCTTCTATCCTTTCATTCCTTTTAGAAACAGATAAGGGTTAGGGCTAGGAGGAATACCTGTTGAATGTCGAGATGGTGTGCGTGTACCGTAGAGAGAGATCAGGTTGATTGCGAAGAACTCCCTTTTGTCTTGGAAGGACTACCTGCAAATAAGAACACAAGACCACAAGATTTTGATTAGACAATAAATGAGGGAACTGCCTTGGGCCCAGGAAATATAAAACTTCCTTTCGAAGGTGGTCAGTTCCCCTGCTAATATAAATTAACACGAAAGATTGTAAAATAACAATTTAATTGCTTCGTTGAAACAGGTAGGAGGAAAGGCTGGTTTCTGGTTTTGAGTCACAATAACCGATACCGGTTACTGCTAACCGATATCGGTGGGGGCTATGTTTTAGGGACTTTTGGTGAGGGTCGGTTGTAGGGTGGTTGTGTTGTTTGTAAGGCTAGTATATGAGCGGGATTAGGTAACGGGGTGATGAGAGGTAAATGAATGATAGTTAGATATAATGTGTTGCTGGGTGGTAGATCTAGGAATGGATTTATGACGGCTGTGATTCAAAAGTCTAAGAAATATTATTAAAGAGAACACACAAGATGCAGCTTACTGGTTATTGACGAGGATGTAGGTCCGAGAAGTGTAATGACAAAGGTAGAACTCAGGTAGGATGGCCTGGCACTCAGGAGATGAGATACCTCCCTCCCGATGATCAGCTGAGTATCACAGGGCTCTGATTATTCAGTTGCAGTCTTGGGCTTGGTCTCCTTCGCTGCAAACTCTTCTTGTCTCTTCACTTGTCTCTTGCTTGGCTCAGCAAATCCGGATTCTTTTTTATCGCTTCTGATGATCCTGATTGATCCAAAAATCCTTCGACCTTTGTTTACGGTTAGGGAGCCCATTTACGAGGAACCGATGGCGATTACGTAACCGACGGCGATCGAGTAGGAACCAGTATCAGTCAAGTCAAAGTGGGCTATTTTTAGTAAAATAGCCAACTTTCCCTCCTTTTCTCCCGAGGGATTAGTTGTGGGCTTGGTCAAGTGACTAGAAGGTCGGTTTTGGGTGCGAGAAAGGGGTCATTAGTCATGGGTGTGGATGTAGACCAAGTTATAGGTCTTAATTAGATTAGTTTAGGGTTAGGCCTAGGTCATGATGAGGTGGCAAAATGAGGTGGCAGGTAAGGCGATGTGGATTTATTAATTATAAGATAATTAATAAATAATTGTGTAAGGTTTAGGTGGTGAGGTTAGGTTGCGAAATGAGATGCGGGTCACAAGGGGTCGTAAGACACAAATTTGGTGTCTACATTAGCCCCTTATTGTCATGTAGTTTGTTTTGTAAAGCTGCACGGACAATAATATGAAGTGGTTTCCCCTGTTAAGGGTATAGGTAATCCCCCTCAAATCTATCACAGATTGAGATAGCGTGAAATCAGGGATAGGGTTGATAAAGGGTAAATGGTGTTGAGATGATGGTGAGATGGTGGGGTAGGTCCAAGGAAGCAGACACACGTTGAAATGCAGTAGTGCGACCAAGGTACATGATTTGAAGAGCAAATAAGCAATTCATAGGAAAAGGTCGATAGTTTATCCAAACAAGGGTGATATAATCACGGTATCAAGGCATAGGAAGTAGCTCCGGGGATATAACGGGTAAGGTACAGAAGCGTTTAGGCATGTTTGGCAAGCACCGAATGGTTGGATTGGTTGAGATAAACGTCACGGTCTAAGTCTAGGCAAAGTTGGTCATTGATCAAGTCAAGTACCCTAATCATGCTAAAACACGAACAGGTAAGCTCGATTGAACAAAAGCTACATTATGGGTGGATAAAATTGTAATTTGTTGGTGTTGGGTGAGGTATTTAATTGGTGCGGCCTTGGGTCGGGCCGATTGATGAGTGAGGGCCTTGGGTCGGGTCTGATTGGTGGGGTGCGGCCTTAGGATAGGCCAAATGGTGGGTTGCGGCCTTGGGTCAGGCCAAATGGTGGGTTGCGGCCTTGAGTCGGGCCAAATGGTTGGGTGCGGCCTTGGGTCGGGCAAACATGGTTGGTTGCGGCCTTAGGTCGGGCAAATGGTTCAGTGCGGCCTTGAGTCAGGCCAAATGGTTGGTTGCGGCCTTGGGTCGGGCCAAATGGTTGGGTGCGGCCTTGGGTCGGGCCAAATGGTTGGTTGCGGCCTTGGGTCGGGCCAAATGGTTGGTTGCAGCCTTGGGTTGGGCAAATGGTTGGTTGCGGCCTTGGGTCGGGCCAAATGGTTGGGTGCGGCCTTGGGTCGGGCCAATGAAGTAAAAAAAAGGCTATTTAGCAAAGGAGGGTATAGGTGATGTGGTGAGAAAGGGAGACTAGTAAATAAGGGTAGAAATTGGGGAAAAGGTGGGATTAAACCGATATCGATTCTCTATGACCGGTATTGGTTAGATGACCGATACCGGTTCTTTAGGGCATAATATAACCGATATCGGTTATAGGTCAAAAACCTATAAAAAGAAAAATACGGCCTGTCATTGTCACATTGTCAATTTGAAAACCAATTTTAGTTGTCTGAGGTGTATTAGTGAGATTGTTGAATTTGTCGGCTGAGGTGGCACTATTTGAGTGGAGAAGTGAGTGGTTGGTAGGCCCTAGTGAGTAGGAGGCAGCATTTGATTGGTGGAGGACCCAGCAGAGGAGATTTAGAGCCATGGCACAGCCAGGAGGAGTAGGAGGTGCTGGACCAGCTGGACCACCACCACCTATCCCACCACGACGACGTGTCGTCTGTAAATGCCAGTAGGTTCGAAACCCCTCATTGTGTGGATTTGAGTATATTATGTTGTATTTGGGTTTTGGGTAGGAATGTTAGATTTTGATAAAATAATTAATAAATAGAAATGATTTGAAAAAAGGAGCGGGTAGATAGGTTAAATAGGCCAAGGCGGCTGGGTGGGTAGGTTTTTAGGGTGTTTGGGCGGGTATAGAGGGAGAAATAGGAAAAAATGGATTTGGGGGCCGCGGGGTTCGGCTCAGATTTTTACAATGACCAATGTCGTGTCGCTAAGAGACCGGCGCATCGGTCATGAAATTTTTGGTGGACGGAGTTTTGTGAGTGACCGGTGTCGGTCGTATAGCGACCGGCATCGGTGAAGAGGACCGGTGTCGGTCATAAGTGACCGGTACCGGTCCTTAGTTATTTTTATTTTTGTTGGTTTGGGTTTTGTTGTTGGTTTGAATTTTTGGTTGTTGTTTGGGTGTTTTGGTATTATTTGGGTGTGTTGATATGGTTTGGGTTGTGGTGGAGGTGTTTTGGTATTGTTTGAGTGTTTTGGTATGGTTTAGGTTGTTGTTTGGGTGTGAAGAGGGAGGGGGATATCGTAGAGGTTTTTAGGGTAAGATAGGTGGGTGTAGAGGGTATAAGTAGATGTTGTGATAAAGAGTAGGGCTAATGTAGTGAGTTGGTTTTGCAGGCACGTCAGCAGCTGATGATGTGGGATAGGATGCCCCCGCTGTTGAGACGGATGCGGCCACACGTGTCCGCAGCGCAGTGGGGTATCATGCGCGAGGTGGGACTCGGCGGAGTCCAGCGATACTGAAGTGATGTGAGGATCACAATTTGATGGTCACCCTCATTGAGAGATGGGATCCGGCGACCAATGTGTTCCATCTCCCGACTGGAGAGATGACCATCACATTGGAGGATGTGTATCGCATCCTTCGATTATCGATTGATGGAGAGGCGATCTTTCGAGTTGTGGCCAGAGGAGACCATGACGCATGGAAAGCATCCTACACATATTCGGGGATGTAGCTGCGCTACTAACATATCACAGCGCGAGTATCGCGTATGGGGATATGTACCGAGCCCACCGCCATGAGACACGGCTTACCGTGCTGATGATGATCGGGATCACCCGCCGCCCTCCCGAGACTCGAGAGGAGGCCGCTTTCCACAGGCACTTATGGGGGTGCTACATGAGATGGTGGAGGAGCATACATGTTATGCTTGGGCACCAGTATACCTAGTGCAGTTATACCAAGAGCTGTGGGGCTATCGCCGGATGAGGCGATTCGGGATTTGCTCGACGTTTTTACTACACTATTGGGCATATGAGCATATCATATGCGGACCAATAGAGGGCTGCCCCAGCAGCCAGGGCCACAGGTCATCTATAGATATGGCTTTCAGAGGTGGTTGGGGGTCGTGGGCCAGCCACGAGTAGTGCTTGCAGGGCGGGACGTCACTTATTACAGACATATGTTAGAGGGCCTGACAGCGGTAGATATTGTATGGAGACCGTATAGAGGTCATCACCCCCGTGGAGGAGCCCGATCATCAGCTGAGATGGATCCAGTATACGTTCTGGATTGCAGGACGGAGGCCCGGGGAGTATGAGAGGATACCCCTAGAGAGGGTACGCAGGCAGATGGGGCTACGACAGGATGAGCCACCTCGCTTCCCTCAGTACCGGAGGGATGATGTAGAGCTCCACCGCCCGCACACTGCACACATCCCGTGGACCTAGATTGGGTTCTTTGAGAGGCCGATAGATGATCATGTAGATGATGCCACTGTGACGGGAGCATTTTTGGTTTGGTGGGCGGAGAGAGAGAGCTGCGAGGAAGCACTGCCCACAAATGACCCGAGACTTTGGCAGCGGTGATAGAGAAGAGAGGGATCAACTCGGGGCGAGATCGGCTATTACAGGGCAGCTTTACCGCACAAGCACGATAGGTGTCTTGTGCTTAGAGCCAGCATTGCTTGAGCTGAGGCGAGCACGAGCAAAGAGCCAGAGCACCACCAGCAGACCAAGCACAGTACAGTACCGCCCCACCTGCCACGAGCACCACCACCACCAAAGCCGGCACAGCACGATGGGGCACTAGTATTAGGTGTCAGGGGACCAGCCCCAGCACCTACGGTGGCTCGAGATCGTTATATGGAGGCTAGAGCGGAGGCCCGGTACTATCAGGATATTCTTGATGGTACCGGGGCTGATTATCAGCCATATGCGGCACATAGAGCAGAGACCTCTCGGAGCCAGAGATCTCAGGGAGGTGCAGCCACAGCCGGTGGGTCTGTGACAGGCAGGAGGCGAGAGGCAGCACAGGGACCAGCAGGCAGACAGGCAGAGGGCGGTGGAGAGAGCTGAGGGGTCCCTGCATATTTTTGTATTGGTTCATTGGATATGGGCACCGGTCTGCGAACCGGCTATGTTTATAGAGGCCTGCGTGCCTAGATATTATGTATTCATTTATTCATTCATTCATTTATTGTATATACCGGCCTGCGAGCTGAGTACGGGTTGTACAGTTGATACCGGCCTGCGAGCCGAGTATGTTTTTGATATGAGAGACCGGCTGAGCGAGCGAGTCGAGATTATCGACGATTATTATGGCCTGCGTGCCAGCTTTGTTGTATTATGAGATCACAGAGGCCCCGATGCAGGGCACATTGTATATTTGAAACTTTGTATATATATAGATATGATGATTTGACCCACATGTTGTGCGTAAAAATGTGTTAAGTGTTTTGAAAATGGTTTGTGATATTTAATGTATGATGAGTTTGATTTACATGGTGTTATATATTAATGATGTTGATGTCTTTTGTTGATGGGATGTATGTATGTATATATAAATGATGAGTTTAATTGACATGTTGTATTATGAAATGTTGTATGTTTTGTCGTTGGTTTTGTGAAATTGAATGTATGTAGCTATTAAGTTGGATCCAAATGGTGTATAGATTGATAGCTTTTGATATCGTTAGTTGATGGCTTGTGTGTTTTTGTAATGTAGATAGATGATGTTGATGAAATTGTAATGAGATGTGGATTTAATGTATGATTATAGATAACGGTGTTGTTATGCAGGAAAAAGGGACGGCGCCACAAAAAATTAGGTAGAAAATAAAGAAAAGAACTATGTTTTTAAAAAAGGTAGGTATATGACCGATGTCGGTTAAATAACCGATGTCGGTATTAAGTAGACCGATATCGGTTAGATAACCGATACCGGTTATCTTTAGAAAAGGAGCTTTTCTAAAAATAGAAAAGTGGGGTGGCAACTGAAGTTCTTATTTTGAGAGCCATGCAAGAAGTTAAATACGCGAATGCGACACTTTTTGACGACTGAGACAGGTAATTGCATGAGAGATTTGAGTGATAAGGAGAAAAGAGACAGGGAGAGTGAATGTGAGCGGAGATTCAGAAAGCAGAAAGGAAAATTGGAAAAGGGTGGTGAACATGGCAGAACGAGGCGAAGCATCCAGCAGGCAGGGACAAGAGGGAAGACAAGTGCCACCTCAAGCTGCTGCAGCCCAAGAGGTAAACGTCTTGGTTGTAATTTGATTCTTGCATGGGATGAGGGAGATTAAGTAGATAAAGATGAGAAAGAAAAGGTGATAGACAATGAATCGGGATAGGGTGAATGTAATGGGGTAGGTAGTCAGGGGTTTCGGGAATGTTTGTATGTACAGAGAGGGATAAACGATCAAATTATTGTCATAGGTGGTGTTTTTAGGCAGGGTGTGTAAAGTCGATATTGACCGATATCAGCTTAAGATAACCGGTATTGGTATTTGGCGGAGCTATACAGGGGTTTATGGGCGTGTAGACGAAATCACAGGACGACACTGGATTGTTCATTTTTATTACATTGTTGGGCCTATGAGCACATTGTTTGTGTGCGACCAATAGGCCGACCCATCCAGTCAGGAGAGACCGGAGTGCAGAGGTTGGGATTCAGACGATGGGTCCAGACAGAACAAGAGGCAAGATCCCAGGCCGTGACGGGTGACATTGAGTATTATAGGTAGGTATGGGAGATGGTGACGATGGCGGATATCTGTTGGAGGCCGTACGGGAACTATATGGTAACAGAGAATATAGCGGAGGAGTTGAGGGGTGTAGAGCGATTGAGGTGGATCGCGGGGCACAGGCCAGGTGAGTATGAGAGGATTCCTCTAGATCGTGTGGCGACAATTTGGATTTGTGCAGGATATACCCTTGGCTTATAGACCATATATGAGGATCGATGCCGAGGGAGCATTCTCACCTCCCCGGCCAACACCTCCAGAAGGGCCAGAGGAGATAGCAGCCGATCACAGGGTAATGGATGCAGGAACGACAGAGGCCTATAGATTATGGTGGGTAACAGAACTGCGAGGTGTACGTGATCGTCCTGACATAGCTATGATTACAGCGGAGAGAGATCGTCTGCAGAGATTAGTTCATCAGCTCCAAACGCAGGTGAATGAGGCAAGAGGATTGTTAGCGGTTGCGGAGTCACGAGCGGAGGGACTAGAGGCGAGATACCTCCATGCGAGGGAGCGTATTAACATGTTACAGGAGAGATTGGCAGATCAGTGGGCGGTACCAATAGCCGTGGTACCTTTGAGGACAGAGAGGCCCGGCGAGAGGCGTCGACGATCACGATCATCACCTGGTTCGGGATGAGGCGTGAGGGTCTAAGTAAATGTTATCGAGGTATAAGAATAAATAAGGATGCCGACCTGCGTGTCGATGATAGAGAAGATGTATTTGTTTAACATCTAAATAAAACTGAATATGTATGTTGATTTGAGTTACGATAATAATAAGAATGTTTGTGTTTTGACTTTCGGTGTTTTGAAAAAGGATAAAGAGGAATGTGATTAAAATAGAAATACACAAAAAATATTTATATTTATCACACATGATAGGTTATGGTAGGAGATGGTCGAGCTAACCTTGGGAGACCCCATGTCTCCGAAGTGCTGCCTACATAGCCCATTGCACAAAGCAAGGAGGGGCCTCAGACCGATGTAGTTCTCCCTTAAGACCAGGGAGAGGTGAATTCAGGCAATTTAGGTATGGTTAGGCAATTTGTTGGTTGGTAAAAATATTGATATTGATATTGGTAGGGTAATGTTGTTGGTGTTGGTAATGAATTGGTGATTTTGGAATAGGTAGAAGTGAAGCGAAAGTTAGCCTACCCAAGTGGTAGGGAACCATATCCTGATTAAGATCAACACATAATCCTAGATTCGAGTCAAAGAGGAAAAAGTTACTCCGTAGTTGAAAAGAGCTAAACAAACCACATATTAATGCAGGATGAGCTTGAACCCCTAGGTACCATGCATAGACGAGAAGTCAATAGGTGAAAAGAGTTGTATGATCACAATATATCGGATATACGTCACGTCCCTTGAGTTTAAACAAATGGTGAGGTGAGGTGGATGGTATAGCTGAGGTACAGAGAACTTGTTACAAAGTGAGTGTTCTGACGAAAGAGAACCTACCCTAAATAGACAAGTCCATGACTCAAAAGTTCTTTTGAATGTGGCTTTTATTTTACTGAATATAGACTGATCGATGCGGGAAGTCTACAAGGGATATTGATCGTACTATTCTTGAGGTCTTCACGAAGCTGATCAATGCGAGAAGCTTCTGATAAAGGCTGACTGTGTATAGCTGTCCTTCAAGGGAGCAGTCTATTTATAGTAGCAGATGTGATTTTAGTGCATAGCTGTCCTTCGGGGGAGCAGTCTATATATAATAGCAGCAATAGTTTGGCATATAGCTGTCCTTCGAGGGAGCAGTCTATATATAATTTAGAGAGCCAGATGTCCTTTTGGCGTAAAGCATCTAGTTTGGTAGAAAGTTTGACTCAAGAAAATCCCATAAGCATATAATTAAGAATGTGTCATTTTAATACTTTGAAGTCATGGACTAGACTAAAAAGGGAAGGCATCGTTAAGGGGAGGTGGGAATCAAACTATGTGAGCTTGATTTGATTGTAAGATGTAGGAAACAAAGTGTATGTAACGGTAAATGAGCTCAAGGGACGAGCGGTAGGTAGATAAGAAGTGATATAACACTAAATTCAACAGTAGAATGGTCGAAGATGCAAGGCATTAAGGGGTTCAGGCTCAGGTTTACCATTAAGCGAAGCTAAACGATAAGTGCCTGATCCATAAGTGTGAGTGATTATGTAAGGCCCAATCCAATTGGGAGCAAATTTTCCACGTTTGCTCTTTTCTAGTTTGGTTACATGTTGATTCTCTTTGAGGACAAGATCACCAACCTTAAAGGTACGCTCATGAAGTCACTTATCATAAGCACGCTTGATGCGTTTTTGATAGATTTGAAGGTGATCAAGAGCTGTAAGACGACGCTCGTCAAGAAGCTCCAATTGGGCTAACCGCTCTTGGCGGAAATCATCGTTGGTGAGAATATCCTGAAGAGATATTCTGAGGGAGGGTATTTGTATTTCGAGAGGTAAGACAGCCTCGGTACCATATACCAAAGAAAAAGGTGTGGCATTGGTGGAGGTACGAATGCTAGTACGATAAGCCCAGAGGGCAAAGGGGATGTGATCGTGCCAATTTCTTCCGGACTCATTGACAACTTTCATGAGAATTTTGGTTAGGGTTTTATTAGAAGATTCGGCTTGTCCATTCGCTTGTGGATAATAGGGTGATGAGAAACTAAGTTTGATACCAAAGTTGTCACAAAGGTCTTGCAACAACCTATTTTTGAAAGATTTTCCATTATCTGTTATCAGGCGATGAGGAACACCAAAACGACAGATAATGTGGTGGTTAATGAACTCTACAATTTTTTCTTTTTTAGTTGAAATGAGCGGAATAGCCTCCACCCATTTTGTGTAATATTCGGTTGCTGTGATTATCCATCGGTGACGTTGCGAAGAGGATGGATGAATCTCACCAATAAGGTCTAAACCCCATTGTGAGAAAGGCCAAAGATCTCGGGCGACCTGTAGCAGGTGGCTAGGAGTATGTTGAAGGTTGGCATGTTGTTGACACATAACACAACGCTTAACATATTCATAGCAATCGTTATTGAGAGTAGGCCAATAATAACCTAGGCGAAGGATTCGCTTGGCCACAGCAAGGCCGCTAAAATGTCCACCACAAATACCGTCATGGACCTGTTGGATGGTATAGGTGACCTCCACGCCGGTTAGACATCGAAGGAGGATGCCATCAAAACCACGTTTATAAAGGAGTCCCCCCAGAACGACATAACGAGAAACACGTTTAAGAAAAGTGCGTTTGCCGGTACTAGTAAGGGCAGGTGGGAGAACAGAGGTTGTAAGGTAGTCATGAAATTGGTGATACCAGGTATCCTGCGAATTAGCAGACACATTATTTATCATACAAACAACCGGGGCTGAGTAAGATGGGGCAAAGAGTTGTTGGACCAAGACAAAAATGTCAGAGTCAGTTGATGAAGCTGGAATTTGTGAGGCTAAGCAAGCCATAGTATCCGTAAATTTGTTAGTGGAGCGAGGAATGGTTTGGATAGAATAGTGAGTAAATAAGGCTAGAAGTGAATCCACGTAGCGTTTGTACTTTTGAAGTTCCTCATTTTTACATTGGTAGATGCCCATAACTTGATTGACTACCAATTGAGAGTCGCTGAAAATATTGATAGATTTGACACCTAAGTGTAACACAACCTGGAGACCCAGAACAAGGGCCTCGTATTCCACAATATTATTAGTGCAGGGGAAATCGAGTCGGAAGGAAAGAGGCATAGGCTCAGCGTCGAGAGGAATGAGAACAACACCGGCTCCTCCGCCACGCTGGCATTTGGATCCATCGAAGAAGAGGGTCATTGGATACGACTCCTCCCTGAGGGAAAGAGTAGCGATGAGTTCGTCAGGGAAATTAAAATTAATAAATTGTGCCCCGGGTAGAGGGGCTTCCGCGAGTTGATCTGCGATGGTTTGTCCTTTGATTGATTTCTGGTGGACAAACTCAAGGTCGAGGTCGGCGAGGAGCATGAGCCATCGGGCGATGCGTTGGTTTAGATGGGGTTTGGCATACATATAATGGATGGGGTCCGTGTTGGTGATGATGAAATTTTTGTGATTCAGGAGGTAGTGTCAGAGTTTGGTGGCCACGAATGATAGGGCTAGGCACAACTTTTCTACATGTGTATACCTAGTCTCATAGTCCACCAAAGTACGACTTATATAATAAACGGCTTGTTCGCGATTCTCGGAGTCACGATGTGCAAGCATGGCCCCTACAGCGTGGTCGGTGGCGGAAAGGTAAAGGTAGAAAGGGCGGTCATCCTGAGGTGGGATAAGCACGGGTGGCTGCAAGAGATAAGCTTTGAGAGCCTCAAAGGCTTGGTGGCACTCTTCGCTCCATTGAAAGTCAATGTCTTTTTTAAGGAGGTGATGAAAAGGTTGACATCGATCCGAGAGTTGGGAGATGAAACACCGGATAGATTGGAGCTTACCTTGTAAACTACGCAATTGTTTGAGGTTAGTAGGTGGGGGCATTTCTAGGATAGCTTTGACTTTAGATGGGTCGACCTCAATGCCACGCAAAGAGACGATAAAGCCAAGAAGTTTTCCCGAAAGGACACCAAAGACACATTTCTTTGGTTGAAGACGGACAGAATATTGTAACAGGCGATCAAAAATAATGGTTAAAACATCGAGATGTTCACTACGATGTTTAGATTTGCCAAGAAGATCATCGACGTAATCTTCAAGGATAGTGTGCATAATGTCATGAAAAATGTAGGTCATAGCCCGCTGATAGGTTGCACCAGCATTCTTAAGGCCAAATGGCATTACACGATAACAGAAGGTTCCCCAAGGAGTTATGAAGGTAGTTTTATGTTGATCGGCAGGGGCAACCAAAATTTGGTTGTATCCTGAAAAGCCATCCATGAGAGAGAGCATCTCATGGCCCGCAGTGAGATCAACAAGTTGGTCAATACTAGGTAGGGGGAAGTCATCCTTAGGGCAAGCGAGGTTAAGATCCCGAAATCCGTGCATATCCGAAGTCCCCCATCGCTTTAGTGACAGGTACGATGTTAGAAATCCATTGAGGATAGTCAATAGGCAGGATGAAGGAAACAGAAAGGAGTCGTTGAAGCTCCTCTTTGACCAAGAGGGCAATGCGTGGATGCATTTTTCTCAATTTCTGTTTAATTGGTTTGGAATCGGGTTTCAGGGTAATGTTATGGACAGCAATGTCAGGATCAATTCCTGGCATGTCAGCGTAGGACCAAGCGAAAGCTTGGTTGCGAGTACGGAGAAAGGTAGTAAAGGTGACCTGTTCTGATGCGCTAAGGGATTGTCCGATCTTCACAATGTGAGGATCCTCCTCCGTGTGGATGTTGATTTCTATAGTAGACTCGTTCAACATGGTTTGAGTTTCAGATGGTAAGGCGCGTTGAATATAAGAGTCGTCCGCACCAAGGTAAGTGAGGATGGAGTCATCATCCTGGCACTCAACAACGTTAATTGAAGGTGAGTCCTCTTCAATCATGTCTGGATACAGAAGGGGGATAGAAGAGGGGTCCTCATTATCGCGTTGATAAGTGAGAGGACCTAGGAAGATAGCATTTATGAAAAAAAAAAGTTAGGAGGGATAGATTCGGGATCTATCGACTCTGTGGGTGATGAAGGAAAAATGGGTGATGATGGTTCGGTAGGGGTGACGTCGTCATCTTCCAGAAGACAACTGACACGAGGTTCCTTCGGTGTAAGTGTTCCCAGAAATCCGAGACCACTACGATCATTGTGCTTGCGAGTAGTTACAGGAATGATTGTATGTCGGCCTTGTTCATAAAGACCAAAACCAAAGCCTTTCCAAGCACAGTGAGTCAAGAAGGTAAGGGTGAAACGACGATTTGTCAGGTATTGGAAATCAGATTGGAAGGGAACCACACCAAGAGGAGGCTCAGGGGCAACGGAAGATGCGTCGACACCCCCATATGTTAGGTTAGTGCGGCAGTGAGGTGGTCCGTAGGGGATTACTTCCCCCACACGACGGTCATAGGTAGGATGTGCATGTACCTGTCCGTACTCCTGTGGGGTATGGAAAGAACTAACGTTATATAGGTGATACTCCCCCAGCGTAAGGCGTTGAAAAACATCTACTAAGGGGTCTGCGGTTGGGATGTTAGCTGCGGGAAGGGAAGTGGTTTTTGCGATGGTGATTTCTTGGGTTGAAGGTGTAGGTGCTGTTGAAGTGAATGGTAGAGGTGTGGTTGAAGTGGATGGTTGGGTTGGATGAATGGGTGTCTTGATTGGTACAAGCACATCATTAGGGCGATATAACATATTGCAGGTTTTGAAGGGGGGAGGATCAGCTTTTACGGTGTAAGACTTCCCCTCGTACTCAAATTTTATGCATCTATGTAAGGTTGAGGGAACGCATCCCATAGCCCGGATCCAAGGGTGACCTAGCAATATATTGTATTGGAACTCTCCCTCAAGGACATAGAAGAGTTCGGGTAAAGTACGTGGTCCTACACGAATGTTAAGGATCACGGTGCCTAAGGTAGAGGTAATAGCATCATTGAACGACCGCAACATGATGGGGTTGGCACACATGTAGCTAGAAGGGATATTCATTTGTTGGAAGGCTTTTGAAGAGATGATGTTTAGGCTAGCGCCCGTCGATCATAACACGACGTACCCGAATGTCCCGGACGTAAGCTGAGATGAAAAGAGCAGGGTCAGGATCTTCTGTACCAAAGTCAACAATTTCGTCTTCGGAGAAACCGATCAAGCAGCGACTTGCATGAGAGACAGAAGTGGTTGGGGCGGTAGGTTGTTTGGTGAGGGAAGCAACGTGATTGGGTGTTAGAATGGAGGTAACAGGAAGGGTTTCATTAGGTAAGACCTCGATCCCTTGAAGGATTTCAACGAGAGCTTGTCGATGAGATTCAGAAGTCTGAATGAGATCATACAAATGTCATTTTTACAGGTGATTGGTGAAGCTGTTTGATCATGGCTCGGTGGGCAACTCCATTAGAGACGGGGTAAGCGGGTCCACGAATAACCACTTTAGGTGGTGGTGCGATCGGGATGGTGGACGGAGAAAGAGAGGACGCAGGTGTGCTTTCTTTCACTTTCTCGTTGTTTTTCTACGCTCGAGTAGCAACACTAATCATATTAATCTCATGGACCTGAGATGAAGATGGTCGGGATAAATCATGGTCTTCGAGAGGTGGGGTTGTAATAATGATAGATATTGGTGAGGCGGGGACAGGTGGTATAGGAGAGGGAATTGAAGCTAAAGGTCTCTCCCTTCGTAAGTTGTCTTTCTTAACCTTTCTATCTGAGAGAGGTGACTGACGAAGGATGGCTTTTAAAGCTTTGCATCCCTCCACATCATGTCCTGGTGTGCGGTGATAAGCGCAGATTTTAGACTCATCATAACCTATAGGTCGAGGTTTAGACGGGTCATAAGGTCTAAGTGGGGGTAGAGAAATGGTCGCATTCTCCACCAACATAGCAAGGATTTTGGCGTAAGATCCTTTGAGTGGGTCAAAATCGGAGGAGGATGAGGGTATTGATTGAGCAGGTTTCGGTAATGTTCGGGCATGGTTGGTTCGTACGGGTGGTGGTTTAGCCAAGGGGTGTTGACACGTGGTTTTAACTAAACGTGGTTTCTTTGGCGCAGGAGCTACGTTTAGCTGGTTAGATGATGAGGCTCCAGATAACGTGGTATCCAGAGACAATGGCGACAAAAGAGGAGTGACGGCAAACAAGTCCTTTGATGATGAAATTTGTTTAGGGTTGATGGGTGGATAGGATACGTGAGGTGACAATGTTGATATACCCTTAGATCTCTGTATGGGTGCAGAAGGCGTAGGTCATTTTAAAGAAAACGCAGGAGGTATGATATATTGATGCAAGGTGGAGGGATGAGGTCCCAATATGGAAGGTAGGTGTGACGATGATGGTTTTAATTGTGATAGAGG
This sequence comes from Taxus wallichiana var. yunnanensis, assembly GCA_018340775.1. NCBI lineage: Eukaryota > Viridiplantae > Streptophyta > Pinopsida > Cupressales > Taxaceae > Taxus > Taxus wallichiana. The sequence goes on from CM031244.1 coordinate 535,437,272, forward strand.
CACGGATTGAGGTTGTCTCCTAAGTGGAGGGGCGGCTTTATTTTTGGATAAATCTAGTCGCTTAGGCGGGTGTGTTAGACTGGGTATTGGTGAGGTCCCAAGTGTAGGGGAAGATTTGGTTAGGCTGACAGAGGTGGATGAGATACTGGGTAGAGATGCGGGGGGTGAAGATGAGGACATAGGCATTTTGAGTTTCTGTAAACACTTCGGGTATATGGTAGAGGTGTCTGGATCGGTCATCTGCATTTGAGTAGAATAGGGGGTACTCAAACGTTCCCATAGGACTCGTCTATCTTCTGGAGAATGACAGTCTTCAGGTGTGAATTGGAATTTTTGTATGGAAGAAAGGTGGGTTGTGATTCCGGTCCACTGTGGGTGTGATGCAGGGGGTAGACGAGGCATTGTATCAATAGGTGTTAAGAGGTCAACCGGTCGCTGAAAAGATTTAGGTGATGAAGAACTAATAGGTAGGAGGGCATGTTTGAGAGGATCCGTCATGGTTAAAGAAGTTGGCGATGTCGGTGCAAGAGGTTTCTCGTCTAAAGATGACAAAAGGAGTGGCGAGCCTTCCTCTTGTGCAGCAAGAGTGGTAAAAGGGGACGTTTGGGAAATAGATAGGTTAGATAACATCCGCTCACAATCTTGTAGGGATGTGGTGTAAGAAGACTCATCTATTAGAAGAGAACTCTGGGCAGTTAACTCCTTTATGGGTAAAGGAATGATTTCGCTTTGGCTTGATGGTGGTGAAGGAGGTTCGGGCCCCTGGGTCAGTGAAGAGGCTTGATTCAAAATTTTCTCGATAGAGGCTTTTGGCTGGGAATCGAAGACTGCATGGATCTCATGAACACTCTCCTCGGCTAAAATATCTTGGTTTAGATTACTGTTAGAAGAATGATTCGGGAATGGTTTGTTGAATATTTTCAAATTTCGGTTAGCAGGGGCGTTAGGATTATCGAGGGCTATATCCCCCGCATCAACCATTTCCTGCACTATGTTTTTCAACATCTTGCAGTTCTCATGACTGTGTCCCTTTACGCGGTGGAAGTTACAGAAGTCATTTTCTTTGTACCAAGAAGGTATGGCGCGAGTGGAATCAAACCCGGAGTGAGGTTTAACAGGAGGTAAGGTAATGGCTCCTGCTTTAAGCAATTTTTCCAATATTACACCATATGTTTCTCCCAAGGGAGTGTAGTTGATGGGCTCTGCTTTATACTTATAGGTGGTTTTTGGCGGGGTATTAGATGGTGGTTGGGATTTGACCATCACCGCGTGCACGGCTCCTTTTGATTTCGAAGCAGTCGATGGGTGAGGATTGGTGGTGTTAGGTTTGTTGGTGGAATCTGGAGTCCGGAAATTGGGGTTTTTGTTGCGCAACCACAATTTCTCTTCTTCTAAGGCTCGAATTTCTAGTTTCCGAGCCATGGTAAAGGCCTCGTCAAATGTGCGGAAAGTTTGAATTTGAAGGGTAGGAGAAATGTGCTTAGCGCATGCCCGCGTAAAAAGTTCAATAAGTTCAGCCTGAGGCAAGGCATATGTAAGTTGGTTGATAAGGCCCCGCCACCGTCCAACGAAATCTGCGATAGATTCGTCTTCAAATTGTCGGATGGCATAGAGGTCGGTGATAGATACTTTCTTGGCAATGTTAATGGAGAAATGATCCAAGAAAGATTGGGCTAGTTGGTTAAAAGAGAAGATTGAGTGCTGGGTTAAAGCACTGTACCACTCCAAGGCGGGTCCTGATAGGGACATGGGAAAGGTGCGGAGTAACAAAGCATCATCATGAGCAATCAAATAACAAGCATGTCTAAATGATCGCAAGTGTTGTTGAGGATCCTCTTTACTATTAAAATGAGTAAATTTCGGCAATTCCCATTGAGGAGGATATGAATGAAGGGGGACAGAAGGGTGAATAGGCTCCCGACAAACTTGCTCGTATGTCAAGGCGCTACGACTTCCCGAAGCACACAAGCCTCCAGATTTTGCATTTTGTCCATCATTTGTTTAATTAAATCAGTAGTTGGATGAGATGATGGTGTGGTTGTGGTAAATGGAGGCAAATTGGGCCAAGGGCCACCGCTAGCAATGGTGGGGTTAAATGTTGATAAGGTATGGAGGATGAATGTGTTGAGGCAACCAAATAGGGATGTCCTATATAAGATGTTGAGGTAAGGATATGTGTATGGAAATGAAAAGGTAGGCGGAGCTTGAGAAGGAAAGCTCGTGTGGATAGGTGGCAGAGAGCAAGTCATGAACTGAGCAACTTGATCTGCAAGAAGAGAGAGGAGGTAGAGCAATCGGCGGTAATGACATGTTGGACCCAAGATTAACCAAAGGAAAGCCAATCATGTCGTATGAACCCCAAGGGCTGCTGAGGTAGGCGACGGGACTAAGGACACGGGGCTAAAGGCAAAAGCAAGAGTTATCAAGGCGGAGAAGGGGCTAAATGAGCAGCTATACGATAGGCATGCCAACAAGGAGTTGACCGTCGGGTGTACGGTCAAGGGCATGAGACAAATAGTATTGTACAATGCTAGGATTAGCATCCAGAAATTTGGCAAATTATTTATCTCCCACAGGAATTTTAGGAACCTCGCTGGTGTCCGTAGGATTCCCTATAGAATGTGAAGGGGGTGATTCAGGCAAAGGCACAGAGTAGGCATGTGAAACCATGGCGGCGGCTTGCTTCGAGTGATAACAACCATGGACAGGAGTACCCAGTAGGGTTTCAATCTATCAGGAACAGAAACAGACTCAGAATGGTGAAATTGGTAGGTTGCTGGTTTGTCAGAAACTGTAAAAGACAGTAACCGATATCGGTCTGATAACCGATGTCGGTTAGACTATAGCCGACGTCGGTCAGTTAACCGATATCGGTGTAATAAGACTAGTATAAGAAAATATAAGAAGCTACTGACTTGATTGTTAACAAAGCTTAGTACATTTATCAATTGTTCTGAGGTGATGACAGAAGACAGTGTATAACAGAGAAAATAGAACTGAAAACAAACAAGATGCACACGCAAATCCAGAGACTAACCCTAGGGTTAATTTAAATTATCGTGGGCTTATGCCTTTAGACGTAAAATGATGTCAGAATCCTAAAAGAAGACTTAGAGGAAATGTCAAGTTTGTTTTGGCTTATAAGGTTACCTCAATCAGGTGGAGGAATACCGCGGAAAAGGGGGGATGTTTTGAGCTGTTGTGTTAATTATGAAGTGATTCGGTATGTGTTGTGCAGTGAAAGTAAGATTAATTTCCTGTTAATACCGTGGAAATCACCCCACGTGTACGACCTGTTACTTAGTCTATGTTCACTAGAATTGAAAACAACAAGCAAGAATGTAATGCACGTGTTTTAAACCCAAATCGAAAATGATATTCGATGAAGCAAATAAGATGACTTTCACTAATGCAAAACTAGGAAAGCAAGACAAATTCCTTTACTAAATATAACAAAAACAGCAACAACAAGTATGCTCCCTAAATGAAAGCAAACAAGAGAAACAGAAACCCGAAATGGGTCCCACCGGGCGTGCCAAAATGTTTCGCGCGGAATGTTTCAGCTTTTTGGGAATAGAGTTGCTTCTATCCTTTCATTCCTTTTAGAAACAGATAAGGGTTAGGGCTAGGAGGAATACCTATTGAATGTCGAGATGGTGTGCGCGTACCGTAGAGAGAGAGATCAGGTTGATTGCGAAGAACTCCCTTTTGTCTTGGAAGGACTACCTGCAAATAAGAACACAAGACCACAAGATTTTGATTAGACAATAAATGAGGGAACTGCCTTGGGCCCAGGAAATATAAAACTTCCTTTCGAAGGTGGTCAGTTCCCCTGCTAATATAAATTAACACGAAAGATTGTAAAATAACAATTTAATTGCTTCGTTGAAACAGGTAGGAGGAAAGGCTGGTTTCTGGTTTTGAGTCACAATAACCGATACCGGTTACTGCTAACCGATATCGGTGGGGGCTATGTTTTAGGGACTTTTGGTGAGGGTCGGTTGTAGGGTGGTTGTGTTGTTTGTAAGGCTAGTATATGAGCGGGATTAGGTAACGGGGTGATGAGAGGTAAATGAATGATAGTTAGATATAATGTGTTGCTGGGTGGTAGATCTAGGAATGGATTTATGATGGCTGTGATTCAAAAGTCTAAGAAATATTATTAAAGAGAACACACAAGATGCAGCTTACTAGTTATTGACGAGGATGCAGGTCCGAGAAGTGTAATGACAAAGGTAGAACTCAGGTAGGATGGCCTGGCACTCAGGAGATGAGATACCTCCCTCCCGATGATCAGCTGAGTATCACAGGGCTCTGATTATTCAGTTGCAGTCTTGGGCTTGGTCTCCTTCGCTGCAAACTCTTCTTGTCTCTTCACTTGTCTCTTGCTTGGCTCAGCAAATCCGGATTCTTTTTATCGCTTCTGATGATCCTGATTGATCCAAAAATCCTTCGACCTTTGTTTCTGGTTAGGGGAGCCCATTTACAGGGAACCGATGGCGGTTACGTAACCGACGGCGGTCGAGTAGGAACCGGTATCGGTCAGGTCAAAGTGGGCTATTTTTAGTAAAATAGCCAACTTTCCCTCCTTTTCTCCCGAGGGATTAGTTGCGGGCTTGGTCAAGTGACTAGAAGGTCGGTTTTGGGTGCGAGAAAGGGGTCATTAGTCATGGGTGTGGATGTAGACCAAGTTATAGGTCTTAATTAGATTAGTTTAGGGTTAGGCCTAGGTCATGATGAGGTGGCAAAATGAGGTGGCAGGTAAGGTGATGTGGATTTATTAATTATAAGATAATTAATAAATAATTGTGTAAGGTTTAGGTGGTGAGGTTAGGTTGCGAAATGAGATGCGGGTCACAAGGGGTCGTAAGACACAAATTTGGTGTCTACATCGGGGACATTAATAAGGCATGTCCAAAAGATTACTTTCCTCTTCCACATATTGACATGATTTTCGATTAAACTACGAGGTTATGAAATGTTATCTCTCATGGATGGATTTTCATGTTACAATCAAATTAAAATTACAAAAGATGATCAACATAAAACTACCTTCACAACCCCGTGGGGGACATTATGTTATCAAGTCATGCCTTTCGACCTCAAGAATGTAGCCATAACCTATCAAATGGATACGACTTTCATCTTCCATGACATGCTTAGTGATATAATGGAATATTATGTTGATGGCATTCTAAGAAAGTCAGGACAGGAAAAACATCTTAAAATCTTATGGTAGATATTTCAACATCTTAGAGATTAAAAAGTCGATTAAATCCAAAGAAATGTGTTTTTGGTGTGTTATGCAAAAATTACTAAGCTTCATTGTGTCAAGAAGAGGAATTGAACTAGATCATGTAAAGGTTACTACCATTAATGAAATTCCTCCTCCTAAGAACCTCAAACAAATGCATAGTTTATAGGAAAAATTCAATCTATTCATTGATTCATTTTTCAACCGGTAGACAAGTATCATTCTGTTACACATCTAAGAATACCAATGTACGACATGTTAGAATCTTGCGTGGTATGTGAAGTTGTTTGTCCCTTATCCCCTTGGTATGTTGAAATATATAATTACCTACATGACGAAACCTTTCCCCCTAACATTTCCCATTCTAAGAAATGTAACCTTATCGATATAACCCGTTATACCCTACTTAGGGTACACTCTATCGTAGAGGCCATGACAGAACTTGTTACGATGTCTTAACTCAAAATAATCTACCTTAGTGGTCAAAAAGGTGCATGAAGGCATCTTTGGGGTTCATACAAGTGGAATGGCTCTTGTTAAACATATATTAAGAGTAGGCTATTAATTGTTTTTAGTATGTCAAGAAATGTTTACTATGTCAAAAATATGACAATATAATACATGCTCCAAAGACACACTAATTGAAACCCATTACAACACCATGGCCTTTTTGAAGTGGGGAATCAATATCATTGGGAGTTACTCCATTGTCTCATGCACTTATTTTCAAGTTTTTGTAGTTTAGTTTCATTTTTTCTTTACTAACCCTCTTTTAAGCACTTATTGATAAATATTGTATTTATTAACTTGTTTTGTTAAGTTTGCATGTGTTGAGTGTTCCTTATAGGTATAAGGGAGGTGAGGTGCTACCAAATTTGAAGTTAATCAAAAAATATTTGAGCTTTTTGACATTCTTTTTGTCAAAATCCCATGTTTTTGAAGTTGCACAAGTGCCTTGCATTAGCATTAAAACCTCTACATCAGTGTTGAAAGGCTTGCGTTACTGTTAAGATGTTTGTGCTACTATTAATATGCTTACGCTACCATTTCTAAGCATGTGTTACTATTCTATGGAATTTCTCCCTCATGTATCTCACACGCTACTGTTGAACTAGCCTTGCATTACTGTTAAATCCCATGCTCTAGTGTTAACTATTTTTTCTTCTATCTCGCACTGAGAGGATTACCTTGCACTATTGTTGTTTGCTATGAGTTTGTATTTCTAGGCTTGCGCTACCATTCCTAAGCTTGTGCTACCATTTTCAGGCTTATGCTCTTTGTTGATATCCCTCCTTGTTTTACCATTACAAGGCTTGTCTTTGGCATTCTCGTGTAAAATTTTGGCTCAGATTTCAAGAAATTCCATAATCTATTTTTTTGATGTTTTCTGTCATTTTGCAGGATTTTCTGATTTCTATGTTACAGGTTTTGATTTAAATCAATTTTTAACATGTTTAATGCTTTGATAAATGTTGTTTTTCCATGTTGTACTTGAGTTAGGCTAAAGTTTGTGTATGCTCTTCTCTTGCACCTTTTGGTGATCTTGATCATCAAAAGCAGATTTAGTCTTGTTATAACATTTAGATTAACTTGGAAATGTCATTATTCATTTTTCCTTAAGGGAACAAACTTTTTACAAAGCATTTTAATGGTCCTTTGAATTAAAGCTTTCCATCTTCATCTAGTTGGATTAATTATTGTGTATGCTCTTCTATTGCGTCTTTGGATGATATTGAGAATCAAAAGCAACTTTTAATCCTCTCTCATAATATTGTGGATTTTCTTGGAAATTACTAAATTTTGAGTGTAGGACCTAATCCGCTTATCAAAGAATTGAGATCTAATAAAATACTCACTACAAGTGTTTTTAGGTTTCAATGGTGTACTAAACCACATTTAATTCAAGATTAAAAAACACCATTTATTCAAAACACTGTATTTACAGGTTCGGTTAAGGGTTAAAACCCGTCCACTTTGAACTGTGGGAAGTATCTTGGCATAATCCATAAAACTCATTATGAGGATTACCACAGAACCCCAAAGTAGTCCACACCTTGAGGGAACTGGTGGACGAAATGGGAAGTGCCCCACTACCTACTTGACTAGAACAAAAACCCATGAGGAAATGCTTCAAGTTTCTCGTATGAGGCCCTGTTCATTAATTTTATTGTGGGGTAATGGTCCTTTGTCTAGGATTTATTCTAGAAAAGCATACCTCTCTTAGGAAAGTATTGGTGAGTGTTGAGAATAAAATATTAGGTAACCATTTGGAATTGGGGCCAACTTGACTTTATCCATCATGTTTTAAAGATATTTCACAAAGTAACGACTTTCTCCGTGTCAAACCATGGTTATTCGAACAAGGGGATAGTCCATTAAAGTTGGTACCATGTGAAATTCATCACGAAACTTACAAATAAAAACTTTTCCTAGTTTCTACCTTGTCATAAGACAAGGCAAAACTTTGCCAAAGTTACGCCGCGTATTTTTCATCCCCATTTGATCTATCTCCTTTGTTCTCTTGTTTCCATTTTTGGTCAAAAGAGAACAACATATACGTAGTGTTTTCCAAAAATAATCGTGTCCACCACTTTTGTATTCACTTACATGACCATGTCATGGTAGGAATGTTAAGTCTTGAAAGTGTGTTGGTACGTCCTCATGTTTTGGTAAACCTTATCTTAATACCCATAATCAAGATATCTCGTTTTAGTTAGGTTATCCTACCTTGATTTACCCTTTGTATCATTACGTTTCTCATATCATAGCACTAAATTTGTGATACTTACATCTTATTTTCACAGACTTGATATAATTGTCTCAATTGTCTTGTTACGCTACTTGCATTGTATTGATTCATTGATATACTTGGACCTAGTTTTTGATTCAAACATTTCCCTAAGTCTTGGAAGGTGTTGTCATTACATTTTTCACATTGTTTCAATCCTATTTGAAGCTCAAATCTTTTTTTTTTTCTTAAAAATTGATTAAAAGTATCCAAGTAGTATTGTTATGTTGCCCACATTTGTAACCTCCATTTCCAACACTTAGACTTTGTTTATATTAAACTGAGTTTAGAGTATATAATTTACGTTGTTACGCTATTCACATCACCTCAACCCTCTTTTAGTGTTTAAATCTGTTTTTCTAAAACTTGATTTACATACTGAAATTGTGTTGGTATATTGTCAGAACAACCTTTGAGATAGGTTATTAGACATAGGGAGTAGATACTTTTTGTGATTGGATCCTTATTCAGAACTTGTTTGACTTTTCCTTGGTTCTTCTCATCATAAAATTTCATAGCCTTAGGATATTATTTTATTATTTTATTCCTTGATTCAATTTACCTTGATTCTTTGGGATTCTTTACCTTGATTATTTGTCATTCATTGTGACATTTGCAGTTGTCACACTTCGCTTGATTTTTCCTAGGGTCATTGTAATCTTTGTACACATTTTTCAAAACCCTAGCTCAACATTTTCCCATTATGTCAATTCTTACAAGAATGGGGCACAAAAATTAGGGTCAAATCCTTTCATCAATGAAAAATCAACCCCTTATTTGAAGAATAAAACATGGTTGACCATAGTGGCGACGAGGGGAACTCTCCTCGAGATAATTTTGAATTTGACCCTGCCCACATGGATAACTTTCTATTCCAAAATAGAAATGAAGTATTAGTATGTGTCATAGAATTAGGGGCTAAACTTCCACCTAAATTTGACCATACTCTCCTCACAAACATGGTTCATGGGGAAGAAGAGGAGGAACAACCCCTTCGATCTATGGATGAAATATTAAATCTAGGACATGCTTCTACTTCCAGCCCAAGGAATGAAGAATATGTACCTTCTAAAAACATTGGTAGTTATTGCATACCCATTGTTTGCATTAACCGTGATGGAAATGTAGAAAACAAAGAACATGAAGATCATGAACAACCACCTCCATGTGAAACTCACAAGGAAACCTGAAATGATGAAGTCACGATTCAACAACAATTGAAAGATCTTAGTCATCAATTGAGAGTTTTGATTCCCATGTCTTTAAGGACATAGGAATAACTACTAAGATTCTATGTTAAGAAAAACCTAAGGTTATGTATCATGAACTATACACTGAAAACCGAGGTGGTGAAACATATAAATATAACCATATATATATGCCTACTTCACCTATACATGGACAAATCTTTGATCAAGAATGGAAGTCTATGAAGAATTCCCTCACCAATTTGCAAGAAAACAATGTAGGACATAGTAAAAGTATCAATTTGAAGAACTGTGTCTCGTATCCTTTTGATAGAGCAATGTTAAGAACACCCTTTCCTCCTCACTTTGACTTCCCTAAATTCGACAAATATAAGGGTAAAGGTGATCCACATGATCATATTAAATACTTATTCATGGCTTTCCAAGAAGTTTCCTATAGTGACAATTACCTTATATGCATATTCCCATAGAGTCTTAGGGGCCAAGCACTTGAATGGTTCCTCCATATACCTAAAGGGTCAATCTTCACATGTGATGCAGGAGCATCACTCCACTATGTAAATATGTCTTGAGTCATCATATTTTGGTTTTATGGGTGTGTTAATAGGTTCTAGGGGTTACTAGGAGTCATTTAGATGTGGTAGTTTGAGTCTAAGTTTTTCAAAATTTGAATATTTGGCTTTCCCTCCAAAAGTACAAAATGAGTCTTAGAGGTCATTTTTGGTTTGTAATGGTTGATTTAATGGAATCTTGAAGCTTACAAGCATGTAAGGGGATGAAATGAGGAATAATAAGGTGTCTTAGGTCCTTATAGCATATAAGAAGCATGATATGAGTCAAGAATCCTAAGACTTGGTCTTTGATCTAAGAAACTTAGTGTTATAGCTAAGGTCATTCATGTGATCAATGATTCAAGAGGGTGTATTCGGTTAGGTACAAGTGGGAAGGATATAAATTTTAAAAATTTAACTAATTTTCTCATTCTCATTCGAATGGAAATCAAGGCAAGAGCTTCAAGTATTGAAAACAACCTTGTTCTTGTATGAGTGTGTATTGTGTGATTGTGTAGACTACTTAGTTCTTATTAAATGATAATAGGAAAATTGATGCATGTTGATAACAAGTTAGTATTGGTATGTGAAAATGATTATACCTATATTTGTGTGTGAAAATCATTGTGTATTGGTGCATGTTGGAGAAATTGTGAAGATTCGATCGAGTTAGTAGATAAGTAATCAGGTGAGGATGGATTCCAAGATGGGTAAGAGGTTTTGATTTTTCATTACTCTCTATGAGTCATGGATTGAATGTATGAATCTTGTTAGTCCTTTAAGGATATTTCTAACCTTCCTTAGATAAGTTTGAAAGCCAAGGCAAGTTTATACTTTGTTTCTTGCAAGATAACTATTGTTTGAATATTTAACATTGTTCATTGTGATTTGGAATGAGAAAGGTTTACAACGGTGGTACAACTGTGATGTCAAGAATAATATTGGAGTTGTTGAGATGATGCTAAGATCAAACTATTTGTAAGGTTTCAATACAAGATGAAATAACCTAAGGAAGCCAACTGTAGTTGTGCATTGAATCTAAATGATGTAGAAACTTGACAAGTTGATTTGTGATGGTTGTATTACACCTAACTCAGGAGGATGATGTCTATGTTAGAGTTATATGGCTAAAATTTGACTGTAATCAAGAGAAATTTGTAATAAGGGAATTTTCTCACTTTGAAACTAGGCATGCATGTTAGTAGGACAATTAAAGAAAGAGGAATGGAAGATTTTTCACGTGACCTTGTAAGCCAATGGTAAGTTTTTCATGAAGTTAAGTTCATTAAAAGTCCCAGGTACAATTTAGAGTTTTGAAATTAAAGACATAAAGTTGTGGTTGATTTATTCCTCTCGGGCTCACTGTGAGGTTTTTCTAGAAACACAACTAGGGTACATGTTTTGGGACCTTAAATCCAAGCATTTTTCCTTCAAACTCTCAACATATCATATCAAGAATCTAATGCAAGATATTTTGAATGGTGAAATTCATAGTTTTCTTTGACAGACTTGCTAGGACTTTGTGGACAGTTTAATGAAAGCTCATTGTAAGGGAGGCTTAACAAAGGAAGTGCCTCTTAGATATGGATATAGGCTCTACAAGTTTAAATACACATAAAACCATTTAAAGGGTAGTTGAAAAACATATCATCTTGTTTTGAAGTTCCCTAGAAAATATTCTAAGCTTAACAGTCTTCTTATGGAAACCTAATGAGGGTTTGAACAAGAATGCAACAAATGTGATAAGGAGAATAATAAAAAGTATGGAATCCTGAGTTTTAGGTACACCCCAGGGCATGGTGAAGAACAACCAAAAATTTTATTAGTTCACTATGGAATTTTATAGTTTTCTCCAACCTTAGTTGGTCTAATAGACTTGTCTTAAGGGTAGTTGATAGACTATCTTGCCCAAGAAAGGACATTAAGTGAATTGGGGAAATATGAAAGATATTGTTGTTTGAGTTGAACATTCTTGAATTTTTGGTGTAGGGATAGAGCCTATAAAATATTACGGAGATCTTAAAGTTTTGACCACGGTGTTGGTAAGATTAATGATATTAAGAACCCAAAAAGGGCCATTCAATATAAGGAGGTAAAGTTAAATTTTGATTCTCTTAGTATCAACTTTAGAGTTGAAATGATGTTGTTTATAGTGGGTTTGGAAGGGTATAAGGATGATTAAGGTAATATTGTGTTGTTTATACAAGACTTGAGTAGATAGAGTAAGATTCATCCATTATAGACTTGAGGTATGAACTTCTATGCAAAGTAAGGTGAATTTTGTTGGTGTAAACCTTGTGATAGATGATTTGAAACTTATTGTTGATATTGGATACATCAACATGGGCTGAATTGGTGAAAACATTTGTACACCACTTTTCATTCAATATGGAAAGTGACATTACCATGTTAGACTTATGCAATGCTAAACAACAAAATAATGAGAACTTTGCTCATTTCTTACAAAGATGGCAAGGGATAGCTAGTCACTTCCCTTTCTCGATACCAGAGAAACAACTTGTTAGCATTTTTGTGCCAAATTTACATCCTGAAATTAATTTTAACTTGAAAATGAATTATGGTAATAATTTTGAGGAGGTCATTTAAAAGGAATCTAGATTGAAAAGGATTTATTGGCTAAAGGGACATTGAAACCCTTTTCAAGAGAAAATCATGAAACCAAACCTATAAACAAGCCTAAATTCTTTCAAAATAAGAAAAAATGTTGTAGGATATGGTATAACCAATTTAAAATGTGTGCAAGTAGTCCATAATAGTGCTTCATTGAAAATTAATGAAGTCAAACATCATGTGGTCACTCCTCTCACTAATTCTTTGTCATCTATATTAAAACAATTATACACAATAAACATGATAAAGTTTCCTAAAACTGCATTGTATGCAGATGAGGAACCTAAACCATCATGGTATAAAGACCATGAATATTGTGACTATCATTGTGTTAAGGGACATATCACTGAGAAATGTTTGAAGTTGAAGCATTTCATTCAAGACCTCATAGATAATGGAGAGGTTGAAATGGATTCACTTGCACCCAATAAAAATTCAAATCAAAATTTGGGAATATACAAAGATCCATTTCCTAAACATAAATAGGCAATAAAAATTCAGATCAAGGTCAATATTCTCAAACTAAAAGTGCCAATCATGTTGTTAAATCCACTAATCCCTTTGATTCCCTTATTGGTTGTGTTGATCCTTATATTGAGAATGTAAACACTATCAGGATCAAGGCACGAGAGTGTTTCGTGGCAACATGATGTGCTCACCTTATTATCCCAAAACCGCCTCTACCTACCCCTCAGGATAGTCACTATGATATTTTAAAACAGCTTAAGAAGATGATTGCTAAGATTTTTATATTAGATCTTCTTAAAATATACAATGTTTATAAGGACATCCTTTACAAAACACTTCAGGGGTCAAGAGTTTCAATTGATATTGATCCTATGCACTTCCAAGCCTTGGTGGTGCATATTTCTCCCTTCAAAAACATTATCTTTAGTCAACATGAGATTCCTAGTGATGATCATACGCACAACCTACCCTTATACATAGAAGTAATTCTCACTTGTAAAAATATAAAAAATGGTGCTTGTGGATGGTGGATCTGGTTTGAATATATGTACTTTAAACATTGTCATACATCTAGGATTCACTAACAATGAAATCAAGCCTAAATCATCATGATCAAGGATTTGATAACACGAGTGACAATGATCAAGCTCATATGATCACTTTACCTATGGAAGTGGGGCCTATTTTTCACGATACGTGGTTCCATGTCTTGGACTTGGACCTTACCTATAATATGCTCCTCGTTTGCCCATGGATACATGCCATGTAGATCATGCCTTCCACGTTTCATCAATGTATTAAATTGTTTCATGGAGGATAAAATCTTACCATTTTGGGGGACCCCTAACCCTTCGCCCATTGTAGAACGTTGTTAGGTTATTTCCCTACTGCCTATGAATGTCCTTCCACCAGAGTTGCTATCTAGTTTCAGATCAGATGCTCTTAATTTTTGTATTGATCTAGATACCTTGTGCTCTTGTGAGGATGGTGCTTCTACTTCTGTCTCTCCCTTTGATTCATGGGAGATAAAGGTCCTTGCAAATGGATATGGAGAATCTAACCTCCAAAAGGACCTCCTAATTTCCAAACTCCCCTATCACTCAAAACACGTGGTAGGCCTTGCTACAAATAGCAATGGTCTTAGGAACACTGTAACATTGACACTTTTACTCCTGGTGGCCTTTTAATAGATGAGAAACTGCTCAACACTTTTATATCCCAATATCATGATGATGAAATGAAATCATGTTATCAAGCACCCAAGTATGCCATCCCAAATAAAATGATGTATGCCATGGGATATCAAGGATATGGATGTGGCATAAATGAGAAAGGTGTGTGGGAACCTCTTCCGACACCACATCACAAAGTAGAAAAATATGGTATTGGTATCCGACCATATGGGTCCCATCCTCTAGAGGTTGAAGCCACCTCTTCTGAATGAGAAGATAGTTCATCTAATTATGAAAACAAAACAGATTCCTAGTGTAGTCTCTATGAAGACCTTTCCTCTACAAACATGTTTCTGACATGGCTATCCTAACCATATCCCCTACCATTCTTGAATTAAATCTTGTCCATCCTTCCCTTGTCAATTGGGACCAACAAAAACACGTACCAATTGATTTCTTTGAGAATGATGAAGCAATTGGTGAGTTTATGGGTCTCGTGATGGAAAACTTGTTGGCGACCACAAGAAGGGACTCTCCATTAATCTTGATGTATTTGCGTACTTTAGAGAGGAGGCTGAACTTCATGGTTGGTAAAATTTAAAAGAAAATAAGGGAAAGATATCGTCAAATAAGCCTTGTAAAAATAAAAATTCCAAGTCCCACAGTGAAAACCTCTTTGAGGCACTTGCAGACAAACAAATTGAAACATTGACGGACATAAAAAGTGACCACTCTAAGGGTGAAAATCTCATTGAGACACCTTTAGATGAAGATCTCAATCTCCCCCGATCCCATGTATGGAAGATGAATCCAAATTGCTCATGGAGGAGACTATAGATGTGAATATTGGAACAGAGGATCAACCTAAAATTGTTAAGCTGGGAGCTTCCCTCTCAACACAAGAACAAAATACCTTTGTCATGCTTCTAAGAGAATTTTTAGACATATTTTCTTGGTCTATGTGGACATGTAGAGCTTAGATCCATCATTGGTAGTAGCGAATAACCTGGTTGTGCACGAAGAAGCAAAGCCAATCAAGAAAAATATTAGAAAGATACATCCTTGCATCACCCTTTTAGTCACATAAGATATGGAAAAACTATTGACAATAGGCTTCATTGGGCCTATTGATCACTCATAATAGATTTCTAACATAGTACCTATGCAAAAGAAACCCAATGACATTAGAATTTTTACGAAATTTAGGGACATCAATAAGGCATGTCTAAAAGATGAATTTTCTCTACCAAATATCAACATGATTGTCGATTCAACTGTAGGTTATGAAATGATATCTCTCATAGATTGATTTTCATGCTACAATCAAATGAAAATTACGAAGATGATCAACATAAAACTACCTTCACAACCCCTTGGGGGACATTCTATTATCAAATCATGTCTTTCAACCTCAAGAATGCAGCACAACCTATACAAGGGAAATGAATTTCATCTTCTATGACATTATTAATGATATAATGGAAGATTATGTTGATGATATTATGGGAAATTTCAGGACAGAGGGAAAACATCCTGAAATCTTACGATAGATGTTTCAACATCTAAAAGATTACAAAGTAAGATTAAATCCAAAGAATTGTGTTTTTGGTGTGGTATCTAGAAATTTACTAGGATTCATTCTATCAAGAAGATGAATTGAAGTAGATCCTACAAAGGTTAATGCCATTTTTGAAATGCCTCCTCCTAAGAACTTGAAACAACTATGTAGTTTGTAGAAAAAAATCCTATCTATTTTCGTTTAATTTCTCAACTGGTATTCAAGTGTCATTCCTTTACACATCTTCTCAAGAAATATGTTGATTTCCATTGGGGTCCTGAACAACAACAAGTGTTCACCTTACTCAAGGAGTATTTGGCTAAAACACTTGTTTTTATGCCGCCTACCCGGGAGAAACATTGCTATTGTATATTTTAGCCACTCAATTTACAATTGGCATGCTTCTAGCTCAATATGATATAAATAAAAAAGAATAATTTGTTTACTACCTCAGTCGCACTTTGATTGCCTCTGAGCTTAACTACCCATAAATTGAGAAAGATTGTTTGGTCTGTTGTTTTTGCTTTCCAAAAATCTGCCACTATCTATGAATAAAACGTTAAGCTCATATCCAAAATTGATCCACTCAAGTACTTATTATCTAAACCACACTTATGGGGAGCATGGCTTTTGGATCATCTTAGTCGGTGAGTTTGATATTTGAGTATGTACATCAGAAATAAGTTAAGGGATAAATGCTTTCGGATAAACTAGATAAAGCCCCATTTCCAGGGAAAAAACCATTGTATCTGGACTTTCCAAACACTTCTATGATGTATATTGAAGAATCCATCACATGGAAAATGTACTTTGATGGATCATTTACCTTTCACGGTTCAGGAGTAGGAGTTGTGCTTATTACTCTTGCGGGTGATTTGATTCCTTAGGCATTTAGACTTGGTTTCCCATGCACTAATAACATAGCCAAATATGAAGCCCTGATTGTAGGATTGAAAATTTTTATACGAAGAGACATTAAACATGTTAATGTTATAGGTGATTCTCAATTAATCATCAAGCATGTAAATGATGAATATAAGGTTAAGGATGAAAATCTCCTCCCTTACAAGAAGATGGTGGATACTTTGAAAGAGTTCTTTGTAAAAATCACATTTCAGTAGATACCTAGAGGATAGAATCACTTGGTAGATGCCATGGCCACAATTGGATCTATGTTACACATCCCACCTAGAAACAATGACATGTCATTCTTTGTGGAACATCTAAGAATACCAACATACGACATGTTGGAATATTGCTTGGTATGTGAAGTTGTTGGTCCCTTATCCCCTTGGTATGTTGACATATATAATTAATTACATGAAAAATCCTTCCCCCTAACATTTTCCATTCGAGAAACATAATATTATCTAGTGTATAGCCCGTTATACCCTACTTGGGGCACTCTTTATTGTTGAGGCTACGATGGGACTCTATTATATTGTATTAACTCGAGGAAGAATCTACCTTAGCGGTTAAAGAGGTACACAAAGGAATCTATGGGTCCCATACAAGTGGAATGGATCTTTCTAAAACACTATTAAGAGTAGGCTATTATTGGCCTACCATGGAAACTGATTGTTGTCAGTATGTCAAGAAATTCTTGCTATGTCAAAAATATGACAATCTGATACATGCTCCAATGATAATCATTACAACCCATTACAACACCATGGACTTTTTCAAAGTGGGTACTTGATCTCATTGGGAAACTTATACCCACTTCCTCTAATGGCCACAACCACATCATAACTACCACTGAGTATTTCACAAAATGGGTAGAGGATGTTCCTCTTACTTATGTCACTAGTACGTAAATTTCCAAATTCATAATGAACCAAATTATTTTTCGCTACGACATTCCCACTAGTATTGTATCTTATAATGGTAATTCTTGTAAAAATAAGCAAGTGAAGGCATTGTGCCAATGCTTCCAAATCAAACAAAAATGACCAACTACCTACTACCCTCAAGGTAATGGACATGATGAAGCCTTAAACAAAACTTTTGTTTGTATTTTGTAAAATGTGGTTAACAAAACTAGCCGTAATTGAAACCTACAAATTCATCACGCCATTTGGGCTTATAGAACATCCATCCACACTCCTACTGGTGCTACTCCATATTCACTTGTATATGGCATAGAGGCTATCCTGCCCCTTGAGATCAAGCTCCCTTATTTTTTCATATCTTTGAGATATTATCTCGACAAAGAGGACTATAGAGTGGCGGAATTGTAGAACTAGAGTTACTAGATGAGAAACACCTTCACACACTGGATAAACTAAACATGTATCAAAATTGAGTGTGTCAAAGCATTATAATAAATGGATCATACCTCACACATTTTAGGTAGGATACCTTGTCTTAAAAGAGAATCAATTCAACACTACCAAAGATTGAGAAAAGAAAGGAAAGTTTGAACCTAACTAGTTGGGGCCATATGTTGTGGTTGCTAAATTTGATTCAGGAGCATATAATTTTTTTGATTTTGATCTTTGATGAGATTCAGGAGCCTATGAATGCCATGCATCTCAAGCATTTCTACGCCTAAGCATGGGGCCTTCAAAAATTAGAAAAGTATAAAAATAGAAACATAAAAAGAAGAAAGTAAAGAGAAATAAATCCGTCCAAGTATGAAAATCATGCAATTGTGGCACTTTGGACAAGTCATTTGGTGAAAACAGTTTTTGGCGCCATCGGAGGGTCTATTGTTCACAAGCATCTTACACTTGGGGGTACCATTGCTTTATCCTAGGCTAGTTTTTACCTGTGTCTAATATTCTTTTGAGCATATCCTTCGTGGCCTTGATCCGACTGATCCTACAATTGTATGTGAGGATTTTTTCCATTGTACATTCTCATATAATGCTAGGGGAAATCCTTTACATCTTCACTTTCTTGTACATATGTGTGATGTTTTCCCTTCTACATTCCCCATATAATGTTGGGGGCATCCAAGCGTCTTTATTTTCCTATAAATAGATTTGAAAACAATATAACATTGTTCTCCAAAACAACTCAAAAACAATATAACATTGTATCCAAAAATACAAAAATAACACAAAACATTTCAAAACTATCCCGTAAAAACAAAGTAGTGTTTTACTTACTTGGTTATTTTTTTGTACATAGTTTTGTTGGCTTTTTATTTTTTGTCTTGAAATGATTTTATAGATTAGCTTGTTCTTTTCTTACTTAGATTAGGTCTAGATTTAATCTATTGTGGGGTTAATTCGATTAATTCTATTTGCATGTGTGTTTATTACTTGTACATTATTTGTTGTCATTTCAACCTTCATATCATTTACCATCACATCTAACATATAAACATCGTATGTTATCAATAAAATGTTAAGCTACATCATCATAAAATGAAAATCAACATGTATGCTAAGCTAACATCATATAATATCACCAATTGGGTAATAGGGATTATTTTTAACACCCCCATCACAAACAATAATAAAAACATGGTCTAAACATGTTATCTCATAAAATAAAATGTGATCAATATCAAAGTACATCATCATATCAATGTCATATAAAAATTTCCATATACAAAATGTGTCTCGATATACATCAGATACAAAAGCAAGCCACTATGGGTATGGATCAAAAATGTGTGCCTTCATCTCGAGGCATAATAAAAAAAAATACATATCATCATCTTAAAAACCATGTTCCTTTATCACAAGGAATATACCACAAATAAACACATGGATACATATAAAGAGTTAACCCTGAATCTCACCAACATCGGGACTCCTGGACCTATGACCTGGTGGTGGCATCATCGGTCAGCCAAGGGGGTCATCTCGACTAATCTAGTAGATCCGGATGGTTTGTGTGATCTAGACCTAGATCATTTGCCGAGAAATATGACTATATGGATTGGCACTCTATACCTCTAGCACAACCGCATGATAAATATCTTTGTAGTGTCTAGGATCACATGTGGTGGATGAAAAATTATACACTAAATTTGAGGCTCCCCTCGCTAACGTTGAGTGATGGAGAGCATCACGCTCTGCTATCGAGTCTGAAATTTTTTTCCTGTAGTTGAGTCCTCTTAGATCCCCACTATGATCTCTCGATTGCGAGATGATCTTGCGTGGTTGTGGCCTCGATATCTCTCAAAAGTTTCTGTTATAAAATTTTCCTCAAAACATCGATATAAAAACCCTCCTCAACTATGCATGCGGGGGTTTGAAGCGTGATGACGCTATGTCACCTTGCATCGAGGGCCATATCTCTCTCAAGTTGTAAAGTGGAAACCGATGGTATGCCTACTCCTGGGATGAGCTCTGTAACTTGGTACCTATATGTCAAGCCATGGTGGTCCCTATGTGGCCCCCACTCCATCCCCATCATCCCCACCTACTATAATATAAGGGCTAGTTGTGAATGAGACCCTCTTAATTATCAATCATCTAAACATCCTAATGTACAATGTGCTATAATACAAACATCTATACCTATGGTTATACCACTGCTACATTAGTTATAACTATGGCTATATCAATGGACCTTGTTGTGTAGGAGACACACTGTACTGTTCTAGTGGCAGCTACTATGGAGGATGATGTACTTGTGGACCCACGATGTCTTTTGGCCCCTATGGCTATGTTAGTCCCCATCTTTGATCTCCATATAATGTTTCCTCAACCTCTGGCTGTCCTAATCTATCCCTATCTCCTAAGGTTTGACCTTGAAACCCCCTGCTACCGCTACCACTATACAAATAGCTATGAAAGCCTTTGTGGAATGGTGATCCATTGAGTCACCACCTTGTCACATACCAAGGCCCGTAATCCGTAGTGGTCTGTGGGTCCACTATCTTTCTATGTCCATCCCATCTCTATTATGTGACACCCGGTGGTCTAATGTAGGCCCCAAAGTCGAAAGTATCACACACTCACGTGTGTACCACATCTTGTCCGTAGGAATGCCTAGATGAGGCCGAACTTCGCCGAACACTCACAACATGATACCACTCAAAAATATGTCTATGAATACCTATTAGGAAGTGGTCCACCTTATCAATGCTTAGCTCGTGATATCCTCGTGCAGTGATATAGACAATATAGTCATCAGTTACCATCTATATACCTGTAAATCATAAAAGTCCCATCTATAATACAATGTGTCTCCCATATGAGATCTAGCATCCTCTCTAACTAACTCCCATCCCCTATAAAATGGATCATTTAGTGCCCTAGCTTGCATCACTCAAAGTGGGTGCACGAAAGCAATGTGATCCCACAACCAAATTTGTAGAAGTGTAACAGGCCCAAGATCCTCATGCCTTTCTATACAATCGGTGTAAATCCAAGTACAAATGGGCTAGTATGCATTGACCCCAAAAATAATACCTCCATCCATCCACGGTCGTGAACCAATCTTATCGGGCCAAGTGGAAAATGAGTCCTAGTCTTGTCGGTTAGCAAGTAGCCACTAACAAGAGCCCTAAGATACACTAGTAGGCATATTATCCTTCGGTCCTCAAAACAACTATACAAGTGCACCGCCATGCCTAGTCAAGGAATATCCTCTAGCTGAAAATATGTGCTCCAAAATTTGGCCGTGACACCCGTCATATGTCACCAAGCTACCTCGTATAGGAACTCTGAGGATCTGATATACATCCTCCAATGTCATGGGCATCTCGCCAATAGGAAGTTTGAATGTTTGGCTCTCACTATGCCACCTCTCTGCTAAGGAGTAAGGAGGTTATGGTCTAGCATGATGTGAGTACATGCAATATAAGATATCCTTGTAGCCTCCAAAATTGAAATCTATCCTTGTTGTCCGCGATTGGATAAGGTCTTCTCATATGATCGTAGGCATCCACATCACTTGTGCACATATAAATTGAACAATTCCACCTTCAAGATTACCTAAAAACAAAATGCAAGAAATTAACATCATTTCTTCTAAAAATATCTTCCGAGGTGTGGTAATCACTCCTATTTTCTTCTAAACATTTCCAAAATTCTTCTAAGGCCTTCTTAAAGGCCGGACTCTGCACTAATGCATGTATTTTGACGCTAGTGCATGCCTTTTAACACTAGCACATACCTATGCACACTAGCGCATTCCACGCTAGCAAAGGACTTTTAACGTTTGTGCTCTTATTTCAACGCTAGCACATGCCACGCTAGCGCACCCATTTTCATGCCTATGTTGTCAATTTGACACTAGCACATGCCCTATTCTACTTAAATAAAATTGTAATGCCCATGCTCTCGTTTTAATGTTAGCTTGTGGCCTATCACACTAGTGCATGAGGAGCTACACTAGCACAACTTAAAGCCCTGTGCTAGTGTTAACCCACCTAGTTTCCCTAGCTAAAACAAGTAATAAATGCACTAAAAATTAATTTTTTTTTATGTTACATCTTTGAGATACCATCCGCTGGAACCCTTCCAAACTCTCGAACTTGATCGTGTGATGTCCGTGGTCCGAGAATTCGTGTCATCTCTCTTAAAGGTCAGAGCAAAATCTCACAACAAGTAAAGTCTAAAAGTAAATAATGTGTCACGATGGATTTTACCCCTCCCACCTTGCTATTTATACCCTCCAAGCCCTAATTCTTCATTTTTCTTGCCCTCAAGGGACGGATGATAAACATGTTATCCTATATTCTTCCTATCACGTGCTTGCATTTCGTCGCATGATGATTATTTTTATTAAATGATCATTTTACTAATGTTTTCACCTCACTAAGGCATGGCTTTACTTCCGGTGATCTTTTTTTCTCCCAGGGCATTTTTTTTTCTTCCCAATGATTTTTGGTCAAGTATACCATGTATACCATCATTCTTCTATATCATTTTCTTCCCAAAATTTCAAAAAAATTTCAAAACATCATCAAAATTTTGTAAAAATTAGTAAAAATTCACAAATTCAAAAAAATTGGTAAAAATCCAAAATAAATTTGTAAATTTTTCAAAAATCCAAAAAAATTAGTAAAAAATAGTCATGCATCTAAATCATTTACAAGACATGATGTCCTCAAACATAAAATTTTTTTCCTACAAACATCTTTCGGCCCTCGCTTATTCTCGCACAGACTTGCGGATCATTTAGATCTACCTCCATTAACAAAGCTAGTTTTCCTACTATGTATGCCCTTACCTACACATCCAGTTGTTTGGGACAATTTCATAGAGCACGAATTTTTAAACATAGGACCCCTATGCCCTATGTTTATTCAACTTACATGTATCCTTGCTTGGGTGCCATTTTTAACCCTTGTCATTAACTCGAACATTTGGGAACTAAAGTTTGATAACAAAAGCATTGGTACAACTGTATTCAATGTTATTTGTTTAAATAAGTTTGTTTGTGTTTATTTATTTTTTTGTTTGGTTGTTTAATTTCTCGTATAACATTACGTTATGTGTGTTGCTTTGAGTTAGTCCTTTCATAGTGCACAAATTTTAGTATTATCGATTTTCATGTCATTTTATATTTTGATGCATGCTTGTATTCAATAAAGAACTGATGACATATATCATATAAGTAAAATTATGAGACAAAGTTATTCCTAAGCCAACTCATATGCTTGTTATATCCATTGTAGTATCCTTTTTCCTTTAACTTCTCTTCAAAACCTAAGCACGCCGACATATCACCCAATTCGACTGGGAGCTCACCCGAGGTGTGTGCAGGCATCGAGCCCCTACTTTATATGAGCTTTGCAAGAATTTTTATCACCATGAGAGGAATAACGCTCAGATATGACTGAATGTACTCAAATACATAAAACAAAGAAACTAGATCTAAGCATCAATGTACCATAAGATAAATGAGAACATCACAACCACAAGGAGGAATTAGATCTAAACCATGAATATCATCAAGAACACAATGATTTGGATCCATAAGCATAAAATAAGATACACATATTGATATTCATAGCAGATATGTTTAGAATCACTCCATTTTATTAATTCATCACATTACAGTAGCCAATAATACATTAAGGATTCCATGGATGGAGATAATACAACAAGCAGAGCCTCAATATGATCTTGATGATAGCTTCATTACAGAGCTTACAATCACATATTACACACACACTCCATCATCTACCCATAAACACTCTTCTCTATTCGAATATCATGCAAAACCATAAAAAAGAAAAGAATGGCAATGAATCTCCTCTAACTACTCATCATTACAAGAAAAGGCCTGAAGGAATCTTTTATGATCGCCTAACCACTACCCAAGAACATGTCAAATGTCATCATGCATTTCCCTAATCAAGTATCCTCAACATGTAAGTTCCAGCTAGTCCATAACAAAATAGGCTCCTTATCCTATTATGATAACCATAATGATGCCTTGGAATATGCTTTTCTTGAGCTGCAAGTCTCCATAGCTTAACGTTATCCATAATTGTATCTGGTCATTTTGTCATTTATTCCCCTAACGCACCTTTACTCATAGTCGAAAACAACTAATTCCTTCTTGTGTGCCATAACCCTTCACACCTCGGGTACTTGGTTATTTTAGGGGCTCAAAGCATCACCCCACACTAATGTGATTTCTGCCCACAACAATCCCTTACGCTGCTTGAACAAAACTTTAATGACCAAATTTTTGTAAGAATCTACTAAGACTAAAAGGGACATCTAGGTCACTACCGCTATACGAACAACTAGATTAACTTGGGAAATTATGCTTCTAGGTCTCCCTTCACCTTCTCCCATGCCTCTAGCTCTTTCAATGTTTTTCCCAGTACTTCCCTATGATGTTGGGTTTTGAATCCAACGTTATTTCTTCTATCTTCTCCTTCAAATCCTAGATCACCACTACTAGCTACGCATAAAGACCCTCAAACTCATCCATGTGTTCGATGATGGAGTCCCAAATTTTTCCAATCCAAAACTCTATATTTTTGCACTTGGTCTTTAATTTATACTTTTATGCATTAGTATCAATAATTAGTTGCGCACGCTCGAGAATTTTTGGTAGGGATTTTCTCCTGTATTGCATTGAGAGTGGCCTCTTCCTCAACTACCCTCGCTTTGATTATGGGCTCGAACTTCCTACAACCTGTCGAAACCCATGTTTTCCAAGATTTCTACCTCCTATATCTTGTTGAGAAGATCCTCCAACTCGAAACCATGACCTCAACCGTGATTTTGTTATTCTCCTTCTCTTAGGTGAGGTTCATAGATGTCGGCCCCATGCCATCCTTGATGTTGGTAAGCAACATCCCCACCAAGTCTTCTAAATATTCCATCTTGTCAACATAATTTGTCTTGTCCTAGCTTAATAGCACTAAACATTGTCCCAAAGTGTCTTTAATGAGGGTTCCAACTTGATCATAGGCCTCCTTGGTTCACGCCTTCTCGCCCTTCAGTCCTTGGCGTAATCTCTCTATCTCCTTTTCTTTTTCCTTCTAAGTCGCAACTAAGCTTCAAACAGTGGCCCCTGCATCCAAGATGTGTCACACCACCTCCAAGGACATCTTCTATAGAGCATTGCAATATTTCTCATTTGTGAGGTGGATAGGATCCACCACTTGGTATGTCTCTCCTCCCTTCTTCTTCAGGTGAATGGTCTTGATCACATGATCACTGACCTCAAATTTCGGCTCTTCTGCATGGCAGTGTAGGTTCCAACTTATCATCTTCCTCATTCTAGGCATGCCCCCTTCTTGATCCAAGATATCCCATGCATGTAGTTTTTTCAGGGGAAGGGTGTCCTGAAACCTCACGCACAATACCTTTGTGGGGTCATCCACAAAGTCCATATGGGGGGACACGAGTGTCCACTTTTTCCTTGTCACCTTTCACTTTGAACACTACTTCTTCAATCCTAGAGTGAACCCCTTATCCTCCTTTATGACAAAGGATTCTCCCTTACTTTCTTCCTCCAGATTGGTGGGTTGTGTAGGAGAAGACTCTCACGCTGGGATCTTCTCAGTTTCTTCCACAAAATGAGCCTTCTCCTTATCATGTGCATCAATTGTCACCTTTGTGTTTGCCTCATCTCTTCTACTTCGAGCTCAACATTGAGTTATTCCTTGAAGGTATCATTATCTTCCTCAAAGCCTATTTCCATTTCCAAACATGAAACCTCGTGCACCTTGTGTTTCTTATGTTCTGGCTCTATTTCACTAGATTCTTAGTAAATTAGTGAAACATATAGGGGTAGTAGGATAAGGAGGAATACTGTTTGTGGTGTCTGTTGAAGGTTGTGTGCGTGTCCCGATTTCCCGATCCAAGTTGATTATGAGAGATCCCTTTTAGCTAGGACGAACTACATGTAAATGCAAAACAATACTTGCTAGATAGATTTAAACAAAACAATGAGTGAACTGCCTAGCGGAAGCTAGATCCGAGAAGTGTGATGCTTCCTAACCATGCTGTCAATCCACTTTTATCTAACAATATTAATGCTAGTTAAATCATACATGAAATAAATATCCTATTGAAATTGAAACGATTTAGGTATCTCATACAAAACAATAACAAAGTTCATGTAAAAGGTGATTGTGGTCAAAATGGGTCAGTGATTGGTGATGTTGAGTTACGGTGTCAGTATAGGCTTTGGGTAAGGTTTGGTAAAGATTAAGAATGGTTCTGGGCTATTGGGAAGTGGGTATTTATCTCACTAGTATGAGCTATATTGCTAAACATAGTAAGTGATCTCATTGGATGATCGATGTCGGTTAGGAAAAGTGATCGACGTCGGTTTGATAATTAGCTTCGATAGGGGAAATTCGTAAAAATTTCTTAGAATTGGTTTTTCAGACTCTTATGATTGCATAGAGGTTGGAAATGGTGAGGGTGAGGTTGTAAAATGGTCTTGAAGACTCAGGGATGATTAGAAGAGGGTAAAAATAGGTGAAAGGGTTAGGTCTAATCCCATGTGCGTCGACCTATCACCCAATAGATGTTGGGCTCTCACCCAAGGCACGCGCGAGCATTGAGCCCCTCCTTTATGTGAGTCTTGTGAGAATACATCATCTTATGACAAATATTCAAATGCAAAAGAATAGAAAATGGCCATGCATCATTCTGAGAACCTAGGATGAGTTATCATATTAATGCATCCATAAAAGAGAAATAACAAG
Organism: Taxus wallichiana var. yunnanensis; assembly: GCA_018340775.1. Classification (NCBI taxonomy): domain Eukaryota; kingdom Viridiplantae; phylum Streptophyta; class Pinopsida; order Cupressales; family Taxaceae; genus Taxus; species Taxus wallichiana. The sequence goes on from CM031244.1 coordinate 535,463,997, forward strand.
CAACATATAGAACTGATTCATAATACGAAGGAAATACATTAGGCTTAAGCTCATGAACACATATATACTTTAGAACAAAACCTTCCATTTATATTAGTGAGTTTAGTAACCACATTACATTCCTTGAGGTCATAACAAACCCATATAACAATGCAGAGAAAGGTCATGCATCAAGGACTACACTATGCCCTTCATATTACAAGGATAAACACATACCCATCCCTCTAAATATGCTATCAGTCCTATATTTTCACTAACCCCGACCCATAGAATCCTCCATGATTTTTTTGCAGAGCTTCACCTTTTTCCCACCACCTCTTATTTCTTCGGATCATCCCCTTTCTACTATCCATGTGCATCTATATATATCTTCTCTACCTTCACCACCATGCCTTCGAGGTAACATATCGGTTGTCCTCTAATAGAGCATGCCTCCTTTCATCCAAGCTCTCCACTCTATGCATTGATGTTCTTCTAGAACCTTCCATCGCATGCATGGAATATCCCCTTTTAATCCTCTGATTCCAAGTTAGCACCTTATCCACTCCGCATGCTAGAGACAGCCACACTTTACTCATGTGCTACCTAGGATGCCGAATATGGCTAAGTCTCAAAACCTGTCTCGCCTTAAGTGCATGCCATGTGTTCGTAAAAACTACTAGAAACCTTCCCATGCGCCCTTCTTCAAATAGGTCTCGCATGCCCACACGCCTTCTTGTACTTAGGTAATATTCGGGGCCCAACATCACCCCACACTATGCCTATTCTCCGTCCTCAGAAACACTCTTCAATAAATTAAAGAATGGTGGGATCTTAAATGGTTGGAAAGAAAGAATAAAGGAATGAAGAATTGGGAGAAATAATGAAAGAATGGGGAACTTGTTTATTGTTGGAGGAGAGGGAAATCCTTCCCTATTTCTTCCTCTAACTTCTCCCAAACATCAACCTCATTCCGAGCTTGCTAACAGAGGTCACCCACCAGGGCACTTGCCTCCTCAAAACTCAGCTCCTCCCCTTTAGCGCTCATGGTTTGAACAATACTTTCCAACTATTTTTGCAAGTCCTCAAGCGCATCCAACTTGTGGGTGATCTAGGGGTATAGTTTCTTCAACCGGCTCTTGATTGAGCCTCGCAAGGTCTCGATTGCTTCTGACTTATTTTCCACCTTGGCTAGGATCTTATCTCTTTCCACTCTATTCCCCTTATTTTTCTCTTGGAACTCCTTGAGTTCTATTTCATGGGTGGAAACCAAGATGCTTGTCACTCTATCCCTATCAACGCAGTTGTCATAAGAAGCTTCAACGACTTGCATGACGACCTTTACCTCTATAAGAAGTTTAGTGTATCGAGCCACAATCTTGACAACCTTCATCTTTTCCTCTTTCTCTTGGCATGCCCGCACCTCTTCTGTAGACTATAAAGTGAGTGGTTGCCTCTCCATTGTGAGAATGCAAGTCAAATCCTCCAGACATTGCAAGGCTGATTCATAATTCTTCTTGGGTGGTGCTAAGTCGGGGTGCTTCAGGAAAATGGAATTCGTAATCATCTCCAACTTCTTGGAGACTTCATGTACCTTTGATTTTTCTTCTTTCAGCTCATGCCTCAACTGAGCACTAATCAACTCCTCTTTCTTTAGGTCCTTGCTCTTTTCTACGAGCTCCTTTTTCTTCTCCAATTCCTCCTCCTAGAATCTCAATCTATCATTTCTCTGAGCAGTTTGGCCTCAACTTTGACTAAAACCTTATTGAGCACGTTGGATACCTTTTCATCTAATAGATGTTGAGAATTCACCAAGGGACTTATTCCCTTTGTTTTGGCACCTTCATTAGCACTCTCTAATTCAATTTGAACTCAGGTTCATCTACATGATACTTGAATGCCCAAGATAACATCTTTCTCGGTTGGGATATGCAACTTCTTCATCAATCGATGAAATAGGCAGGAGTTGTTTTGTTGGTATGGTTCATTGGAAGTGCGTGTGTAGCACCTTGCTAGGATCATTAATGTATCCCATTCCCTACTCTTGTGCCACCACTACACCTTTCCCACATGTTCGTGTAGCTTTTGGGAAGCTTATCAAAAATTGGGATTCCCACCCATGCTGTCATATTCTTTCCCAATGCTTTCTTTTTCCATCTCCTTCAAAATTTCATCTACACTCTGCTCCAAATCCTGTTCCACCAACTCCTTCATGATTCGCTCCAATTCTCTCTCTGTGGCTTTCTCCACTTGTTCCTTGATGAGGCATGGGGTTCCTTGGTTTTTGGTGCTCACCTCTTCACTCACCCCCTTACCTTGATCCTCTGCTTCTTCCTCATCTTCCTTGTTATACTTTTGTTTACCTTCCTCCTCCTCCAATTCATGTATATCATACACTGGATGGTCTTCACCTCCTTTAGGCTCATTTTCATCCTTTTCACCAATATAGGCATTTAAACATTCTATCTCCTCTAACTCTACCTCTTCGTCACCTTTCGCTTCTTCTTCATTCTTGGGGATTCCAAAGATAGGAGATTCTTCCATTTCTTTTTCTTCACTAGGAGATGTCTTCCTTGGTGACTCCTCATGTGTGAGGGCTCTTCCCTGCTATGGTGCTTCTTTTTTTTGGGTCTTTTCCTTGACAAGGAACTTCTTCCTACGTGCGTAAGTGTTAGGCTTAGTACTTGCTTCCAACACGCCCACAGATTGTGCTATCTACACACTTGGTGCTTTCTTCTCCTACCCATCTTCTCTTTCTCTCTTCTTTGGCGTGGCCTTTTTCCGACCTATGGGGTCTTTTGGAATGGATACATCACTCTCCAGATAGGCTCCTTTTTCAAACTTCAGCCTTATGCACAGATATACCCTTGCTGCAGCCCTTCCGGTGATTGGCATCGTTATTGGCTTCATTATTTAAACTTTGTGGGAGACATACTTCTCCACATACGCGTGCTTCTTAGGGTAGACGAGATTTTGGTGCAGCTCATGATGGTCTTTGTCAAATTAACTAAGGTCAAACCTTAGTCTTTTGGCCTCTTTGAACTTGTTGACCCATGCTTAGAAGTATTATGTGGTGAAGGAGAAGGGTAGCTTGCACCATGGACCCTTAGTCACATTTTTCAAAGTGAACCTTCTAATGTAGAAGTGTTGGTATACTGCAAACTCTACTTCTCCATCCACGAGAATGGGAAAACACTCACGAAATCCTCCACTTTACCCCGAATGCATTATGCATTCGTTTATACCACATCCCGAGGCATGCCTTGTGAGTGACCATCATGGTTTCACAAGTGTACTTTTCAAACCTTGTCATGGGTGAGGGATCCTCTTCTAGATACTCCCAAATGTATTTTTCAGGCCCATTGGGCACTCCAATCTCTGAGAAGATGATGGTGAGGAGGATGTTTCCGAATAATATCTTCTCTCCTTCCTGCGCGCTACTTATGATCTCATCTGCAATGAAAGTGGACAAGTTATAGATGGTTCCTTTTGATATCTTTTGACATACATCTAGCCATGCCTTTTTCACTTACGTCTATCGTTCTTTATAATTGAAATTGGTCACCAAGTGCATGACCATCCTCATAACAGGGTATAGAATCTCTGTGATGTCAAAGTATCATGAACCCTTTTTGTAGTCATAAGCTGTTATTGTTTCCTTGATAGCCTCCTTATCATTTAGATCATCATCTATGGATTCCCCTTCATAATTAAGGCTTGTGAATTTGGATATCAACTATGGTGTTATGTGCATCTTGCACCCTGCAAAATAGAAGTGATCCTTATGTACGCACGACATCAACCACTGATATAGTCGCTCGGGCTTACCAAAGGAAGGAAACTCATATAGTTTCTATAACCTTACTTTCTCAAATTTGCATTTCACCTTGTCATTGTATATAGGCATCCCATCTGGTGTCCTTTTGTTAGTTAGATGGACCAGCTCTAACACCATTTCCTTCTCAGTTGTGCTTGTGTGATGGTTATAATCACTCACGGCCATTTGTCTTAAGTGTGACACCCACTCCTTTCCTAGCAACACTCCATCTGGGTACTACATTTCTACATACCATTCCTCATTAGAGCTCGCAATGGTAGTAGCAGTTTGATTTCCTTTTCCCTTGCCCTTTTGTTTCTTTGGTGAAATGGTCACCTTATTTGGTGTCATTCTTTCTATTGGTTTAAAGTTTAAAACTCCTTGCTCTATCTACTACTCTGCTCAATCTCGAAACTCAACTCCTGGAATAAATCCTTCTATCTCCGTGCCCTAGCTACCAAACCCTAACTAGGAAAATCCTTCCACAAGATGGCACTCTAAAAAAAACTTTCTCACACCCATGTACTCCTTCCTCCTGGTTTGTAGATCCACTCTAGTCACACACTTAGATTTCTAGGATTCTTCTTCCTTCGCACAAATTTCTTTGGATGCCCTAGTTCGCAAGAGTGCTTCAACTTCGTAATAACAAGGTAGAATAATGACTTTCCCGACCTCATATTTATATTTTTTTATCCTTCTTCAGCAATAAATGTTATACCACCTACCAACATACTTAACATTAAATGCATATTTTTCCACTAAGATGACCTTAAGTTCCCTTACCCATGCACCCAATCCTGCGCAAAAAACCTTCTACAACCTTCTAGTGCGTGCGCAAAAACCCAATATGATCGAAGACTCTTACGTGCACATCTACAATGCCAAAGGCACTTCTTTTGTCCTTTACTGATTTTTTCCCTCACCTACCTCATGTTGTTCTTGCACTCTTCATCCTTTGTACGTGGTCTTTGTTACAACCTTCTTGACACCATGATTTATTATCCACCATTTCCCCACACACTTTCTTGATCTTACGTGCCTCCTTCCTTCCACCGGGCCGTCAACTTTTTCTACTGGCTTATACTTTTCTTTGCATTACTCCACCCCACACTAAAATAGATGTGTGGTCCTCTACGCATACACAACCTTAGAAAATAATGTGGTTACCGACACACAAGGTGCAAAATGAAACAAAGAAGGAACAAACAATGAGAACGGAAAAATAAGAAAACAAAAAGCAATAAAGGGAAATTATAAGCTAACCGGAAGTACCGCCTTATTTACAAACACCGAGGAGACTTATTTATAGTAGGGCTTCAGCCTACTCCCATTGAAATGACCTAGTAATCTCATCCCATCTAGCACTTGTAACTAGAAAGCACTGAATCAAGGATGTAAGAGATGATGTAAGGTCCCAACCAATGGAATTTCAACTTCCAAGGATGGTGCAAATACTTGGAATCATACAACAACACCATTTGCCTAACCTTAAAATGTTTGTTCTTTTATATGACGATCATGCTATGCCTTTTGTCTTGATTTTTTTGTCTTCGACTCTATCTAACAAATGATTACCTCTCATCTAATTGCATCAAATTATCAATCCTCTCTTCCAACACTTGCTTATCATCCAACCCTCCTACACGTGCTATACGTAGTGATGGTAAGATGAATTCAACTAGAAAAATAGCCTCGTGCCAAACACCAATTTAAATGGTGTGGCCTTGTTCAACCTCTTGTAGGTTGTCCTGTATGCCCATAAAATGGATGATACCTTGTCATCCCAATCTTTTTGTCCAATGTCACAGATCTTAGTCAACGCATGACTTAGTATTTTGTTAAATGCCTCAATAGTTCCATTCACTTGAGGGTGAAAAGGGGTTATTTTATGATGGGCCACCATAAATTCTGCTAACATAAAACCGACCGCTTTATTGAGGAAATATGTACCCCTATCACTAGTTAAGCTTAAAGGATAACCATACATGTTGATTATGTTCTCCCATATAAATATAACAGCTATAATTGCGGTGTAATCCTTTATAGCTATGGCCTCCGCCCATCGTGTCAAGTAATCAAAGTGAAAGTAATGATATACAACAAACTAATCCTTCATGTATTTGGCAAAATTGGCCCTACAAAGTCGATTGCCCATTTTTCAAATGGTTCGAGTGCTAGCTATTGGTTGCAAGGGAATTTAATCCCTCTTCCAAGGTTTCCCAAGGGCGGCCTTACAAAACTCAATATAATCCTAGTAGATGGTTTCCCACCAAAGCCCTGCAAGTAGAATCTTCCGCGCGTAGCGGTAGCATTTCCTGCATAGTGTCCTCCTACAATCCCACCACGTGCTTCCACCATAATTGCTAAGCGCTCATGTTCTAATATGCATTGACGAGAACCTCATCATGTCTTAACTTATACAAAGTCTCCACTAATCGACATGTAGGGTGCGACACATATGTCTAACTCGCTTCTTCTCCGTAGTCTTCATCCCTTCGATGCCACACCTTTTTCAATAACACCGTGATATCTTCTAAATTTGAGGGCACGTATCGCAACCTATTAGTTGTGTGTTTGGCATGGTATCCTCAATGCTTTGCACATCCTCCCTTGAGTTAATCCTTGATAAGTGGTCAGGTCCTGAATTGCTCTTTCCTAGTTTTACAACCACTGTGAACTCAAACTCTTGGAATAATAGGACCCAATGGCATATGCACCCTTACAAAACAGTCTTGTTGACTAAGTATTTTAATGCCATGTGGTCCATGTAGAATATAAATGGTGTTGCAAACAGATACTTCCTAAACTTATGCAGTGTGTGAATCATTGACAATGCCTTACGCTCAACAATTGTGTAATTTTTCTTTGATGGTGTCAACTTTATACTAGCAAAACACAAGGGATGATCAACAATCCCTTCACCAGGTTGTGCTAGTACTACTCCCATAGTTGTTCATGAGGCATCAACATGCACATGGAAAGGCTTATCCTAAGAAGGAAAACGTAGTATGGGCATCGTGACAAGCCTATCCTTCAAAGTGTCAAATGCCCTTTCTGCGCCTCTCCCCAATGAAAGGCACTCTTATGTTTTAGCAATTCCTTCAAGGGAACAGAGATCTTAGCATGCCCTTTGATGAATTTCCTGTAGTACCTTGTATGCGCAAGCAACTGCACACAGCGGTTTGGCTAGTAGGCTCTCATAATCCCACAATAAGCGTAACTTTGGCGGGATCTACTAAAGCCTTCTTTGCATATAACATGTCCTAACAAGGTCCCAAATGGAGTAACAAAGACACATTTCTTAATTTTGATGGATATCCTAAACTGCTGACATCTCTCAAGCATCAACCTCAAATTATCACAATGGTCTTTCACTAGTCCATACACAGTCCATTCATCCAGGTAAACTTGAAGAAACTTATGGATGAATTCTTGAAATGCTTGTACCACAATGTATGAAAACACAGGAGGGGCATTCTTCAATCCAAAAGTCATAACCATGTAGGAAAAAATTCCCCATTCATTGGAAAAAAATTTCTTCTCCTGGTCTTCCTTTGCAATTATAAATTGTTAGTACCCTAAGAATCCATCCGTAAAAGAATAGACCTCATGCCCGACCACTCCTTCCAAAATTTCTTCAATGAAGGGGGTTGGAAAAGGGTCAATGACACAAACTACATTTAACTCCCTGTAATCCACACAGATCCTTATCCTTCCATCCTTCTTGATACTTATGACCATTGGACTCACCCACTCTAATTCCTCAATGGCCTCAATAATGCCTGATGCTATCATCTTTTCTATCTCCTCCTTGACCTTTACGCACAAGTTAGGATTCATCCGATAAGGCCTCTTCCAAATCGGGTGCACACCTTCCTTCAACTTGATCTTCATCTCCCCAAGGAATGGTGGATGCCTTTGAGTTCATGGTATCCACGAGGGAGAAAATATTGGAACTCACATAATGATCAATGACCTTTAAAACTTATTTTTCGACCAATAGTCCCCAATGATAGCTTCCTTAGGTTCTATCTTTGTCCCAATGTTAACCTTATTTGTTTTCAAGGGCTCATGGTAGGTGTGTACTCACTCATTAATGCTATCTATGACTTCGAGTGTACCTTCAAAATGGTAAACATCTAAACTTTCCATTTCTTCACCATCCACTACATAGACCATTTTTCCTTTTTCTTTTTCCTTGCACGCCTACTCAAGATGTACTTTCTCTGATTCTTCTTCATTGAGGTACGTCTCTAAATAGGGCTCACCCAAAAACTCTAGTAGCCTATCTTCTGCCACAACATGATCTCCCATTGTAAGGCGGTTGATTACTTGCAACACCTTATCCACCGATGGATTTGTACTCCTATACTCAGAAGCTTGAATGAGATCAACCACCAACTCCTGCCAATTACTTGTTTTACAACACATCTTCGAATGGATATATCATGTGCATGCACAACCTTGTAAGGTGGTATACAACGTATGCATCCATAACGAAGGTGGTAAAATTATGTGCTTCCCATCCAGGCCTTCTCACATGCTTGGATATGAAATGAGGTGGTATCTTTACCATGGTAATCTTGTATGACAGTGGGCGTGTTGCTCTTGGAGAACCTTACAAAGAATACGTCTCTTACCTCACACCAATCTAGGAGGCTCTCCCAATGTGTATCCCACCAGACGATGTAGTTCGGAGAGCAGGTTGTAACTAAGAATTCCCCTTCTCTCGTCCTCATTCTTCCACTGGGCCTCCATCTCTCACATGAAAATTTTAAGGTATGCTCCTCCAGAGTAAATTGGAAACTTCTTCCCTCCTAGGCACTTGAATAAGCACGCCTTCATTACCCTTGTTACATATCCTCTCAACTGTCACCAAATCAACTCATAAATCCCATGTGCCCAATTGTCACATGCCATACTAGTGGTATCACTCAAGGACTAAGCATCTTCAAATTGGATAAATCCCTCTCGTGGGATGAATTATCTTAGGATCTCTAATAGAGTGCACATATATCCTGTCAAGGAATTCTTCTCCTAGGGGTTCAGTATAAGGTGCTAATTTCCCATTAGTTAAAGGGATAATCACCCTTTCTTCCTTGTTCTCAAAACTAATATATCCCTTGTTAAATTGTAGGTCAACATTGTTCTTGTAACACCATGGGTGCCCAAGTAATGCTGGAAAGTTTTCTGCCTTGGAAAGCACCAAGACTTCAAAGTCTCCAGTGAACTTGGCCCCTTGAATGGTGATAACTACATCCTTCAAGACTCCAATGGGCATTACCTTAGTCTTGTTTTCCATATATAACACATTCGAAGATGGTTGCAATGTGGGCCTTCCCATTTGATGCCATGCATATAAGGTAAGAACATTGACCTCTGCTCCTGTGTTGATGAGGATATTTCTTAGAAGCCACCCATCAACAACCGCATTCAAAGTAATATCCTTATCATAGTCAAGGATGTGAGGAGGAAGGTTTGCATGCAAAACCTTCCTTTCGTGCTCAGCCATGACGCATGGTGCCTTCTCCTTAGCCATTTTCCTAGCAAGGGCATAATATTATCTTGCTTTATCATTTGCATACTTCCTGGACCTCATTTATATCCTTTTATGGAGTTTCAACATTCTTTCTTTACTCCAACTACCTTGACTTCTCCTTTAGATATTGGATATCTCCTTGCAAACTCCGAATCACATCCATAGTCTCTTGATACACCTTCTTCTAATGATCAAAATTTGGATACTTTCCATGTACTACTTCCTCTTTTGAAACCAGTGTCCTTTGTCTTGGCATTTCCTTGGCACATGTGGCCTCTTCCCATGTCATCACCAATACAAGTTATAGCCCGATTCACATGCCACTCTTGACATCCACCGTGAATCGGCCTTATTGATAATAACCATCCTAGTGCCTTTGTCTTTGCGGTGTTGTTGGTTCATATACTCATAAAGCTATAGACACTCTTTATACTTATGTTTCTTCCCGCACCACGAGCATTGTAATAGATCAGAACATTCACGCTTGTAATGCTCTATAGATCCACAACTATAATAGGTTCCTCACATGAATTCACTTCCTCCTCCTCCGCATTTACAACAATCACAAAATCCTCTCGTGAAAACCTATTCCATGTGCTCCTCCATCTACGTGCCCTTTGTAGAGATGATCATCATCCTTGGAACCACTTACAAGACTAGTCTAGCACACACCAATATCAATAACATCATGAATATGGTCAATCAATCTGTAATCCTTGGTATCATGGGTCGTAGAGGTACAAATCTTATAATAACACGACACATTCTAGTGGATTGTGTGCTGCAGTAGAGGGCACCTACTTGCATCATGATACCCATGGAAAATCTCACAATCTACCGCCATGATGCGTACCAAATTTTAGGGGAAAATATCCTTTACATTCCCTTCCACTTCACAATCAGTAAACCTAAGCCCACTACGAACCTCATGCACTAAGTTTGCGCAGACAACTTCTCCAACTCGCTTAGCCATTGCAACAATTTGAGTCTTTAGAAAAGGACTAACACTAGTATCAATGATCCCAACATCCTCGGTGTGCGGGGAAGCTTCCAATGCCTTGCACGGGTCTGTGAAAGTCTTGTGTGATGGATCCCTTATAAACGGTGTTATTAATCCTCCAACAAACCATTGAGAATGTTGAGAAGGATGAATGTCATGGGATAGTTTAAACAAGAGAGTCTTGAATTGCGTTTTATACTCCCGCACACTCTCTATCATTCCTGCTCGATCTCCTTCAAAGAATTGATGTTCTTTTACTTAAACTCGTGGATATGGAAATCTGCTAGGAATGCATTATTCAATTTAGTGTAGTATACCACCATCGATGGGATTCATACTTCCAGCACCAACTATTTGCACATCCTTGCAATGTTGTTGCAAACCGAATTGCCTTCCACTGGGGTAGTGATCCCTTTTATGCGCAATAGTAATCCAAACTTATGCACATGCTCGCAACATCTTTGATACCCCTATAGTTTAGTAAGTGCAATGACATATCAAAAAATACTTGTGGGGGTGGCTAAGGCCCTTGTCCTCCTGTTTTGTTGTTTTCTTTATGTTATTAAGACGAAACAGATAGGGGTAAGGGCCAAGGAGGAATACCTATTTATGCTGGTCAGTTGAGGGTTGTTACATGCATTCTGACTTCTCAATCCAATGCTAACTATGAGAGATTCATTTTGGCTGGGAGGAACTACCTGAAATAGAAAATAAGACCACAAAAGAAGAGTTAACTAATATATGACAATGGACTTCCTAGCATGTGCTAGATCCGGGAAGTGTGATACTCCCTAGACGGTTGTCAATCCATTGTTTAAAACAATTTAATGTGAGAAATAAAAATTCCTATTGTAGTTGATATGATTTAGGTATTTCATTCAAGCACAATAAGCAAATCTAACATAACAAGATAGGCTATAGTTATATCTAAAGGGTAGGTAGTTGTCAAGGTGTTGGAACTGGTCAGGGTCAGGTTCTGGGTTGTTTGGGTCACTTGGTAGAAGGTAGGTTGGCTTTGTTATTAGAAAATGGTGTAAAAATAGAGATTGATGTCGGTCTAGTATAACCAGTGATAGTTTAGGAGAGACTGACAATGGTCATGGGTAACCAATGTCGGTATAGTCAGGTGACAATAGTTCAAAAAAATTATTACGAGTTTGAGTGAGGTTAGATAGAGCTAAAGGAGGGGATGGTGACGTCTGTGGGAATGTTGAGAATACTCGAGAGAGGTGGAAAGGCCATGATAGATGATTTGATAAAAGGGTGGGTGACGTTTGAGTTTGTAAAAAGTAGACTATGAAGGGATGGGAATATTAATGGAAGAATGATAACAACTCTATGGATGAGAATAAGAATGGAAATGATTAGTGATAAAACACTTACGAATGTTTCAGGTCCAATGGTTGGGTGGTGGTGATTATCGGTTGGTGGGATGGATCTTGATGCAATAGTGATGCTTCCCGAAATGTCACCGTGAGTGCAAATGCCTTGGGATCTATCCTAGTCTTTGGCTATGGATGTCTAGATGTGTAAAAAGAATTTGGTTCTATGTGCATGTAGCTTTCTTCTCGTCTCCTTGATCTCCCAATGTCCAAACCCAAAAAAAGGTTGCTAAGGTGAATAAATGGTAGCGGCGGCGATTCGGGATGATCGACGTCGGTTTAGGGGTGACCGACGTCGGTTAAGGCAGGATTCCCTAGGTTTACTAAAAATGGTAGATCTCACATCTTTTGGATCAGGTTCGTTCCTTTCTCCACGGATCCGAATGGATGTTACCTTTTTATGAGTAGGAAGGTGGTTAGAGGGATAATAGGCATTGATTTTTAGGGTTAAACTAAGTCTTAGCTCATTAAAGTAAGTGGGACCAAGTCTTAGTTAGTTATGGAAACATGTCAAGAATAGGTCTAGGGTGAGGTGGCTAGGTGAGGTGGAAATTAGCTTAATTAAAATAATTAAGTAATGAATATTGTGAGGATGGGTATTAATTTAATTAATTAAATTAAATTAATATTAATGTGGGGTAGAAGGGGCCATGGTTAGGGTAAAGAGTTTGAGTTGGTTATTCGATGGGGGACCAAGGGGAGTGTGACCCAATTTTGGTGTCTACATTTTTCCGCTTTTTGTTGCATAGCTTGTATTGGTAAGTGACACTGACAAAAATAAGATTCAGTTGCCCCATGTGTGGGTGAAGGTGATGTTTCCCCAAGCATGGGTGAAGGTAACCCCCCTCAAACTAGGAACTGATGAGGTGATAGAAGGAAGAGGTGAGTGGTTTGATAAAATGAGGAGGTGGGTGGTTTGAGAAAACATGGTTAAGTGTGAAGAAGGTTATGGTCAAGGGTATGGTGATTGTAAGAGGTAGGGTGGGTGATTAGGTAGAGAATTTAGACATACACACATTTTGAAATTCCATGAGATACCAGGGTTGTTCAACATAACAAATGTACATTATCTAGGGTTGTAAAGGTCATCCAAACAAGGGTTGTTGAGGTCCAAGTATCCATGGTAACAGAATCTTGTTTGGCAACTCAACAAGGTAAGATGCAGGAACACGTAGGTGTGGTTCGGTACATCCAAAAGGTCAAAAGGTCAAGATTTTTTTGGATAAGGGTCACAACTATAGGTAAGGTAAGGCTATTTGGCTGAGCAAAATAGGTACCATCATCGCAAGATGCAACAGGTGAGGACATGGGAATATCCACTTAATCAACGGTTAGGTAGGTAGGTGTGTGTAGGGTAGGTGGAGGTAAAAATGGGTAATGGGGTAAAGGTCAAATTGAGAAAATAGGGAAATGGGCGAGTCAAAGGTAGTGATAGTTGAACGCACGCACATGTATAAACTGCGGACGGTACTAGAGTGAAAAGATTACAAAATCTAGATCATCCAAGGTTGATAGGTCTATCTAAACAGGGTTGAAGTGATTCCGGTATCAAGGTATAGGATATGGTGCAGAAACACAATGTAGGTCAGGTGTAGGAACGTTTAGGTATGTTCGTACACCAAAGGTTGGGTCAGGATAAACAACATGACAATAGGCAAGGTAAGGTCAGTAGGCAAAACAAAATGGGTAACAACTCCGTAAGGTATAGCGAGCACATGGGTTCAAAGGTCATGAGCAGTGTTTGAGTTAATGCCTATAAGTCACTGTATGGGTACAACCGAGGTATGGGTAAAAATAATAGGTCCCTAAATGTATTTTAGGATGGTAGTAGGTAATAGGGGTGAGGGGGTAGGTGGAAATAAGGGTGGGTAAGGTCAATAAGGTGGTGGGAAGGGTAAATTTTGGTTAGAAATGGGTATAAGGTATTGTGAAGTATGACGGTAACCGATGTTGGTTATGGAATGACCGATGCCGATTAGGTAGGGCACAAATTGACCGTCGTTAGTCATGTCGATTTGGGTATAAAAAAGAAAAAATCTGTATAATACAGATTCATTTGTACATTTTGACTTTGTGGAAAATGACAGAGCGTTGAACGAGTTGTGCTTTGTCGAGAGAAAAGTATGAGGAATGATACTCCTTTGAGGTGGAGAGATCCGGTTGGAGAGGAGAGCCAGGTAGATGGGTCCACAAGATCAGGCAGAGCAAGGTAATTTTTAGAGTTATTGGAGGTATATTTGGCATGGCGGAGGCGAGAGAGGGTTCGGGTGGGCCTTTGGCGCAGCGGTAAAACATGCCACCATGGAGGCGACGTCGAGACGAGGTAAGAGCTAATCGTTTTGACATATTGGGTAGAGGAAGAAAGGAAAATGGGTTGGGAGGGTTGGGTAGGTTAAATAAATTAAAATTGTGGTTAAAATGACATAAGGAGGGGTGGGAGAGGGCATAGATAGGGCAAAGAAGGGTGGGGAGGGATAGAGGTGAGGATTGAGTAGAATGAGATAGGTGAATAGGGGTTTTGGTATGTTGGGGATAGAAAAATAGGGGTTTGGGTTTGGGTTGTGACGGTGACCGACGTCGGTCGGTATAAGTCGACGCGTCGGTTGGTATAAGTGACGTTGGTCGGGTATGGGGAACCGATGCTTTGGTTATAAAGGACTGGTGTCGGTCAGTATTGATGATGTCAATTAGGGTTAAAGGGATAGTGGTGAAGGAAAGGTAAAGGAAAAGGATAGGTAAAGTGGTTCAAATAGATAGTGGTTGAGGGGTGGGGAAGAAGGTGAGTGGTTAAGGGGAATGTTGGGTAAAATCAAGCTTTAATAATGTTTGTGATTTGTTGAATGCAGGCCAAAGAGTAGCTACGGATGCGAGATAGGTACCGCCCCCTACTTGTGGAGGTGCAAGGAGCGTGACGGTTGAATGATTGACACCATGTCATAGAGGTTGGATTGATTGGGGTCGGACGTTGCACCGACACGTAGTCCGGGAGCCAAGTTTAATGGTCACCCTCATCAACAAATGGGACTTGGCGCGATCAACCTTCCATCTGCCGACGGTGAGATCATAATCACCCTAGAGGATGTGTACTGAGTTCTGCAGTTACCAATAGTGTGGATGTAGGTGTATTTGATCTCCTCGAGAGGCATATGAAGAGTTGATGCTGACCTTGTTTGGTGAGGGTTTGGTGGAGTTGAGGTTCTATAACACCATTATGAGCTACAAAGATATGTACTAGGCCCATCCGGAGGAGATGAGGTTAGTGGTGTTACTGATGGAGGCAGTCTACTATTTTACACTGCCCGAGATACAGAGGGTGGGAGATTCCCACGATCATTGATGGGGGTTCTGCATGATATGGTGGAGGACATGACCCATTTTGCATGGGCACCCGCATTCCTGGTATAGTTATACAGAGAGCTATGGGCTTATGGGTGGCTACGAAGGTTTAGCATGTGTTGTACTTTCCTACTTCATTGTTGGGCATATGAGAACATTGTGTGTGTGCATCCAGTTGGTATGCCTTGATCTGATGCATTCGAGCTAGGTTTTGTTTGGGTGGGCTTCAGGTGATGGGTGCCTATGATTGGGGAGCACCGAGCTGCTAGAACTACACATGATGTAGCTTATTACAGGCATTTGCTAGAGGGGTTGTTCGACGTGGACATCATTTGGAGGCCATATGTGGGTTTCCCATCATATGGGTGGATGGCCGAGGAGCTACAAGAGCTACAACTACTTCGATGGATAGAGGGTGATGTGCAGGAGAGCATGAGATGATACTCATAGATAGGGTTAGACGGAAGTTCGAGCTACTTCAGGATATACCCCCACCCTTCCCACAGTATAGGAGAGATGACATGGAGAGGCCTCTGCCTCTACCATAGCTAACAATCTTGTGAGTTAGGAGGAGCGAGGTGATAGACTGGTGGATTGATGATGTCGGGGTTACTGATAGATACAGAGAGTGGTGGGCTGCACATTTACGAGGCGGTACCACCGAGGTCGAGGCAACTAGACTTGGCCACCATCATAGTGCAGAGAGACGCCCTCTAGGGGTAGGTGGTGACCCTAGTTACATAGTTGGGGATAGTGCAAGGGTAGTTGACAAGTTCAAAGGCATAGGTTGCCACTTTACAAACATAGGTTGCCACTTTACAGGCCCAGGTAGCATAGGGACAGGCACCGCATAGGGTGGAGATGGGGATGGGGTATAGGTGGCCGCCCTACGGTGCACATGTTACAGGTTTTAGAGCTAGTTGGTCATTGCAAAGGTGCGGTTTGTGTCCCTTTACGCTCAAATATAGGCACATGCACACCCACAAGCTCGGGGATAGGTACCCACACGAGTCCATGGAAAGGCGCCCATTTTACGAGGCGGGGGTGGGATAGGGTTCCTCAAGACAGGCACGGGGCAAGACCCGTGGCACCTCCGAGACCATCCCGATGGCCGAGGTTGAGAGATGCCTTAGGAGAGGCACGATATTATCAGGATCATTTGATGGCTTTAGGGATAAATGTCCCATCCTATGTAAAGTACAGAGCACAGTAGGCCTCGAGCGAGAGGACTAGGTCTAGCACACACAGTGTGGAGAGTACAGTGGGTGGTGAGCCCGGGACGGGGTCACGGTGAGGCCACAAGTATATGGAGGCTAGCTCTAGGGTGCGGTACCACCGAGGGGAGACCGGGGCCCATGGTGGATGGTGGGATGCTAGCGGGATGCCACACATTAGTGGAGGATGAGGAGGAGATATGTGAGACAGATATGGAGGATATCCAATAGGGTGATGCTTGATAGCTATATATACCTCCGATTTTGTGTAGTTGTTTATTTTTGACATATACCAGCCTGCGTGCCGAAGATGGTGAGGCTATATATGAGAGTTTTGTATTTTTTATTATGTATTGTCTGTAGCCGAAGATGGTGAGGTGTATATGAAAGTTTTGGAGATATTGTGATTATTATTGGGCATCGTTGTCTATTGTATGGATACACATATTTTTATGATGTGATGGATGATTAGCTGATGATGTACTTGTGTTGGTAGAATTTGATTTCCATGTATGGATGAATGGAAAATAGGTTTGTTTAGGCATGGTGGAGTCAAGTTGGTTTAGGTATGATTGAGTTAGGTTGGTTTAGGCATGGTGTAGTTAGGTCATATGCATGATGGAGTCAAGTTATAGGCATGGTTGAGTCAGGTGGTAGGCATGGTTGAGTCGGTGGTAAGCATGATGGAGTCAAGTTAGTTTAGGTATGATTGAGTCGGGTTGGTTTAGACGGGGTGGAGTCAGGTTGGTTAGGCATGATCGAGTTAGGTTGGTTAGGCATGGTTGAATCATGGTTGTATGGTTGATTAAATTTCTAATTCATTAATTTGTGTAATTAATGATGGTATGGATCATGTTAAGATGATTTGTAGGAAAATATATGATTATGGTAAAGAAATGGTAGACGTGATGAAATGAATGTATGTGTTATGATGGTAAAAATGTTTAGCAATTGTTGCTTGTTTGGTTTAATTTCCAGTTATTGATATAGAATGGAAACTAACTAGGGTAGAATGTGAATAAGAAATTGAAAGGGGTTTTGGTTAGGGTAAAGAGTGGCCGAGCTAACCTCCAAGGGCCCCATGCCCTCGGAGTGCTACCTACATAGTCCTGACGAAAAGGGACCTTAGGTCGATGTAGTTCTCCTAGAAGCTAGGGAAGATTATGATGAAGTAGAGAAATGGGTTGGTAGGTGTTAGGCATGGGTGAATATAGGTCATAGGCATGATTGAGTTTAGGTTGTAGGCATGGTGGAGTGGTTTGTAAATATAGGTGTCAATGATTTGGTCTTGTATAGGATAATCAATAAGTAATGAGGAAGGCGAAGGGTAAGAGAGTGTAAACTATCCACTTAATTGATAAGAACCCTGATGAGTCGACCATACCTAAGAGGGGCTCATGAACCTAAGACCCTAAAGGCATTACATAATGGACCATTCTTAGGGTGAAGAAAGTTGCATAATCACAAAATGTCACGTTTGCAGCAAGTCCCTTGAGTAAAGGGGAAATTAGGCTAAAAAAGGAAAGGAGGTGAGAATGGGTGGTTTTAGCGTAACTTAGTGTACGACAACGTGTTCTTCAGAACAAGAAACCCAGGATCAAAAATAGGCAATTCCATGATGAAAATTTCATATTTTTCTTCATTTGTTTGTGTTTAATAGACTGATCGATGTGGGAAGTCTATATGGGATAGGTATATTATCTCCTTGAGGTCTTTGTTAAGTTGATCGATGTGGGGAGCTTCTTTATATTTTTATTGGGTTTGTGAAATAACTTGATATAGCTATCCTTAAAAGGAGCAATCTATTTATAGCAGTGGAATTGAGTGAAGAGACATCCTTTTCAAGGGAGTCATCTTTTTCGGAAGTTTGACTTAAGGAGTTGTATCCCTTTTTGTTTTTGGACGTTTAGGTCATGGACAAGACTATAGAGGAATATTAGGTTCTTGTTTAGAAGACAAGACCGTAACACACAAAGATTAACTATGAAAGAGGTGGTTTTGAGTGATGAACAACCATGGGATTCCATCTTGAAGAAGATGAAAAGTATCCATGAGAATCATGCTATGAGTAGAGTTGTGGTACTCATATTGAAGATAAGGATGAAAGGTGACGGGAATCACATGATTCTTTTTGAGTCATGGATCCTCAAAATGGGCAATATGGAAGGTGAACAGGGCTCAAGGGATGAGTGATCAACTGATAGAAAGTGGTATAGAACTGGATGTCAACAATAAAATGGTTAAAGATGTAAGGCATTGAGGGGCTCGGGTTCGGGTTTGCCTTTGAGTGAAGACAAACGATAAGCACCTAATCCATAGGCATGGGTAACGATATAGGGTCTCGAGCCAATTAGGAGAAAATTTACCCCGTTTACTTTTCTCCTCTTTGGTTACATGTTGATTTTCCTTCAAGATGAGGTCACCAACCTGAAAGGCTCATTCGTGAACACATTTTTCATAGACATGTTTGATACGTTTTTGGTGGATTTGGAGATGGTCAAGAGCATTGAGACGGAGCTCATCTAATAACTCAAGTTACGCCAAACAATCTTGGTGAAAGTCATCGTTATTGAGCATGTCCTATAGTGAGATGCAGAGAGATGGAATCGGACCTTGAGAGGTAAGATGGCCTTGTAATCGTAGACTAGAGAAAGAAAAAGGTGTGGTAGCAATCGAAGTGTGAATCTTTGGTACAATAAGCCCACAAGGCAAAAGGAATGTGTGTATGTCAATCCTTTCCAAAGCACCGTTGACTACTTTCATAAGAATTTTGTTCAAGGTTTTATTGGTTGATTCAGCTTGACCATTGGTTTGTGGGTAATAAGGTGATGAGAAACTGAGTTGGATGCTAAAAGCATCGCATAGTTTGTGTAGGGTTTTGTTTTTGAATTACTTTCCATTATCAGTGATGAGGTAGTGAGGAACACCAAAGTGACAAATGATGTGATGGTTGATGAATTCACATATTTTCTTGGCTTTTGTATGAATGAGGGGAATGAACTCTACCCATTTAGTGTAATATTAAGTAGCGGTTATGATCCATTAGTGGCATTGTGAAGAATGGGGTTGATCTCACCGACAAGATCTCGAACCCCATTGAGAGAAAGACCAAATGTCTCGTCACGACCTATAAGGCATGAAAAAGTTTGTGATGGAGGTTAGCATGTTGCTGAAATTTCACACAATGTTTGACATAGTCACAACAATCACGGTTTAAGGTTGGCTAATAATATCCTAGGTGAAGAATGTGTTTTGCGACAACTAAACCACTAAAATGACCTCCACAAATTCCATTGTGGACTTCCTTAATGGTGTAGGGAATTTTAGAATTTGTAAGGCATCAGAAGAGAATTCTGTCATAGCCATGCTTGTAAAGAAGACCACCCATGATGACATAACGAGAGACACTTTTAAGAAAGGCATGTTTTCCATTACGAGTGAGATCGGCGGGTAGAATGGAAAGGGAAAGATAGTCTATATATTTCTTATACCAAAGGTCACATGGGTCAGGGGCAACAGTTCCAACATGGTAGACCTCATGAGGTAAATAAGAGGGTGATTGTAGCCTTTGTATTATGACAAAGATTTTAGAGTTAGCGGGCAAAGAAGGTATTTGAGAAGCTAAGCAGGCCATGGTATCCACAAATTTATTGGTAGATCATGGGGTGGTTTGAAGTGCATAATGCTACCAAAGGTGGTCAAAAGTATGTCTACATGATACTTATACTTTTAAAGTATCTCATTACGACACCGGTATATACCATTGACTTCGTTTATGAGCAGCTGGGAATCCCCAAAGATGTTGATTGACTTAAGATCTAATGCATAAGTAGCCCGGAGACCCAATACGAGTGCTTTGTATTCAAAAATATTGTTTGTACAATCAAAATCAAGTTTGAAAGAAAAAGGAATAAGTTCACCATCAAGAAGAATGAGGATAACAATAGCCCATCCCCCATGCTTACATTTGGAGCCATCAAAGAAGAGTGTCATTTGGTAATCGGGTTCATCTAGGGAGAGGGTAGTTATAGACTAGTATGGGAAATCGAAGTTAGATGGTTGATTCCCGAGAAAGGGGTGCGTCGGCCAGTTAGTCAACGATAGCCTTGTCCTTGATGGAATTTTGATGAATGAATTCGAGGTTGAGGTCAACGATAGATTATTTATTGCTATTTTCTTATTATTATTTGTTGAAAACTTATTTTTTGTACCAAACTTCTTCCATGGTCCTTTCTTAGGTTTAAGAGATGATGAATTGGAGTTTGGAAATTTCTTTCTAAATTCCTCCTTATGAGAAAAAATTGCCTTTAATTTTACATTTCTTCCCTTATGGCTTTTTCAACAAACCCTTCCATAGTGGTTGGGTTGTGAACATCAACCTCTCCCCTATAGTGGAATTCTGTCCCATGATAAATTTCCGTATCCTAAACTTTTCATCGGTTTGATCATCGAGGTACATACTTAAGGAGTTTGGTAAACTACTCCCAAGCTCTATTATAATTAATTTTCCTTGGGATAAGTTCTTAAATTCAATCATTTTCTGATCATAATAAAGTTGTGGCAACCATCGTTTCCTAAAATAACTATTAAATTGATCCCAAGTAATGTTTGTTTCATCAATGTTTAATTCAACCTTATGGCTATACCACTATGAAGATGCTTCATGGTATAGTTGATAAGCTCCTCATATTGACTTTGTTTCCTCTGAGATATTCCTTATTACAAAGTACTTCTCCATTTTGCTAAGCCAATTCTCAGCTCCATCTCCTAATGTGGTGCCATCAAACTTAGGTGGACTTATCCTTTTTATATCATTAGTGAGTTCAACTGTCAGCCTTGCCTTTTTATTTTCTGGCTGATCAGGTAGGTTTAAATTATTTTTATCAACATCTAAATTTCCCAAAATGGCGTTGTCCCTAGGAGGTGGTTGATTGTTATTACCAACATCTTCTTCCTCTTCATTTCCCATTACTTGTTGTTCAAGTATAGCTAAACGATCTCTTGTGTCCAACAGGGCAACAAGGATCTCATCGAGTTTTTGGGCAGTTACATTACTTCTCTACCTGGTGGTGGGTTGTTTGTAGCATTTCCTCTTGTTATAACCATTTTTGTTAACAAGAAAATTTAAGTTTTATCAAATTATGGACACAATAGGTCGAAGAGCTACAACCTTCAGCTTTGATACCAAGATGTAACATTCCCATTTTAAGACTTTAGTAATAAGGATTTTTTAACATAATGTTCTTTGTTCTAAATAATCATAATTTAGAACACACATTCCATGCCAATCAATCTCATAAAAGATAACCATATGCAACTATAAATGACTTAGTGAACTATCGATCTCTCATTTCATGACTCGGTTTCTAACCGATCTCTCATGTTAACTTAAAGTATCAAATACTACTTGTATACTATGTATACCCGAATCTCTTACCCTGTTATGGGTATTGAGAGTTCTGTTTAAGAAACCTATCTAAATGTTTGTTACCAATATTCATATGAAATTTCATTTCTTAAACTAGGTGACATAGGACAATGCAACCAACAGCTTGCGATACTTTGGCCAAAGATTTCCAACATATTGTACATGTTACTATTCCTAGACAACATACTCATCTAATGGAATACGTCCTTCACCCCACTCATCTTTCATCTAGAATGGTCTTTAATGACTTATGTCAGTCCACTTGTTCAAGGTTTGACCCTAAACCAGGTTAACAACATGATTTAGTATAAGATCCCATTCGTGATGACTAAGGGTATCTAGACATACTCAATCAACCTAATTCGATTAGGTGTGTCTAGTTATCCTAAGTCATCATGATTCAATTTTTGTACTAAATCATATTACTAATCTGACCTAGAAGGAAACTAAGATCAAGTCCAGGTTTATGTAGATCTAGATGAACTAGTACTGAGGGGTGTTGTAACATGTCAACTGCAACACTATATCCTCGTGAAGACCCTAGTCTTCATGAAGGTCTGATTTTACAAGTGAGCATGTGCCAACATCTCGACAGATTTCGCTTATCTTGATGTACACACCTCAAGGAGAGGTCATTTTTACTTAATTATTTCTGGATTAAGATTCAAATTACAACAACCCTATTGAATCCTACTTCCAACAACCCTTAAGTTTTCATCCTCATTTGAGTTGTTAAGGTAATACAAAACTTCATAAACTTAGGATTACTTTTATGTTCATTAACTTTTTTCTTAACGTTCAGTTAATTGAAAACAGAAACAACATCCATCATAAGATTTACTTAGTACAACTCAACCATTCATAGTGTGTTTAAGATCCAAAACAGTTCCATTATAGTAGACTTCATAGAGATGAAGTCAGATTGATTAACGATCTTATGTACCATACATTTTTTTAAAACCTATGGAGGTATTGCTCAAGAGGTGATGAACCTTCCTCTTTCTTGTTTAAGTGTTGGGGTTTATTATACCCTTTTTCATTTCACACTACATGATAGTTAAGTTATACTTTCATTAACATAATTTAGTGAACCATACAGATTAGATAAAAGAACATCCATGCATGCCAACTTAACAAGTTACATTTAATTTAAGGGATATTGTAATTAAATCCCATCCCTCAACTCATTTAATGACAACTGGAAATAAGGATCCAATCAGGTAAGAATGGAAACAATGAAGATAAGATTACAAATTTCCTTCATATAATGCACAAGAGAAATGACATAACAAGTTTAAGTAACTCCAAATATTTTTCAATTCATCATGGTAAAATACATATTTTACAAGACCATGAATTTCAGACATATTTCATGTCAACCAACATCAAGATCATTAAAGAATACAACTTTTCTTCTTTCAAGTACATTTCAATAATGAATCATATTTCTCTATAAAAGATCCAGACTTTAAGAAACCAATACATCATATAAGTTATTTCCTTCCTTTATCACTTACGAATTCCATCTGCAAAAATTGCTAGCATGGGTTAGTTCATTGAATTGAGCATGATAAGCACTAAACATTAAAACGATGTGCCTTCAACTAACTATTTCATAAAACCAACTCTACTTTTATGAAACAGTAAAGCTAAGCAAACAAATAAATCATAAGTAATAACAACCATAAAAGAAGAATAGTTGATCAGCCTAAAATAACATTAAGAAAAGATCATGATATAATCAGCACTTTACAACATTATATTAGATAAGTAATATTTCAACCAAATTACTTATCTATATCAAATAAAATTACTTACTACTTATTTCTTACATAATTCAATCTGAATTAGTAATACAAAAACTAACTCCACTATTTTCCAAACATAGAGTTACTTTAAGAAGTAGGAAAAAAAAACTCAAAGCATTACAAAATTCCATAAAAATACATCTACAACCAAGAAAATTCCAGCTTCTTGAAAGGTTTTAGGGTGAATCATCTACAACATAAAAATAAGAGATTCCCATTTTAGATGCTATACCCAAATTCATAGTCCACGATATAACCTAAGCTCTCAAGTTAGGCCACACATTAGAATTAGGAAATTATTCCCTCAATAAAAGGAATATAACATTAATGATCCAAAACAATGTTAATTCCTTCAATAGAAATCAAGAGAATAAGAGAGAAGTATCAACAACTACTCGATGCATTCTAGAAAGTAATGTAACTAACCGATCTAATCTATTTACAAGTTACACAAAAGAGGAAGGTCAAACTAAGATAAAAACAATTACATCTTCCTTCAATTTGATTAAGCCTGAATATCATTTCACAACTCAGAAAAGAGAATACAACACATAATCCCTTACATTTTCCAAAGGAGGCAACGATGAAACTTTACCTCAGAGAATAAAAGAGAAAGGAGTCAACCAATCATGTTTAAAAGAGGATTCCAACATTCCTTCCTAAGTAAAGAAGGTCGTAAAAGGACTGGTACAGACCCATTCCCAACATCCTTAAACTCTTTTAAACATAGAAAACATGCACTAATAGCTATTAAACCAAATCATGCGACTACATTATTCAAGTCGGGTTCCAAAATAAGGTCCCCCAACATGACGCAAAACATTAACAATAGTATGTTATCCATATCAAGAAGTAGGTGCAATAACAAGAAT
Organism: Taxus wallichiana var. yunnanensis; assembly: GCA_018340775.1. Classification (NCBI taxonomy): domain Eukaryota; kingdom Viridiplantae; phylum Streptophyta; class Pinopsida; order Cupressales; family Taxaceae; genus Taxus; species Taxus wallichiana. The sequence continues at coordinate 535,488,372 of CM031244.1, forward strand.
TGTTAAACAACCTACAGGAAAATAACAACCTTCAACAGTCCTTCTAAATCATCAAAGTTTCATTCAGAGGAACCATAGTCTATTCATTCCTTCAAGAGAAAGTGGAACAATCGGTAAGATAGACTCACAATCGCAACCTCACGAAGTGAGAGAAAACATCCTTTGGATGGACAAGAGAAGATCCATCTGTATTCGATTTCAAAGAAGGTGCAAAACAAGGAACGACATGACTTAGCTATAGGTGCACAAGCCATCTACAGAGATGATTAAAATTCTTTTATTATATTTCAATGGACAGGTTCAACTACACACATCTACTAAGTCGACAAGACATTCTAATCCTTCCAACTTACTCAGAGATCAAAGAAGATGAAGGGTCTAGAAAATCCTCTATTCTAATCGATTTGGTTGGTTCTAGATCATGAAATGTCAACCAAAAAAAAATCTTCATGAAGTTACAACAGTAAGATTCTAACAGTTACTTATCGGTTTACCCAGATCAAGAACGGGTAAGTTTAATCAAACAACATCTACTCAAAAGTGAAGTAGACAACAAGATCGACCTCAAGCAAGCTCAAACAGAGCTACGTGAATAACCCAAATATCGACTCAGACAAAGCCAACTCTCAAAATATCCTCAACCAAATAGGACTTCATCTATCAACCTTTAGTTCAGTCTTCCAAAGACTTAAAGAAATACCCAATACATATAAGTTTAGAAAGAGAATACTTCACACACTGTTATATTCAACAAATAATTCCAAAATCCAAGTATCCTAGAAACCATTTCCACGTAGTTTCCATAAAAGAACTAGATCTGAATAACCCAGTTTTAACTAAAAAGGATAAGAGGATTAATAAAACATTCATTCTTGTTTCCAAACAAGTTGAATCCATTCAAGTTGATTAACCAGATCTAAAAACCAAAATATACAGAGAACACAAAATACAAGAGACAAAAACAAATATGATAAATAACTCAGTCACTATTATTCAATAATCAATGTTCTCTTATACAATAGCTTGATCCTAATATTTAGGAGTCAAAGCTTATCGGAGACAACTCACACACAATCCCACAAATCACTCTGAGTTGTTTAGTAGACAACTAATAAACACTCACTAATGCTCACACTAATAATAATAATATCTATTTTTCCTAACAATCACCCCCTTAGTGTGAACATGGGGAAGGCATCATCCTATACTGCATCTAACAATGACTGTGTGATTTTCCAAGGATTCACAAACCTGAGAAATGGTTTTTCCATGGTTACCATAAAACCAATGAAGGTTTGTCCATGGTTTACCTACATCCAATTGGTTTTGTTGGTTTACCAAAAACCATGTCATTTTATGCCAGTATTTATTTAACCCCCATCACATCCTGACTAATGCAGGTGATACAATCATGTACTTTTTTTAACAAGTTTTATTTGCAGAATGAAACACACAACTGAAAAATAAATATCACCAATACAATGCAACAATCTCTTTGTTGGTGACTAACAAGAGATGCAGTTTTCCTCCTCCTCCTTTGCCTCCGGCCTCCGAGTGTGATGCTACTTAGTTATAAAATGTAGCTTTTAAGCTCATTACACAATTTTCTTGGGTGTCATATTCAACTGATAATGCACCCCCTCACTATAGATGTCGCGTACAAGTGAAAATGCGTCCGTAAGGCAATTTTTTTAGTTTTTGATTTTTTTTTTAAATACAAAATTTGGACAACGTTCGACTCAAAAATAACACTCCACAAATATTACTTGACAAAATTTTACTTTGATAAACCGACAATGTTGACTTGACGAATTACAAAACATATAAACTAAAACAACTCATCAGAGTATAACATTATCCATCTAATATGGAAAAAACAACAAAGAGGTGACAAAGTTAAAAAATAAACGCAACCAAAACTAAACCTTCGAATAAACACTTCCAAACCAGTTTAGTAGTTGTTGTAGACTGTGCATGCAATTTCATGATTTTAACTCCATTGTTCAGATTTTGTGATTGAATCAATCAGTGTAGGCAACCCGCCGAATTAGATGCTTATTGAAGATACCTCTCTAGATTTTGATGGGAAATGATTTAGTGTCAACATGCCTTCAAATCCATATCCACATCAAGATTGCAGATCCAATCTGGAAGATAAAACAAGCAGCAACAAACGAGTCCAATATAGAGAAGACAAGACGTCTATATTTTCATAATGAAATCTCTTTTGCCATACAATAGGCTGTTTTGTATTCCTAATTTCTTAAAATCCACGATCTAGGTTTTTCTACAATTTTCACAATTTTTAACTAATATATCTACCTATAAACCCATTAAATTTCAAAGCAACCCAGATCGTAAAAAAAAACAATCATTTTACATGGGTTTTACCACATTTTTTCAAACTATTTTTTTATACATATAATTCCTAAAAAAATACCCAACACTAAATAAACTCTACTATTTCACAAATTAAGTACCTGCGCTCACATCTGCAACACCTCTCATTTGTTACAAATAGTATCTCTCCTAGGAATTCATAAGAACAATCGCTCGATACCGAGATGAAGTTGATTAACCAGATCTAAAAAGCAAAATATACAAAGAACACAAAATACAAGAGACAAAAACAAATATGATTAATAACTGAGGTCACTATTATTCAATAATCAGTGTTCTCTTATACAATAGCTTGATCCTAATGTTTAGGAGTCCAAGCTTATCGGAGACAACTCACACACAATCCCACAAATCAATTTGAGTTGTTTAGTAGACAACTAATAAACAATCACTAATGCTCACACTAATAATAATAATATCTATTTTTCCTAACATCCATAAAAATAGAAAATCCGATCACCCATTATCAACTTAGCTCTCATCAAATGCAAGGTTCGAAGCAGTGAAAGTTTCTACAAAAAGTTCAAAGAGAAGTGGTTCATTCCTTAATGTTCCCATACAGGTTTGAGTTTACACAACACTGAACCAAAGCTTCCATTTAAATATAGTTCCAATAGAAGCAACAGTACTTCAACAAATCAAAGATGCAGGAGAAGGATATTCTTTTACCTTCTAACAACCATAACAACTTAAAGAAAAATTATATTTCGATAAACCCCCTTTCAAGCAAACAAGCAGGGTTCACACATGTTCAACATTACTCAAGTCACAACCAGATTTAAGGTGTGATTCACCATTAAATAAATAGGAAAACAACCCACTTCCTACATTATCAAGAATATATGCTTCAATAGAAATACAGAGAATTTCTCATGCAAGATTTCATGGTAACCACAACAAAAATAAAAAAACCATTTGTTTCACAAGATCATATTTTTTTAATCAAGACGTTAGAGAAAAGTAGAACAAATTAATGGATAGAGCCTATCATGCCTAATAGTGCTATTTTGATCTCAAGAAGATTTCAGCTGAGCCTCCACAATTCCTTCTTCTCCAAACAAAGTCAACAACCAAAAATTCTTTCTCATATGCCTCTTATACCTCCATTGGATCGAAAATAGTCCAAAGGAGCTAAAAATAGAAACAAATTGCAAACAAAACTACTGGTTTGAAGAACCAGATATCTCTATGCAAAACAAAAATTGAAATACATGAAAGACCAAACAACCTCCCAAAAATCCGCTCGCATGGTTTCCAAGGTAGTTTTCTCGCCAAAACCAATGATCATTAATGCCATTGAATTTCACTTTCCTGCCTATATCTCCACGCCACTACCATCTAAAGTTGGTGAGTCCAATTTCAATGATAGCATGCATCACTTAACTCTAGTGATGATGCCAACTAGGATTCCCTATAATTTCCATGCCTCTGCCAAAAATGTTAGTACCATCCCATAAATTCAAAAATAAAATCACATAAATGACTTAGAAACTGTTGCCACCGCCTTCCACTTGCCATGCTGACCCCTTAGGTCCCCTTTCACCTTACATTAGTTTAGGTTAGATAAACATTAGTTTAGGATCCGACCTTAGGTTAGATAGAAAGTATTTACCTTAGGTCATTTTAATATTTCCATAGGTAACAAGCCATCATAGAATAATCCATACCACATAGTAATTTAGTATTAGGTAATAGGTTAGAGATAAACCTATCATTATCTTAGGTTATTTCCAAATCCCACACTTATATAACATACAACTTAGATTAGGATGCAACAAGATTAGTGTAGACATAGATCTAAGGTAGGTCCAGTTTACCTTAGGTTAGAATCCCATTAGGATAGATCTTAAAGATCTAGGACTTAGGTTTTACCTTTAATAGTCCTGAAGTAGACCTCTATCCTTCTTACACCATTCAACGTCCTTAAGAAATTGACAAGAAGATCCGAGAACATTATTTACAAGCAAAATTCCGAGCAAGGAATTCCAAGAAAGATAAAAAAGTTATGTACATTTAAGGACTTAGTCCCTTATTTCCTTCAATTTCTGAATGTCGGTTTATCATACAGATCAGATAAGAAGAATCAAATCATACCTTGGATCAATGGAATTGATTCAAGGTTTTTCTATTATATAGAGATAAATTTGTAAACAACATTACCAGTTTACAACCTTACCTATCACAAGCAGAATGGATTCCCGCAAGCAACAACTTTTTAGCAAAATGAATCAAAGAACAAAATAATTTATCCATTGCAAGCATGATTTCCAACAGTCCAAAGAATACACCTTCTTAGGACAAATCACATGTCAATGTTTGTAATGCAAAGAGGAAAAGTTAACAGTTTGTCAAAGATGTTACATACTTCCCTCCTAAAAGAATCATCGTCGATTTACTTAGTTACACAATTTACATCAAGGACAAATCAAATTATTATATTACCTTTCATATGTTCCAAACAAAACTAGATTTTAAAATTCCAAAATCAACATTTACGTAGCTTTTTATTTTAAATATGAAATGTCTTCCCAAAACTGGCAGATTTATTGACATAAAATGAATAAAAACTTAAACTTATTAGTCAATAGAATCAATCTTGTTCAAACAAATATGGAAAAGTAGTTTTCATATCTTCAATATTTTCCCAAGTTGCACTTTCTTCATTAAAATGATCCCATTGGACCTTACATTGTCTTATTTCAAATTCCTTATGCAATCAAGTGAGTTTCAAAGACTCGTATACATTTAACTATGGTTATTCCTAGGTCTTGGACCTATAAAGAATTCTAATTTAACACATGTGATAAATCGAAAAGTATTTCTTAAGCAAAGAAATATGGAAAATATCATGCATTCATGACAAAGCAGGAGGTAATGTTAAATGATAAGCTACAGGATTGATTACTTCAACAATTTCAAAGGGTCCTACATAACGAGGTGATAAGTTGGCAAACTTTGCCAAAATTTATAGAACTCTTTTTCAGTTTAACTCGAAGAAAGACCTTCTCACCAAGTTCAAATTTCCTATCAACCCAATTCAAGTCAACATAACTCTTCGCCTATCCGTTGCTTTCTTCAAGCATTCACGAATCATTTTAACTTGTTATTCCATTTCCGTAAGGATTTCAGGTCCAACCACCTCTCTATCCTCAATGTTGTCCTAACTAACAGGGGTTCTACATTTCCTTCCGTATAATGCTTCGAAAGGTTCCATATTCAGAGAGGCGTGATATGTGTTATTGTATGCAAACTCAACTAATGGAAGGTACTCTTCCCATTTATATTGTTGATCCATGCAATACATTCGTAACATATCCTCTAAAACTTGATTAACTCTTTCAGTCTGTCCATCTGTTTTTCGAATGATACGTAAAACTAAAATTTAGCTTAGTTCCTAGAGCTATGTTAAGTGTTTTCCAAAATCTTGAAGTCATTCTTGGATCTCTATCAAATATGATTAATTCAGGTACTCCATGTAATCTAAAAATATCATGTACAAACCTTTTTCTAAAACAGGTGAATCATCCTTAAGATTACTAGCAATAAAATGTGCTACCTTTGTTAGTTTATCAACAACAACTAAAATAACATCATGTTTATTTCTTGACATAGGTAACCCTTGTACAAAATCCATGCTTATCACTTGCCATTTGTATTGCGGTATCGTTGTGAGGATATAATAAACCACTGGATGCATATGCTTAGCTTTAACTCATTGACATTCTAAGCAGTGTGTCACAAACTCAATCATGTCCTTTTTCATCCCTTTCCAGAAATATTGTTGTTTTATATCAGCAAGCATCTTTATAATACCAGGGTGTCTAGAAAAAGGTGAATTGTGAAATTCAACTAATAATTTCGTTTCTTAAATCATTTAACAAAGGTATGTATACCATGTTTTCAAACCACAAGATTCCTTCATTATCAAAGTGAAAACCCTTATATCTCACATCATTTGGATCTACAGTAAGTGTTGTTTTTACTTGCTAAAAATAAGAATTAGATTCCATAACACTTTTTACCTCATCGTTAAACCGAGTTCTCAATGTTATAAGAGCAGAAATGTGCTTCCTACAACTTAGAGCATCAACTACCCTATTTTCCTTGCCTTTAATGATCCGGAGGATTTTTCACTATGAAAATTTTCCCTAAACTTCCCTAAAATTGGACCATGTTGAAGGGCTTATTGAGACCTTTCCGATGGTATGCTGAACTCCAGAAACAGAGTCCGTATGCAAATTCTATCGCCGGTCAAAGATGGGCCTCCAAACGGGTCAACTCTGGTCAATAGGTCAACCAGTGGACCAATGACAGGGTGACACGTGGAAGTTGGTGATAAGGAAAAATGGATGGTACTGTAATGTTTCAAAATTAGTTCCATGGTATAGAGCTCATCGCAAGCTTTCCGACGCATTTTGAACGGACCAAATCTGAGTTCGTATGCGAAAGATATGCATAGTCAATGTTGCGGTCAAATGATGACGTGGCACACTCTAACGTGGACAAATGGCGTATTATGGGCGTGACACTTGGCAGGTTTGTAGTGGATTTATATTTAAAAAAATAATTGTAAAAATCTATTTAATCCATTCCATGTGAATAAATTCAAATCCCATGGTATAAGGAGGATTTTGTGGCCAAAAAAGCTATTTTAAGGCTTATCTTATCTCTTTCCCACCAAACGTGGGGTCAATGGCTAAATTGGGCTCCTAAACCTATGAAAGGGGATTTGAACCCTTTCCAAAATAGTAATCAGCCTTACCAAGCTGCCACTTTGTAGCAAGTGATAGAGAAGGAGATCACATCTATTTAAAGGGAAGCTTTTGGTAGGTTGGAAAGGGGGACAACCAAGGACCAGTTTGCAGAGATCACAATTTTCGAGGCACTTATGGTTCAAATTAGGACTTGGTGTAAAAATAAAAGTTGTTCAAAATTATGAGATATTTCCAGAAAGGTAACTTTTGTTGCATGAAGTGCTATAGATTTTTCTGTGTAGGCGTTTTTCCATCGCAGTTTCACAGAACAGGCACGAGGGGCAAGCAGAGATCTGTATTTTGCATCCACTTCTGATCTGAATCAGACCATGAAGTAAAAAGGGAAGTTTTTAATAATTTCCTAAAGTTTCTATAAATGTAAACTTTATTTGTATAGGTCTTGTATATTTCAATTTGTAGACATTTTTGAACGTATTTGCACAGGGAACAAACAGAAGAAATACTGTAGGAGCCACGGATGAACTTGGGAATGATTATGGTAAATTGCAGAGTTCCATGAGGTTTGAATCAGCTCATTTGCAGGTATAAAGGTCTGTTAAGTCAAGATTGAAGGGATATTGTACTTCATTGGACGTTTAATGGATCGATTCACTTTTTGTGAATCCGGAGATGTAGCCTTCGGGTGAACTCCGTTATCAATTTCTTGTTTTGTGGATTTGTGCATTTCAGTTTTTAAAAGATTTTTATCAGTTGAAATTCATCATTGGATTAATTTTATTAATTGATAAAATAAGTATAAAACTGGAGTAAATGGATTGAAGGAACTTTCAGTATCCATAACCCACAACAAGATTTGAATACACTTATCATCTTAGATTCAAATGTCAGTTTGAGTGTATGATTAAAAATCAACTGTGAAGTAAAATGGATTTGTATTAGATTCAAGCGATTCACTTAAAGTTGAAAAATTGGATTAATTGGTCTTTTGGAAGAGTTGAGGATTTGGGTTTCAAGACACCTAAAAATTGGATCAAATTAACTCAAGATCAATGTTGAGTCTGTAAATTTCAAAATCTGGAAATTTTCTAAGTACTTCAAAAAAAAATTAAGTACCATTTTCAGATCATTTAATGTAACTTATGTCAAAATCACATTGAGATAAAAACTCTAATCATCTTCACTGTCTTGCATTCATATTTAGGTGAGTGAAAATATAATTCAGCCCAAGATGATCAGTTTTTAGTTCAAAAGGTTTACCAAGTAGATAGTTCCTCAAAACTTGAAGTGCATGAACAATGGTAGCAAGCTCTAGATCATGTGGAGCATAATTCAGCTCATGTAACTTAATTTTTCTACTTTCGTAAGCTATGACATGATTGTTTTGTAACAAAATACCTCCAAGACCTTCCCCGGATGCATCCATTACAACAATAAAGTCTCCATTAGGGTCAGTACAACCAAAATAGGTGCTAAAGTTAACTGATCCTTCAAAGTTCTAAATGCATATTCACATTTCTCATTCCACTCAAATTTCTTATCCTTTTTCTGCAATGAAGTTATTGGTGCAACAATTTTGGATAAATTTAAAAAAAAATCATGTAGTAACCAATAAGACCCATGAAGCTTTTAACTTTATGTACATTCTTTGGTGCGGAGCCACTCAATTATAGCTACAATTTTAGAGGGATCTACATCTATTCCATCTTTACTTATAACATGACCCAAATAGTGCACTTCCATGTCATAGAAAGAACATTTAGATAACTTACCAAACAACCGTCTCTTCCTCAAGATTTCCAAAACTATCTTAAAATGCTCATGGTGTTCTTCAATACTATTATAGTATATGATAATATCATCCAAGAATATAAGCAAAAAAATTTCCAAGTATTCTTGAAAAATATTGTTCATTAAATTCATAAAAGCTGCAAGTGCATTTATTAAGCCAAAAGGTAAAAATGTGAATTCATAATGTCTATACCTCGTTCTAAAAGATATTTTATGAATGTACTCATCCTTAATTGTGAAGCTGTTGATATCTAGATCAAAGATCTATCTTAGAATATACCGATGCACCATACGGTGATCAAACAGATAATCTATTCTAGGAAGTGGATATTTGTTCTTAATTGTTGCCTTGTTTAACATTCTATAATTGATACACAATCTAATTATTCCATCTTTCTTTTTCACAAAAATTACCGGTGCTCCCCAAGGTGAGACACTCGATCTAATCAAACCTTTTGACAAAAGTTCTTGTAATTGTGCCTTAAGCTCTACTAATTCAATAGTAGTCATCCTATAAGGTGCCTTAGAAATAGGCTTGGTTCTAGGTTTGATTTCAATTGTGAAGTCAAATTCCCGTTTGGGTGGAAGACCTGGTAGTTCTTCAGAAACACATCACTGAAGTTTTGTAACAGCGGATAATATTCCAAGAAATCATTGTTTTCTTCAGTAGATTCATAATTTTTATTGCATATAAGGTACAACCCTTATTTTTGGCCTTTTAAGCTCATAGCTCATAATTTTCTAACTGAAATTTCACGTTTTACACCACAGAATGTCTCGTTGTTTCTGCGAGTCATCTAAATAATGTTATGTTTTTCAAAATAGTTAACTTTTGATTTATGCTCAGCTAACCAATCAACACCTATGATTATATCATAAGACCCCAAAAGAGCAACATAAATATCAACTTTCGTTGAAAAAATAGGTAAATCAAGGACCGCCCCAAAAAGACACATACTAGCGTATGAACATCATTATTTCCATAATGTACAGCCCATGTTTCATCCATTTTTCTAGCTTTTCTTTCTAATTTTGATGCTAATTTACTAGAAATAAAACATTCAAGTAGCTCTAGTATCGAAAATAATAAGTTGTGGTATGCCAAATAACTTAGGAACCTCTATGGGTGTGACTTGATTTTCATTTTGTTTGTCAACCACTGCGCAAAGCATGTATCTTGTGCTACTGATTACAATCATCCTTTTTCAAAGGACATTGATTTGCGTAATGATCCTTGCCATAATGTAATGTGACCTCCTACTGAGATCCCTTTTTAGGCTCAAATTTATTTCCATCCTTAAAGTTATCATTCTGACCTCCATAGGACTTGTCCATTATTATTGTTCTTGACAAAGTTATTTCGTACATTAGCAACAAGCTTATTTGTTGTTGTTTTCTTATTATTATCTATTGAAAACTTATTTTTCGTACCAAACTTCTTCCATGGTCCTTTCTTAGGTGCAAGAGATGATGAAGAGGAGTTTGGAACTTTCTTTCTAAATTCCTCCTTATGAGCAAAAATTACCTTTAATTTATGTTCCTGCCTTATGGATTTTTCAACAACCCCTTCCATAGTGGTTGGGTGTGAACATCCACCTCTCCCCCTATAATGGGATTTAGTCCCATGATAAATTTCCGTATCCTGAACTTCTCATCAGTTTGATACTGAGGTACATACTTAAGGAGTTTGGTAAACCACTCCCGTACTACATTACTGATTAATTTTCCTTGGGATGAGTTCTGAAATTTAGTCATTTTTTTATCATAATAAAGTTGTGGCAGCCATCGTTGCCTTAAATAAATTTTAAATTGATCCCAAATAATGTTCATTTCATCAATGTTTAACTAAGCCTCACGGCTGTCCCACCATGAAGATTCTTTATGGGATAGTTGATATGCTCCCCATATTTCCATTGTTTCCTCTGAGAAGTTCCTTATTGCAAAGTACTTCTCCATTTTGCTGAGCCAATTCTCAGCTCCATCTCCTAATGTGGTGCCATCAAACTTAGGTGGACTTATCATTTTTATATCATTCACGAATTCAGCTTCTAGCCTTGCATTTTTATTTTCTAGATGATCGGGTAGGTTTAAATTATTGTTATCAACACCTAAATTTCCTGAAATGGCATTGTCCCTAGGAGGTGGTTGATTTTTATTACCAACGTCTTCTTCCTCTTCATTGCCCATTACTTCTTTGTTCAAGTACTGACACCAACGAACTCTTGTGTCTAACAGGAAGCAATGATCTCATCAATTTTTTGGGCGGTTGTTGCTTCTCCACCTGTGGTGGGTTGTTTATAGCATTTCCTCTTGTTCTAACCATTTTCTGTTAACAAGAAAATTTAAGTTTTATCAGATTATGGGTACAATAGGTCCAAGAGCTACAACTTTCACTCTCGATACTAAGATGTAACATTCCCATTTTAAGACTTTAGTAACAAGGATTTTTTTACATAATGTTCTCTATTCTAAATAATCATAATTTAGAACACACATTCCATGCCAATAAATCTCATAACAGATAACCATATGTAGCTATAAATGACTTGGAGAACTACCAATCTCTCATTTCATGACTCGGTTTCTAACCGATCTCTCATGTTAACTTAAAGTATTGAATACTACATGTATACTAAGTATACCTGGTTCTCTTACCCTGTTATGGGTATTGAGTGTTCTGTTTAAGAAACCTATCTAAATGTTTGTTACCAATATTCATCTGAAATCCCATTTCTTAAACTAGGTGACATAGGACAACGCAACCAGCAACTTGCGATACTTTGGCCAAAGATTTCCAACATATTGTACACATTTCTATTCCTAGATGACATACTCGCCTAATGGAATATGTCCTTCCCCCTCATATGTCATCTAGAATGGTCTTGATAACTGTCAGTCCACTTGTTCAAGGTTTGACCCTAAACCAAAGTTAACGACATGATTTAGTATAAGAATCATTATCCAAAATAATCCCATGCTTAGTTTTGGTTAACTCCTCCTTTTCCTTTGCTGGTACTTAAAATGAAATTTTTGCATGCTTTGAGTAACTCAAAGTTTCTTGGGTATGATTCCATCAAATAGAGAATTTCCTTACCTTTCCGAGAAGGTAAAAATTTCCTCGCAACTCCTTGTAATTTTCGAGTTATGGCTCGGCGGAATTTTTTGGGCAAATTTTTCCTAGATAGGCCCACGAAGGAAAACTTGGCATTTAGCCCTTTGGGGGTTAAATTCCCAAAGTCAAATTTTGGCTTGAAAGCCCACAGATCATTTTGAAGCCACCACATGTCCTTGTTTGTGGCGGGAATCGGAGGCACGAAGGATTTTTTTGCCAAAGTGACAGAGGCACAAAGGAAAAAAATAGAAGCGCGCCCTCACCAAGCAACCAGGAGCCGACACATGTCACCGAGAGAGTAGGGCATGTGGAAATTTTGAGAAATTTTCCCAATGAAAATTTAAAAGGAAAAGTACGGAGTTTAAGCTCGCGATTCCATTGGCGAACCAGGAGGTGCCACGTGTCTCGAAGCGGCGAAGGCGCGGATATTTTTGGAAAATTTTCCAAAAGTGCAAAAAGCAAATTTTGAACCCGTGGACCCGTTTTCAAAATCTAATTTTACTGCCAAATGTGCCCTAATTCATGCCTTAAAATTTTGCCCAAACATTTTTTCCCTATTTTTTCCCTAAATCTTCAAAGTGCCATATCTTTCGATCCAAATATCATATTTGAACAAAATCAAACTTTTTGGAAAGGTATCGAGCCCCTCTATGCATTGGAGGAATAAAAACATCATTTTTAGGGTTTTGTTGGAGAAAATGCTAAAAATGTCTTTCATGCATTTAATGCGAACTAGATTGCTTCAAATGAGTTGTTTTTGCTCAAAACCGCCATGATTGCTTTCTCCCACATGCCAAGGATGAAGAATCAACTCGTTTTGATGGAGGAAAACCCTAAAAATATCTTCTCACACCATAAATGCAAGATCAGATTACTTTGAAAGCTGTGTTTCACCAAATTCATCATTTTTTCTCTCCAACTCATAAAACAGAAGCAAAGGAGCTCAATTTGATAGATTACAGGCCGATTTGAAAGGGTTAATTGCGGGTGGTTGAGAAAAAGGATCAAATTTTATTCCTCCTCTATTTTTCCCTCTCTTTTCTTCAGCTATAAATGCAAAGGATGTAATCTATTGTAATGTTGGACATTTTGCTCTTGCAAGCTCTCAACAAAGCTAAAGGCTACAACACATATTTTGCCTCCTTGCCATTGTAATGCATTGTATTAAACTTGGGAATGATAATGTATGTTCTATGATTAATTTTCCAATCCTCTCATGTGTTTATCATTTTCTTCTGATCTTTCATTATATTTTGGCAATCTGTGCATGTTTTGTGCTACATTCTTATGATTTGTGTTTATTTGCAAAATAGAAGTTCATCACTCCTTTGGTGTATCACCGTTTTAGCTTAGTTTTGTTTCCCCTTTCTTGCATCTTCAACTCTGTCTCCTTAGAATTTAGAGTAGGAATTAGTATTGAACCTCTGTAAATTCATGCATACACCTAAACAGAGGAGTAAGAACCAGCTTCAATCTAGAGAGTTTTCTCACCTTGCAAGGTCCCACACCTTGGAGAAAAACTCAATGTTGTGCAATCACACTAAATGACCCATTCTGGGCTACATATCTGAAGGTCATTTTGAGGTGATGTAAATTTGCACTAACAGTTTTGGCATGCCGATGGGACCTTAGAGGTCTTCATCTTCATTACAACAAATTTGATGTGCAATTGTTGTAATTTTCTTGCTTGAAAGAGCCCTGATTTGCACATCTGGCGACTCCAAAAGGATAGAATCAACTGGTTTCAGCAGTCCAAGCTTGAAGATTCATGAGAAGGATCCAAACAAGGTCAAGATCCAGAGAAGAGGAATTGTCTGAGTATTTGCAATTATCCCCAGAAAGAAGAGAAAGCGGAAGAAGGATTCAAAGGTCTCCATCTCCACCAAACAGAACTCTATCAACTCCTCCACCTGGTAGACCTTTCATCCAATAAACAAGGGTTCTCAAGCTAATCAGAATGACACAACCCAATCCTTATGTCAACTTTACTGGCAATAACCCACTTTCTCTCAATCCAAAAAACCCAGTTCAATTACAACATTGAAGAAAATTCCATACTTTACTGGAGAAAATTAGACCACTTCGGTGATCATGTCTAAGACATTGCTAATGTTTGTGGAATCCATGAGATTGTTGAGATGGATATTGTTATCAAATTTTGGCATCTTCATTCAAAGGGAAATCCTTGTAATGGTTCAATATCATGAGCGAGCTCTATCCATAATTAGAACTAGTTGTGCAGAGCTCTCCATAACCAATTTGGAGAGAAAGGGGACCACTGGTCTCTATTAGAGCAATGACAACTATCAAGAGATCTCCCAATGAGTAGTTAACAAACTTTAATTTTAGATTTCAAAGAACATGGGATAGAATGCCATTGGTAGTGAGGCTAACATCAAAAGGTGCTTTCTTATACTTTCTCAAGGCTTTAAATTATAACATTTCTATGTTGATCCAATCCATGGGAGGTGTAACTCTACCTGTAGCTTACAACATTGCCATTAGGGCTAAGAATTGTTTGATCTAAGCTGGTAAACTTGCACCTAGGCCTCCTATGCCCTTATATCTAGAGTTGGGAAGCCCAAGTACTAGTCAAACACCTACTTTAGCTCCTATTCCCACTCCTACAAACCAGAGTTCAAATGAAACTTCTATTTCATCCTCTAGTGCCTCAAATGAGCTCCAAGAAGTTATGAAACAATTGCAAAATCTAGGCAATGAACTGGTTACACTCAAGAGACAACAAGCTCAAAGTTTTAGGCCTTCTTATTAGCCTCAAACCCATCCTAATAGACAACCATATCATCCTAATAGGCCACCCAACCTAGCTGTAAATAAAAATCAAGTAAGGCCTCTTGCCAATAGACCATTTCAGCCCTATAACCCCCATGTTGCATCTACCTCTAAAGCCTTAGTGTCAGTGCAAAATAATATAGCTCAAGAGTATGACTGGTGTTTCCCATGTAATGAACCTCATAATGAATCTATGTGCTTCAACGGTGCTTTGAACGAAGCTTTGATGGTGACAACAACTGGTGTGGAGAGTGAAAAAAGTGGAGAAACAAACTAAAAACAAGGGACATCTCGACAAGATACAACTCCAAATGAGACTACACTTGTGAATTGGCAGGCTGAAGATTTTTAGGGTGTGAATCAAACACCTTCTCATATTTAATAGCCAAAACATGGTCAAAGAAGAGGAATATTAGTGTAGGGTAGTCATCAGGTCCAAGTGATTCATAACCTCCCATTACTCCACAAGGTGTTGGAAAGCAAAATGTGGTTCCAAATGTGTAAGGACAGCCCAAGCCACCTTCTAAACCAACTCCAATGCCAGTTTTGTAGCCCATGTAGAAGAAAAGAATGTGTAGACTAAAGGGCAACAAAAATATGGTTCATCCCCATTTAACATCATTGAACAAATGAAGAAGACCAATGTGAACATATCTATGTGGGATTCACTATCCATCCCAGGACAAAGGGATCTATTATAAGCTGCCATGAAGAATTGGTCAACCTCAAATCATCTATCTCATATGTAAGAGAAGGTCCTCACAAATGCCACTCACCTGAGGGGAATCATGAAGGACAATAAGGTAAAAATTTGAAGCCCCCTCCATTCTATGTTTTATTAATCATGGGGATAAACTAGTACATAATTGTATGATTTATTCTGGGGCAAGTAGTTCCGTGATGCCCAAGCAAATAGCTGATCATCTAGGCCTTCAATATGAAGTCATATCCAAGGGGGTGGTGCAATTAGATGGGACAATAGTAATAACAATCGGGGTAATTAAATATTTGGGTCTTACTTTGCATGCATGCCCCAATGTCATTGTTTTGCAAGATGTGTTGGTGATAGATTTGCCACCACTCTTTGCCTTATGTTTGTCAAGGGATTTCACAGCTAGAATTGGAGGCTACCTATCTACCTAATTGGTCACACATGCTATTTAGGACAAGATATGGAGCCAAGGCCACAATCAGGTCTAAACCTATTTCAAACTTCCACATAGAGCCTCATACTCCAAGCCCAATCAATGCCAACTATTCAACATTTGATCAAGAGGATTATCCGAGAACACATGAAGCTGACACCAAAGTTGGAAACATTCTAGATTTGACTCTTGACAAATGGGCAAGCAAGGTACATGATTTTGATCCCTACAAGGAAATTGAGGAATCTGAACTAGGAGTATATTACATACATGAAGAAAATCAACCTCTTCCTAACATCACTAAGGCAGACCATAGAGATGACAATGAGGTATGGAAGTTGTTCTTTGATGGATCAAGAAGTAGACAAGGTGTAGGAGGAGGAGCTATGCTTGTTTCACCTCAAGGAATTAAGTATTATTTAGCTTTTAGATTTCAGTTTGCATGTTCTAACAACATTGCTGAATATGAAGCTTTGATACATGGATTGCATTGGTCAAGGAAGAGAGGCATAAAAACTTACAAGTCTTTGGTGATAGTGAGCTGATTGTTAATCAAGTTAAGGGACAACATGCTGCCAAGAATGACTTGCTCAAAAGTTATAGGAATAGGGTGTGGGATCTCATTGAGGATTTTGAGGGTTTTGGCATCAACTCCATCCCTAGGAAAGAGAACCAAGCTGCTGATAGGATTGCAGCAGTTAGAGCAACTTTTGATGTTGTGGAGAGTATAAAAAGAGATAAAATGCAGCCAAACATCCATGTGATTATGAGGCCATCATTACCAGAAAACAATGCAAGTTGTCAAGTGTTTGAGAGTGACCAATAAATCATCAATTTATTGTAAGAGGAAGCTGAGTTCTCAGCCAAAAATTAGGAAAAATTGGGACAGCAGTACGGTGATCAAGTGGTACAGATGAGAACCAACAAACTACCAAAAGGACTTGTGACTTTAGAGTCTATATTCAATCCTAATGATCAATTTAGGAGGAGAAAACAAACATCCAAGTCAAGGGAGAGGATTCAAATCCCATCTCATTTGGAGAAGGAAAGTCACTTCAAATTGGTAAAGTGGCAATCGAACAAGAAAGGTATGTGATCTGAAAATAATCAGATTATTACGACTTGATCTCGGACCCTTATAGGCTTTAATTATTTGCCGATAATTTACTCCTTTTAAGTAATCAATTTTAAAATAATGCAAGACAAAAATGACAATTACACACAGATTGATTACGGCGTTTCGGCAATTGCCTACGTCTCCGGGTTCATGGTCGAACCGTTCCACTAGTCAAAACTTGTAAGTTACAATAGTACTTTCACAAGAAAACCTAATGGAATTTTACTTGCCTATCAGTACACCAAACCTTCGGACGACAAGGGTGAAAAATAGCACCCGACTTCCACCTTCTTGATGTACAATCTCCTTCGGCTGTGATCGGCCTTCCCGACGCAAACAATGCGAAGCTAGCACTCCGGTCGACAATCCAGGATTTGCAAGTAATTGGTGTGGCTCAATGGGCCTTATTGGGTAGTTTACAATTTACTCCCAATCACAAATATTTCATTTATTATTGCCTAACAAATAATAGGTCAATAATATAAAAATATACAATGCCTAAATAATTTAGGTCTTCACACAACAATTTCTCATTCTCCTCTTGGCTCGGACTTTGCCTCCAGTGCTCTAGGAATGAGCTTGTCTCCGAGTTTGTGTGTGTAATGTGTCTTCCATTACAATAGAATGGGTACCCTATTTATACAATTTTAGGGCCCTCAAATAATGCATTCCATATTATCCCTTAGGCTAAAAATACCATAGCCCGTAGCATAGAATTTGGGATAAATTTTCCAATTTAATGGATTGCATAGGAAATGGGATTAAATATTCCCATTTTAGCCGCATTTGAATTTTTTAATGGGTTAAAAATCCCATGTAGGGCGGCATTTGCTGAAATGGGATTAAATCCCAAATTTGGTGTGGATTTCATGTTAAATGGGATTAAAATCCCATAAGGGGTGCATTTGGGCGGTGGAAAAAATGTCTAAGGCTTTAAAGCCTTTCCACGCATGAAGTGGTAAAAAAAACCATGTTGGAGCATAACCGCCCCCCTACCACCTCGTGGATTTGGTACCACGCATGCCATTAAACCTGCTCCCCACCACCGCTTCACTCCTCCTCCACGTGGAAATTTGGTGGTTAGTGGAGTTTAATACTTATGTATCAACATTAGATTTAATACTAATGTATACACATTAATATATACATGTGGCATTTGGAAAGTGGCCTTACCAATATAATTTCGACCCATACAATGTGGAATAGAAATAATTAACTCGGTAATCCTGTAGTCCACTTGTCATCTCCCAATAGGAAAATTGAGTGAATTCGATGAGTGTTGGCAAGCCACGTGTCACAGTGCGATTCGGTTCAATATTGACCACTTGACCAGAGTTGACTTTCCCATTGACCGAACTTTGACCGAACATATCTAGAGCTCCCGATGTCCATTTTCCGCGTTCTCACAGTCGTTGGAAAGATCTTGAGATGATCTTCTGCACTAACACCATTTATAGATGTTTAGGAAAATTTTAGAAATGATCCCTGATCAAGTATGAACTCATGCAACTTTTCCAAGAGTTCCCAGATGTATTTTCTTGGAGCTATGAATACTTAAGAGGTTTCAATCCCAAACTAGCTCAACACACAATTGAACTAGATCCAAGTGCTAAGCCCATCTAGAAAAAATAAAGACCGGTCAATCCACACATTGAGCCTCTCATGAAGAAGGAATTGAATAAGTTAATAGAAGCAAGTATCATATTCCCCATCAAGCATTCAAGCTGGGTTGAAAACTTGGTTTTAGTTAGAAAGAAGAGTGGGGAAATCAGGTTGTGTGTAGACTTTAGAGATTTGAACAGATCATCCCTCAAGGATCACTACCCACTTCCTTCTATGGAGTAGATTTTATAAGTTGTTGTTGGCTCTGAGAGGTTTTCATTGCTAGATGGTTATTCAGGGTATAATTAGATCATGGTAAAGGAAGATGATCAGTTCAAAACAACCTTCACCACCAAATGGGGAACCTATGCATATAGAAAAATGCCATTTGGGTTGTCTAACGCTGGAGCTACTTTCCAAAGGGAAATGGATATGGCATTCAAGGGATTGATCAACAAAATAGTGTTGATATACCTAGATGATATTACTATATTTTCTAAAAGTGTAATGAGACCATCTCTTTCATTTGAGATAAGTGTTCCAAAGATGTAGAAGATTTGGGGTATCCTTGAATCCTAAAAATGCATATTCCTAGCTCATGAAGGCAAGCTCCTAGGCCACATTGTTTCCAAAGAAGGGTTAGAAACTGATCCAGAAAGGGTTGAAGCAATAAGAGCACTGCCATTGCCAAGTCATAAGAAGGCTCTTCAAATTTTATTGGGAAGAATCAATTTTGTTCGAAGGTTTGTTCCAAACTTTTCAGCCCTTGTCAAGCCAATAACAATGATGTTGAAGAAAAGTATGGA
This sequence comes from Taxus wallichiana var. yunnanensis, assembly GCA_018340775.1. Lineage (NCBI taxonomy): Eukaryota > Viridiplantae > Streptophyta > Pinopsida > Cupressales > Taxaceae > Taxus > Taxus wallichiana. The sequence goes on from CM031244.1 coordinate 535,507,850, forward strand.
TTTCAAATGGACAGCTGAGGGTAAGGAAAGTTTTGAGGCAATCAAAGAAGCTATCTCATGGGCTACAACTCTCATTAACCCAGATTTCTCCAAAGACTTCATCCTTTATGTATTTCGTGGTGATGATACAATTTCTCGCAATTTTTGTATAGCGAACGAGGAAAATGCAGAGCAGCCAATTGCCTTCTTTAGCCAAATCCTGGATGACTATGAAGTGAGGTATTCCTTCATTGAGAAGCATGTTCTTGTAGTGATTAAGAGCTTGAAGAAATTTAAGCATCTAGTTTCAAACAACAAGGTTCAATTGTTGGTTTCTCATGCGGGAGTTAAAGGATTCCTCCTCAACAAAGATCTAAATGAAAATGTGTAGGGTGGATTACTTGTGTCATGGAGTATGACATTGAGATCAAAGTCACCAAGCTGGTCCGAGGAAAGGGCTTTTATGCGAAATTGGCCTTGAGTAAACCAATTAAAGCAAACAAAGAGAAGAATGTTGTTTTGATGTTACAGACAGCCAAAAACAAAGAGATGTTCAAGAAGAAAATGGTGGTGTGCTCACTCCTTGCTGGACCCAATACAAAATGCACTTCTTTCAAACAAGCCTATGCCCTCAGAGAGATGAACAAAGAAAAAAGAAGACACTTTAGATTGCAGGCTATTCTGTATGAACTTATTGATGGTGTCGTGTTCAAAAAATATATCAATGGAGTGTTGTTGGGGTGCATTGGGACAAATCAGATTGAGAAAATGTTAGAAGAGTTCCATAGTGGATCAGCTAGGGTCACTTCGCTCTAAGAGTGACAGCTCTCAAGATCATGAAGGTTGGTTATTATTGGCCCAAAGTGTTTAGTGATTGTTATGCATGGATCAAGAGGTGCAAGAATTGTGCATTCTTCACAGGCAAAGAAAGGTTAGCAGCACTTCCATTGCACCCAATCTCAGTTGACCAGCCATTCATGTAATGGGGTTTGGACTTCATTGGAGTCATTAATCCAAACTCAAACCAAGGGCACAAATGGATTCTAATAGCAACAGACTACTTCACCAAATGGACTGAGGCGGTGGCACTCAAAGAGGTAAATGAATCTAGCATTCTATACTTCTATGAGGGGATAACAACCAGATTTGGTATACTTGCCACTATAATATTAGATAATGCATTGGCATTCATAGGATCAAAGGTAAATGGGTGTGCTGTTAGAAATGGGATCTATTTGATCACTTCATCGAATTATTACCCTCAAGGTAATGGCCAAGTTGAGTCCACAAAAAGAATCTATTAAGGATCATCAAGAGGGATCTTGATGAAATTTAGAGGACTTGGCAAACTAAGCTCAAATCAGCTCTATCGGTTGATAGGATAACTCCCAAGAGATCTAAAGGTAACTCTCCATCCAGACTTGTTTATGGGAGAGAGGTAATTTTCCTATGTCACTTGAGTTGCTCAACATTGAAATTATTGGAGTTTGAGCCCATGGAGGTTAGATATAGAATTGATGGAACTCCAAGAAATTAGAGAGCATGCGACCCAAACAATGGAAAATGACCAAACATTGATCAAGAGAAGCTTTGATAAGAAAGATAAGGCTATAACTTTCCAAGTTGGAGATTTAGTGTTGAAATGGGATGCAGACCGAGAAAATCCAGGGAGGCATTCAAAATTTGATGCCATTTGGAGTGGCCCCTACATGGTCACAAAATGCAAAAACAACAATTCCTTCCAATTGTCTACATTAGATGGTGAGGAATTACATATTCCAGTTAATGGAATCCATCTAAAGCATTGCTACTAGAAGGGAAACTTCTCACCTTGTACATATTAGCTTAGATTTTTATTCCTCTAAGTGCTTATGCACATTGTTTTGTTGTAGCTTAGATTTACATTTCCCTAAGTGCTTTGGCACAGGTTTTGTTGCCCCAAGGATGCATCTTTGCAGATCATGTTCCAGGCCAAAGTGATTTTTCTACTCTCACAATCTCCATCCTAGAGGTTTTCTAATGAATTGAGAGTAACAGGAGTTAAGTTCATGACTCCATTTCCCAATGAATTTCTTCAGGCAGTTGGTCACTTCATCCAATAGGCAGATGACCCCTATGAGTTGCCAAAAGTGTTATCCAAAATAAGCCCATGCTTATTTTTGGCTAACTCCTCCTCCTCCTCCTTTGCTGGTACTTAAAATGAAATTTTTGCATGCTTCAGGAACTCAAAATTTCTTGGGTATGATTCCATCAGATAGAGAATTTCCTTACCTTTGTAGAAAGGTAAAAATTTCCTCCTAACTCCTTGTAATTTTTGAGTTATGGCTTGGCGGAGTTTTTGGGGAATTTTTCCTAGACAGGCCCACAGCCAATGAGAAGGTCCCACGTGGTAGGGCGGAGCGGATGTCGGGGGGAAGTTTAAGTTTTGGTGCTTTGGTCAAAGGGTGCAAAGGAAAATTTTGGCCCGCCGGCCCGACGAAGGAAGGAAATGGGTTGGCGCGGGCCTGTGGAGGAAAACTTGGCATTTAGCCCTTTGGGGGTTAAATGCCCAAAGTCAAATTTCAGCTTGAAAGCCCGCGGATTGTTTTGAAGCCGCCACGTGTCCCTGTTTGCGGTGGGAATCGGAGGCGTGGAGGAATTTTTGGTTTTTTGCCAAAGTGACAGAGGCACAAAGGAAAAAATAGAAGCGCGCCCTCGCCAAGCAACCAGAAGCTGACACATGTCACCGGGAGAGTGGGGTGTAGGGAAATTTTGGGAAATTTTCCCAATGAAAATTTAAAAGGAAAAGGACAGGTTTGAGCCCGTGATTCCATCGATGAACTAGGAGGTGCCACGTGTCTCGGAGTAGCGAGAGGCATGGGGATTTTTGGAAAATTTTCCAAAAGTGCAAAAAGTAAATTTTGACCCATGGACCCGTTTTCAAAATCTGATTTTTCCGCAAGTGTGCCCTAATTCGTGCCTCAAAATTTGTGCCCAAACTTTTTGCCCTATTTTTTCCTAAATCTTCAGAGTACCATATCTTTCGATCCAGAGATCATATTTGAACAAAATCAGACTTTTTGAAAAGGTCTCGAGCCCCTCTATGCACTAGAGGAATAAAACCATCATTTTCTATAGGTTTTGATGGAGAAAATGCTAAAAACGTCTTTCATGCCTTTAATGCGAACTAAATTGCTTCAAATGAGTTGTTTTTGCTCAAAACCTACATTATTGTTTCCTCCCACACGCCAAGGATGAAGAATCAGCTCATTTTGATAGAGGAAAACCCTAAAAATATCTTCTCACACCATAAATGTGAGATTAGATTGCTTTAAGAGTTGTGTTTCACCAAATTCATCATTTTTCTCTCCAACACGTAAAACAGTTCAAAGCAAAGGAGTTTGATTTGATGGATTACGGGCCGATTTGAAAGGGTTAATGGCGGGTGGTTGAGAAAAAGGATCATATTTACTTCCTCCTCTATTTTCCCTCTCTTTTCTTCAGCTATAAATGTAAAGGATGTAATCTATTGTAATGTTGGACATTTTGCTCTTGCAAGCTCTCTTTTCTTCCTTAGTAGGTAGATTTGTAGAGTTCCAGACCTCTCATACAAGCTGCAACACATATTTTGCCTCCTTGCCATTGTAATGCATTGTATTAAACTTGGGAATGATAATGTATGTTTTGTGATTGATTTTCCAATCCTCTCATGTGTTTATCATTGTCTTTTGATCTTTCATTATATTCTAGCAATCTGTGCATGTTTTGTGCTACATTCTTATGATCTGTGTTTATTTGCAAAACAAAATTTCATCACTCCTTTGGTGTATCACCATTTTAGCTTAGTTTTGTTTCCCCTTTCTTACATCTTCAACTCTATCTCCTTGGAATTTAGAGTAGGAATTAGTATTGAACCTCTACAAATTCATGCATACACCTAAACAGAGGAGTAAGAACCAACTTCAATTTGGAGAGTTTTCTCACCTTGCAAGGTCCACACCTTAGAGAAAAACTCAATGTTGTGTAATCACACTAAATGACCCATTCTGATCTGCAGATCTCGAAGGTCATTTTGGGGTGTCAGTAGATTTGCACTAACAAGAACCCATTCGTGATGACTAAGGGTATATAGACATACTCAATCGACCTAATTCAATTGGGTGTGTCTAGTTATCCTAAGTCATCGTGAATCACTTTCTGTACTAAATCATATTCCTAATCTGACCTAGAGGGAAACTAAGATCAAGTCTAGGTTTATGTAGATCCAGATGAACCAAGATTAAATGGTGTTGCAACATGTCAACTACAACACTGCATCCTCATGAAGACCCTAGTCTTCATGAAGGTATAGTTCTGTAGTTGGCATGTGCCAACATCTGACATGACTACCCATCTTGATGTACACACCTCAAGGAGAGGTCATTTGTACTTAATTATTTCTGGATTAAGATTCAAATTACAACAACCCTATTGAATCCTACTTCCAACAACCCTTAAGTTTTTCATCCTCATTTGAGTTGTTAATGTAATACGGAACTTCATAAACTTAGGATTACTTTTATGTTCATTAAATTTTTGCTTAACATTCAGTTAATTGAAAATAGAAACAACATCCATCATAAGATTTACTTAGTACAACTCAACCATTCATAGTGTGTTTAAGATCCAAAATAGGTTCCATTATAGTAGACTTCATATAAATGAATTCAGATTGATTAATGATCTTATGTACCATACATTTTTAAAAACCTATGGAGGTATTGCTCAATATGTGATGAACCTTCCTCTTTCTTGTTTAAGTGTTGGGGTTTATTATACCCTTTTTCATTTCACACTACATGATAGTTAAGCTATACTTTCATTAACATCATTTAGTGAACCATGATTAGATAAAAGAACATCCATGCATGCCAACTTAACAAGTTGCATTCAATTTAAGGGATATTGTAATTAAATCCCATCCCTCCAACTCATTTAATGACAATTAGAAATAAGGATCCAATCAGGTAAGAATGGAAACAACGAAGATAAGATTACAAATTTCCTTCATATAATGCACAAGATAAATGGCATAATAAGTTTAAGTAACTCCAAATATTTTTCAATTCATCATGGTAAAATACATATTTTACAAGACCATGAATTTCAGACATATTTCATGTCAACCAACATCAAGATCATTAAAGAATACAACTTTTCTTCTTTCAGTACATTTCAATAATGAATCAAATTTCTCTATAAAAGATCCAGACTTTAAGAAACCAATACATCATATAAGTTATTGCCTTCCTTTATCACTTACGAAGTCCATCTGCAAAAATTGCTAGCATGGGTCAATTCATTGAATTGAGCATGATAAGCACTAAGCATTAAAACGATGTGCCTTTAACTAATTGTTTCATAAAACCAACTCTGCTTTTATGAAAAAAGAAAACTAAGCACACAAATAAATCATAAGTAATAACAACCATAAAATAAGAACAGTTGATCAACCTAAAATAACATTAAGAAAAGATCATGATATAATCAACACTTTACAACATTATATTAGATAAGTAATATTTCAACCAAATTACTTATCTACATCAAATAAAAGTACTTACTACTTATTTCTTACACAATTCAATCTGAATTAGTAATACAGAAACTAAATCCACTATTTTCCAAACATAGAGTTACTTTAAGAAGAAGGAACAAACAAACTTAGCATTATAAAATTCTATAAAAAGACATCTACAGCCAAGAAAATTCCAGCTTCTTGAAAGGTTTTAGGGTGAATCATCTACAACATTAAAATAAGAGATTCTCATTTCAGATGCTATACCCAAATTCATAGTCCACGATATAATCTAAGCTCTTAAGTTAGGTCACACATTAGAATTAGGAAAGTATTCCCTTAATAAAAGGAATATAACATTAATTATCCAAAACAACGTTAATTCCTTCAATACAAATCAAAATATGCATTTATTTTCTCTATGACCTTTGACACGATGATAGTTGCAAAAATCATGTTCTTTATACCATGTGGGCATGGGGCACTCAGGGTCAAAACCAATGTGTGGTTTTATAGGTGGAAGGGTAATGGCACCATCCTTAATAATCTTTTCCAAAACAGAAGAATAAGGTTCTCTTATCGAAGTGTACTTTCACTATTCTCATCTGAACTAGAAAGCTTGGATGGGAGAGAGATTAGAAGGAGGTTTGGCTAGGTTTAATTGATGAGGGGGCCAGCTTTGAGAACTACGGCGTTGGCAGATCCTTTGGGTTTTGAATAGTTGTTTTGGGGTTTGAAGATGAAGAAGCATCATTTTATTTGAACACGATGTTCTTGTTATGCAACTAAATTTTCTTCTCTTTGATAGCACGAATTTCCAATTTCCGTGCCATGGTGAATGCCTCGTCAAAAGTGTGAAAGGTCTACACCTGCAGGGTTGGTGAGATGTGTCTAGCATAAGCCCAAGTAAACAAATCTATGAGTTCAGTTTGAGGTAATTGACATGTGAGCTGGTTAATTAGGCTATGCCAACGAGTGAAAAAGTCAACGATAAACTCATCGTCGTATTGTCATGTGGAATAAAGATCAGTCATGGTGACTTTCTTAACAATGTTGATTGAGAAGTGATCTAAGAAGGCTTGGGCTATTTGATTAAATGAGTAGATGGATTGTCTTGTTAGCCCACTGTACCAGTCCAATGTAGGTCCTTTCAAAGACATCGAGAAGGTCCGTAGGAGTAAAGTGTCATCATGGGCGATCAGGTAACACCCATGTTTGAAAGACCACAAATTCTATCGGGTCTTCTTTACTATTGAAACAATTCAATTTTGGAATTTCCCAATGTATTGGGTATGGGTGAATAGGGATGGATGGATGGATGAATGGGATCATTATAGATTTCAATGTAGGTGAGAAAATTGCATAATCCATAAATTGATGCTTCTAGTGTCTACATCATTTCCATCATTAATTTGATGAGGTCATTAGTAGGTTTTGATGGAAGGGATCCTCTTGTGGCATAGGAGGGCTGGTATTGAACATGTGATGTGGGTGGCATTCCAGTGTATGGTAGTGCCAAATAGGAAGATTGAGAATAGGGGACCAACATAGAGGGCATATATCCAGAATGGGTGACGAACAAGATAGGGGGTTGTTGATAGTATGTGTATGTAGGTGGGATGGTTGCAGTGACTCTAGTGGCAATTAGGGGTAGAAATTGTGGGATGGAGAGGATAAGATTTTGAAATGGTGTAGGGGTCACCGACACCATGGGTGGTTGTGTTGTAATTGGTATCTTTAAGACAATGGGCGTAGATGAGGTTACGGTCTGGGTGGTTGATGAGGGGACAACAGATACTACGGGTGTGACCTGACATCTTGTAGATGCGGCGGTCATGACGCATATGTGGCCTAGCTATGAAACCACTATGGGTAAACTAGGTGAAGGTAATACCATGTTAGTAGGGGATCTTGTAGAAGTGGGAATAAGGGTAGGAGAGATGGATACATGCATGCCATATATCAATTGACCCGAGGAGTCCCAGGTGGAAGATTGGGAAAAGTAGAACTGTAAGGCCGTGGGATTCTGATCAAGGAGTTGTGAAAATTCCTCATCACTTGCATGCGTTGGTGGTAGGTAGGGTTAGATCCATGGGTGACAGGACAAAGGGTGGTGAAGGACTAAGTGGGAGTGGTTGATGACTTACGTGGAATATAAGAGCATTAGCTTGATTGTGAGTCAACACCATGTGAATGAATGTATATCAGGTGATGTTGTATCCTCGTAGATGACACCGAAAGTAGTGGGAATGAAGAAATTAGGTTTTTTTAGGTTGATTTGGGCAATATATCAGCTAATATTCAGCACAGGGTAACCGACAACGGTTAAGGATGACCAATACCGGTCTAGGGGTAACCGACGTCGATTACTATAAGGCAGGAACAATTTTACCAAATGAGGCAAATACTAGTGATGGTCAAATGAACAAGTTGTATGACGAATGTTTATCAAATCATAGAGAGTATAGAGAATCACAGGAACGCTAACAGTAAAGAAAATGAAATAAGTGTTCTTTGGGCACTTTATCCCAAAAGAATAGAAAACCAATGCCGGTTACGAAAAACCGATGCCAGGTAGGGGGACCGACACTGGTGGATAAACCAATGTTGGTTACTATGAAAATTGGAAAAATGTAGAAAAATGGATTGTTGTGAATTTGAATCAGATAAATAGTCAACCTAGAAGTTTGGAGATGATGCAATGAAGTCCCGACACACTCAAAATAAGTCAGAATACTCCAACCGTGATTGTGGAGTGTGCAAGGTAAAAAGAATGGAAAAATGGAATAACGTATCCTCACACCTCAAAAATCACATCAATCAAATGCTAAAAACATGTACCTAACAAGTTATTTTTAATGTGTTGAGCTTATGTTGTTTAGAAGACGACTCATGAATTTAGAGTAGAGTTTTTGGTGAGGAAGGCTTCCTACAAAAAGGGATATCTAAAAGGAGAGGTTTTAGTATGAGATAATAAATCAAAAGAAGTAATGAGATGTGGAGTACTGTTAATCCTCTTATCACCGATAGGCATTCCGGGTAAGATGTTGTTTAAGAAAGATGTGTATATTTCAATTTTGTGTAGTTTGGTAAGGTAAGAGAGAGAGAGAGAGAGAGAGAGAGAGAGAGAGAGAATGTGCTTTCTACAATTCTTTGTGTCAACCATCACCGGGCACGACTTCCCAAGCATATAGGTTGCCCTCATTTTAATGTGAGCTAAATGCACCAAATCAGAATGTAATGCAACCAATTTTAATCCCAAATCGAAAAATTATGTTTGATGAAGCAAATGATGAATACGAGAGGGTATGATTTTTTCACTAAATGTAGAAAGCAAGAAAGAAGAATGATTCTTTTTAAATGCACCAAGAGGAATGTTTATTTTAGAGAAATTAAAAAGAAGAGAGGATTACCAGAGAAGAAAATTAATGTGTAATCCTTTTAAAGGGAAATAAACACACAACTTTCACCTAGGAATGAAGAAAATGCAATAGAACCCCTGATGGGTCCCATCGGGCGTGCCAAAATGTTTCATTTGTTTTCTTTACATTATTGAGATGAAATAGATATGGGTAAGGGACAATGAGGAATACCTATTTATTTGGTCAGTGAGGGTTGTTGCATGCATTCGACTTCTCAATCCAATGCTAACTATGAGAGCTTCCTTTTGGCTAGGAGGAACTACATGAAATAGAAAACAAGACCACAAAAGAAGAGTTAAATAATATATCGCGGTGGACTTCTAGCTGTGTGCTAGATCCGAGAAGTGTGATACTCCCTGCATTTGTCAATCCACTTTGTTTAAAACAATTTAATGTGAGAAATAAAAAAGTCCTATTGTAGTTGATATGATTTAGGTATTTCATTCAAGCACAATAAGAAAATCTAACATAACAAGCTAGGCTACAGTCATATCTGAAGGGTAGGTAGTTGTCAGGGTGTCAAACCGGTCGAATCAGGTTTTGGGTTTTCTGGGTCACTCAGTAGAAGGTAGGTTGGCTTTGTTATTAGCGAAATGTGTAAAACACGAGACCGACGTCGTCTAGTGTAACCGGTGATAGTTTAGGAGAGACTAACAATGGTCATGGGTAACCGACGTCGGTACAGTTGGGTGAAAGTAGTTCAATAAAAACCTTATTACAAAGTCTGGGTGAGGTTAGATAGAGCTAAAGGAGGGGATGACGAGGTTTGTGGGAATGTTGAGAACACTCAGAGAGGTGGAAGGGCCAGGATAGATGATCTGATAAAAGGGTGGGTGAGGTTTGAGTTTGTCAAAAAGTAGACTATGAAGGAATGGGAATATTAATGGAAGAATGATAACATAAATGATAAAAACTCTATGGACAAAATAAGAATGGAAATGATCAGTGATAAACGCACTTACCAATGTTGCGCAGTCTAATGGTCGGGTGGTGGTGATGATTAGTTGGTGGGATGGAGCTTGATGCAATAGTGATGATTCTCAGAATGTCACCATGAGTGCGAATGCCTCGAGATCTATGCTAGTGCTTGCTATGGATGTCCTGGATGTTTAAAAAGACTCGGTTTTGCATCCATGCAAATTTCTTCTCGTCTCATTGATCTCCCAATTTCCCAACCCAAAACAAGGTTGCTAAGGTGAATAAATGGTAATCGACGGCGGTTCGGGATGACCGGCGGTGGTTTAGGGGTGACCGACATTGGTTAAGGTGGGATTCCCTAGGTTTACTAAAAATGGTAGATCTCACATCTTTTGGATCAGGTTCATTCCTTTCTCTATGGATCCGAATGGATGTTACTTTTTTATGAGCGGGAAGGTGGTTAGAGGGATAATATGCATTTATTTTTAGGGTTAAACTAAGTCTTAGCTCATTAAGGTAAGTGGGACCAAGTCTTAGTTAGTTATGGAAACATGTCAAGAATAGGTCTAGGGTGAGGTGGCTAGGTGAGGTGGAAATTAGCTTAATTAAAATAATTAAGTAATGAATATTGTGAGGATGGGTATTAATTTAATTAAGTTAATTAAATTAATATTAATGTGGGTAGAAGGGGCCATGGTTAGGGTAAAGAGTTTGAGTTGGTTATTTGACGGGGAACCAAGGGGAGTGTGACCCAATTTTGGTGTCTACACCTCCCGATCCGAACCTTGGTTTCCCCAATGTTTCCTCCTCCACTAGATCCACTGGATCCACCAAGTCTTGTTCCTCCTAACCCACCAGATCCTCTAGATCCACTAGGTCCACTAGGTCCTCTAGCTCCTACACCACCAGATCCACCTCTTGTAGCTGGAAAATGGCTTGAAGTGGTCACGCCTATTGTTCCCAATGTCCCAATGAACTGTGTGTTGATGGTTTGTGATATTTTCCCATCACCGGTTGTGATTCCCGTGCCACTCCCAAACGCAATACCCAAACCTTGCGTACTTGTACCTTGTCAAAAATTTCTCCAAATATTGTAATTGTTTGTGTAGCCATAGATGTTCCAAATGAGAAAGTATATCTCCTAGTCATAGAACGGTTACTATCATCGATACCAACTAGGTTAAAAATACTTCTCCCTTGATCTAGAAAGCCAAGCACCAGGGGTTGGTCACCAGGTGGGTTTAGATGTGCACCAATGGCTCTCCTTTCTCCATGTGACGAAATATCATCGAAGTTAAAGGGGATTCTCTCTCGTGCTTGCTAAGATGGGCTAACACAGACTACTCAAGTTCCACATCCTATGCGTGAAGATCAACTCCTTCCCACAATGTCTACCTTCATAGATCCATCACACTTGTAACCTCACATTGTCTAGTCATCTCCCTCTCATGAGCTTCGCTATACTTGAGTCATCTCTCCTCCCTTTCCTTCTCAGCCGTAATGTCCTCCATCTTCCTCCACCCTAGATTCGTCACCCAATACTCAGAGAATCTTATCGACCATGGGAAATGCCTATAAACTTAGGGTAATGACCAAGATCTTCATAGACAAAGGAATAACATGCAAAAATTTTCCTCTGGTATCCCTTAGAAACTCAAACTCGACAAGTTATGGGCAAGAATACATAGAAATGGCATATTCTAGAGTATAACTAGTTAGCACTCCTTTCCACTATTGATCAACAACATGCGTCCAAGTCATATCTACATCGCATGACCTATGGTAATCATCTTGGGTGCATCTTGTAGACACCAAATTTGTGTCTTACGACCCCCTGTGACCCGCATCTCATTTCGCAACCTAACCTCATCACCTAAACCTTACACAATTATTTATTAATTACCTTATAATTAATAAATCCACATCGCCTTACCTGCCACCTCATCTTGCCACCTCATCATGACCAAGTCCTAACCCTAAACTAACCTAATTAAGACCTATAACTTAGTCTACATCCACACCCATGACTAATGACCCCTTACTCGCACCCAAAACCGACCTTGTAGTTACTTGACCAAGCCCGCAACTAATCCCTCGGGAGAAAAGGAGGGAAAGTTGGCTATTTTACTAAAAATAGCCCACTTTGACCTGACCGATAGCGGTTCCTACTCGACCGCCGTCGGTTACCTAACCGCCATCGGTTCCCTGTAAATGGGCTCCCCTAACTAGAAACAAAGGTCGAAGGATTTTGATCGATCGAGATCATCAGAAGCGATCGAGAGAATCCGGATTTTTCTTGGCAAAGCATAGATAGTGAAGAAAACAAGAAGAGTTTGCAGAGAAGGACATCAAGCCCAAGACTGCAACTGCACAACCAGAGCCCTGTGACACTCAGCTGATCATCGTGAGGGAAGACATCTCATCTTCTGATCGTCGGGACGTCCTATCTGAGTTCTGCCTTTGTCATCACAGTTCTTGGACCTGCATTCTCGTCAATAAACAGTAAGTAGAATCTTGTATGTTCTCTTTGATAACATTTCTTAGACTTTTGAATCACAGCCATCATAAATCTATTCCCAGATCTACTACCCAGCAACACATTACATCTAACTATCATTCTTCTACCCTCTCATCACCCCGTTACCTAATCCCACTCATTTACTAGCCTTACAAACAACACAACCACCCGACAACCGACCCTCACCAAAAGCCCCTAAAACATAGAACCTACCGATATCGGTTAGCAGAATGGTATCGGTTACCTTGACTGACTCAAAACCAAAAACCAGCCTTTCCCCCTACTTGTTTCAACGAGGCAATTAAATTGTTATTTTACAATCTTTTGTGTTAATTCATATTAGTAGGGGAACTGACCACCTTCGAAAGGAAGTTTTATATTTCCTGGGCCCAAGGCAGTTCCCTCATTTATTGTCTAATTAAAATCTTGTGGTCTTGTATTCTTATTTGCGCAGTAGTCCTTCAAGACAAAAAGGAGTTCTTCGCAATCAACCGATCTCTCTCTACTGCAGTACACGCACACCATCTCGACATTCAATGTATTCCTCCTAGCCCTAACCCTTATCTGTTTCTAAAAGGAATGAAAGGATAGAAGCAACTCTATTCCCAAAAGTTGAAACATTCCGCACGAAACATTTTGGCACTTACGAGTGGGACCCATTTCGGGTTTCTTTCTTTCTTGCTTTGCTTTCATATAGGGAGCATACTTTGTCGTTTTCTTCTTCTAAAAATATTCACAAGGTATTTTGTTATTTTGGTAAAAGAACTTGCTTTGCTTTTACATCTTTTATTAGTGAAAGTCATCTCTTTTGCTTCATCGAATATCATTTTCGATTTGGGTTTAAAACACGTGCATCACATTCTTACTTGTTGTTTTCAATTCTAGTGAACATAGATTAAGTAATGTGTCATACACGTGGGGTGATATCCATGGTATTGACAAGAAATTAATCTTACTTTCACTGCACAACACATACCGAATCACTTCACAATTAACACAACAGCTCAAACATCCCCCCTTTTTTCCGCGGTATTCCTCCGCCCGATTGAGGTAACCTTATAAGCCAAAACAAACTTGACATTTCCTCTAAGTCTTCTTTTAGGATTCTGACATCATTCTACGTCTAAAGGCATAAGCCCACGATAATTTAAATTAACCCTAGGGTTAGTCTCTAGATTTGCGTGTGCATCTTGCTTGTTTTCAGTTTTGTTTTCTCTGTTATACACTGTCTTCTGTCATCACCTCAGAACAATTGATAAATGTACTAAGCATTGTTAAGATCAAATCAGCAGCTTCTTATATTTTCTCATACCAGTCTTATTACACCGACATCGGTTAAGTGACTAACGTTGGCTATAGTCTAACCGACATCGGTTATCAGACCGATATCGGTTACTGTCTTTTACAGTTCCTGACAAACCAGCAACCTACCAATTTCACCATTCTGAGGTTGTTTCTGTTCCTGATAGATTGAAGCCCTACTGTGTACTCTTGTCCATGGTTGTTATCACTGAAGCAAGCCACCGCCATGGTTTCACATGCCTGCTCTATGCCTTTGCCTGAATCACCCCCTTCACATTCTATAGGGAACCCTACGGACACCAGTGAGATCCCCAAAATTCCTGTAGGAGATAAGGAATTTGCCAAATTTCTGGATGCTAATCCTAGCGCCGTACAATACTATTTGTCTCATGCCCCTGACCGTACACCCGATGGTCAACTCCTTGTTGGCATGCCTATCAAGTATAGCTGCTCATTTAGCTCCCACTCCACCCGATAACACGCCTTGCTTTCGCATCTTTAGCCCGTCTCCCAATCCGATCGCTTCAGAGGTTCATACGACACAGATTGGATTTCCTTTGGTTAATCTTGGACCCCAAATATCATTACCGCCGACTGATCCTACCTCATCTCCCTTGCAGACTGCTCCGTTCATGACTTGCTCTCTACCACCTATCCACACGAGCTTTCCTTCTCAAGCTCCGCCTACCTTTTCATTCCCATACACATATCCAGTGACCTCAACATCTTATATAGGACATCCCTATTCGGTCGCCTCAACATATTCATCCTCCATACCTTATCAACACTTAACCCCACCATTGTCTAGCGGAGGCCCTTGGCCCAATTTGCCTCCGTTTACCACAACCGCACCATCATCTCATCCAACCACGGATTTCATCAAACAAATGATGGACAAAATGCAAAATCTGGAGGCTTCTGTTTCAGGAAGTCGTAGCGCCTTGACATACGAGAAAGTTTTTCGGGAGCCTATTCACCCTTCTGTCCCCCTTCATTCATATCCTCCTCAATGGGAATTGCCGAAATTTACTCGTTTTAATAGTAAAGAGGATCCTCAACAACACTTGCGATCATTTAGACATGCTTGTTATTTGATTGCTCATGATGATGCCTTGCTTTACTCGCACCTTTCCCATGTCCTTATCGGGACCCCATGGAGTGGTACAGTGCTTTAACCCAGCACTCAATCTTCTCTTTTAACCAACTAGCCCAATCTTTCTTGGATCATTTCTCCATTAACATTGCCAAGAAAGTATCTATCACCGACCTCTATGCCATCCGACAATTTGAAGACGAATCTATCACAGATTTCGTTGGATGATGGCGGGGCCTTATCAACCAACTTACATATGCCTTGCCTCAGGCCGAACTTATCAAACTTTTTACGCGGGCATGCACTAAGCACATCTCTCCTACCCTTCAAATTCAAACTTTCCACACATTTGACGAGGCCTTTACCATGGCTCGGAAACTAGAAATTCGAGCCTTAGAAGAAGAGAAATTGCGGTTGCGCAACAAAAACCCCAATTTCTGAACTCCAGATTCCACCAATAAACCAAACACCACCACTTCTCACACATCCACTTCTTCAAAATCAAAAGGAGTTGTCCACGCGGTGATGGTCAAATCTCAAGCACCGTCTAATACCCCACCAAAAACCACCTATAAATATAAAGCCGAGCCCATCAATTACTCTCCCTTGGGAGAAACTTATGGAGTCATCTTGGAAAAATTGCTCAAAGTCGGAGCCATCACCTTGCCTCCTGTTAAACCTCACTCCGGGTTTGACTCCACCCGCGCTATACCTTCTTGGTACAAAGAAAATGACTTCTGTAACTTTCACCGCGTAAAAGGACATAGTCATGAAAACTGCAAGATGTTGAAAAACATAGTGCAGGAAATGGTTGATGCAGGGGATATAACCCTCGATAATCCTAATGCCCCTGCCAACCGAAATTTGAAAATCTTCAACAAACCATTCCCGAATCACTCTTCTAACAGTAACATAAACTAGGATATCTTAGCCGAGGAGAGTGTTCATGAGATCCATGCAGTCTTCGACTCCCAGCCAAAAGCCTCTATTGAGAAAATTTTGAATCAAGACTCTTCACTGACACAGGGACCCGAACCTCCTTCACCACCATCAAGACAAGGTGAAATCATTCCTTTACCCATACAGGAGTTAACCACCCAGAGTTCTCTTCTCATAGATGAGTCTTCTTACACCACATCCCTACAATACTGTGAACGGATGTTATCTAACTTATCTATTTCCCAAACGTCTTCTTCTACCACTCTTGCTGCACAAGAGGAAGGCTCGCCACTCTTTTGTCATCCTTAGACGAGAAACCTCTTGCAACCGACATCACCAAATTCTTTAACCATGACGGATCCTCTCAAACATGCCCTCCTACCTATTAGTTCTTCATCGCCTAAATATGTTCGGCGACCGGTTGACCTCTTAACACCTATTGATATAGTGCCCCATCTACCTTCTATATCACACCCACAAAGTGGACCGGAATCACACCCCACCTTTCTTCCATACAAGAGTTCAATTCACACCTAAAGACCTGTCATTCTTAGAAGATAGACGAGACCTATGGGAACGTTTGAGTACCCCCTATTCTACTCAAATGCAGATGACCGATCCATACACCTCTACCATATACCCGAAGTGTTTACTGAAACTCAAAATGCCTATGTCCTCATCTCCACCACCCGCATCTCTACCAAGTACCTCATCCACTTCTATTAAACTAACCAACTATTCTCCTATGCTTAGGACCTCACCAATACCTAGTCTAACACACCCACCTAAGTAGCTTGATTTATCTAAAAATAAAGCCATCCATCCCCTTAGGTGAGAGACCAATCTCCTCAATCTATGCCTCTATCGTAACTCAAACCTCGTCGTCACACCTACCTTCCATATTGGGACCCCATCCCTCTACCTTACATCAATATATCATACCTCCTGCGTTTTCTTTAAAGTGACCTACGCCTTACGCATCCATATAGAGAGATCTAAGGGTATATCAACACCTGTCACCCCACGTATCCCTGTCCACCCATCAACCCTAAACAAATCTCATCATCAAAGGACTTGTTTTTTCTGTCACTCCTCTTTTGCCGCCATTGTTTTCGGATACCATGTTATCTAGAGCCTCATCATCTAACAAATGCTAAACGTAGCTCCATGACCGAAGAAAACACGTTTAGTTAAAACCACGTATCAATACCCCTTTGGCTAAACCACCACCCATACGAACCAACCATACCCAAACATTACCAAAACACACCCAACCAATACCTTCAACTTCCTCCGATTTTGACCCACTCAAAGGATCCTACGCCAAAATCCTTGCTATGTTGATGGAGAATGCGACCATTTCTCTACCCCACTTAGACCTTATGACCCGTCTAAACCTTGACCTATAGGTTATGATGAGTCTAAAATCTACGCTTACCACCGCACGCTGGGACATGATGTAGAGGGATGCAAAGCTTTAAAAGCCATCCTTCGTCGACACCTCTCTCGAGATAGAAAAGTTAAGAAAGACAATTTACGAAGAGAGAGACCTTTAGCTTCAATTCCCCTCCTATACCACATGTCCCCGCCTCACCAAGATCTATCATTATTACAGCCCCACCTCTCGAAGACCATGACCTATCCCTACCGTCTTCCTCCTCTTGTATTTACGAGATCAATATGATTAGTGTTGCTACTCGAGGCAGAAAAACAATGGGAAAGCAAAAAAACACACTGCGGCATCTCTTTCTCCGTCCACCATCCCGATTGCACCACCACCTAAAGTGGTTATTCGTGGACCCGCCTACCCTGTCTCTAATGGAATTGCCCACCGAACCATGATCAAAGAGCTTCACCAATCACCTGTAAAAATGACACTGTATGATCTCATTCAGACTTTTGAATCTCATCGACAAGCTCTCGTTGAAATCCTTCAAGGGATAGAGGTCTTACCTAATGAAACCTTGCTGTTACCTCTATTCTAACACCCAATCACGTTGCTTCGCTCACCAAACAATCTATCTCCCCAACCACTGCCTCTCGTGCAGAAGTGAAGCTGCTGTGTTAGTTTCTCCAAAGACGAAATTATCGACTTTGGTGCTGAAGATCCTGACCCTGCTCTTTTCATCTCAGCTTACGTTTGGGACATTCGGGTACGTCGTGTTATGATTGATGGGGGCGCTAGCCTAAACATCATCTCTTCAAAAGCCTTCCAACAAATGAATATCCCTTCTAGTTGCATGTGTGCCAACCCCATCATGTTGCGGTCATTCAATGATGCTATTACTTCTACCTTAGGCACCGTGATCCTTAACATTCGTGTAGGACCACGCACTTTACCCGAACTCTTCTATGTCCTTGAGGGAGAGTTTCAATACAATATGTTGTTAGGCCGCCCTTGGATCCGGGCTATGGGATGCATTCCCTCCACCTTACATAGATGCATAAAATTTGAGTACGAGGGGAAGTCCTACACTGTAAAAGCTGATCCTCCCCCCTTCAAAACTTGCAATATGTTGTATCGCCCTAATGATGTGCTTGTACCAGTCAAGACACCCATTCATCCAACCCAGCCATCCACTTCCAACGCACCTACACCTTCAACCAATGAAACCACCGTTACAAATATCACTTCCTTTCCCATCAGATAACATCCCAACCTCCGACCCTTAGTATATGTTTTTCAACGCCTTACGCTGGGGGAATACCGCCTATATAACGTTAGCTCTTTCCATACCCCCGCAAGAGTACGGGACACTACATGCACATCCCACCTACGACCGTCGCGTAGGGGAGGTAATCTCTTATGGACCACCCCATTGCCACACCAACCTAACGTATGGGGGTGTTGACGCATCCTCCGTTACCCCTGAACCTCCTCTTGGTGTGGTTCCTTTCATATGATTTTCAATACTTGAAAAATCATCGTTTCGCCCTCACCTTCTTGACTCGCTGTGCTTGGAAAGGCTTTGGTTTTGGTCTTTATGAACAAGGCCGACATACACTCATTCCCGTGACTACACGCAAACACAATGATCATAGTGGTCTCGGTTTTCCTAAAACACTTACACCGGAGAAACGTCGTGTCAATTGTATCACGGAGGATGACGACGTCACCCTACCCCACCAACCCATTTCATCATCCCACAGAGTCGATAGACCACTGAATCTATCCCTCCTAACTTTTTTTTCATAAATGCTATCTTCCTAGGTCCTCTCACTTATCAACGCGATAATGAGGACCCATCTTCTCTTCCCCTTTTGTATCCAGAAATGATCGAAGAGGATTCGCCTTCAATTAATGTTGTTGAGTGCCAGGATGATGACTCCATCCTCACTTACCTTGGTGCGGATGACTCTTATATTCAACGTGCCTTACCATCTGAAACTCAAACCATGTTGAATGAGTCGACTATAGAAATCAACATCCACACAGAGGAGGATCCTCACATTGTGAAGATCGGACAATCCCTTAACACATCAGAACAAGTCGCCTTTACTACCTTTCTCCGTACCCACAACCAAGCTTTCGCTTGGTCTTACGCTGACATGCCAGGAATTGATCCTGACATTGCTGTCCATAACATCACCCTAAAACCCGATTCCAAACCAATCAAATAGAAACTGAGAAAAATGCATCCACGCATTGCCCTCTTGGTCAAAGAAGAGCTTCAACGACTTCTTTCTGTTTCCTTCATCTTGCCTATTGACTATCCTCAATGGATTTCTAACATCGTACCTGTCACTAAAGCGACGGGGGGACTTCGGATATGCACGGATTTCCGAGACCTTAACCTCGCTTGCCCCAAGGATGATTTCCCCCTCCCAAGTATTGATCAACTTGTTGATCTCACTGCGCAGCCATGAAATGCTTCTCTCATGGATGGCTTTTCGGGATATAATCAAATTTTGGTAGCCCCGCCGATCAACATAAAACTACCTTCATAACTCCTTGGGAACCTTACATTATTGTGTAATGCCATTTGGCCTTAAGAATCTTGGTGCCACCTATCGGGTTATGACATACATTTTTCATGACATTATGCACACTATCCTTGAGGATTATGTCGATGATCTTCTTGGCAAATCTAAACATCGCAGTGAACATCTCGATCTTTTAACCATTATTTTCGATCGCTTTGTTGCAATATTGATCATCTTAACCAAAGAAATGTGTCTTTGGTGTTCTTTCAGGAAAACTTCTTGGCTTTATCGTCTCTTTGCGTGGCATTGAGGTCGATCCATCTAAAGTAAAAGCTATCCTAGAAATGCCCCCACCCAAAACCTCAAACAATTGCGTAGTTTACAAGGTAAGCTCCAATCCATCCTGCGTTTCATCTCTCAACTCTCGGATTGATGTCAACCTTTCCATCACCTTCTTAAAAAGGACATTGCCTTTCAATGGAGTGAAGAGTGTCACCAAGCCTTTGAAGCTCTCAAAGCCTATCTCTTGCTGACCACCCGTGCTTATTCCACCTCGGGATGATTTCCTTCTACCTTTACCTTTCCACCACCGACCATGCTATAGGAGCCATGCTTGCACATCGTGACTCGAGAACGTTGAGAACAAGCCGTTTATTATATAAGTCATACTCTCGTGGATTACGAGACTAGGTATATACATGTAGAAAAATTGTGCCTAGCCGTATCATTCGTGGCCACCAAACTCGACACTACCTCCTGAATCACAAAACTTTTTGTCATCACCAACGCGGACCCCATTCATTATATGTATGCCAAACCACATCTAAACCAACGCATCACCCGATGGCTTATGCTCCTCGCCGACCTCGACCTTGAGTTTATCCACACGAAGTCAATCAAAGGACAAACTATTGTGGACCAACTTGTGGAGGCCCCTTTACCTGGGGAACAATTTACCAATTTTTATTTCCCGACGAACTCATCGCCACTCTTTCACTCAGGGAAGAGTCGTATCCAATGACCCTCTTCTTCGATGGATCCAAATGCCAGCGCGGTGGAGGGGCCGACGTTGTTCTCATTCCTCTTAACGCTGAGCCTATGCCTCTTTCATTCCGGCTCGATTTCCCCTGCACTAATAATACAGCAGAATACGAGGCCCTTGTTTTGGGTCTCCAGGTTGCGTTACACTTAGGTGTCAAATCTATTAATATTTTTGGCGACTCTCAATTGGTAGTCAATCAAGTTATGGGCATCTACCAATGTAAGAATGAGGAACTTCAAAAGTACAAACATTACGTGGATTCACTTTTGACCTCATTTACTCGTTATTCTATCCAGACCATTCCCCGCTCCACTAACAAATTTGCGGATACTATGGCTTCTTAGCCTCACAAATTCTGCCTCACCAACCGACTCGACATATTCATCTTGGTCCAACAACTATTTGCCCCATCTTACTCAACACCGATTATTTATATGATAAATAATGTGTCTCTGCTAATCGCGCAGGATACCCAGTACTACCAATTTCACGACTACCTTACAACCTCTGTTCTCCCACTGACCTAACTAGTACCAAAGCAAAACGCTTTTCTTAAGCATGTTTCTCGTTATGTCATCATGGGGGGACTCCTTTATAAACGTGGCTTTGATGGTATCCTCCTTCGATGTCTAACCGGCGCAGAGGTCACCTATACCATCCAACAGGTCCATGACGGTATTTGTGGCGAACATTTTAGTGGCCTTGCCATGGCTAAACGAATCCTTCGCCTAGGTTATTATTGGCCTACTCTTAATAACGACTGCTACGAATATGTTAAGCGTTGTGTTATGTGTCAACAACATGCCAACCTTCAACATACTCCTAGCCATCCACTGGTCACGAGATCTTTGACCTTTCTCACAATGGGGTTTAGACCTTATTGGTGAGATCCACCCACCCTCTTCGCAACGTCACCATTGGATAATCACAGCAACCAAATATTACACAAAATGGGTGGAGGCCATTCCACTCATTTCAATCAAAAAAGAAAAAATTATTGAATTCGTTAACCATCATATTATCTGTCGTTTTGGTATTCCTCATCGCCTAATAATCAGATAATGGTAAATATTTTAAAAATAAGTTGTTACAAGACCTTTGTGACAACTTTGGTATCAAACTTAGTTTCTCATCACCTTACTTATCCACAGCCAATGGTCAAGTGAATCTTCTAATAAAACCCTAACAAAATCCTCATGAAAGTTGTCAATGAGTCCGGAAGAAATTGGCATGATCACATTCCCTTTGCCCTTTGGGCTTATCGTACTAGCATTCGTACTTCCACTAATGCCACACCATTTTCTTTGGTATATGGTACCGAGGTAGTCTTGCCTCTCAAAATACAAATACCCTCCCTCAGAATATCTCTTCAAGATATTCTCACCAATGATGATTTCCGCCAAGAGCGGTTAGCCCAATTAGAGCTTCTTGACGAGCGTCGTCTTACGGCTCTTGATCACCTTCAAATCTACCAAAAACGCATCAAGCGTGCTTATGATAAATGACTTCATGAGTGTACCTTTAAGGTTGGTGATCTTGTCCTCAAAGAGAATCAACATGTAACCAAACTAGAAAAGAGCAACGTGGAAAATTTGCTCCTAATTGGATTGGACCTTACATTATCACTCACACTTATGGATCAAGCACTTATCGTTTAGCTTCGCTTAATGGTAAACCTGAGCCTGAGCCCCTTAATGCCTTGCATCTTCGACCATTCTCTTTGTTGAAATTAGTGTTATATCACTTCTTATCTACCTTACGCTCGTCCCTTGAGCTCATTTACCACCACATACACTTTGTTTCTTACATCTCAAAATCAAATCAAGCTCACATGGTTTGATTATCACCTCCCTAACGATGCCCCTTTTTTATTTTTTATTTTTTTAGTCTAGTCCATGACTTCAAAATATCAAAATAACACATTCTTAATTAAAACACTTATGGGATTTTCTTGAGTCAAACTTCCTACAAAAACTAGATGCTTTATGCCCAAAATGACATCTAGACCTCTAAATTATACAATAGACTTTGCTCCCTGAAGGACAGCTATATGCCAAACTATTGCTGCTATTATATATAGACTCGCTTGCTCCCCAGAAGACAGCTATACATAAAACCGCATTCTGCTACTATAAATAGTTTGCTCCCTTGAAGGAAATTTATACATAGTCGCCTTTATCGAAGCTTCTTGCATTGATCAACTTCGTGAAGACCTCAAGAAACAACAAAATACATATCCCATGTAAACTTCCCGCATCGATCGGTCTCATATCCGGAAAAATAAAATAAAAATAAAATCGCATTTCAAAGAACTTTGAAGTCATGGACTTGTCTATTTAGGTTAGGTTCTCTTTGTCGAATAATCACTCTAATAATAAGTTCTCCATGCCTCACCCACTATACCAACCACCTCACCGCACCATTTTTAAAACAACAAAACTCAAGGGACGTGACGTATATCCGATATATTGTGATTATACCACTCTTTTCACCTATCGACTTTTGTCTATACACAAGGTACCTAGGGGTTCAACTTCATTCTACGTTATATGTGGTTTGTTTAGCTCTTCTCAACTACGGAATCACTTTTTCCTCTTTGACTCGAATCTAGGATTATGTGTTGATCTTAATCAGGACATGATTCCCTACCACTTGGGTAGGCTAACTTTTGCTTCACTTATACCTATTCCAACATCACCAATTCATTACCAACACCGAACAACGTTACCCTACCAATATCAATATCAATATTTTTACCAACCAACAAACTTGCCTAACCATACCTAAATTGCTCTGAATTCATCTCTCCACGGTTCTAAGGGAGAACTACATCGATCTGAGGCCCCTCCTTGCTTTGTGCAATGGGCTATGTAGGTAGCACTTCGGAGACATGGGGTCTCCCAAGGTTTGCTCGACCATCCCTACCATAACCTATCATGTGTGGTAAATATAAATATTTTTGTGTATTTCTATTTAATCAACATTCATCTTTATCCTTTTTAAACAAAACAAAAACAACATTCAAAACAAACAATTCTTATTATTATCATCACTCAAAACCACATACATCTTTAGTTTTATTTAGATGTTAAACAAATACATCTTCTCTATCATCGACACGCGAGTCAAGCATCCTTATTTATTCTTATATTCCTAGGAAATTCACTTAGACCCTTGCGCCTCCTCCCGAACAGTGTGGTGATCGTGATCGTCGATGCCCCTCGGTTGGCCTCTCATCCTCAAAGGTGCCACCGCCATTGGTTCCTCCCATTGATATGCCATCATCTCCTGTAACATCGAATACGCTCCCTCGCATGGAGAAATCTTGCCTCTAGTCCTCTCCACTCGTCGTGACTCCTCTAACAATCCTCTTGTCTCATTCACACTGTGTTTGAAGCTGATGAACAAATCTCTGTAGATGATCTCTCTCTGTTGTAATCATAGCTATGTCGGGGCGATCACGTGCACCTCGTAGCTCTGTTACCCACCATACTTTATAGGCCTCTGTCATTCCTGCATCCATTACCCTGCGATCGGGGCTGCTACAGCAATCTCCCTGGCCCTTACGGAGGTGTTGGTAGGGGAGGTGAGAATGCTGCCTCGGTGTCGATCCTCATATATGGTCTATAAGCCGGGGTATATCTGAATGAACCCAAATTTTCACCACACACGATCTAGAGGAATCCTCTCATACTCCCCTAGCACTGTGCCTTAATCCACCTCAATCGCTCTACACCCTCAACTCCTCCGCTATATTCTCTGTTACCATATAGTTCCCGTAAGGCCTCAACAGATATCCCATGATCGTCACCATCTCCCATACATGCCTATAATACTCGATGTCAACCATCACGGCACTGGGATCTTACCTCTTGTTGTTCATCTAGACCCATCGTCTCAATCCCAACCTCTGCGCTCCGGTCTCTCACATTTGGATGGGTCGGCCTATTGGTCGCACACAAACAATGTGCTCATAGGCCCAACGATGTAATAAAAATGAACAATCCAGTGTCATCCTGTGATTTCATCTATAAGCCCATAAACCCCTGTATAGCTCCGCCAAATATGCAGGTGCCCATGCAAAAGTCATGTTCCTTTCTATCATTTCCCAAATAACACACATCAATGCTTTTGGAAATCTTCCCCATCGCCCTCGGTAACGCATAATACCCTACCGCTATCATTAATATCACTGCTAACCTTGTCTCCTCAGGGTGTGCTGCATACATTATACCATACGTGAATGTCAAACCTCGCTGTGTCAAATCTCGTGCGTATGGACCAAATACTGCTGTTATCGCTCCCCGTGCTGCGCTAGGCAATGCACGATATACGGGTCTTCACAGAATTGGGAGTCTCAAAATACGGAACACATCTTCCAAAGTCACTTTGTCATCTCCCCTGTTGGCGGATAGAAGGTATTCTTTTCGGGTTCCATCTCTCAATCAACGCTTGTAACATAGCATGGTTACATGCGATTCTTGAATAATAGCGGATTCCACTTAACCCCAAATGATTTATCAATGCCCATTCAGTTGGTGTTACATCCGCTCGGATTCGTGACAACAAAGCTTAAGCACGAGATATTCATCCGAACCCCGCCTCCGCTTACTACGCGCATACATCAAAGCGACACATAGCCATTCAATAGAACAAATTCTAAGGGTTTTTTCACAGTTCGGAAATTCCCTACGTGACGATATCGGTTTTGAATAACCGATATCGGTTATGGAACCGATACTGGTTTATCTAAGCCGATATCGGTCCAAAATATACCTACCTGCATAAAAACATACCACCTATGATAATTATTTTTTTGCCCGTTTACTCCTATTTTTACCTAAAACATACGTGAAACCCCTTTACCTACCCCAATTACATTCACCCTATCCCCATTCATTGCCTATCACCTTTTCTTTCTCATCTTTCCCCACTTAACTTCTCCCTCATCCTATTCACAAAACATACAAGAATCGAATTACAACCAAATACGTTTACCTCTTGGGCAACAATGACTTGAGATGGCACGGAACATATCTTCCCCCTCATCGTCCCGCCTGCTGGATGCTTCTCCTCGTTCGCCATGTTCACCACCCTTTTCAATATAAGTTACCTTTCTGCTTTCTGAATTTCCGCTCACATTCACTTTCCCTATCTCTTTCTCCTTATCACTCAATTCTTCTCATGTAATTACTGTCCAGTCATCAAAAAGTCGTCGCAATCACATATTTAATTTCTTGCATGGCTCTAAAAATAAGAACTAAAAATAAGAACTTAAGTTGCCACCCAAGCTTTTCTATTTTTAGAAAAGCTCATATTTGAATAACCGATATCGGTTACGTAACCGATATCGATCATATGTAATACCGACATCGGTTATCATAACCGATGTCGGTTATATACCTACCTTTTTAAAACATAGTTCTTTTCTTTCTTTTTACTAATTTTTGTGGCGCCCATCCCTTTTCCTGCATAAACAACACCATTATCTATAATTTTTCATCAAATCCACATCTCATTTCACAATTTCATCAACATCATCTATCTATATTACAAAAACAAACAAGCCATCAACAAATGATATCAAAACCATCAATCTATACACCATTTGGATCCAACTCAGCAGCTACATACATTCAATTTCACAAACCAGTGACAAAACATACAACATTTCATAACACAACATGTCAATTAAACTCATCATCTATATATATACATACATCCCATCAACAAAAGACATCAACACCATCAATATATAAACCATGTGGATCAAACTCATCATACATTAAATATCACAAACCATCGACAAAACACTTAAAACATTTTAAACACAACATGTGGGTCAAATCATCATATCTATATATCAAAGTTTCAAATGTACAATGTGTCCTACATAGGGGCCTCTGTGATCTCATAATACAACAAAGCTGGCGCACGAGGCTGCAATAATCTGTCATAATCTCGACTCGACTCGTAGGCCGGTCTCTCATATCAAAAATAAATACTCGGCTCATGCAGCCAGTATCAATCTGCATAACTTTGTACTTCGCTCTCGCAGCTGGTATATACAATAAATGAATCAATAAATGAATGAATAAATCATATGTGGGCACGCAGGCCTCTATAAACATAACCGGTTCATAGACCGTGCCCATATCCAATGTACAAACACAAAAATATGTAGGGATCCTCGGCTCTCCCCACCGCCCTCGGCACCTCTCCTGCTGGTCCCCTGTGCGCCTCTCGCCTCCTTCTGTGTGAGACCCACGGCCGTGGCATGCGCACCTCCACGAAATCTCGACTCCGAGAGGTCTGCGCTCATGTGCGCATATGGTGATAGTCGCTCCATTACCATCAAGAACATCTGATAGTATCGGGCCTCGCTCTCGCCTCCATATAGCGGGCCCGTGCCACCATCACTGGGCTTTGGGGCTGGTCCCCGACTCTAATAATAGTGCCCCTGTGCTTTGGTGCATTTGGTGGTGCTGTGTGGCTGCGCACGGTGGTGGAGTCTTGATACTATATACTGTGGCTATGCAGTACACCATAGTCTGCTGCGGTGGTGGTGAGCTCGTACTGCACATACGTGCTGGGCTAACCGCCCTCGTAAGACACCTATTTGTGCTGTGTGGGCAGCAAGCTGCCCTGTAACAATTGTACTCGCCCTCGGTTGGTCCTCTCTCGCTCTAACCGCCGCTAAGTGCTGGTGTGTGGGCTGTTCTCTCCTCACGGCTCTCTCTCCTTCCCATACCAAAAATACTCCTGTATGACCGGCGTCATCCACGGTATCATCTATGGGCCTCTTGGCTACCCAATCTAGGTCCATGGGCTGTGGTGCAGGCGGTGGGGCCTCTACATCATCCCTCCGAGTGCGATGGAAGGGAGGTGGTTCATCTGTCGTAGCCCTATTTGTCATCGTACCCTCTCCGGGGTATCCGCTCGCACTCTCCGGCCTCCGTCCGCTATCGAGAATGTATCACTGGATCCACTGCAATTATGCTCGGGCTCCTCGCGGGGTGATGACCTCTATAAGGTCTCCATACAATTTCTAACTTATTTGTCAAGCCCTCTAATACATGCCGGTAATATGCTATATCTCGTCCGCGAGAAGCGCTCGTGGCAGCCCATGATCCCCAACCACCTCACGAAAGCCATATCGTAGATCAGTGGCCAGCTGTTGGGGGCAGCCCCTCTTGGTCTAGTGCATATGATATGCTCATATGCCCAACAGTGTAGCAAAAACATAGAGAAAATCCCGAATCACCTCATCGGCGATAGCCCCACAGCTCTCGGTATAACTGCACCAGGTATACTGGTGCCCAAGCATAACACGTATGCTCCTCGACCATCTCATGTAAAACCCCCATAAGTGCCCGTGGAAAGTGGCCTCCCTCGAGTCCGGGAGGCGAAGCGGTGATCTGATCATCATCAACACGGCAAGAGCCATGTCTCGTGTCGGTGGGCCAGTACATATCCCCATACGTGATGCTCGTTGTTTGCCGTGATACGTCGATGGCGGCTGCATCCCAAATATGTGTAGGATGCTATCCATGGCTGTCTCTGCGTCCACCTGAAAGACTGCCTCTCCATC
This sequence comes from Taxus wallichiana var. yunnanensis, assembly GCA_018340775.1. Classification (NCBI taxonomy): domain Eukaryota; kingdom Viridiplantae; phylum Streptophyta; class Pinopsida; order Cupressales; family Taxaceae; genus Taxus; species Taxus wallichiana. Next base: position 535,536,114 of record CM031244.1, read on the forward strand.
AATCGGTAATCGAAGGATGCGATACACATCCTCCAATGTAATGGTCATCTCTCCAGTCGGGAGATGGAACACATTGGTCGCCGGATCCCATCTCTCGATGAGGGTGACCATCAAACTGTGATCCCTGTCGATCGCTCTGTACCGCTGGACTCCGCCGAGTCCCACCTCGCGCATGATACCCCACTGCGCTGCGAACACGTGTGGCCACATCCATCTCAACAGCGGGGGCATCCTGTCCCGCATCATCAGCTGCTGACGTGCCTGCAAAACCAACTCACTACATTAGCCCTACTCTTTATCACAACATCTACTTATACCCTCTATACCCCCTTTTTTTTTTTTTTTTTTATCCCCCCGACCACACCCCGACTCTCTAACAAACCCCTCTACCCACCTACATTCTACAATATCCCCAAACATCTTCACACCCAACACACAAAACCCAATCATAAATAACACCACACAACCCAACACGCCATCCCCAACAAGAACTTAACACCCAAAACCACCACAAAATGACGCAACAAAATCAAAAATCCTGCCCAGGGACCGGTACCGGTCACCCTTAACCGACCCCGGTCCCCTTTCCACCGACGCCGGTCAACTCCCGACCGACACCGGTCACCCACAAACCCGACCTACCCAAGAATTTCGTCGACCGATGCCGGTCGCTTAGTGACCGACATCGGTCACTGGAAAATACCCGAGCCGAACCCGACGCGGCTACCCCATTCCCTTTTTTTCCTATTTCTCCCTCTATACCCACCCAAACACCCTAAAAACCTACCCACCTAGCCACCTTGGCCTATTTAACCTATCTACCCTCTCCTTTTTTCAAATAACTTCCATTTATTAATTATTTTATCAAAATCTAGCATTCCTACCCAAAACCCAAATACAACATAATACACTCAAATCCACACAATGAGGGGTTTCGAACCTACCGGTACGATGACACGTCGTCGTGGTGGGATGGGTGGTGGTGGTCCAGCTGGTCCAGCACCTCCTGCTCCTCCTGGCTGTGCCATGGCTCTACCTCTCCTCTGCTGGGTCCTCCACCAATCAACTGCTGCCTCCTACTCACTCGGGCCCACTAATCACTCACTCCTCCACTCAAATACCGCCACCTCAACCAACAAATGCTCCAGTCTCAACACTCCACCTCAGACAACTCAAATTAGCTTTCAAATTGACAATGTGACAATGACAGGCCGTATTTTTTCTTTTTATAGGTTTTGACCTATAACCGATATCGGTTTTATTGTGCCCTAAGGAACCGGTATCGGTCACCTAACCGATATCGGTCATAGACAATCGACACCGGTTTTATCCCAACTCTTCCCCAATTTTTGCCCTTATTTACTACTCGCCCTTTCTCACAAACATCACCTATATCCACCTTTGCTGAAAACCCCTTGTTACCTTCATTTGGCCCGACCCAAGGCCGCAACCAACCCATTTGGCCCGACCCAAGGCCACAACCAACCTATTTGGCCCGACCCAAGACCGCAACCAACCATTTGGCCCGACCCAAGGCCGCACCCACCCATTTGGCCCGACCCATTTGGCCCGAGCGAACCACTATTTGGCCCGCGCTGACCATTTGGCCCGACCCAAGGCCGCGACCAACCATTTGGCCCGACCCAAGGCCGCAACCAACCTATTTGGCCCGACCCAAGGCCGCACCCAACCATTTGGCCCGATCCAAAACCGCATCACTTAAATACCTCGCCCATCATCAACAACATACAATTTTATCCACCCATCATGTAGCTTTTTGTTCACTCGAGCTCACCTGTTCGTGTTTTAGCATGATCAGGGTCCTTGACTTGATCTGTCGACCAACTTTGTCTAGACCTAGACCGTGACGTTTATCTCAACCAAACCAACCATTTGGTACTGCCGAACATGCCTAAACATTCCTGTACCTTACCCGTTATATCCCCTGGAGCTACTTCCTCTGCCTTGGATACCAGGATTATATCACCCTTGTTTGGATAAACTATCGACCTTTGCCTATGAATTGTTGGTTTGCTTGTCAAATCATGTACCCTGGTCGCACTACTGCATTTCAACGTGCGTCTGCTTCCTTGGACCTACCCCACCATCTCACCATCATCTCCACACCATTTACCCTTTATCAACTCTATCCCTGATTTCACGCTATCTCAATCTGTGATAGATTTGAGGGGGATTACCTATACCCTTAACAGGGGAAACCACTTCATATTATTGTCCGTGCTGACTTTACAAAACAAACTACACGACAATAAGGGGCTAATGTAGACACCAAATTTGTGTCTTACGACCCCTGTGACCCGCATCTCATTTCGCAACCTAACCTCATCACCTAAACCTTACACAATTATTTATTAATTACCTTATAATTAATAAATCCACATCACCTTACCCTTACCTCATCTTGCCACCTCATCATGACCAAGTCCTAACCCTAAACTAACCTAATTAAGACCTATAACTTAGTTTACATCCACACCCATGACTAATGACCCCTTACTGCACTCCAAAACCGACCTTGTAGTTACTTGACCAAGCCCGTAACTAATCCCTCGGGAGAAAAGGAGGGAAAGTTGGCTATTTTACTAAAAATAATAGCCCACTTTGACTGACCGATGCAGTTCTACTCGACCGCCGTCGTTACGTAACCGCCATTGGTTCCCTGTAAATGGGCTCCCTAACCAAAAACAAAGGTCGAAGGATTTTTGATTGATCGGGATCATCAGAAGCGATCGAGAGAATCTGGATTTTACTTGGCCGAGTAGAGACAAGTGAAGAAACAAGAAGAGTTTGTAGAGAAGGACATCAAGCCCAAGGCTGCAATCGCACAACTAGAGCCCCTGTGACACTTAGGTGATCATCGTGAGGGAAGAAATCTCATCTTCGATCGTCGGGACGTCCTATCTCGAGTTACGCCTTTGTCATCACAGTTCTTGGACCTGCATTCTCATCAATAACTAGTAAGTAGAATCTTGTATGTTCTCTTTGATAACATTTCTTAGACTTTTGAATCACACGGCCAACATAAATCTATTCCCGGATCTACTACCCCAACAACTTTACATCTAACTATCATTCTTCTACCCTCTCATCTGTTACCTAATCCCACTCATTTACTATCCTTACAAACAACACAACCACCCTACAAATGACCCTCACCAAAAGCCCCTAAAACATAGAACCTACCGATATCGGTTAGCAACAATGGGTATCGGTTACCTTGACTCAAAACCAAAAACCAGCCTTTCCCCTACTTGTTTTCAACGAGGCAATTAAATTGTTATTTTACAATCTTTTGTGTTAATTCATATTAGCGGGAAATGACCACCTTCGAAAGGAAGTTTTATATTTCCTAGGCCCAAGGCAGTTCCCTCATTTATTGTCTAATCAAAATCTTGTGGTCTTGTATTCTTATTTGCGAGTAGTCCTTCCAAGACAAAAAGGAGTTCTTCGCAGTCAATCTGATCTCTCTCTATGGTACGCGCACACCATCTCCACATTCAACGTGGTATTCCTCCTAGCCCTAACCCTCATCTTTCTAAAAGGAATGAAAGGATAGAAGCAAATCTATTCTTTGAAACATTTTTCTTCGAACATGGCCCTCTCATCATGGATATTTCTATTCATTATTTCCTTCTCCTCAACCCTTAATTAAGATCTAAAATAATTACTCTCTTGGCTATTACTCACATTCCTTATGATATTCATCCAAATATAGTGTATAACACATTCCTAGATGCATTTTATCAACACATTACTTTTCCATCTAATCTGGTTGTTGGTCTTTTTATTTTTGACAATGATCCACAATTGTACATAATGATTCACATCAATAATATGGGTGTCAAAAAAACCATAGTCGATAATGGATCTAAGTAGAGTCTTTGCACTTTATCATTCATTTACAATATCGGCCTTTCTGTTGCTAATACTAGTCCCTCATCCATTTCTCTTCACGCATATGATGCTTCTATTTATCCATGCATAGGCCACATCACTTTTCCTATCACTTTCGGGAAAAAAACTCTTCCTACAATTTTATTTGTCATCAAATTCCTAATTCAATATAATTTCTTACTTTGTAGGCCATGGATTCATGCCATGCAAGAAGTACATTCTACAGTGCATCGATGTGTTATGTTCTTACATGAGGGTGTATAATACACATTCTTTGGTGATTGCAAACCATTCAAATATGCAACCTTGATCTAACCACTGCACTCCCTACTCCAACATCTGTCACCAATAATGAACCACAACCCATGGATTCTCTTGCTCACTTGACACCACTTGAAGTATATATTTGCATGTTAGGCACTATCCCATCCAGATCATTACCTCCTCCTGCTTTTACTAATGCTATGATACTTTATCGGGGGAATTTTCAAACAATGGGCATCGTTCCACCTTATTCACCTTATCATGACCAACCACCATTAGTATGTCCTCCTTTTAAATGTAAAATTTTCATGAATGACTCTTATTGGGAACTCATTCCATTCGATCCTACTTTCTCTAACACTATTTTCACACTCGATGGTTTGACTTGGGTTGGGTTAAAACTCAATGATATCTTACCTCCACCACATTCACCTCATCTATATCATGCAAATGCTTGCATTAGTACTACTTATAACCTCCGATTATTTCATTTCTTGTTCTTTGGTGCATGAACTATACGTGTATTTAACCACCTACTCTTGGCAAATCTTGGCTTGACTATATTGGCGGAACTTTATATCTCTATCATATTGAGATCACATTTACCATGCCTCTCGGTCATGTTTCAATTTGTAATGACTTATTTCTTAGCTACTCATTGGTATGCACATGGATGTCCATTACCACCCTTCATTGACGAGGACTATGCAATGGGCATGTCTAATCTACACCGCAATGACTCTTTACTACACTAACCACATACTATTTCTTATCAGGTATCTGACGACATCTCCATTCAGTTTTGACCATGATAATGAAGACCTCTTAGATGATGTTACATGATCATATCTATTATCATACACTTGGGGGGAATCATTATCATTCTCCCCCTTCTAGCATTATTTGATGTCTTTCATTAATAATTAATTAATTCTACACATCACATATAGGCTCTCACACTTACCTTGTATACCTTGATACATTTGTATCGTCATTACTGATGAGGCAATATTGTGCTTTGGTTCACACTCGATTGTTTAGGGAATAATATATACATGAACCTCACACACTACATACTTCATGATTGGCACACACTTGACATCTCCTTCTCGCATTTTCCTTAACACACTATGTGCATTATTCACTCTACAAATTCACAATGCATAATTCTTGCACATACTTTTACATGTTCGCTCATTACCCTATGATGTACTTGAGTTTCATGGTTCATACTTGACTAATGAGGGTATAAATTTGAAATTTAACCTCACCAAACTCACTCATCACTCACGTACTCTCTATGTCCTACACTTTGATGATCATATCTTTCTAGCACATAATTCAAACCATTTCCCAATGACCCACACTTGTCTTATTGTTCATTCTCAATTGCTGAGGGAAATTTATAAATGAACATCATCTCATGCATACTCACATGCATTAGCTCGGTGGGCATGTGGAATGACATGGGGATTGGGTAAGTGGGAGGCAATGAATTCTAGGAATTTATGGTGAGTTAATGAGTCCTTATCTCTTTTAACTGCAAAATTTGGAAAGGGCATAGGGAAAATTAGATTAATGAGTTGGCATCTATGCCAAAGTTTTGGATGCATGTTATTTCAAACTTAGTCTTTGCTAGAATTAGAGGTGTCGGGAAGATTGGGAGGACTGATAGTCCTACTTCACATTTAATATTTTCGAATTTGGCAAAACATCCTAAGAAGAAGATAGAGGGGTTTGGTTTTGTTGTTCAATTAGTTTTTGGAGCTTGATATGCATGTGGTTGTTTTTGTTCTTCGAACCTCCAATTTGATTCTTGCATGCAAGTTATCTGTGCATGAAATTTCTTGCCTTGCATGGCATTGAAGGAAGAAGTTGGCACTGAGAAGCTATAAGGAAGAGAAAGAGGAATTTTTGAGTGTTGTTGGCATTTCAAAGGAAGAATTGAAGCTCTACTTGGATATTTTCTGCAAAATAGAGAAGGCAAAGAGTTATTAGGTATGATAGGCCATATCCATTAAGTTTTATGCTTTTACTTAAATGCTTATAAAAATAACTATGTTCTTAAGGAATAATTTGGTTTTGTTCTTTTGATGAGATTCTTTTTCTTCTAGTTATTGTGTTGTTTTTATTGGAATGCATTATCGATTTTGTTTGGAATGTGGGAAGTGTGTTCTGGGTTTTGATTTTCATGCTTGGGTAGTTGGCTTTAGCTTTAATCTTCCTTCTTATGCTTGAAAGCAAAGCCAAAATCTGTAGGGGATCATAGTTAAAAGTGTTTGAACCTTGTTGGTAACTTGGTTTGCTTAAATATGGGGAATCTGGTTCTAAATGATCTTGTTTCTTCACCATCGAAAAATTCATTAGGGAAATTGTTTGGAATATCTTGACTGTTTCTAGGATCTTGCATGACTCATTTGGGAAGATAGATTCGGTGACTCTTTCTTAAATGTTTTCTTTTAATTACTGATAGAAGACTCCAAATTGATGATCTTATCTAAAAATCTTATTGATGTTTGTGATTTTGTGGTTTTGGTGATTACATGTATTTATTCCTATTTTAGAATTTTTGACCACTTTTTTATTACGAAGAATAAATTTTTTGTGGGTATTGCATGGTAAATGATTGTATGTCTATTTGGACTTACATGAGTTCTTTTTGTTGTTAATTAAAGAACTGCAAAGGGAATCTTGTGTTAACCTCTTGAAATGAATAATTGTTGTATGAAAGTCTGATTTTTGAGCAATGTATGTGGAAATGTTATTTTGTTTCCATTCTTTAGGGTCTTTACGTAATCAATGAATTTTGCACTTTGTACTAAGTAAGGAAACTCCCTTGAATATCGGTTAACTATTGCTCGTTTATTGTTGATACACTGGACTTCATAACAAATTTTTGACCTTGTTATGATATTATTGTCTTGGCATGTATCTTCGATCCCTTGGGCCAATGAACTAGGTACTATGTCTTTTAGGACTGAGGAAAATGTTTTTTGTGATATGTAACGCTTGATCATGTTTGGGAAATGTCAGAATGCGCATACTTCTATTCCTTTAAGGGTTTGAGTTTATTGGAAGTCTATTTCAGACTAATCCTACTGTTCTACTTTTCCTTTCCTCTCTGAGTATTTTGGGAAATGGATTACTTGTTTATCCTGGTGGGAATTGAGTCTATCAAACCCATCTCCATTGAATGATAATAGGTAATGGATAGATTTTATCTTCATTCCTTTTCTTGCCTCCTGGAATTTTGGTGTTCATGAAATTTGAACCCTGGGTAAATCTCTGATTGGATTTTGGTTTGGTTTGTAAGTGATATGACCTTTGTCAATGTAGTTTTCTTGGTTACTTAATGTTCACTCTTATTCTTAAAAAGAGCTATGAAGACTGCAACCTTCCACTCTCTCTCTCTTTAATTTTCTTACAACATATTAAACTTGGAAAAAGTTGATGTCCCTTCTCTGGTCTATTACGTTTATGTCACTTCTTGACCATTTGATAAGACTAAGTGCATAAATGTTCTTAGGGAAGTAGAGCAGAAGTTTGAAAATAACATAAGTTTGAAAATACTTGGAAGGAATATTGAGTCTTGTCTAAATTTTAAACTTAACCATTATGCTCTCTTAAGTAATGTTAGCAATGGTGTATCTTTTTGGGATTTGAACGTTAGCTCATTTTCTTGTTAAAAGTAATCTTAATTTTTTGATGAGGTCTGATTTAGCTTTTTTTGAATTTTAACTTGAATTGGTTCCTAATTCTGAGCTTGAGTATTAGGATACTACAATTAGGAAGGACACATTAAATATTATGATGATTTGGATTATCCTTACTTATTCTTATGATCTTATTTATGATTGATGGCATCTCAAAATTTAGGATGAATTTGGGTTAATGAAATATTTGGATGGAAAGTAATGTTTATAAATGTTCTACTGTTGAGTTATGCCTAAAAGATAGTTTTAGGTAGTTACCTTCTGTTAAACAGGTTTAATTGAGTGAGGAAACTTAAAAAAGAAATATATGAAAGTAATAGTGAGGATCAGATGAAATGTTTATTCCTCTTAACTTACTGTTTAAATTCTTTTGATAAAGGGAAAATAGGATGGAAGGATAAAGTTGTTAGATTTCATGACCTAACCTTACTTTTGATTTGAATTATATCTCTTTTTCTCTCTTTTATTTGGGATTGTACTCCTTTTGGTTGAGTCTTTCTAATTTTTCTTTCAGGATCTGTTTCATAATAGTAGGGTTATTTTTATGAAATAGTTAGCTAAAAGCACATTGTTTTAATGATTTAGTTCTTATCATGACCAATTCAATGAATTGACCTGTGCTAGCACATTTTTAGATGGACTACTGAAAAGATGAAATGAGAAAGACTTATTATAAGTTATATTTGTTTTATTTATGAGATTGAATCTTTATTAAAAAAAGATTCATTGCTAAGATGTACTTGATGAAAAAGAAAGTTTTAATGGGAAATGATTAGGTGATGTTGTTTTGATATTTTGTGATATCTATGATGTTGTTTTGACAATTTGTGATATCTGAAATGTTTGGACTTAGTAAATGTATAACTCCTTCCTGATGAATAAAAGATGTGTGAATTTTGTTAATACTTGTAGTAAGACTTTCTTGGCATGAATTGGGCTGAAATGATAAGTATTACTCTAATTAAGGAAGGTAGCTCACATACTTAAATATTATGTAATGGTTGGGGTAGGAGTCTGAGTTGTTGGTTGAATAAGTTTCTCTAGAAGAGATGCAACTTATAAAGATACTCTATCATTACAAAAGGGTTGTAATTAAATTACATGGATGTATGTGTTTTAACCTTGTTTATAATTCTACATATGTAATTTGACTATATTAGGAACATATGAATTATGTTTTCCTTAATGTGCATTATCCCATGAAATAGGAAAAAGGGGAAATTCCCTTAAGGGTATACATTAAGATTTAAAGTATGACCTTGCTTAAATGTCAACGAACAAAAAGGTGAACGGTGCAAATGTGCTTCCTTGTGTCGATTTCCTTAATCTTAAACTGGAAATTAATTAACTCAATCACCTTTATATCCAAAAGTGACTTAATGTCCCTTTTTATTGCAAGTGGTATCGGTTAAATGATAAACTAAGCATGAAAATAAATAGGTTAGGAATCATGTTTTATCTGCTTACCTACCTCATATGCAGTTATAACTTATAACCTTATAGGTTAAAGAAACCTGTTTGAATCATTAAGGATGCTGAAATTAAATTATAATGAAGAATCTAATATAACATCAACTTCACTATAAGTTATGTTCATCCAGATGAGGAAACTCAGTTGGATGTTGAGACACACCAACTGCAATGAAGTACTTTCGTAACTACAAGAGTCATTACAAGGTTACTACGTTGTAATTGACATGTCTCAATACCCTTTAGAGTTATTTCAACTAGACTAACATAAGTTCTTGGTTAGATCATAGTTCTACCATATACAGGGATAGGACATTATCTAGTGTGGGGTCAACTCTTGTTGACTTAGGATAACTTAGACACACCCAATCTACGTAAGTGGATTGAGTATGTCTATGTACCATTAGTCACCGTGAGCAGTCCTCCACACTAGGGTATGTTACTACCCTTGTCTTGGGTTATACTTTGAATCGCATGGAAAGATTGAGACCAGTAAAGACCAATCTAGATAATAGATCAAGTGTAGTGAAGTACTTATTCTGTTTGATGAGTATGTCGTCTCGGAATGTAAACATGATAAACATGTTTAAATATTTTTCCAAAGTATCGCAAGAAGCTAGTTGCATTATCCTATATCACCTAGTTTAAGAAGTGGGATTTTAGATGAATATTAGTAACAAATATTTAGATAGGCTCTTAAACATAACACTTGAGTACCCCTAACACGGTAAAGAAACTAAGTATACTTTGTATACACATTACTGAATAACATGAGAGATTGGTTTGCGTCGAGTCATGAAATGAGAGATTGGTGTTTCACCGAGTCATTACATGCATATGGTTTTCTGTTATGGGATAGTTTGGAATTTGAATGTGTGTTCTAAATTATGATTTAGAACAGAGAAAATTGTGTAAAAAAATCCTTGTTTCTAAATTCTTAAAATGGGAATAGTATAGAAAGTGATAAAGATTGATCTAAGCACTGATTTAACTGATTAAAATGCAAATTAAATTATACCGATTGGGTTGATGGTGACTCAGATTCCATAGAGGCAGGTCGAAAAAAACCAGAGTGAGTGGATTTTGATAGTAATGTAAATATGTGGACTCGCAGAGATCTAAATGTGAACTGGATGCAGCAGAATCCTGTAGATGTTGGAAGTGACTTGCAGAAGGGAAGCTGAGGAAAAAGAAACCAAAGTATGGTAGAAAATAGAGGTAATGATGGATTAATTTACAATAAGGACCTAGGTTGATGGAAACCATGGTGGGGTGATGGAAAATGGAAAAAGTAGAACAAGGCCGAAGACAAATAGGTGGAAGGGATGACTTGTAAGAAAAGAAACTAGAAGAGAAGGATGATAATGGAGCTTTGTGTGTTGTTGAACCTGCAAGCAGTTAGATATAACAAGATAGAAATAATGTAAGATAGTACTAAAAATAAATGTAAAACACTTTAAGTCATGCGAGTGATGAAAATAAGCTTCCAAGGATTGTAAGAAGGTTACACAATTCTTTGAGATGCTCTGGTTTGAGACATGGATTCACAAAATGCAAGAAAGCTAAGTGTTTTTCGCGCCTCTGTGTTATGTGTGTTGATTTTGGAAAGGGAAGAACTCATTCTTATAGGGTCGATGATGATTGGGTTGGGTCACCACCGACTATGGGGAAACTTTCCCCAAAGGGGTTGATTTTGTGTTTTAATCAGGATTTTGGGTTTTTAAGAATGGGAAAAGCACTTTAAAGCTTGTAGGTGAGAAGAGGTTGTTTAGGATGTGTCATGGGTAGTTAGGGGATAAAGATAGGTAGGATAAAAGATATAAAAATAATAGGGATGTAGATTTAGAATAAAAGCATCCTAAAAGGAAAGTTGATTAGGGCTAGTGGATATTAAATAATTAATTAATTAATGAAGATTAATTAATCAATGTTAATTAATGAGGATTAAAGGTGATGGGATAATAGATGGGCATTTAAATTAAATGAAGGGGTGAATTAAATAAAGGGTTTCTAGTTAGGACCGTGGTGAAACATGTGCATGCGGGAAAACAAGGGTAGGGATACCAAATTTTGGTGTCTACATTTTCCCCTTTTTGTCAAGTGGTTTGTGTTAGCAAGCCATGAGACAAAAACGATGAGAGACAAAGAGTAAGATGAGGATTGATGAAAGGTTAATCATGAGATCCCTCCCAAATGAGGGATTAATAACACAAAGGGGAATTGATGAAATTTTTGAAACGGGTAAATGATGAAGGGTGGGTGGGTGAAGAAATATTGGTAAAATGATAAGGCAAGGAAAGATGCCTCAAGCAAAAAGGATCGCAATAACAAGAAAAAATATGGTGGTGACTTCTGATATCATGTGGGTAGGGGACACATGGAGGTCTCAATGGAGACAATAGCAATGCTCTATGGGCCAGTGAGTGGGTGAAAATCACTGCGAAATGGAGGGAATCTAATGGGAAACCTCTCAAATGGATGCAAGTCAGGATGACCAACGGGTCATAGACAAACATCAAAGTATGCACAACTAAATGCAAAAATTATGTGAAATCCTTCATACATGAGGAATTGAGTGAAACATAATGTGTTAGAAAGGATGAGGATAAATAAAATGGTGCCCTAACACACGACATGAAAAAGGCCAAAAGGGAAAGTTAGAAAATGGGTTGTGAAGTAATATGCCCCAAGGGGGAATAGGTATGGCCACAAGGTGGACTTTTTGAACAATTTGGATAGATTTTGAAGTAAGATGCCCCAAGGGGGAGTAAATATGGCCAAAGGTGGTCTTTGAGAGTAGAAAGGGATAGATTGAATGATTCCCTAGAAAAGGACACAAAAAAGGAGGAGGGAAAGACAAAAAGGGCTGCCAAGGAGAGTCAATAGCGACCCAAGGGGGTCGATGGCAATTGGGTGTTGGCGGTATATAAGCCCAAGGTTTGGCTGACGATGCTCATTTTCACACATGTGATTGATGATTGAGATCAGATAAATAAAAAAGAGATTGAGAGAAAGAGGCCATAGGAGTCTTGAGTAACAAACCCACACTTGTGTTTTAATTTATTTTATGTTTTATTATTTTGTTTTTGCATTTTTAGAAAAAATGATGATGTTAGGGGTGGTTTGTGATGACCCAGAGGGGTTGATGTCTATTGGGCCTTCAGGAACATCGTTCAACCCCTCAACACATTGACCTGACCTGAATCGGTGTCGACTAGAGTTAGATTAGCTTATTTAGGATTAAGGTGGATTTTAGAGGTATGTTATTGAATTTTAAATCAATTTTGGATTGGGGATCTGATATATGCATGTGTTTATATGATTATAGGATAGAGAGACCCTATATTTGAGAGACGAAGTTCCATCATTATATGATTAGATTAGAGGAGATATGACAAATGTCGAGTGGGATAATTTGGCAGCAGTGGGATTAGGTGGATTGAGGCATTATCAGAGGCTCCCAAGGGATTTGGTCTTGATGATTACATTGATAGATAGATGGGATATGAAGATAGGTACTTTATAGTTTAGGACAAGGGAGATTACTATCACCTTGAAGGACATGTATCACATCCTTCAATTACCTATCCAGGGGGATCAAATAGTCCCCAATATAGGTGACAATAGGTTGGATGTGATGACATGGTTATTTGGAGCCGATGCACCCCATATATGATTCTCTTTCGGGGAATTTTCATATGAGTTGAGGCACGAGGCAGGTGTACCACAAAGCCACTTGATTTGTTTGGTTATGATGGTAGTATCATATTATGCTTTTTTGGACTCAAGAGGAGCTCAATTTCCATGGGCACTGGCTAGAGTGGTCGTAGACATTGGTGAGCACCAAACAATATTTTCTTTTAGGACTACCTTGTTAGCTCAAGTGTACCACCAGCTATCTATGTACAAGTGAGGGAGAATTTCAGGATTTGACGTAGGCTTCTTGTTACACTATTGGTCCTACGAGCACATTGTGATGATTCATCCGCTAGGGCTACCATGGGTTACTGGAGACCAGATAGAGCTTGCAGTAGGATTTTTGAGATGGAGGGCCGATCAAGAATTTGGAGATATATGTGAGAGGGTTGTAGATTGGTATGTGGATTAGATCATAGAGTTTCATGTAGATCATATAAAATGGTGGCCATATTGATAGTTCCTACATGTCCTGCATGCAGATTCAAAGTTGGCGGGGATGAGGAAAACAATATGGGTTCAGGGTAGGTGACCAAAGTTTATCGAGGTATTATAGTTTGATAGCATACGATGACATTTTAGATTCATCTGATTTGTTCCTAGGTATCTTAACTCATATAGGAGAGAGGAGATTATAGGAGCTATCGGCCCCGACATGGAAAATCTATTAGAGGAGGCAACAATGTCGTGGGATGATGATTATGACCTAAGATTTAGAGTTGGATTCGCTGATTAGATGACCATAGTGTGGGAAGCTCGGAGTTGCTTGGGAGAGATGAGATGAGGATGAGGATATGGAGGTTGAGGTAGAAGTAACTCCTGGATGGCAGAGATGGAGATAGAGGATATTCCACCGAGATGGCAAGACTATGTGCTTGAGTTGGATCAGATTCATGTAGAGAGAAATAAAAATCTACAGCAGAAAGATGCGGTCACATAGGAGAGGGAATGAGATTCTCAGGATAGAGACCGGTACCGTCAATAGAGGGAGGCGTACATGTCCTGTTTTGGGGACCTATCAACTATTCTTACAATAGATTCAATGAGTGGTGCTTAGGTAGCACCACAAGGATTGGGATAGGTGGCACCTCTTGGCATGATTTTCATAGATAGATATAGAGAATTATCCATAGAGGCTAAGTATTATGAGGGGATCATGATCAAGAAGATGTCGAAGACACTACGACATCGGGAACATCGTAGAAGATAACGGCAGGTGGAGTAGGGTTGTCTAGGAGTATGATGATTTTGGCTTAGCCACAACTAGAGGGGGCATGATGGTGGGGATGATGTGGTTGGATTAGGAATTGTACTTTTCCCTCAAGGAGAGGGCTTGGGGATATCAAATTTACAATTTATTGATTTTGATAATATCTCTACTTTGAGAGAGGGCCCTTAGAGGCCAACTATGTTGTATTGATACACATTTTGATATATATATATATATATATATATATATATATATATACGATTTTGATTTTCGTTATACTTTATTATGTGTTTATTATATGATGTGATGAGCTAAATTCATGATATGATGATGATGGTTTTATATATGTTGTTTTATATTTGGTGATGTTTAGTTTAAATATGATGACGATGTGACGTGATGATTATGTAATGAAATGTTTATTTGTTTTAATTTATATTTAAAGATGATGATGAAAGAAATGTATGTAATGATTAGATGGTTAATTTGTCATGTATGATAGATGATAATATTGGATGTAAATGATGATAGTGATATGTTTTGTATTGATGATGATGAATGTATATGTATGGATAGTGTGTGATGTTAAGAAAAAGGTAATTTGAAAATAAGTGTGATGAAAGATGATAATAGGAAAGTAGATGTGAAATATGTGGTTGGGATAAGAGTTGTAGATAAAGAAATATGTGTTTGTAATAAAAGAGAGATAAGAATAGGTATGTTTGTATTAAAGGATGGATAAGAGATAGATGTGAAAAGAAGGTATAAGATAAGTAAACCATGGGTACAAACAATGTTACATCATAGAGGGTGTAGGAGGAAAATATTCCTCCAATCGCATTGGAGGTAAACAAGAGGGAATCCAAGAAACATAAGGCACATGTGACCAAAAAAATGTTAGCAAATAACCAATGATGATAGTAAGTTATTCCAAAGATCATAAAGAGGCATGGATGAAATAACTAATAAACCTAATGTCAACTTGAAAAAGGGGTTTGTGATGTAACTTGTATGTGGGAAGAGGCTTCTCCATCAGTGGTGTTACCTAAATATATGCCCCAGCTCTAGGTAGCGGAAAGAGAAAAATGATCAATACGGGAAGTTTGCTAGAAGAAAGTTGATCAATGCAGGAATATTTCTTAGGATGCTTATAAAATAGAACAACTGGTAAACATGGGAAGCCTTCGAGGCCATGATACAAAAGAGTAGCCATCCTTTGAGGGTATGGTCTACTTTATACATATATGATATAGATGGCAAGAATGATATACATGATAACCATCCTTTGAGGGATTGGTCTATTTATTTAAATCGATTTTATTTTATCTTTATTTTTTTTTTTTGATATGAACAACTGTCCTTTGAGGGAGAAGATATTTTTGATAGATTTTTACCTTTGATAAGAGCATCCAAGTGTTAGGAAATAAGAGATAAAATATGCGGAATAATCCCTTACAAAATCATGCAACAGAGAAACTAATATGCAAAAATATTACAGATCTCAAATAAAAGTGCAGAATAAATAACAAAACACAAAGAGACAAGATTTAAAATGGTTCACCCAATTTGGGCTACATCCACTAAGAAAAAATTTCTCAGATTTTATTACAAGCCTCCACTCTCTCAATACAATACCCAGATCCGTTTGGAGCTATGCTCAACAAACTCTCTGAAATTCACATGAATTCAAAACACATTTGGAATACATTTGCTTATTTTTCTATCATATGCATAAGACCATATAAATAGACAACTACTTAAGTAGTTTTACAAAACCATGGGTATCAAACAATGGGAAAAAACAAAACCGTCCCATAAACCTATGGGTAGCCAAAGAGGCAATTTTACAAAACAATGGGTACCGAAAAACCATGGGCCCAAAAACAGCCCATAACGGTTACCCATTACCCATGGGTTAATAAACCACCCATGAAAATTTGCTTTGGGGGCTTTGCCCCGAACCCCTTGACCCACTCACCGGTGAGCGGGACCATCGTAAAAATACCCGAGTGTAACACATAGAAGGTGTACCACACTCTAACATGAAAATAGGCTCCACAAACATAACAATCTCCCACTTGGAGACTAATTTCCACTGAGAAAGCTTCTCAACCCTTCACTATCATCCGTGAAGGCCAACCAAAGCTGAACATAGCTTTAGTTTATCCCTTGTGACCACCTTGGTCATCATGTCTCATGATTAAGATGGTATGAATCTTCTCAACTTCAACTTATCTTCCTCTAAAGTTGTCCGATGAAGTGATATCTCAACCGTATATGCTTCATCATGGAGTGGAAAGCGAGCTCTTAGCTAGGTGTATAGCACTATGACTATGACTATGCATCTTACATTCCTCCCGCTTATGCCCCAACTCCTCAAGAAATTGTTGTAACCAAATCATCTCTTTGCTTGCCTCGTGGTAGAAACATACTGAGCCTTCGTGGTTGACAAAGCCACCAACTTCTCGTAGTCATGAAATCCAGCTCAATGTTGTCCCACCTATAGTATAAATATAACTGATGCTCCTTATGCCTACATCTCCATCCATGTACGAATCTACATAACCACGTAAAGTGGTATCGAGAGTAGCATAAAGGATGGTTCCTCTCAAATATCGAAGGATCCACTTTCTTTCTTGCCAATGCTCTTTACCTAGATCACTCATAAATCTACTCATATTGCTCCCACTACATGCACAATATTAGGTTGAGTGCACACCATATCATACATCAAACTTCCAATTTGATGAGTAAGGTATCTTGACATCGATTTCTTTCTGCTTCTGTCTTGGGACACTTTGCTCCTTTGATAACTTAAAATGCCAAAGGAGTCCCAACCGGTTTAGCATGCATATTAAACTTGTCAATACCTTCTTAATGTACTATTCACGAGATAAAGTCAAATTCCATTCCTTCATATCCCGAGTTATCCTCATACCAAGGATTTTTTTAAGCTGCCCCCAAATCCTTCATATCAAAGGATTCACTTAATGTTTCTTGAGTATGCAACCAACATGTCATCAACATACAAACACATGATAATATAACTTCCATCCTCAAATTTGTATACATGCAATGGTCGAATGACATCTAATATAACCTTACTCCATGTTGAAGCTATCAAACTTTTATACCATTGACATGGAGCTTGTTTCAATGATCTTTTAGTTTACACACCATCTCCTCTTTACCTTTAACCTCATGATCGCATATATAGTTCCTCCTCCAAATCACCATGGAGAAATGCGGTCTTTACATCTAGGCCATTGTTCTAAGTGCAAGATGCCACTATTCCAAGAACATTCTAATAGAAGTCATTTTTACTATAGGAAAAATATCTCATCAAAATCTATACCTTGTTTCTATGCAAACCCCTTGACCACCAACCGGGCCTTATATATTTTCATCTTTAACTTTGTACACCCACTTATTTTCCCGCAATGCTCTTTTACCTTGGTAGCTTCACTAAATCCCAAGTGTTCTCCATGAGAGACTTATGCTCCTCATCCATGGAATCTACCCGCATTGCTTCATCAAATCTCTACGGATCTCCACTATAGTGAGTAATAAATAATTAGTTCTTTTCTTACCCTGAAGACCTCCTCATTGTAGGATGAGTAGGTTCTGAATTGAGTCATGGGTCACTTTCCCATTTGAAGATGATGCATATTCTTTCTTGGATTCTTCCATGGTTGCTTATACATGAATTTCTCATTAAAGACCACATCCCTAGACCGAATGATTTTCTTGTCATTAATACTCCAACATTTAAACCCAAAGTCATCACCACCATAACTAATGAAAGTACATTTTTTTGATTTAGCCTCTAGTTGGTCCTATCATCCTTGTCTATATGAACAAACACCTCACATCCAAAGACTCTAAGAAATGAATAATCAACTTTCTTACCATACCATCCTTAGGTATGCCTCCATCCAATGTAGTGATCGCCCAAAAAGAAAGAATAGTCCCGATGTAACCTCATAAAACGTTCCATTATTGTTCTGTTCATCCTTTCGATACCCCATTCTAATGTGGAGTTGTTTTGTCTTTTGATGATTCCATTCTTAGAACATAATCATTAAATTATTGCTGCAATACTCCCTCCATTATTTGATCCGAGACATTTTAGCTTAAGACCTGTTTCATTCTCTAACAAGGCTTTCCAAAAGTGTCAAATAGATCAATTTTTTTAATACAATAAACCCAAACTTGATAAATCATCAATAAAAGTAACATAATAACTTGAACCCCAAGAGATGATAATTGAGCCCCCACACATCGAATGTACCAACTCTAACTTACTCTCTTTCAATAGGTCCAACCTTGAGAAACCTTACTCGCTTCTGTTTCCCATATATGTAGTTATCAAGAAATCCAAACCTATTTCGTATATCTAGGAAAATTCTTCTTTATGATGTTAATACCCTTATGGCTATATGACCGAGACTATAGTGCCATAATGTTGTATCTGCATCTGAAGCCACAAGATTACAATCATTAGTACTATCATTGGTTAAATACAAGGTTCCAACCTTCTTACCTCTTTCCACCACAAGAGCACCCTTGGTAACCTTCCAAGAGTTAGCTGTAAATATCACAATACAACCATCACTTCCTAATTGCCCAGTTGATATCAAATTTCTCCTTAATGTAGGCACATGTCCGACATCCTTCAATAGCCATGTATTCCCATTCTACATCTTAATGAAAACCTTTTCCAACTAACCGAGGCTCATCATCACCAAGAAAAACATGCCCAAAATCCCTTGAACATAATCAACAAAATATGCGAATGCCTATGTGGAGTAAAGCATGAAAAAAGCCCTTGAATCTAAAACCCAAGATTCAATAATATTATGCAAAGAAAGAATCAAAGCATCTGACATACATTAAATGCCACATTTTCCTCCTTGTTTTCTTCATGTTGTTTCTTCTTTTCCCGAAGCTCCCAAACAATCCTTCCTATGCCCGGACTTTCCATAGTTCCAACATACAATCTTGATCTTGGATTTTGACCTTGCCCGATCTTTCGATTTTCCATGGATTCTTTTGTCCTCCTCTAGTTTCCACTTAAAAGCATCCTGAAGTAGAAGATAGATTTTTCTTCACATTTCCTCACTTAGAATCACCCCTACAACACCTCAAACTTCAACTTGAGTTACTGGAACCGAGTTGCTTACCACCATTACTGTGCTATTCCAATTTTCGGGTAAAGAGCACATAATTAATAAAGCCCTAACTTCTTCATCAAATTCTATATAACTAAAGCTAGCATATTCACAACCGTATTGAAATCATTTAAATGATGAAATGAAATAAGACATCTTCATATTAAACAACTTTTTCATTAAAAATATCTTGTTAGAAAGAGGGTTTTTCATACAACTTCCTAATGCATCCATTAGATCTTTTATAGTCTTTTCCTTTGAAACATTAAATAATACCGAAGATATAAAGACACGGCGGATCCTTCCAAGTGCCTTCCGATCCAAAAATCCCATTCCTCATCAATGCATACTTGAGGGTTTGTTCACCTTCTTAGACAACGGAGTATAAAGATCCTTTCGATAAAGGTAATCTTCCATCCGCATCTTCCAAAGAGAAAGCCGTTAAATTTATCAACCCTAGATCTTCCATCATCAAGCCATAGCTCCCACTCAAGATAAAACTTTCCATGCGATTCAACAGACAAACCAAATAGACTCGATACCGAGAGATAAAATATGTGAAATAATCTACTTACATAATCGCAACATTAGAAACTAATATGCAAAAATATATAGATACAGATCTCAAATAAAAGTTTAGAATAAATAACAAAAACAAAGAGACAAGATTTAAATGGATATCCACAAGAATCATGATTTTATACAATCCTCCATCCTCAATTAATACCCAGATCCATTTGGAGCTATGCTCAACAAACTCTATGAGAATTCACACCCAATTTAAATTGATTTGCTTGTTTTTCTATTTGCATAAGACCATATAAATAGACAACTACTTTTTTTTTTTGGGATATGAAAAACAAAAATGTCCCATAAACCTTTAACCGAAGAGGAGAAGGTATCGAAAAACCATGGGCCCAAAAACAACCCATTTTACCCATTAGTTAATAAACCACCCATAAAAAATTTTCTTCGGGGCTTTGAACCCCTTTCCGAACCCTACTAACCCACTCACAAGTGGGACCACCATAAAAATACCCGAGTGTAACACATAGAAGGTGTACCATACTCTAACATGAAAATAGGCTCCACAAACATAACACCAAGAATTTTGACTTTTACATGGGAAAGAGTTAGGAATAGTTAGGTAAACAACTTAGAAGGGGAAAATGAATGTACAAGAGACACCTATGGATCCTTAATGTGGTTCCAATAGATAAATAAGAGGGTGATGGATGTAATGATCGTAGAGTTCTCACCAAGAAGGGAGAACCTGTCCATAAGGGAAATGTTATGGGAAGAGTCGTGGTGCCCATATTTAAGGTCGTGTTGAGGAAAGTAACGGTAGAAAACATAGTCACAAATCATTACAATGATATATTAAATAGGCTAATGATGGAGGAAATATCTAAGGATAGAACTAATTGCTCGTTAGTAGACATGCTCACAATAGAATGGTCACAAGTGCAATGCGTTAAGTGGTTCAACTTCTAGTTTACCATCAAGGGAGGAAAAATGATAGGCTCCCAACCCATACTTATATGTGATAATGTATGGTCCAATCCAATTGGGGAATAATTTCCATGTTGGATCCTTTCTTGAGTAGTAATGTTCTAATTTCTTTAAGAAAAAGGTCACCGACATTAAATTCATGTTCAGATGATAGTTTGAAAAGGATGGGATGCGATGAGATAAATGAGCAAAGGTAAAAACTATGAGATATCCTTTAAGGAAGTAAGGAAAACATGCGTCCTTAATGAGACAAAGAGATGGCCACAAATTTGGGCTTAGGATGAAAATATGGCACCCCAAGAAGGGAAAAAATAAGGCCACAAAAGTGGACTTAGGATGAGAGTAAAATGGTCCCCCAAGAGAGGGACGAGTATGGCCACAAAAGTAGACTTCAGATGAGAAAAAAAGGTCCCCATAGAGAGGAACAAATATGACCACAATGGTAGATTTAGGATAAGATGAAATGGTCCCCAATGGAGGGAAAAATGTGGCCATAAAAAGGTGGACTTCAAATGAGGCAATAGATACGAAGATTTGGACAAGATAAATTCAAATAAGATGAGATGAGATGAGTTGGATAAAAATCATAAAATATTTGCGACACCTCGGAAATGAGGAAGCAAGAAATATGCATCTTCGGAGACGAGAATAATGGCCACAAAAGTGGACTTAGGATGAGGATATGGTACCCTTAGAGAGACACAAATATGGCCACAATGGTGGTCTTGTAGATAAAGCCATGGTGCCCCCAAGGGTAGAACATATATGGCCACAAGGGTGGACTTAGTATAAGAAGATGGTGGATAGAGCTAACTAGACAACATTAGATGAGATGGATAAGATCAAACAATGATAAGAATGGAAAGGAATTGATCTTGAGTAGACCCACTCTAGATATAAGTCCCCTAGTGTAAAGGAGTTATTCGATGGATAAGGGGATGAAATGATGTGGATAAGATGTGAAGAAAAGGATGTGAGAAGACCAATAGAAAGATGAGAATGCTCCCTCAGTGAAATATATAGAGGAACTAGTGGAGATATTAGATGGGATAGATGGTAGGAGATCATAGGGTTGGTGTAGAAAGGAAAACAATATCGATGAATAAGGGAGGTAGATGTCAGGAGGAATGGTATACGGAGGAGTGGTGAGAATGGGGGATGTGGATGAAGGAGAAGACCTAGTGACTCCCATGGATTGGGATCTAGATGGAGAAGGATAATCTTTGAGAAGGTCGTCTCTCACAATAAGATTGTGAATGATGGTTTGAAGGGCCTTGCGAAGTTTGGTGTCATGACCGGGATATAGTGATAGGCACAAACATGATTAGAGTCAAACCACCATGGCTTTTTACTATTAGGGTCAAAGGACTTAATAGTTGGAAGGGTGATGGCATAAGTTTGAAGTAAGTGTTGAAGGACCTCTACATATATTCAACCAAGGTATTAAGAAATACCTTGTGATATGTTTTGGTTTTGGAAGAAGTGGATGCTCGAGATGATTTGGATGTCAAAGATGGAGTTTGAGGGCTTCAATGCCTTGATGTCTTGGATATTAGTTTAGTGATGATTGGTGCTCTAGAAGAAGAAGTGTTGGATGATTTTAGTTTGAGCCGATTGATTGATTGTGATGTTCTAAAGGAAGGGATGGTCCTAGGATTGATGGATGTGGTCCTAAGATGGATGATGTGGTGTTGGATTGTTCGGTCTTAAAAGGGGGGATGTTTATTTTATTATGAGGTCATGAGAGATACCTTTGAGGAAAGGTGTCAAGGGTTTTAGGTTTTTTTTATGAAGAAGCACCCTTGGGAGAAATGAAAACAATCTCGACTGGTGGGTCTAAAATTTGTGGTGTGGTTAATACAGGTGGAGGGAGTAATTTTTGCATGATGAGGTCTAAAGAGGGTGAAGATTGGTTTGATGTGGAAGTGTTGGATTGTGTAGATGAGATGCGAGGATCATTTGAAGTTGTTGTAAGTTGAAGTGCTTTCCAATATTCTTCAAATGTTGAATGTGATGTAGAAGGGGAGATGATGGATATGTGGTCATAATGGTTGATGTGGTGGGTTTGGGTAAAATAACGGAAAAAGAGGAACCAGTATTCATTCTAAGAATAGTATAATGGGAAAAGGTGGAATAGATGTAGGTAAGATGGTCGAATCTAATGGAGTGGATGAGGAAAATTTTGGTGTGGAATCGATGATAGGTGTGGATGTGGATATGGAAAGAGAAAGAGGTGTTTGGATAATGTGATTGATGAGGTATATGTGAGAGGGAGATGGTGCATGTTGTGGATGGGTTGGTGTAGAAATGAGGGGCTTTGTGGAAGAGGTATGAATTCCTTTGTGTTTTTGTCTTAGGTGTTTCAAGAGGCATTGTGGATATGTTGGTGGATTGAGAAGGTGTGACTAATGTGATAGTAGATGTAGATGTGGGCATGGTAGATGTTGGGGAATTAGGTGTGGAAGAGTGGGGTGAGATAGGTGAGGTGGTCATGAGAAAAGAAATAGGTGGTAGAGATGTCGAGGTAGACATGGGTGGGTTTGTTGATGTGGTAGATATAGTGGAAAATGTAGTGATGGGAGAGTTTGGGGTAGATATGGATGATGGGATAGATGGGATAGGTGGGGATGAAGAAGTGGATACAGTCAAAGCTAATGTGGATGTAGTGAGGGTAGGACTAGATGTAGATATAAGAGAAGTAGTAGAGGTTAAGGAGGTAGGTAGGGTAATTGTGGATATGGTTGATGTGGGGATAACCTTTGAAGGAGCCGCCGGTACAATAACTAGGATGGGAGTAGATGATGAGGTGGGTGAAATAGATATGGGGAAGGTGTTTGATGTATGGTGTTGATTTAAAATGGGTTAAATTTTATGGTGTGTTTTGTGAAAATAGATTTATTGGTGGTGGATTAGGAAATGGTTGTTTGAAGTTGTCAAGTGGTCAAGATTGCATAAGTTAGGGGATGTATGATGATAGGGTGATTGGGATTGGATGGGAATATTTGATACATGAGGAATGGGAATGTCAATAAGTTTGATAGGCATGGTGAAGTTAGATGAAGTAGGGATGGTATAAGGTTATGGGGGTGAAATAGGACCTAATGAGGGATACGATTGAGAGATGGTGGATATACTGAATATGAAGTCATAGATGGGGATAGAAGGAGGCCCAAAGGTCTCTAAAGGAGCCCGAGGTGGAGATGTGACTGATCAAGAGGAAATAAACTGAATAGAAAGAGGAGAGTCAGTTTAGAAAGGAGGATCTATTTGGATGACATGGTCTTCACAAGGTTGAGAGATCCAATGTGGAATCTCAAGATTATTGGATGAAGTAGTATCATTATATTGTTGCATTTTTTAGTCTCTGGAAGAGGTGGTGATAGGAAAAAAATAAGAAAATATATGTTTATGAAATGTGTGAACAAATAAGTCAAGAAAAAAAAATTCATTATCTTGATCTGTTAAGAAAATGAGAAAAATAAAAATGGGATGGATAATGAGGTACTTAGGAAAAGGAAATCTAGGGTTGGTTTTAGGTAGTTATGAATGGATATTCCTTGATATACATGAAGGTATGTGAGGCTCAAGTATGTGAAGTATTTCTAACGTGGCTAGAACACCGTGGTGGCTTCTGTTGGATGATGAAATCCCAATCAATCCACCCGATAGGAAAAATTTTTTAGATGTGTAGATTGATGTGTGAATTTTGTTTGTGTTTGATAGAATGTAAGATGTAACTGATTAACCCTTACTTAAGCTATGTTTTCAAGAAAGGATGCAAGGGGTTATTTTAAAACCAAATCCAAATGTGAAATTTTGATGAGAACACACATAAGAAAGGGAAAATGTGATGCAAAAAGAGAAAATAAGACAAAAAGGAGAATACATGTAGAACACTTTTCCTTTTTATCTGATCTTCAAGAAGAGGCAACCGAAGAGATATCCAAGCAATCAAGTGCAACACGAAGAAGAAAAAAGGAATATTTTCCTTCAGTGTTAGTACAAGACAAAAGAAACACAAAATATAACATGAAATGCATGGAAGCACCAAAAGGGTGCTCCCATTGGGCATGCCAAAATGTTGATTTAATGTTTTGTTCCTTTTCAATTTAATGATATTAGTACTAAAGAAAACTAAATAACTTAGAACATGGATGGTTTAAGGTACCTCAAATGTGTGATGGATGTAAGAAGACACATGCACAAAGTGAAAGATCTCGCTGTAAGCTAGATGATCCTACAAATGAATGACTAAAAAGGGGATGGATTAGATAATATATGTGGGGATGACCAAAAAATCCAGCTCCAAGAAGTGTTACCTTCCTTTCATGGATGTCAACCCTCGTTTGATTAAATAAAGCAAAGTAAAGGATAGTTAATCGATAGCATGTAGAAGTTAAAGAAATATAAAATATGAAAGTGATAAATATTGATCTAAGAACTAATTTAATTGATTAAAATATCAATTAAATTATACCTAGATGGGTTGGACGGAAACCCAGACGCACACAAAGAGCAAGTTGACGGTGACTGAGTGAGTAGATTTTGATAAAAACATAAATTTATGGACCCATAGAGATCTAAATGTGAACTGGATGCACAAAAGCCTGTATATGTTGGAAATGACTTGTAGAAGGGAATATAAGGCAAAAGAAACTAGAGGATGGAAGAAAATAGAGGTAAGGAGTTTAATTGATAATTAAGACCCAAGTTGATAGTGACCAGGGTGTTGTGATGGTGACTAGAGCAGAGTAAAACAAGGATGAAGAAAAATGGGTGGAATGGATGACCTGCAAGTAAAGAAACTAGAAGAGAAGGCTGATAATGGAGCTCGAGTGTTGTTGAACCTGTAAGAAATTACATCTAACAAGATAACAATAACGTAAGATATTACTAAAAAGCAATGTAAACCTCTCGAACTCACTCGAGTGATGAAAAAAAGCTTCTAAGGACTATAAGAAGGTTTGCATATTCTTTGAGATGCTCTGAGTCGGAGATGGATTCATAGAATGCAATAAAGCTAAGTGTTTTTTGTGCCTATGTGTTCTTTGTGTCGGTTTTGGAAAGGGAAGAAATTAATCTTATATGGTCGACGACTACTAGGCTTGGTCACCACCGACTACGAGGAAACTTTCCCAAAGGGGTTGATTTTGTGTTTTAATTGGGTTTTGGGTTTTTAAGAATGGGAAAAGTTATTTAAAGCTTGTAGGTGGGAAGATGTTTTTAGGGATGTGTCATGGGTAGTTAGAGGATAAAGATATGTAAGATAAAAGCTATAAAAATCATAGGGATGTAGATTTAGGACAAAAGCATCCTAAAAGGAAAGTTGATTAGGGCTAGTGGATAATAATTAATTAATTAATTAATGAAAATTAATTAATCAATGTTAATTAATGAGGATTAAAGGTAATGGGAATTTAAATTAAATGAAGGGGGATGAATTAAAAAAATGGGGTTCAGTTAGGACCATGGTCAAACATGCAAACATGGGAAAACAAGGGTAGGGTTACCAAATTTTGGTGTCTATATAAATATCCATTATGGATCTTCTTAAAACATCCACTATGTACAAAGATATCCTTTATCGTACCCTTCAAGAAACGCGTGCCCCAACCAACATCAATCCTATGAAATTCAAGATATTTTTTCTCATCTTTACCCCCATCTGACATTGCCACTCACTTTCACCCAGCAGGACTTTCCACTACATGGTCTAGCTCACAACCTGCATCTCTACATATAGGTTCACATTAAAAATCTCACATTAAACAATTACTAGTGGAAAATGGGTATGTGGTCAACCTTTGAACCCTATCTCTCATTGGATCGCTATGGTACGAAGAATTAGATATGTGGCAAGTAATAATAACTATTAAATCTTAGTAAAATAAATTTTGTAGGAAATTTGTATCTTCCTATTAATGTAGGTTCTGTCATGCTGCCCACCCTGGTATAGGTATTGCACATTCAGTTCCCATATAACTTGTTGTTTGGTTGCCCTTGGATTCACGAAATGCATGCCATCCGGTCTACATTACATCAATGTATTAAATTAGATCATGTTGACATGGATGTCACTATTGGGCCCCAGAAATATTGACTAAGTGTGAAGGTGCATGGGGGGGTGGGACCCCAGTTATAAAAGGGTGCGCAAGGAAAATGTGTGTAGGAGGAAGATTTAAGGAAGAAAATAGCATGCGGCGTGTGCGAAATGAGATTCGGGACTTAGCCGATTTAAGCAACAAAGGCAAAACACGTGAAAAGCGTGATCGGTTGTGAGCGGATAAGATGCCAGCCTGGTAACAGGTGGCCCAGGAAAGAGCATGCCAGCGATGGGATCTTCTAGAAGACCATCATGAGATGGAGTGGAGAGCTCAAGCCTGAGGAAACATGCTCGTTGAAGGACCACATTCGACACTTGGCGATGGATCTGAGGGCGTGGAAAGGTGAGTTGGTAGTGTGGGAAGGAGATAAATATAAGTGCTTATAGATCAGGAAGGGATATATACAAGGAGAGAATGAGATGTACACTGAGAGAAGAAGGATATACATAGAGAGAGAGATAACATGGGTGAAGCTCTACAAGATTACTGTGAGTGGAGCTCTGATGCAGAAAGGAATGTACTAAGCTTAGCATTGTAATTTATTTTTCTTTTTGGCATAGTTATACAAGCCTAGTGATGTGCATGACTGTGGTCTGCCTTTATGGCTCTTTGTAATGAAACGATGAATATAATGAGGTTACCTATTATAATTAGATATGAATATCAATGGGTTTCATGTATATTTCGTTCATAGAAGTTCTCTTTCCTTTCATGCTATGAATGAATGGTTGTAGCTTTCTTTCTATTATATTATATGTTATGGAGTCTTTTAAAACACACAGTCTGAAGAAGCTACAAGGATTTGAAGGCCGTCCTGAGCCCTATAATCCTTGTATGTCTAAACTTATTTCTTGAATACTCTTATACTAATCATTGATGAATGCTTCCCACTAAAAAATCACATAAAAGAGAGACTCAGCACCCACGTGTGCCTCGAGTGAGTGCTCAGCTTCTGTTGGGTGATAGGCCGACGCGCATGGGATTCCTTCCTTTTATAGTGGGAGTAAAATTGACTACATCTTGGTTTCATTGCTGGGACCTCTTTTCGAAGTTGTAGTGGGATATAACATGCATCATGATCTGTGTAAAGAGTAATGATGGATCAGTTAACATTGGAAAATGTTGAATCGTGGTTCAAGAGCATGGAAGATGAATTTTCCCAGAGATTCAACACTAGACTTGAGTTTGATACACGTAGATGGGTAGAGGAGAATCTCTACCATGATCTGTATGAGAATTTTTTTTGTTGCTTCCCAGTAGAGTTATTTGGGTGGCTTTCAACCTATGCATCTAGATAAAGTTGGCATTATGGATCGTGGATATGGACCAAAGAAGACTACCAAAGGTTGTAGGATGCTAGATCTAACATGGACCCGTGTTGTAGATCACTGGTGGGGAGGAGTACTAGCTAGCTACACTCTAGAATACACCATTTCCATGTATTCTTGTCAGAGGTTGTTGAGTTTGAGTTTCTATGAGAACCTAGAGGATCGTTTCTATGTGTTATTCCTCTAGCTATGAAGATATTGATGGTTACCATGAGTTTAGAGTGCTCCCAATGACCGGCTAAACCATTCTGAGCACTGGGTAAGGAAGCTCAGGTGGAGGAAGATGGTAGATGAGAGGATGAAAAGGAGAGGGAAGAAAGATGGCTCAAGTATGGCAAAGCGTGTGAAAGGGAGATTACTAGATGATGTGAAGCTGCTAGTGTGATGGATCTATGGAGACAGACGTTGTGGGAAGGAGTTGAGGTTCACGTGGAGGACGTGGAACCTAAGCAGTTTGTGCTACCCCATCTTGGAAAGTGCGTGAGGGAGACCCCTTGCCTTCCAGGTGAGATTTCATCACATGGAGAAAGGAGAGTCGTTGGTGCATATCTGAACCCACCCAATGATCGAGCCCTGGCACTTGGTTTTTCTAATCCAAGAGGAAGTATTGATCTAATTGAAACTAGTGGAAGAGATAGATCCGTGCCTAGGAGGTATAATTTTTAGTTCCTTCTTCTATGGCTGCACATATTCCAATATTTGGAGGAGTTTTTGGATAAGGGGAAAGTGTACAAACTTTTGGTCTCACATCAGGGAGTGGCGCGGGACAAAGTAGCGGTGGTGGGGCACCGTCACAGACCGTCGGTGCACAAAGTTAGTGGGACCATGGGGGCACTTGGCACAGCTCCTATAGGCCCTATTGGACCTAGTGGTTCTAGTGGATCTGGTGGCTCTAGAGGTATAGGACCCGGTGGACCTAGTGGATCAGGTGGTGGAGGAAACACCGGAGGGAACCAAGGCTTTGGTTCAGGACAAGGACCCCAGCCACCACCTCAAGTTTTCTTTGAAATGTCTACATTTACCAGATTATAGGGGCATTGAGGATGCTGCAGAACATGTTCACAAGTGTGAACTACTATGGTGCGTGAAAGGTATCACAACCCTAGAACAAAAGGATAGTCAATTTGTAACCATGTTGCAAGGGCGTGCGCATAGTTGGTATAGAAAGTATGATCCTCATCAAATGGTGGTGGATTACACTACCTTAAAGAATGCATTCATGAAGAGTTCCACATTCCTGAGTTTGAGCAAAAAGCATTAGCACTTTGAAGGAGATACATCAAGGAATGAAAGAGAGCGTGTGGGAATATGATGCGTGCTTTAAGACTCTCTTGTCTAAATTATCATATGATATACATCCTTCTCAGCATGCACAGTGGTTTGTTGGGGGATTGATCACCCCCTTTAGAAGGGCCTTGTGTCATAAAACTTTTATAGATCCGTGTGAAGCATTAGAGGCTGCCTTGTGCACCGAAGCCGTTGGTAGTATTGATACTGGTGTTAGCCCATTCTTGGATGCTTAGATTGCTGCTATGGCTAAGCAGTTGGAAAAGCTATCTCATGAACTCGGTCCATTGACTCACAGTGGTTTGTGGTGCACAGATTATTAGATAGAGGGGCACGTTAGGACAATTTCCCCGAGAGGACGGTACACTGTATGATGTTAGATTGTGAAATCTATCATGGGGATAATGATTCCAGTAGATGTCCATTTCTACAATGCGTGATCAGGAAGAATGTATATTGTTATTGCAAGATTTGCACCTCCACGACCCATGATACTAAAGACTATAGGCTCATTGATCGAATACATGAGGCCATTGATCATGGGGTGTGCCAAACCAACATTGCCAGTGGTTCTAAAATTGATGATCGCCATTATGAGGAGTGCGTAGATGGAGACACACGTGGAAGAATTTTTCAAGGAGGATTCGTGGATGAGGTAACCACAGAGGAAGAAGTGAGTTCCCGTGTGGAACATGTTTCAACTGTGGATCTACGTAAAAATTACAAGCATGAGTACCGGACTTTGTAGTGCTCGTGGTGTGGAAAGAAGCATGAGTAGGAGGAGTGCCTAGAGTTATATAAGCATATGAATCAGCAGCACTGGAAGGACAAAGGCGTTGCGATGGTCAGCATAAACAAGTCAGACATACAATGGATGCCTCGGGTAACACAGGATGAAGGTTTGGATTTTGTATTGGTAACAACAAGGGCGTGGAAGCCATGTGTGTAAGGGAGATACCACAAAAAGAAGAGCTGGTTTTAAGGGAAGAGGTCATTCATGGAAAGTACCTAGACCCCGTGCATAGAAGGAGATATATTAGGACACCATGGATGTTATTCGAAGCTTGCAAGGGGAGATCCAGTGTCTCAAGGAGCAATCCAGGAGGGAGGAACAAGGAAGGAGGATCGAGGCATAGAAAGATGACCTAGATGAGGTCAAGGAGGTGTGTAAAATGCTAAGGTAGGAGAACATCATCCCTTTACTAGGATCCTGGTTGAGAGAGAAGGTACCACACGCTAGAGAAGAGCGTGAGAGATAGGTCTTGCACGTGAACCTTCCCCCTCACAGCCTCGACTATGACAAAGAGATTACATTGAATGCAGTTGTGGATGGATGGCTCCTTAGCAATATACTCATTGACACTGGTGTGGAGGTTAATGTTTTGACTTTGGATGCATGGCATTAGATGGGGAGACCTATATTACAACCATCTTCAAATGTGTTGTATATGGCAAACAAGACTAAGGAAATTCCCATCGGTGTCTTGAAGGATGTAGCTATTACTATTCAAGGAGCCAAGTTTACTAGGGACTTCAAAGTCTTTACACTATCGAGGCGAACAATTTCCTAGCACTACTTGGGTGCCCTTGGTGTTACAAGAACAATGTGGACCTCTAGTTCAACAAAGGGTACATTAGTTTTGAGAACAAAGAGGAGTGGGTCATTATACCCCTGGTTGATGGGAAGTTAGTGCCCTACATCGAACCGTTGGGAGAAGAATTTCTAGACAAGATTTATGTGTGCTCAATCAGAGACCCTGAGATGGTACACCCTATTAACGGGTTATCTAGTTTGAAGATGCTCAATTAGTGAGTGATACCACAAGTCTGACATGTGACAATTGGGCACATGGGACTTATGAATTAATGGGATGGTAGTTGAGAGGATCGGTGACCAAGGTAATGAAGGTGCACATGGTTTGGATGCCTTGGAGGAAAAGAACTACCCAAGTACTCAGGAGGAGCCTTCCCTGAGATCTTTCTGTAGGAGATAGAAGCTCAGTGGAAGAATGAAAAGGAATGAAGGGAGATGCTAAGTTATGTCTTTCTCAGACACAACAACTCATTGGTGGGCCATGCATTAGGAGAGCCTTTTAGAGTGGCGTGAGGTAAGAATTGCTCTCTCTATCAATTTTCTAGAAGTAATATACCCACCATCATCAAGGAGTACCATGGGAAGGAGCCCACCTCTTTCCATATCCTAGGAGTGTGAATGGGTCTAGAGAGAAGGCACGGAGGCCTTGCCACCATCCCTCTGGGTGCACAAGTTATATTCTACATTACAAGGTTGTGTGCGTGCATGGTACATTCATTGGAAAGACACGCCACTAGAAAACATATTGGTAAGAGCTTACACTGATCTTATTCAAGCCTTTGAGTATTAGAGTACCAAACCATTGGTTGATAAGGCCTTGCAAGGTATCAAGTGCCTTACAATGGGGGATAGTGCCAAAATGGAAGATAGGTTGTTGGAATTACTAGGTGAACTAGGAATGGAGGCGTGCTTTGAAGAGATTAAAGAAACATAAGAGTTATAGCTTAAGCGCACATGTTTAGAGAAGGAGAAGGGAAAGTTAGTATATGTGATTAATGGAGAGGAATTGGAGAGTTTAGATGTTATCCATTCTGTAGGAATGCCCAAGGTAGTGGACAGTGTAGATGCTTGTGCGTTGCTACCATGAGCCTTTAAAGACAAAGAAAGTTAACATCGGTTTAGAAGAAGAACCTAAGGAAGCTATTATTGGAGATTATTGTACGGAGAAGGAAGTGTCAAATATCATTGATCTATTAAATGAATTCGAGGATTTATTCCCATGTGGGTACCATGAGCTAAAAGGAATCCACCATTCCTTGGGGGAGAGAGGATAAAACTAAAAGAAGGTGTGTGCTGGTTAGAAAAAAATTCCCTACCTAGGATGAATCCCAACTTACGCATAAAGGTTAAGGAGGAGATAGACAAGATGATAGCTTCTAGGATCATTAAGGCAGTAGAAGAATCGGAATGGATAAGTCTGATGGTAATCAACATCAAGAAAGATGGGCGGATTAGGATCTGTGTGGATTATAGGGAATTGAATGTAGTTTGTGTCATTGATCCATTTCCGACCCCCTTCATTGAAGAAATTTTGGAAGGAGTCACTGGGTGCAAAATCTATTCCTTTACGGATGGATTTTCAGGATACCACCAAGTCTAGATTGCAAAGGAAGACTAGGAGAAGACA
Organism: Taxus wallichiana var. yunnanensis; assembly: GCA_018340775.1. Classification (NCBI taxonomy): domain Eukaryota; kingdom Viridiplantae; phylum Streptophyta; class Pinopsida; order Cupressales; family Taxaceae; genus Taxus; species Taxus wallichiana. The sequence continues at coordinate 535,569,005 of CM031244.1, forward strand.
AATTTCACCACCGAGTGGGGAAGTTTTACATATACGGTCATGCCCTTTGGGTTGAAAAATGCGCTCGCTTGTCTTTTCGCGCATAGTGGTGCAAGCATTCCAGGACTTCATTCATAAGTTTCTTCAGGTTTACTTGGATGATTGGACAGTATATGGTCTGGTTAAGGACCATTGTGACAACTTGAGATTAATGTTTGAAAGGTGTAGGCAGTTGAGGATATCCCTCAACATTAAGAAGTGTGTGTTTACTACACCCTTTGGGACTTTATTGGGGCATATCATATGTAAGGAGGGCATTGGTAGATCCCGCTAAGGTTGTAGTTATTGTGGGGTTAAGGGAACCTACTAGCTAGAGCGTAGTGTGTGGATTCCTTGGGCATACAGGATATTATAGAAAATTCATTAAGGGGTATGCCAAGATCGTTGTGCCTTTAGAGGAGCTGCTTAGACACAAAAGTACCTTCCATTGGGGAAAGGCATAGTAGAGGGCGTTTGATACATTAAAAGATAGGCTTATTACCGCACCTATTTTGTGATTTCCCTCTTGGGACAAGCCCTTCCATGTCCATGTAGATGCCTCAGGAACTGCCATTGGAGCAGTACTTGCACAACCAGGTGAGGGGATTGTTGATCATCCTCTTTGTTTCACGAGTAGGAAGTTAACACCAATAGAGTAGAATTATACCACAACCAAGCACGAGGCATTGTCAATGATCTATGCACTTTTCAAATTTTGATAGTATCTACTGGCAACACCCTTTGTATTCTACACGACCACATGGCATTAAATTATTTAGTAAATAAGCTCGTTCTTCAAGGGCGCATATGTCGATGGGTGTTGTTGTTTCAAGAGTTTGAGTTCACCATTGTAGTGAAGCCCGAGAAAAAGCAATTATGGACCTGATCATCTGTCAAGAATTGATTCAAGAGAGGACACATAAAGTATTGAGGAAGCAATGCCAGACGCGCAACTATTTAGATTATGGCGTGCACCCTCGGATTTGGAAGAGATTTCTATATTTTTAAAAGAAGGTGTGGCGCCGGATGGGATGAAGGCATTAGAAAAGAAGTAGTTGGCCATACGCATCATGCCCTACATGTTGATTAGTGGAGACTTATACAAATTGGGACGTGATGAAGTTTTACGCAGATGTGTGTTAGAGCATGAGCACTGGCCATCATGGAGGAAGCACATGAAGGAAGTGCGGGTGGGAATTATACAGGTGATGCCACCGTGCATAAGATTTTAATGGCAGGTTTATGGTGGGAAACCTTATACAAGGATTGTAGGGATTATTGTAAAGCATGTGACCACTATCAGTGCATTGGAAAACCAGGAAGGAGAGATGAAATGCCTTTACATCCTATTCCTAGCACGGAGCCTTTTGAAAAGTGGGTGATAGACTTTGTAGGACCTATTGCACCGGTAGTGCATAGGACGGGTCACGTTATGTCATCACTTACATGGATTATCTCACAAGGTGGGCGGAAGTAGCCCCAACTAAAGATTGCAGGCGGCTTAAAGTGGCAAGGTTCCTATTGGAGAACATTATCACAAGGTATGAATGCCCTTTGAGTTTGACAAAGTGATATGGGTATGCATTTTCTAAATAAGACCATGAGGATCCTACTAATCGAGTTCATGGTGGCTCTCATCAAAAGACTACGCCCTATCACCCATAAGAAAATGGAGCTGCGGAAGCCTTAAAAAAAATTCTAAGTCATACCTTGACCAAAATCTGTGATGTTGGAAGCAGATTAAGATGACAATGTATCAGTAGTTTTATGGGCTTATAGGACTATGTATAAAAGACTAAATAAAGCCACACCTTTTCAATTGGTGTTTGGCATGGAATCTATTTTGCTAGTTGAATTTATGTTACCTTCTCTATGAATAGTGCACGTGCAAGAGGATTAGCCGATGAACAAGCGTTGGAAGAAAGAATTGATGAACTAATGAAACTGGATGAGAGATGATCACTTGCCCATTGGAGCCAAACAACGGAAAAGGAAAAGCAAAAGGCTTGACATGATCGCCATATTAGAAACAAGAAGTTTGAGGTTGGGAAGATGGTGTTACTATATGATTCTAAATTTCTATGCCATCCTGGGAAGTTGAAAGTCCATTGGTTAGGTCCCTACACAATCTCATACATCCTTGATTCGGTGTGTGCCAGTTATAAGCGCTAGATGGAATGAAGTTTCTGGACACTTCAATGGTAGTAGGTTGAATCCCTACTATAAATAAGTCTTCTTGGTGTTTGTAAATAAGGTAGTTTTTCCAGTTAGTTTATAATTTTCCCTTATGAATTTTCCTTTCCTTGTGTTTCCCTTTCACGTTGTTGTTTTGTTTTGTGCCTTAGGTGCCGGTAACCTTATTGCTATTTTTGGAGGATTTATGAGTGCACAGAGGACCATGCATCATTTAAGTGTGGGGTGGAGAGAAGTGAAGAAGCATGTGATTAAAAGTAATGAGGAAGTTGTGTTGAAGAGCCTTGTTGAGTAGCCGGTTGAAAGAGATATGAAGAGAAAAGATAGTTGGTGCTAGGGTAAAGCTACTTGTAGATCCCACATACAAAGGAAAAAGAAGTGCATTTAAAGCAACATGAGGTAGGTGAAAGTAAGAATTTGGATAGAAGAAGTGCCTTTAGCATGGGTTGAGTGCGTGTAAGAGTCTCCTGTCAAGTTGGTTTGGTTGCATGCCAAAAGGTTGGAGGAGTTTTGTGTAGGAAGGGCACGTGAGGTAAAGAGGAGTTTTCGCGTAGGAAGGGTGCGTGAGTGAAGGTGCTGAAGACGGGATTTGTTTTAAAAATTGCATTAAATGAAAAAAGTATGGGGTAGGTAAAGTAGCATTTAATGACCAGAAAAAGGAAAAACTATAAATAGAGGGTCGGGGCACTCTCATTTTACTTTGCGAAAATGAAGAGTTGGAGATATAAGTGAAAGATATAAGCTAGGGATTTTTCAGATTTGATCAAGGAGAAGATCTGTGTGATTAAAAATGTAAAGAGCTAGTTTGAGATTGTGAACTAGAAGGAAGGAATTACACGGGCGTGGAACGAAGTGAAAAGATGTTGTCTTGTGAAGAATTTATCGAAGTTAGGGTTCAACAAACTAGGGCACAGGTTTAGGAGATTTGTATCATGGATCTGAGATCGAAGGTTGGGAGAAGGAAAGTAGAGTAACAAGGAGAGGACTGGAGTAATACAATTACCTCGACCATGGCATCAAGAAAGGGAAGGGCAAAGCAAAGGCTAAACAACTAGAACTTGAGGTAGATACAAATGAAGAATGGTATGTAGAAATGTAGTACCCTAATGGAGTGATGATGGGGAAGGAATGGGAATCCCATTTGAGAAGCATACTAGTCAGTGATTATAATCACCACACCAGCACTATAAAAAAGATGGCATTAGAATTGGTACGCCTAACCAACAAGCGAACACCTGAAGGGTTACCTATCTACAATGATGACGTGAAGGTCAAGCTGGTGAAGGTAGGGTTGCTACAACTTTATGAGTTGCCTTATTTTGGGAAGCCAGATCACTTGTACTAGTGGTTGATGTCTCGGGTACATGAGGACTACTTCCACTTTGCTAGGTGCAAGATGCGTGTAACTCCCTAGTTGATTACATAGTTTACAGGCCTCATATGCGAGGGAGATAGCCTGGAAGATGACCTTGGTGACAAGGAGGCTATTCAGAGACCGTCACAGAGTATTCCTACAAGAAAGGGTTACGGTATTATGACATCTCAGACATCAAAGACCCAGTTATGAAGATGTCCGTGCACTGTAATGAAGCTAAATGGCCAAGAAAGGTAGATGTAAGTTAACAAGCCATGGCTACATGTCTGTAGGAAGATTGCAGAGGGGACTATTTACAACTTGTTCACATACATTGCCGAGGAAATTGTAAAGTGCATGAAGGAAGGGGATAGGATCCTCTTTGGCAATGTCCTACTCACCATAGTATTTGTAGAAATTGGAGTGTCGGATGCACCAGATAAGTTTATGTGGGAGTACCCAGCCAAAGACCCTTCACCCACGAAGAGGTTTGAAAAGTATGCATGTGATACAATGATGGCTCCCCACAAAGTGTGGCTCAAAAAATGGTATACATGCTTGAGAAATGCATTTAGGGTGGAGTGGAGGATCCTGAACAACTCCTAACAGCCACACAAGGAGAAGTTGAGTTCACGGTATACCAACACTACTACTTGGGTAGGTTCAAACTTGTTGACAAATCATGGAGCCCTTGGTGCAAGCTCCCTTTCACATTCACTGCCCAGTACTTCCAAGCGGGAGTGAACAAATTTAAAGAATCGAAAAAGCTAAGGCTAGAGCTAGGAAAATTGGACTAGGAGCACAGGGATATGAGGAAGAAACTAAACTATCTCAGAGGTAAGTGCACGTACGTGGAGAAGTACGTGTCGCACGAGATCCACATGACTAGACCAATAACACTTCCTATTGCTAGAGGATCCGCGGTGCGTGTATACATGTGCATAAGACTAAAGTTTGAGAATGGCATACTTGGTGGATGATATTTCAATACCTGAAGACCCCTTGGGAAAGAAGAAGCCAGTGTCTAAGAAGAGGGCAAGAGAGGAGAGGAAAGAGCACCAAGTGTGCCGATTTCTTAGAGCAGTGAGCATGCCTTATATGAGTACCAAGATAAGAACCTATGTTCGAAGATAGAAGTCTCTAGTAAAGGAGAAGATGCCAGAAGTAGAGGTGCCCGAACAACCCACCACCATGGAGGAGTCACAAGAGGAAGAAGAGAAGGCAGAATCTCCTGACCAGAAGACACCTCTCGGGAAGAAGCAGAGGGTGGATGAAGAAGTTGACTTGGAGGTGACCGACAACTTGGAAAGATACCTGGGAGAAGGAGAGGATGAGAGTGAAGAAGGTGGCGATGAGGAGGAAGAGCTAGAAAAGACAAGGAACCTTTGGAACCTTGCATAGTTAGTGTCTATGACTCGGAGGAGGAGAGTGGAGAAGAAAAGCAAGAGTTCATATTCACGTGACGAAAAGGCACACAAGGTGATGAAGGCACTGAAGATACAAAGGTAGATGAGAGGGATGCCGAGGGACAAAGAGCCATAGATTTTACAAAGGAGTAGATAACTGAAGTGGTAGAGTGAGAAGTGAAGAATATGCTCAAGATCCTTGTAAACCAGGAGTTAGAGTGAAGCGCAGACATAGTGCTAAAGGGAAGAAAGAGAGCGGTGAAAAGGGACATGACAGCCTAGGAGGCCCCGCTCTGACAATCAGCTTCCCCAAAGGCATGCACTTAGGTAGAAGACCTCTGGATGTAGAATAGAGGTAGATAATGGGCTACGTGGATGATTCAAGGAAGGTGCTACGCGCATGATTCTAGAGCACAATACCCATTGAGAGACTTATCGCCATGGGATTGTTTGAAAAGGAGGGCGTGTACCCCAGGACCAAGAAGATGCTTTCTTGGGCATTTGAATCCCACGTCGATGAGCAGACTTTGAAGTCTACCAAAAGGTACTTATCACGCTGCCAGAGTCTAAGGGAGACAACCCCTTAGTGAATTCCCAAGAGCTCTCAGACGAGCAAGTGTGTAATGCTCTAAACAAGGTCGTAGTGGAAACAAAGGCGAGGCTATTCGCGCGGAACGACAACATAAGGGCCCTAGAGGGAAAGCTGGCCAAGAAGGAGGAAGAGTTGGCTAAGGTGGCCAAAAGCTTAAAACAGGAGGAATTAATTAGCACACAGCTAAAGCATGAGCTCAAGGAGGAAAAGGAAAAGGTGTAGGAGGTCTATAAGAAAGTAGACTCAATAAAAAGTGCCATCATTTTGAAACACCTAGATCTAACACCTATCCCTCAGAGGTATGCATTGACGCTGGAATGCCTAGAATAATTAACGTGCATCCTCACCATGGAGAGGTGACCCTTGGCATTAGAATCTGTGGAGGAAGTAGCTACACGCCTGAAGGAGGAGGACCAGTTAAAGGTGATAGCACTTGTTGTTGAGTATAGCAAGGTGCTCACAGATGTAAAGATTGCTTCCCAATCTGACGAGGCCACATATGACACATGTGTAGATAGAGATAAGGTGGTAAGCTCCTTGGTCACCATGCTTGAAGCAGAGCTGAAAGATTTCCAGGAAAAGAATAAAGGAAACAAGGTAGAGTGGGATAAAGTCTTGGTGGAGGTAGAGAGAAGATCCGAGAAGATTGAGGCACTAAAGGGCTCAACCAAAACACGACTGAAGGAAATATATCCTCAAATTACCAAAAGAATGGACAAGCTCATAGACTTGGGTAAGGATATGGAACAAATTGTGGACACTTTGGGTGCCCAGGGAGCTAGCCTAAGTTTTGATGAGGTAAACCTCCTGGTTGGCGACCTGTCGAAGGTGCGAAACGATGTCAATACATGGAGTAAGTTAGAAGCAGACATATGGAAGGACTTACACAACATTTTTATTTAGTTTCCCCCATTCTTCATTCTTTCCCATATTATTTCATTCCTTATTCATTTTTGTAATATTTGTCTACATCTTGGTTCCATTAAACCAACTTGCACCTTGGTCAAGTAGAATATTTCTGAGGGCGGAGAATAGGCATGGTTTGGGATGATGTTGGGCCCCTAAAATATTGACTAAAGTGAAGGCACGTGGGCATACGGGACCCAGTTATAAAAGGAAGCGTAAGGAAAAAGTGTGCGGGAGGAAGAGTTAAGGAAGAAAATACCATGCATGACGTGCGAAAGAAGGTAGAACACGTGAAAAGCATGATTGGTTGAGAGCGAATAAGATGCCGGCTGGCAACAAGTGGCCCAGGAAAGAGCATGCCAACGATGGGATCTTAGTAAGACCATCATGAGATGGAGTGGAGAGCTCGGACACGAGGAAACATGCTCATTGCTAAAGGACCACATTCGACACTTGGTAACGGATCGAGGGCACAACAAGGTGATTTGGCGGACGGGGAAGGAGATAAATATAAGTGTTTTGCGGATCGGGAAGGGATATATACAAGGAGATAACAAGACATACACTGAGAGAAGAAGGATATACACAGAGAGAGAGATAACATGGGTGAAGCTCTGTAGGATTACTGCGAGTGGAGCTCTGATGCAGAAAGGAATGTACTAAGCTTAGCATTGTAATTTCTTTTTCTTTTGGCATAGTTATACAAGCCTAGTGATGTGCATGATTGCGGTCTGCCCTCTATGGCTCTTTGTAATGAAATGATGAATACAATGAGGTTACCTATTGCAATTAGATATGAATATCAGTGGGTTTCATGTATATTTCATTCATAGAAGTTCTCTTTCCTTTCATGCTATGAATGAATGGTTGTAGCTTTCTTTTTGTTATATTATATGTTATGGAGTCTTTTAAAACACACGGTCTGAAGAAGCTACAAGGATCTGGAGGCCATGAGCCCTGTAATCCTTGTATGTCTAAAATTATTTCCTGAATACTCTTATACTAATCATTGATGAATGCTTCCCACTAAAAACTCACATAAAAGAGAGACTCGGCACCCATGCGTGCCTTGGGAGATCTCGGCTTGTTGGGTGGTAGGCCGACGCATGCATGGATTCCTTCCTTTTATAGTGGGAGTAAAATTTACTACGATCACCATTAATGGCGACCCTCAACCATTCCAGTATTTCCAAGAACTTGAAGTACAATCTTATAGGGAACCATATTATCCCATCACTAAAACCATATCACGTAAAATATCCATCTTTATCATCCACAACACTCTCCACTTCATATGTTTAACTCGATAGTCTTTATCCACCTCACATAACACCTCATCATCATTCATTCCTCTCTTACCACTCCTTCTATATCCACTTACATCCTACCCAATCTACCTCTCAAGCTCAAATCCATAAGGTGTAGTAAATATCAAACTTTTAGTATCGAGAAGCTACCACTATCACCTAAACAACGTGGTAGGCCCATCATGTGTTAAGCCAACAAAAAAAATATTCGGATGGCCTCTTCTTCTCTATCTATTTTAGGTATCTTTCCAATGAGTACCTTGAGCCACCCAAAACCACATGGCTCATCGATGACTCTATACCGTCATGTTGCTTGAACAACAAATATCTTATCACCAAATGGATGATGACTCACATGGGACACTTTGGTCGAGGGCTAGGTCTCTATACACAAGGCATCCCTAAACTTCATGCTTTCATCCCCAATCCGATGGTTGTGGACTAGGTACTATCCACCTAGTGAGAGTGTTGTGATGATCTCAATGGCACCACCTTAATGGTTGAGGATGCCATAGACACCATCGAAACAAGTTCCATCTATAGCTAATGCAAATAGCTCACTGCCACCAATCTCTTCCATGATAGTATTGTCCTCACCATTAATGTCACCCTCACCTACCTCCAAATCATCTAGTGAGACCATCAATATGAACATATCTCTCTTGATACATTTCAGAATCATGAGGTAATTCTTAAGTTCATGGGAACTCAAGGTAATGTACCAGCCATGACTATAAGAAACATTTCCAAATATGTCTAAATGTTGACACCTACTTTGGTGAACAAGAGTCTACCCTCCCATTCAATCCAAATCCAATATCCCTCATCCTAACTCCTATTTCTACCTAAATGAGGAGTACCCCTTGCATAATTCTTCCAAAATCCCTCAAATCCCAAACACAATCTAGTTAGGGATTGATGTAGCCTAGAATTTATTGTGAATAACCGAGGTGTACTAGAAAATCACTCGGCCTTAGTGAGCGCTCACCAAAAGTGTGCAAAGTCTCAGGTCCCTCTTTAGAGTTTCTTGTATAGAATGTTAGCATGATGGTGCATATAGGTATCCAAATTCATCACCAATAGTAAACAACACACAAGTGCATAATCCCTAGATCTAGTTCTTAGAATATATATAAGATGAACTAAACAATGACTATAACAAGATTTACCATGCAAGAACCAGATTCAGTCATGTTCAACACCATTATCCATCCAATATGAACCATTTTATTAAATACTATAAAACAAATAAGCTTCTTACATTACATAAGTATCTCCATGCGTCATGCATGTGACAAAACCAACAACATAACTCTATAATTTGACACATACAAACACACAACACAAAAACCGTACAAATATCTACATATATATGGGGTGGGAATTTCCCTTGACCATGCGTGCACTTCTCAAAATAGGTCACATGCTAATAATAACCACGCACCTTTACAATAGGATGCACAACATGCAAGTGCTCTAACAATAGACTTCTATAGTTAACTCTGAGTAGAAATCCTATTATTAGCCTAAACTATGCATGGAGCTCAGTTGTCACTTGTTCCCAAAATATCATTGTGTGGACCGCAAGTCTTCATGTATTTGTGTGCTCAACATGCTAAATCCAAAAATAGCCCTTATCCACAAAATGGCTAAGTCTTGATTCTGGGCGCTTCAAGCCTATCATAGTGTCACTCGCTCTTTTAGCACCCTATATTCGTGCACCCAATACTTAGGACATTTTTTTCCTTTCAACATTATCCCACACTAGAGTACATTGCCCATGGTAATGGGTAATCACCTTATTGCCCCAAAGAATAAAGGATAAATGAATGAAAGAATAAGGAATAAAGAATATGGTGAGTCATTTAATTATGTACCCTTTTCATCTTCCCTCCAGAATGAGTTCTGGATATTCACTTTGTATTTATCTCTCAAACTCATACTAGTCCTTAAGCATTGCATTGGTCTTATCAGGGATGTCCAAAATGACACCATCTAACTCATCTATATTCATGTTTCCACCCTCACTGTTCAAAATTCTAAGGATGTTGGCCATACCTGAGACCATCCCTTCCATGACATCCACCTTCTCGAAATGAGCTTCTTGATGCCCTTGATCCGATCCATATGTTGTTTCCTCACAGCATCCAACACGTCATGCTTTGTTTCTACCAAGGTAACTCATTTTGTGCACCGAGTGTTTCATCCTTTGCTTCTGTAGAACTTCATTCTCCTCTTCCTTTTTCCTTGTATGTATTAAGTTATTAGGAGCTGTACACATGAAAAATATTATATCTGCCTTCTTCATTTAATTTTTAAGGCTTGTAAAACTACCTCGTAGCTGGATATCTTTCTTTCAATTGAATCCTTCACCCTTGATGATTCTTCCACAACATCCTTTTTCTTAGGGAGGTGCACTAGTCCTTCCTCCAGAAGTAGACAAAATTTCATGAGAAGATATTGTAATTTAGACTTGAATTCCGAGGCACCTTCTCATGAAAAATTGGGCCTCTTCTACAAAATCTCATCTGCGATATGTTCTGCCATATTTTTAACATTATGGACCTTAGCTACTACATTATCTTGCTCCTAAGTGAGGCACTTGATATTTTTTTCTTTGTCCTTCTTATCATTTAATAGTACCATATGTTTTCTCGCCTTATCAATATTTTGGCGTGCTACTTCTATTGACACTTTGACCAATGCATTACCCACTTATTCATCTTAAAATTATGTTATCTTAGTAGTCACATGGTGTGTGTAAGGTGCCTTCCTCATATTCTTCAAACTGCATGCCTCCTCGCAGACATCAAAATCAAGCTCATCCATGTGAGTCTACATACTCTAGGATAGTTATTTTTAGTGTGTGCATGTTGGCCATTTTAGGTCCATCCAATCCTAGCCATATAACTATTTGTTGGGTAAATTACTCTAGAAGTAGGTGCGAATAATTATTGAATATTCATCCATATAACCTCAAGTCCTAAGTACCTGCTTCTACTTTGCCTATTCCTCATCATTCCCACCTCGCATGCTTGTAACCATTGTCATAAGTAGATACACCCTCTTCTTGCTGCATTTCCACACTGCATCCTACTTGTATTGTGCCTTCGATATCTTGATTCACTTCTCCTTCATCCTCTCCTTCCTTCTACATGGGGCATATTATGACTTTTGTGTCTCCACCAGCGCTGATCTCTCCTTCAACAGAGTGTTATTCATGAATACTTATGCTTGGTTCTATAGTCTCATAGACTATGTGCTCACCAATATCTTCATCTTCCTACATTTCCATAGTGGGGGTGGCCTCTACTCTATGCCCACCCATACTTGGAGTTCCCCCTCTTTCTATGCACTTGGATGTGGGGAATCCTCCTCACTATCTTTAACAAGAACATATTTCCTACACTTTCTCCTTTCTTCCTCCTCGTCCTTCCTAGGAGTCACACGTGGTGATCTCCTTACTAGTTTCAAAGTCTCGTGCTAGTGTCTCTTGACTTCGCACCTTCTCCATAGAACTCTCCTTGTATGCACAAGTCCAACATTGTCTTCTATTTCTTTATGATCTATGACATTTTCTAGTTTTGTAGGAACTAGATCCTCTTGAGTAGGGGAATAGATGCCATAATTTTCCTAGAAGTTTGCCATATTTATGCCCTTCACCACTTTTCCATCAATCAACCTTGGCCTTATATATATATGTGTGTGTGTGTGTGTGTGTGTGTGTGTATGTATGTATACACACACACACACACACATGTTTGTTTAATCTCCCTATGAACAAAATCTCTAGTGTGATGTCCACATTTCCTGATTCCATGGTTTCAACATAGGCCTCTTTCGTTATCCATACATAAATCTTCGCGCAAAGAATTTTGATAGTTGCGTCTACATTTTCTCGCATCAAACTCGAATCTTGCGCACATCGTGGAACCTATTCACCGACTCCTTGAAATATCTAGCGGTGGTAAAAGAAAAGGGAAACTTACACCATGTGTCTTACCACCTGAATACTTATGGAAGTGCCCTAAGCTAAAGTGTTGGTAGGCGCAAACTCAACTTCTCCATTAGTAATTTGGAAAGCTCACGCAGAATAAGCCACTCTCCTTCAAATGCCCTACGCATCTCCTAAACCACCTTCCTAGGCACTCTTTATATGCGTTAGAAATAGTTTCGTGTAGAGTGTATTTGTAAAATTTATTTGTTGGGGATTTATTTTCCAATGGAAACTCTTAGATGTTCTCCCTAGGTCCATCGAGTACTCCAATTTCACTATATTCAATCAATAATAGAATTTTTTCCCAGGTAATCTTCTCACCTCTATTTGCTTAGACACGCACCTAATTCACCAAGATTTCTTCTGATGTACCCGAAATGTTGTAGTATGTCTTATTGACCATTTTGTGTGCTATATGTAACTAGTGCATATTCACCTCATTCCACCATTCAGTGGCACCCAACTTGCTTTCTGTCAAGTGTGCTACAACCCTAGTGGCCATGTCTCCAATGTTGGTTACTTTTAAGGCTTGAACCCCCTTATTATAATGATGTAGGGAAGTTGTGGCATAAATTACCTCATTCTCTGATAGATCTCCAAAGATCTTTGAGCTCTATTTGTGCAAACCTGTCACCTTCGTAATCAACTTGGTGGTGATCCTCATTCTCTTGCCTACGAAGTAGAAAAATTCTTCATGGACACGCGCCATGAGCCACTGATACAACTGCTCGGGATTCTCAAAATAGGGAAACTCTATAATTTGCATGACCCCATGCTTTGGAGTAATTTCTTCATGGAGGTATCCAAACCCTAGTGTCATCCACTAACCACCGATTTGTTTTCTTGTAAAATTTTGCTACGACGTCCTTCAGGCATTTCTAAGTATGGTGGTTAATCTTTGAAACCCTACACTGTGTAATATTTTTGGTCTAAGGCCTCCCCTTAATTAATTCTTCTAGATATAACATCTCGACCAGCCACTCCTTTATTGGGTCGTTAACCTCCTTTTCTATTGCAGGTTCCCTCTGTGTTGTAATTTTCCTTTCGATTTTGTGAGTGCAAAATGAAAACATTAGCTATCGTGCAGAAAAAAACAAAGTCACCCTCCCCTCACACACATGTACCACTACTGAATCCTACTTCTATGCATGGATTCTCAACATCGTTCTTAAACACGATAGGTTTAGTCACTCGTAGAGTGCTCCTCATTTATAGCTCTTCTTCACACTTCTCAATTTTTCTTTGAATTTGTAAGGTAAAAAATGACGTTGAAAATAAAAACTTTAAACCAAGTTTCAAAAATTCCCCTCATTAATTTCTCTACCTATAACCATACATGGTATTAATTCCCTTTAAGTGCATTTCACACCTCTTTCCTATGCCCGAATCTCTCGCGCCTCAAACTTTGGTGCCTCTGTTGTATACTTTCTAGAGTGCCACTACTTATTTGTCATAGATCTCCTCTACATGTGCTTCCTTATGCCAAATTATTTATCCAATGTGACCCAAACATATGTAGTCTTAAATATTATATCCTCCTTGAGTTATACTGAGTGCTCACCACCTTATGTGTGGTCTTTAACTTTGAGAAATCCTCTTGAAGTTTTCATCACTTTTCAAAACCTATTCCCTTTATGGACACCCATGAGTTTATTTATTTTCTGTATCAAACTAACCTTCTTTATCTACCCCACATTAAGGGTATATACAGTCCTCTACACATAAAAACACTTGAGATTTTAATCAGCTTCTGACGTGTAAACATGCTTATTATACATAACACTGAACTAACTTGACAAAGCATAACGATGAGGAAGGAAAAATACTAAAGGAAATATGGTAAGGTAAATCTAATCTAAATGGAAATAATTCCTTATTAAAAACACCAAGAAGGATAATTTATAGTAGGGATTCAACTTACTCCCATTGAAGTAACTAGGTAACCGTGTTCCATCAAGCACCTCTAACTAGAAAGCTCTTGATTGAAGTATGTGAGTGATAACATATGGTCCTAACCAATGCACCTTAATCTTTCCTGGGTGGTTCAAGAAACTTTGAATCATAAAGAAGTACCATCTTCCCAACCTCAAGCTTCTTGTTCTTGATGTTCCTGTTGTGCCATGCTTTTTACCTAGATTTTTCTTGCTTCTGACTCCAATGTGCTATGATGCGCCTCTCATCTAGATGTATCAACTTGTCAATTATTTCTTCAAATGATTTTTCATCAGCTAGACCTCCCATGCATGAAATACGCAAAGAAGGTAACATGAATTCCATGGGAAGAACTACTTCTATGCATGCTAAAAACCAACTGAAAGGGTGTGGCCTTATTCAACCTTTTGTAGGTTGTTCTATATGCCCAAAGTACAAAAAAACTTTATCATCCCAATATTTCCTTCCAACATCACAAATGTTTTTAAGGTTTAGGTAAATATCTTGTTGAAGGCTTCACTAATCCCATTTGATTTAGGGTGATAGGGTGTTTTCTTATGGTGTAGAACCATAAATTCATCTAATAATAACTTGATTGTCGTATTTAGGAAATGAGTGCCACTATCACTTGTCAAACTCAAAGGACATCCATTCCTGGTAAGAATATGTTCCCACAAGAACCTTGCTACTGTAGCCGTTGTATAATCCTTCATAGGTTCCCTTCGCCTAGCTTGTAAGATAATCTATACAAGTGATGATGTAGTGTGATCCAATTTACGTGTGGCTAGGGAAATAGGTCCCACAAATTCTATTGCCCATTTTTCAAAAGGATCTGCACTAGTAATAGGCCTTAAAGGAATTTCATCTCTCTATCTAGGTTTTCAAGGTGTTGATAGTGATCACACACCTTACAATACTCCTTGCAATCATTGTACAAGGTTTCCCACCATAAACCAGCTAGTAGAATCTTGCACGTGGTGGCATCACCTGTATAGTGTCCACCTACAATATTTCCATGAGCCTCCTCCATGATTACCATACACTCATGCTCTAGTACACACTCGGCACAATATTCATCTTGGCCTAGTTTGTATAAGTCACCACTGATCAACATGAAAGGTGCAGCGTAAATTGTAAGTTGTTTCTTTTCCAAGGCCTTCATTCCTTCGGGCGTCATACATGTGCGTAAAAAGATAGCAATATCCTCTAACTCCGAGGGTATGTGGTTCAACCTATATAATTGTGCATCTAGAATTGTATCTTTAATACTCTACATGTCCTCTCTGATTGAATCCTTGATAAGTGGTCTGGGCCAAAATTACTTTTACCTAGCTTTACCACAACTGTAAATTCAAACTCTTGGAATAATAGAACCCATTGGCATATGCACCCCTATAAAATGGGATTATTTACCAAGTATTTCAATGCCATGTGATCTGTATAGAACATAAAAGGTGTTGCTAACAAGTACTATTGAACTTATACAACACATAGATCATTGAAAAATATTCACGCTCCATAGTTGTATAATTCTATTTCTGCATGAGTCAACTTTCTACTAGTAAAACATAGATAGGATGATCTACAATACCTTCTCCAGGATGAGCTAGAACTATGCCAATGGCCATGCTAGAGGTGTCCACATGTACGTGAAAGGGTAGATTCCATGAAGGAAAACATAAAATAGGCGCCGTAGTAAGCCTTTCCTTTAGTGTTTCAAATGTGCGCTACTGCAGTTCTCCCAATAGAACTTTGTTTTACCTGTTAATAAATCCTCTAAGGGTGCAAAAATATTAGCATATCCTTTAATAAATTTTCTGTAATACCCTATGTGGCCCAAGAATCCATGCACCTCACTATGACTGGTGGGTTCCTCCAAGCCTAAAATGACTGCATTCTTAGCTAGATCTACTAACAAACCCTCCTAAATAGTGTAATCAGGCCTCTAACGAACCACTATGCATTCTGAATGGAATGGATATCATATGATACTTTAGACAAGAGTGTTTTGAAATGAGCATCATATTCCTAGATGCTCTCAGTAGTGCCCTACTTGATATCCTTGAGCGCACTTATACTTTTATGCTCAAACTTAGGTATATAAAATTTCTTAAGGAAAGCACCTATAATGCTATATAATCCACACAAGTCTTATCAGGGTCAAAATTTATGTACCAATTGTGCACACGTCCCTACAACGTAGTCACAAAATTGAATTTCCTTACGCTCAGAAGCCATAATTCCTTTCACACACCAAAATATCTCACACATATGCACATGCTCAACAACATCTTTTATTCCCCTATACTCTAGGAGACGAAGTGACATCTCCATGTAAATATTCTGGGGTTGGTGAGGACCATGCCCACCAGATCTAAAACCTCTTATGTTACCTCCACCCCTAGATCCACTAGATCTGCTAGATCCCGAGCCACATGTTCCTCCTAATCCTCCACCTATAATAGGAATTAAACCAGAGGATACACTTCCCTATGTCCCAACAATGGTGCTAAACTGAACTCCTATAGTCTGCGAAGTTTGCTACTACTCCCAATATGAGTCAAGTTCTACATTCCTATCAACTATGGTGATGACACATCTAAAAAGGTTCCTCCAACCGGTCCTCCAAATAACATGGAATATGTTTTCCGGCCATAAATGTACTTGCTATTTGATTCACTCCTAAACTTTCTAATAAGTCAACTCTACCTCTTACTACTCTACTACCCAAACTAGCTTGTTGACCATTGGTTATACTAGAAACTGAAAAACTAAGTGCAAGGGATAGGTTGTCAGGTAGATTCAAATGAATGCCATGGCCCAAGTTGTCTCTATTGGTGTGCTCTCATAAGACGATGAAACGGGGTTCCTATCATTCTTGCTAAAATGGGAGATTTCTAGATGCTCTGGCTTCACGTGCTCTACGTGAGCTCTAAATCCTTCACGAGCCATCTCTCTCCTCAATTCCATCCATTCTACAATCTTGCTGCTTCTCTAAATTCCTCTCACATGCCTCATTGAACTTAAGACACCTTTCTTCTCTTTTCCTCTCTATCGCTAGGTCCACCATCCTTCACCACACTTCTCCCCCCCACGTGTGGTGGGGTTTATCTAGCCATCGGATTCTCTTCCAAATTCAAGGTTACCATCAAGATCTTGATCACTAGTTGAATTCCTATAGATATGTCCCCCTGGGATTTAACATAAAAACTAAAACTCAGCTACCTCTGGGAAATAATAAGTGGAAATTGAGTACTCCAAAATATATCTATTCAGAATACACAAAGGAACCAAGTGTTCACAGTGGGCGTCCAAATATGATCAACATCATAGAGGGCCTAAAATTATTCTTACATCTAGACAAGTCTACGAAACCTCAAATTCATTTTAGATGCCTAAGAAACCAACCACTCGTATATCTCTATTGGGAAGATAGAAAATAAGCTCTCATATAAGCAGTCATATAGATTCTGCTCCACCCACGCATGTGCCAAACTCAGATCCAGTGTTGAATCTCCAAGCATACTCTTCTTCCAGATCTATTATCCACTCCTCAACACTTGCCAAGGTCAATTGATACATCTTCATCATGCAACATCGGAAAACAACTAAAAAGATGTCCGAGGAAATGGAACCAATGATGTAGCCTAGAATTTACTATGAATAACCCAAGCGTGCTAACACATCACTCAACCTGAGTTGAGCACTCACCCAAAGCATGCAAAGGCACTAGGTCCCTCTTTAGAGTTTCTTGTACAAAATGTTAGCATGATGGTGCATATAGGTATCTAGATTCATTACCAATAGTAAACAACACACAATGCATAAACCAGATCTAGTTCTTAGAATATATATAAGATGAACTAAACAATGACTATAACAAGATTTACCATGCAAGAACCAAATTCAGTCATGTTCAACACCATTATCCAACCAATATGAACCATTTTATTAAATATTGTAAAGCAAAAATCTTCTTACATTACATAAGTATCTCCACGAGTCATGTGTGTGACAAAACCACCATCATAACTCTACAATTTGACACATACACACACACACAAAATCATGCAAATCAATACATATATATGGGGGTGGGGACTTTCCTTCACTGCCCATGCACTTCTCAAAATAGGTCACATGTTAATAATAGCCATGCACCTTTACAATAGGATGCACAACATGTAAGTTCTCTAATAATAGACTTCCTATAGTTAACTCTAAGTAGAAATCCTATTATTAGCCTAAACAATGTATGGCGCTTAGTATTCACTTACTCCCAAAATACCATTGTGTGGGCTGCAAGTCTTCATGTCTCTGTTTACTCAACACGCTATCTTGAAAATAAAACTTATCCACAAAACGACTAAGTCTTGATCATGGGCACTTCAACCCTATCATAACGCTAGGCACTCTTCCAAATAGCGCCCTACATTTATGCACCCAATATATAGGCCATATTTTTCATTTCAACAGTGGATCAACTTCTTCCGGTCCAATAAACATTACAAGATGGGTCAACATCAGTAATAGAGGAAACCATTGACATTAACATCGGCACTAAAGAGGACCCCAAGATCCTCAAATTATGGGCATCTTTATTAGTAGAAGAACAAACCACCTTTAGAGAACTCCTAAAATAATTCTTGGATGTATTTGCATGATCCTATGTGGATATGTATGGTCTTGATCCATCTCTAGTGGTTCATAATCTCATATTCCATAAAGATGTGAAGCCATTCAAGTAAAAATTACGTAAGATACATCCAAAGGTAGCCCTACTTTTCAAAGAAGAACTTCAAAAGTTATTTCATGTTAGTTTCATCCTGCCCATTTACTATTATGATTGTATCTCCAACATCATCCCAGTAGAAAAAAAGATTGGGGGTATCCGTATTTTTATAGATTTTTGTGACATTAATAAATATTTCCCTAAAGATGATTTTCCCTTATCTAATATTGACATGATTGTGGATTCTATAGTAGGGCACAAAATTTTATCCCTCATGGATGGATTCTCTAGATATAATCAAATAAAAATTGTTAAAGAAGAATAACACAAAACTACTTTTAATACACCTTGGGGCACCTTCTGCTATCATCTCATGCCCTTTGGTCTCAAAAATGTCAAAGCTACATATCAATGTGTCATGACCATCATCTTTCATGACATGATGCACAACATTATTAAGGACTATGTTGATGATATTGGGAAAATCCAAGACCAAAGAAGAACATCACATGGTGCATCTTTGAATGAATCTAAAAATACAAAGTTAAGCTCAATCCTAAGAAATGTGTTTTCGGTGTTACATATGACAAGCTACTTGGTTTTATTGTCTCACAGTGCCGAACAAAAATCTATCTAGATAAATTTAAAGATGTGGTTGAAATGCCTCTCCTATAAATCTAAAGCAACTCCGAAGCCTATAGGGTAAAATACATGCCATCAAAAGGTTTATAACGTAGCTCACTGATAAGTGCCATCCATTTCATCATTTTCTCAAAAAGGGAACAATCTTTCATTGCAATGTGGAGTGTCACGAGATGAGTTGTATTAATCACTTTCATAACAATGCATATTTTGTATTTTGATAAGACCATTGTATCCATGACTATGTTTTTCCTAAGTACATTATTGAACATTAGCATTAAAACCATGAACTTTTGACATAATGATTAATTAATATAGTTATATCTTATTGTATTTACTTTGTGATATTATGTGTGCATTTATTATTATTATTCCAATAAATTTTTTGGATGATTATATGTGTTGATTCACTCTTGGTTGTAAGAAATTTGTCATATGCAACAAAAGAACCTATCCACAGGATAAGGAAATCATTCACAACAAGTTACAATACATTTATGAAGATATTTTGAAACATGAAGTGATGGAACTTAAGTCCTTACATTCCATGGGAGAAGTAATTACAACAGAAATGTGGAAAACTAAGAAATAAATCAATATTTGATTTGGTCATTGATTAAGAACTAGTGAAGAACTGATTATTAGTTAAACATGAACTGATTGTTAATTGAACACTTGTTGTGTGTTTCAAACATGTTGAATATCTCACTTGTTCTATTAAAGACTCCTTGTTGCATTCTTCTTCTTCTCACGTGGTATAAATGATAGGATATAAAGGAAAGGGTTGGTGCCTTGTAATAGGTTGGTTAGAAAGTAGTAAGAAGTTAGTGAGTTGATTTGGAATTAGAGAAAAGATATTAATCTAATATTTTGTTCCTATATGTAATGTTTTATGCAAATCAATAAGAAATCTCATTTTTGTTATTTATTTTTATACTGAGAGTTAGGAAGGGATTAACACCCAAGTCAAGGCCCATTTGAGGTTTGATAAATCCCCTCCATTGTTTCATTTCATGTATATTTCCTTTTTTATTAATGGTAAATAGTTTTGAAGGGACTATACCCTGTTTACATAGAGGGCCTAAAATCTAGATACAACATTAATAGGTTCAAAAAAATGGATCAACATCTAGAATAGGTGTTAAAGCCAACCAGTAACAAAAATTTACAACAGAGAGGCAAAACAGGCATGCACGCCACAATGCGGCCAAGAAAATAGCAAAAAGATAGTGAAAGTAACGATGAAGATCAACATCTGCAAC
This sequence comes from Taxus wallichiana var. yunnanensis, assembly GCA_018340775.1. Lineage (NCBI taxonomy): Eukaryota > Viridiplantae > Streptophyta > Pinopsida > Cupressales > Taxaceae > Taxus > Taxus wallichiana. Next base: position 535,589,346 of record CM031244.1, read on the forward strand.
GAATAGTAATTTTGGATTTAATAGTTTGTAGTGAGGTAAAGAGAGCCACCATTTCGAGTGTGTGGGGTTATTAGCATCAACTTTGCTATGATGCTATAATTCATGTATATTTCCTTATGAACAATATTTTCTCGGATATGCAACTTTTTGTTAGTAATAAAATTTAGCAATACTTCATTTTCAAGTTTGAATTTTATTTTACTTTCAAGCATTATTATATTATAGTTATTTCCTTTCCAACCTCATAGATCAACTATAACTTTGCATATATCACCGGTAGTATTTCATGTCTATGCTCCCTAGTATGATAATTAAATGAATTTAACTCAATGTACACCATATTAATTGTTGGAAGTTGATTTACACCACCACTTTTGGTGCCATTGTCAGGGATATTGCAAAAGTTATAGGAGTTTGTGAGGTTTTGCATTTATGAATTTCATATAACAAAGTAGGTTTTATAAATCCCACCTTCAAAGCCCTCACTTAATGAATGTTGATCTATTTGAATTAATTGATGTATACACCATCGTAGAGAGTTCTATGGTATATTTGTACCCAATCCTCAAATAGCAGAAATTAGTTCTAATTCTAAAGAAGAAACATCCTCTTTTGTACATAGGGTTTGCTCATAGAACACTCCCTACCAAGTGAGATTTATGATTTTTTTCCTAAATAGTCTAACATGACAAATGAGTTGAATCAAAACATGGAAGATGAGGCAAGGGAACTAATAAAATTTGAGTTTCTTATCTCCACTTACAATCAACCTGCTCAAATGAAGAGCACATCTCCATCATCTCTTCCTAATTTTCATGGATCTCCGAATGAAGACCCAGACACTTTATTATTTGAGTTTGACATCTTATGCAGGAGTAATGACTACATAAATAATGCACATAAGCTTAATGTTTTCCTGTGATAAACTCAAAGATGAATCCTTGAGATGGTTTATGGGCCTAGGAAGAGATGTTGTTACTACCTAATAGGGGATGAAAGACAAGTTTCTGACCAAGTACCAAGACTATTGCAGGCCAAGTAGTAGAGGAGGAGATGAACTCTTCAAGATGGCACAAAAGGAAGATGAGCCACTAGAATATTACCTAGAGAGATTCCTATTTTGTGTTCAAAATTTAAGACATACAAGGTTACCTCCGAGTCTCTCAAGTTACTTTTCTTAAAAGACTTGGTGAGGAAGATATGGATGCTTTGGATTTAATAGGATCTAGAGACATCTCCAAAGCCACTTTTGAGGAAATTTTTGAAGCCTACAGAACTATTCTAGAGAAACCATGAAAATAATAAGAAGTATTAGATCAAAGGGTGGAGAAACTGCCAAAGGAATTGGGGAAATATCTAAATCATAAATTGTAAACATATTTAAGAACATGAAAAAAGAAATAGTTAAGGAAATGGCCACCCAACTTGATGCTCTACATGTAAAAAAGAAGAGATAGGATGCAGAGGTAGAACTTGCAGATTTCTACCATTCTTATATAACAAAGAAATTCAATTGCACATGCATGGGATTGGCCAACATTATAGAAGAAAGGAGGTTGCACCAGAGTTTAAAATGATAGAAATGGAGGATGGGAAAGTTTTCTATGTTTCCCAAAGGAAGCCATGACCACTAAGACAAGGAGGTATGTCATAATATCCCATGCAATATTTTAAAAATTTTGTTCATAGTTCATATAATAATATGTAATCCCCACCTTAGGATAATACTCAGGAAGGATGGAATCCTTACGCTAGCTAATACCAACAACCATGAAAACCTCAGTTCTCATCCCAAAAGTGGTAGAACCCCTTATTCATGGAAACAACCTTGGAGAGAAGGAAATAATGGAGAAATCAACCTCCTAACTACCAACAACCCTACCAGCAACCTCCCTACCCATAATAACAAGATTTGATGCCAACCCCCAATCTAGCTCTCAACCAAAAACTACTCAATTGTCATCTCAACTAATAGCTAACACCAATAATAAAGCTTCTCATCCAACCTATAACATTGAATCAACCCAATACTTTTCTTATTCAATTGATGTCAATAATATCCATATTCATTCAGGAAGAGAACTTGTGCCACCAAGTAAACTTATAATCACATAGATACCAGATGAACCACAATTGTTGCAAACTAATCCACAACAAAGCCAGAAGACGCTACAAGCTGATCCGCAACAACATGAACAAAATTCCAAAAACATAAGATGCAATTCAATGGACCTCCATTTCTAAAAATAACAAGAGAGAAAGTTTGACCCTAAATCATATTCGAATTCTTATTTTATTAATTAGTTGAAGGACATTTGTGTGAAAATTCCACTCATTCAAGCCATCAAGGATCTATGTATAAATAAGCCATGAAGAAAAAGAAAACACCCATTCACTGTACAATTAATTGGAGCATTAGTGACATCATTCTTGGAAACTCTGTGCTAAGTACATAGATCCAGACAATCCTTTAGTGAATGTCACTATCAATGGAACTACAATAAAAAATACTTTGATTTACTTAGAGGAAACAATCAATGTCATGACCAAGAAATTCATGGATGACCTGAAGTTGGAAGGATTGAATCCAATAGCTATAGTATTGTAACTAGTAGATAGATCAACAATAAGGCTTGAAGGAGTCCTTGAGGACATTGTTGTGGTGGTAGAATCTTAGGAATACCCAACTGATTTCATTGTCCTCCAACAAAAGGAAAGTCTATGAGGTTACCATATTATACTAGGAAGGCCATGGCTTGGCACTGTTGATGCATTTATAGGACACAGGTCTGGCAACATGATCATCTAAAATGGAAATGGTACCAAGAAACTTATAATCTATCCTCCTTACCAACCATTAAGTGATGAGGATAAAACCGTTTGGGTTGAAGAACCATAAATTTATAAATGGTCTATTCAATAGCTAATGATGTTGGAAAATTCTTTCACTATTGAATATAATGAAGAAATTTTTGTTTGTCTACTATTTTGTAGAAAAATATAAAAGAAATTAAGAAATTGATGATAAATTAAGGTGCTCAAGTTTTCCTTTTAACTAAGTCTTACCACAACAGAGCACCATGAGTATTCTAGGTAAAAATTGTATTTTTCACCAACTTCTTCCTCTTGAATGCATATTAAATAATTTTAGTAGAAATTTTTGTTCAATACTGGACCTCTCCAAGAAAGTAGAAATAATAACAGGGAGGCCACTAAATGTAAGCAATATATTGAATATACAACATGAGCTATTGTTGATTGCTCTTCTTAAAGAACATAAGAAAATGTTTTCTTGGGATTATAGTGATATGCGTGGGATTCATCCTAAGAGTTTTACTCATAGAATTTATATGAAATAAGATTGTAAACCAATTAGAAAACCAAAGAGACACATGAACCCAACAATAAGAGAAATTGTGAAGGGTGAACTACAAAAGTTGCTAGATGTTGGATTCATATACCCCATATCAGATAATAAATGGGTATCACCTCTGGTAATTATACCAAAGAAGAATGGGAAATGGATAATCTATGTGGATTATAGAGAGCTGAATTTAGCCACAAAGAAAGACCACTTCTCATTGCCCTTCATTGATCAAGTGCTTGATACCCTAGCTGGTAAAAGTAATTCTCCTTTCTTGATGGATACAGTGGTTACAATCAGATCCAGATTACACTAGAGGACCAAGATAAGACTACATTCACATGTCCATGGGGGACATTTACCTATTCAATTCTCCCATTTGGCTTGTGTAATGCACCTACCACATTTTAAGGGTAGTCTTGAGTATCTTCTCTTATTTGAAAAATGATTGCATGGAAGTCTATATGGATGACTTCATTATTCATGGCAGTAATTTTGAGGAGGCTATGAAAAATCTAGATAAGGTCTTAAGAATATGCAAGGATCAAAATTTTTCCCTGAGCAATGAGAAGTGCTATATGATGATGTTAGAAGGTATAGTGTTGGGGCACTACCTTTCCTCAACAAGAATTCAAGTAGATCCAGAAAAATTATTTGTCATAGTCAACCTTCCCACACCAAGAAAACAAAAATATGTTAGAATCTTTTAAATTGACTTTGGATATTACAAAAGGTTTATATAAGACTTCAGCAAAATTACTGACTCCACTTTTTGCATTGGTGGGAATCTTAGAGAACAGATATTGTACATAGCTAGAATAATAAGCCCCACTACTACATGTTGCTTTTGCATGGTGATAGTACAAGAACTAATTCTAATACCGAGGAAATCAATTTCCTCTTTGAAGACTTCAAATTTTGAGGGGGACAGACAGATCCCATTTTTATGAAAGCCATAAAATCTTTCAAGATGAGTTATATGCTCTCTAGGAGTCTTAGAAAAGATCAGAATATCGTCAATATAAACAATGAGGAAATCTGATAACTCACCAAATATTCTATCCATAATCTTTTGGAATATGGATGGAAATGTTTTTAATCCGAATGGAAGCACTTTCCATTCATACGCCCACAGCACGATGAATGCCGTTTTATACATGTCTTCATTTTTAAAAATATCTCGCGAGAATCCGCTTTTCGAGATCGAACCTTGTCAGACCTTCGATCCTTTGATCCTTCTGAGGATATCATCCTTGGCAGGTATTGGGTGTTGAACAGCAGCAATAAACTTATTGAGTGGTTTATAATCGACCACCAATCTCTTCTTGTTTCTTAGCTGCTCACTCCTTTTATTAACATAAAAGGCAGTGCAAGACCATGGTGAATTGGATTCTTGAATGAATCCTGCTTTCAACAGTTTCTGAATTTCACCATGGCATTCTTTTCTCTCTGCAGGAGGCATTCCTCTGTGGTGTGCCTTGAATCTAGGCACAATTTCATTTCCATTGCTGTCTTTGACGAGCTGCAGATCTAAGGAACAATAGTGTTTTTTCCTGTTAACAAATGCATGTGGATCTTCACTGCATACATTCTGTTTTATCTTAGATACAATCTCTTCTATACTTACAGAGCAATTTGAAATAGACTTATGGATCCAAGTATTGTTAACAGATTTTACCTTCTGAGGTAAAGGAACTATAGACTGGAATGAATATCTCCTGGGAATTTTGACAGGAGGCTGAAACAGGGATATATGGTCTTGGGAGATGCTGAATGTGTGACATTTGTGTAGAAAATCAACCCCAAGTAGACAGTCATAGTTTTCCATATTGTGTTGATAGAATTCTATTTCAATAGAATTTCCTTCAACATCAATTCTAACCCTTGCCATATGCTTGCAGACAACTTCCCGTTTATCAAACTTGATTTTAGTGTGGGTGTTAACCCTCAAAATCGAGAGGAATAGCATATTTCGATTAAGCTAATCTCAAGACAAAAGTATCGACCATAGCATCTAAAAGATATGGTTTGATGTGAGGTATACAAATTGTAATGGCAATAAAAGGGTTTTGAGTGCAACTTAAAGTACATACCTTTGCACTTTCTTTTTCCTTTGCAAGATTCTGATATGTTTCTTCAAGATTTTCTTCAGAATCTGTCTTTTCTTTTTCTTCCTCTGCAAGGAGCTTACTGTATTCTTCTGTAGCATTTGCTATTACTTTCTCTAGCAATTCAATTCTGGATCTTCTCCAGGTTTTGTAAACTTCTTTTGAAGCTGGATCTGTAGAGGCTTGTCCTGGTTCATATGAAGAGTATACAGGAGGACTGATTCCTCTGCCACGACCTCTGCCATGATTATTCCATGATCCTCTTCCCCTGGTGGGAATTTGTCTCTGTCGGATCCTCTGTTGGAATGGTGGTCTGATAGGAAAAGCTTCAAACGGCTCATCAGATTGTTCTTCTGCTTTACTCTGTTCTAATTCATTTTGTCTGATGTAACGGTCTTGAAGATTTCTGAGTTCCTTATCCAGGGCCATTTTTCGCTGTATCCCATGGGGGACAGCTTTCATAAACTGACTGAAGACTTTCCATCTGTCTTCTTAAGAGATCTGCACTTGGAGGTATCATAGGGTGAACAAAATTTGAAACCATATTAATACTGAAGTTAGCAAAAGAGGGAACAGAGCTATATCCACTATCTTCAGTACTATCACTGTCATCTGATGCTTGTTGAATCAGATTGCAAGGTTCACCATCTATAGATACATAAGATATATCTGACGAAAAACTGGCAGAGTCAGTAATAAAAGCATACTCCTCTTCATTTATGCCCTTTATAGATAAAGCATTTATTTTGGCCTTACCTTTAGCAGAATCTCGATGAGGACACTGATTTGCATAGTGATCCTCCTTACAAATATAGCAAGTAGGTTTAAACTTTTTGACTTTCCTACATGCTTATTCTTTCTGAATTTATACTTTTTTCTGGGCTTTTTATCCCTGAATTTTTCTCTGTTTTTATATCTTTTGAATTTCTTTCTCTTTTTCCACACATCCTTCCCCTTTGAAAAAGTACAGTCTTTACAGGAAGACTTTCGTCGGGAAGACTGAATTTCCAGTTCTGGACATCCAAATGGTTCCAGAGAGAACTGTTCACAGAAAATATTGCTTAAGGCCTTCTGGTGCTTAAGTGCTTGCTTACGTTCCCACTTGTCCTTGCATAGTTTGGCATTACATTGATCTATAATTTGATTAATATGACCAAAACTAAGCTCTGAAGTACGCATTCCATGCATTGCTTTTTTATACTGGGTGGAAAAGTATGGAGGAAATGATTCAATGTAACGAAGACGCATGGTCTCGTCATTGATATTTCCGGAACTGTAATAAAGCTTCTGCATGAAGCATTGGTATTCTTTTACTCGGGTCATATCACAGAGCCTTGCCCGGAGGAACATTGCAGTGTTCATCATCTTATCGTCATCAATGTTGCCTATAAATTCTTTGATGACGGCTGCAGTTAGACCTGTGAAACCTACCTGCAATATCATTTCTTTGTTGGGAACAAGATCCCACCATTCTTTTAATACACCAACGAAGCCGTTGGCTATTGTAGCAGCAATATTTCTAGGAGTTCTGCCATAAGTTTCTTGCTGGGTGTTACCCCAACCAATCATAGCATGGATTAACTCCTTAATTTCAAATGATTTACATTCAACCCTATAAAAGTTAGGTTGTAATGTCCGTATTTTAGTAAGTGCTTGAAATCCGGGAGTAGAAGTTTCACCCATTTGTTCATCAAAGAATGGTGGGATCTTGTTCCCAACAAAGAAATGATATCGCATAAGTGGTGTCACAGTCTAGCGGCCGTTATCAAAGAATTTATAGGCAACATTGATGACGATAAGATGATGAACACGCAATGTTCCTCCGGGCAAGGCTCGTGATATGACCCAAGTAAAAGAATACCAGTGCTTCATGCAGAAGCTATACTACAGTTCCGGAAATATCAATGACGAGACTATGCGTCTTCGTACATATCAATCATTTCTCCATACTTTTCCACCCAAGATAAAAAAGCAATGCATGGCATGCGTATTTCAGAGCTTAGTTTTGGTCATATTAATCAAATTATAGATCAATGTAATGCCAAACTATGTAAGGAAAAATGGGAGCGCGTAAGCAAGCACTTAAGCACCGAAAGGCCTTAAGCAATATTTTCGTGAACAGCTTCTCTCTGGAACCATTTGGATGTCCAGGCTAGAAATTGGGCCTTCCGACGAAAGTCTTCTCAGTAAAGACTGTCATTTTTCAAAGGGGAAGGATGTGTGGAAAAGAGAAAGAAATTCAAAAGATATAAACACGAAAAATTCAAAGATAAAAATTCGGGGAAGAAAGTAGAAAAAATTAAAAAGAATAAGCATGTAGGGAAGTCAAGAAAGTTTAAACCTACTTGCTATATTTGTAAGGAGGATCACTATGCAAATCAGTGTCCTCAGCGAGATTCTGCTAAAGGTAAAGCCAAAATAAATGCTTTATCTATAAAAGGCATAAATGAAGAGGAGTATGCTTTTATTTTCGACTCTCGACGCTTTTTAAATCGATATATCTTATGCATCCATAGATGGTGAACCTTGCAATCTGATTCAACAGCATCGATGACAAAGTGATAAGATCAAGATAGTGGATATAGCTCTGTTCCCTCTTTTGCTAACTTCAGTATTAATATGGTTTCAAATTTTGTTCACCCTATGATACCTCCAAGTGCAGATCTCTTGAGAAGACAAATGGAAAGTCTTCAGTCAGTTTATGAAAGCTGTCCCCCATGGGATACAAAAGAAAGATGGCTCGAGATAAGGAACTCGAAATCTTCAAGACCATTACATCGATGTAAAAATGAGAAAAGCAACAGAAAAGTAGAAGAACAACTGATGAGCCTTTCAAGCTTTTCCTATCGTAGACCACCATTCCAACAGAGGATCCGACAGAGACAAATACCCACCAGGGAAGAGGATCATGGAATAATGGAGAGGTCGTGGGGAGGAATCACCCTCCGATCTATTCTTCATATGAACCAGGACAAGCCTCTATAAATCCGGCTTCAAAGAAGTTTACGAGAAAACGGAGAAGATCCAGATTGAATTCGCTGGAGAAAGTAATAACAAATGCTACAGAAGAATACAGTAAGCTCCTAGCAGAGGAAGAAAAGAAAAGACAGATTCTGGAGAAAATCTTGAAGAAACATATCAGAATCTGGCAGAAAGAAAAGAAAGTGCAAAGGTATGTACTTTAAGTTGCACTCAAAACCCTTTTATTGCCATTACAATTTGTATACCTCACATCAAACCATATCTTTTAGATGCTATGGTCGATACTGGTGCTGAGATTAGCTTAATCAGACAATATGCTATTCCCTCTGATTGCTGGGTTAACACCCACACTAAAATCAAGTTTGATAAACGGGAAGTTGTCTGTAAAATATGGCAAGGGTTAGGATAGATGTTGAAGGAAATTCTATTGAAATAGAATTTTATCAACATAATATGGAAAACTATGACTGCCTACTTGGGGTTGACTTTCTACACAAATGTCACACATTCAGCATATCCCAAGATCATATATCCCTGTTTCACTCTCCGTCAAATTCCCAGGAGATATTCATTTCAGTCAATAGTTCCTTTACCTCAGAAGGTAAAAACTGTTAACAATACTTGGATTCATAAGTCTATATCAAATTGCTCTGTAAGCATAGAAGAGATTGTATCTAAGATAAAACAGAATGTATGCAGTGAAGATCCACATGCATTTGTTAACAGAAAAAACATTATTGTTCTTTAGATCTGCAGCTAGTCAAGAACAGTGATGGAAATGAAGTTGTGCCCAGATTCAAGGCACACCACAGAGGAATGCCTCCTGCAGAGAGAAAAGAATGCCATGATGAAATACAGAAATTGCTAAAAGCAGGATTCATTCAAGAATCCAATTCACCATGGTCTTGCACTGCCTTTTATGTTAATAAAAGGAGTGAGCAGTTAAGAAACAAGAAAAGATTGGTAGTAGATTATAAACCACTCAATAAGTTTATATTGCTGCTCAACACCCAATACCTGCCAAAGATGATATCCTCAGAAGGATCAAAGGATCGAAAGTCTATAGCAAATTCGATCTAAAAAGCGGATTCTGGCAGATATTTTTAAAAATGAAGACATGTATAAAACGGCATTCATCGTGCCAGGTGGACAGTATGAATGGAAAGTGCTTCCATTCGGATTAAAGACAGCCCCATCCATATTCCAAAAGATTATGGATAAAATATTTGGTGAGTTATCAGATTTCCTCATTGTATATATTGATGATATTCTGATCTTTTCTAAGTCTCCTAAAGAGCACATAACTCATCTTGAAAGATTTTATGAAACTGTGTTTAAAAATGGGATCTGTCTGTCCCCTCAAAATAGAAGTCTTCAAAGAGGAAATTGATTTCCTCGGTATTAGAATTAGTTCTGGTACTATCACCATGCAGCAACATGTAGTAGCCAACATCCAGAACTTTCCTGATCAAATCCTTGAGAAACAGCAGTTGCAGCGTTTTCTTGGATGTGTAAACTATATTGCTGGTTTTTACCAGAATATAGCCGCTGACAGAGTACTGCTTAATAAAAGGCTCAAGAAAGATGCTCCTAGTTGGTCTCAGGAGATGACACAAGCAGTACAGAGAATAAAGAAGCAGGTTCGTGAGCTCCCAGCCATGTCTCTTCCAGGACCTGGCATGAAAATCATAGAATGCGATGCCAGTGAACAATTTTGGGGAGCTGTCCTCAAAGAAAAAGCTGAAGATGGTAAGAGAAAAGGTATGCAGGTTTGCTTCTGGTGCCTTTCAAGGTTCCGAATTAAATTACCATTCTTCGCATAAGGAGTTATTGGCTGCAAAGAAAGCAATTAAAGCTTTCTTATTCTTTGTTCAAAATGAATCATTCATTCTTAGATCAGATCTCAAAGACTTTAGAAAAAGATTGAATGGTGGCGATCCAGCCAATAAAACTGCATTTAATAGACTCCAAAGATGGGGTCTTTGGTTTGATAACTTTGAGTTTTCAGTAGAACATATCTCTGGGAAAAATAATGCTCTTGCAGATTTTGTAAGCAGAGAGCTGAATACATCAAAGACAGTTGGGGTTACACAAGTCTTTCATGAACCCCATGGAACTATCTGGGATCACAGACATGCAAAAGCCCAGATTGATAGTTTGGTCTTGAATGATAATAGATGTCCCAAGAAGCTCGGACATTTCTTATTTCAAGGATCTCATCTCACTCAAGAATATGCCATGTCGTAAACCGAATGTAGATTCTTCGATCCGCATATTCCGGGGACGCCAATATCATACACTTCAAGAGCCAATGATAAAATGCTGTCTCCATTGGCAATGGAGATCATTATATACTATGGAACAACCATGATTTCTTACGGTCGAAGGTCTCGAGACTCGGGCAGTGATACCTAGAAAGGACACTTTATGGAGGTTCGAATTTTCAAGAATGTGGACTGAAGAACATCCATTGCATTATGATCTGTGGAACCGACCTCCCTCCCTGGGAGACAGGAAGTATATCTCATCTCACTTTAAGTACTTCCTATTAAAATTCCTTCCTACTAAACTGTCTGATTCTCCTCTCCTTAATGTGCATCCTGACATTGCAAGGAACATACTAATCCAGTGTAAAATTCCATGGTTCGTAAAAGCACATTACTATGTAAAAATAAATCACAGGAATCTTGTCGAGAGACCCAATGCAACCTTATGGAGAAGAGTATTACTACATCACACCATGGTGATAAGGCCACCTGCTCCAGATCAAGATCTACGAATACTGGATCACTACCTATTTCCCACACGGCCTCATTTACAACCAAACAATGACGGAACAGCTCACCTGTCCCGTGTCTGGCTGCAACAACATGAAAGAGGTCTTCCTGGAGCTCCTCAACGACATGATAGTACATCTTCATCTGATGATGACCTACCTGGTCCCTCAGTCCAATACGACAGTCCGTGAATTCTCAGAGCGCTTCGCACTTATTATTTTCATCGCTATCATGGCAGGCATGTTGCCATGTTTGTCGGATAAGATTCCATCTTATCCTTTACTTTTCTTAGTGCGTCCCTGTAGTGCGCTTTTTTTGGCTATTCGACAGGGCACTGTTGTGCGTTTGTCTTTAGATAAGATTCGTTCTTATCTTTATTTGTGTCAGTGCGTGGTGGACCCATGCCTTTAATAAAGCTCCCGTGAGTGGGTTGTACTCATGTTGGTTGGAATCTTACTGGTAACCGGTGTCTTCGGTTATTCGGTTTCCGGTCTTAGGTCATCCCGGTGAAAAGCCTTGGATTGTCTATAAATTAGACTTTCCATCTCATTCACTACATCGGGATTTTAGATGGAAATATACTAAGGGTGAAGATCAAAGAAGAATTGAATAAGAGAATATAAGGAGTTCAGAAGTCCAGTTAAGAAGTCTTGTGAGTTAAAATGTTTAATTCAGTCCATGTTTTAGTCTCTGTAAATGGTGATTTAAAGTTCATAAATATTGATGATCGAGAATCTGAAGATGATTTAGAACAGACTGATGTGTTTGATATCAAAGCTTTACATTATTGTCCAGTAGATTTATTTGGTGAAACCGAGATCAAATTATCGTTGATATGGTACAAAAAATTGTTGATATCTTGTTGTCGGTATTGTTGGATTGCATAAGTTGGTATCTGGTTTGGGAATCATAAGGAGATGTATACTATGATTGTGGAAAGTTTACTCTTCAAGGTTTGGATTGAGTTTGGAAAGATGGTATAGCAAGAATTTTTCTTTGTGTTTATATCTTTTGAAAAATCCTTCCCCTTTGAAAACATGCAAAAATAGAAACATTAGCCCAACAACAGTCATAATGTTTCTGTAGAATTACCAACTAAAATAAATCAATCCATAACGATTTAGTACAACCATTGGTTGATCATATTGTTGGAATAAAAGGTACTATCAATTCCAGAACAATACAGACAAATGAACTGATAGAGTCAGGTATCTCTCAGCTTCAGGATGAGAATGAAAAACTCATTCTCGTATAGATCAGATTCAGCAATGCTTAACTCAAGAACTTCCTAGAATTATTCCCAGAATACAGGAGATAAGTCAAAGCTCACTCCTAGAAAAGAAGGTGATTGGACTAAAGCAGCATCTTGGTCTGAAGTCCAAGAATTAGCCAATCCTTCTTGCGCAAAAAGTCTTATAAGGAAGTCTTAGAAGAATATAAACCCTTATTCTTTAAGGATAAGAATGTCAATATGTTAAGTATACAAGGAACAGCTGAGTCTCATATTGAAAATCCAGAGTTTGAACCCCCAGTCTTTGATGAACAAATGGGTGAAACATCTACTCCTGGATTTCAAGCAGCCACTAAGATACAAACAGACATTACAACCTAACTTCTATAGGGTTGAATGTAAATCTGTTTCAGAGATCAAAGAGTTAATACATGCTATGATTGGTTGGGGTAATACCCAGCAAGAAACTTATGGTAGATCTCCTAGAAACATTGCTGCTACTATAGCCAACGGTTTCGTTGGTGTGTTAAAAGAATGGTGGGATTTGTTCCCAATAAAGAAATGATATTGCAAGCTGGTTTTACAGGTTTAACAGCAGCCGTCATCAAAGAATTCATAGGCAACATTGATGACGACAAAATGATGAACACTGCAATGTTCCTCCGTGCAAGACTCTGCGACATGACTCGCGTAAAAGAATACCAGTGCTTCATGCAGAAGCTTTACTACAGTTCCGGAAATATCAATGACGAGACCATGCGTCTACGTTACATTGAATCATTTCCTCCATACTTTTCCACCCAGTATAAAGAAAGCAATGCACGGTATGCGTACTTCTGAACTTAGTTTTGGTCATATTAATCAAATTATAGATCAATGTAATGCCAAACTATGTAAGGACAAGTGGGAGCGCAAGCAAGCGCTTAAGCACCAGAAAGCCTTGAGTAATACTTTCTGTGAACAGTTCTCTCTGGAACCATTTGGGTGTCCAGAATTAGAAATTCAATCTTCCCGACGAAAGTCTTCTTGTAAAGACTGTACTTTTTCAAAGGGGAAGGATGTGTGGAAAAGAGAAAGAAATCCAAAAGGTATAAACACAAAGAAAATTCAGGATAAAAGCCCAAGAAAAAGTATAAATTCAGAAGATATAAGCATCTAGGAAAGCAAAAAGTTTAAACCTACTTGCTATATTTGTAAGGAGGATCACTATGCAAATCAGTGTCCTCAGCGAGATTCTGCTAAAGGTAAGGCCAAAATAAATGCTTTATCTATAAAAGGCATAAATGAGGAGGAATATGTTTTTATTTCTGATTCTGACAGTTTTTCGTCAGATATATCTTATGCATCCATAGATGGTGAACCCTGCAATCTGATTCAACAGGCATCAGATGACAGTGACAGTACTGAAGACAGTGGGTATAGTTCTGTTCCCTCTTTTGCTAACTTCAGTATTAATATGGTTTCAAATTTTGTTCACCCTATGATACCTCCAAGTGCAGATCTCTTAAGAAGACAAATGGAAAGTCTTCAGTCAGTTTATGAAAGCTGTCCCCCGTGGGATACAGCAAGAAAGATGGCTCTGAGCAAGGAACTCAGAGATCTTCAGGATCGTTACATCAGACAGAATGAGCTTAGAGCAAAGCACTCTACAGAGTCAAGCAGAAGAACAGTCTGATGAGCCCTTTGAAGCCTTCCCGGTCAGACCACCGTTCCAACAGAGGATCAGGCAAAGACAGATACCCACCAGGGGTAGGTCAGGACCTTGGAGAGGTCGTGGCAGAGGAACCAGTCCTCCTGTATATTCTTCATATGAACCAGGACAATCCTCTACAGATCCAGCTTCAAAAGAAGTTTAAAACTGGAGAAAATCCAGGATTGAACTGCTAGAGAAAGTAATAACAAATGCTACAGATGAATACAAAGTAAGCTCCTAGCAGAGAAGAAAAGAAAAGACAGATTCTGAAGAAAATCTTGAAGAAACATATCAGAATCTGGCAGAAAGAAAAGAGAGTGCAAAGGTATGTACTTTAAGTTGCACTCAAAACCCTTTTATTGCCATTACAATTTGTATACCTCATATCAAACCATATGTTTTAGATGCTATGGTTGATACGGGTGCTGAGATTAGTTTAATCAGGCAATATGCTATTCCTGACGATGTTGGGTTAATACCCACACTAAAATCAAGTTTGATAAACGGGAAGTCATTTGTAAAAATATGGCAAGGGTTAGTATAGATGTTGAAGGAAATTCTATTGAAATAGAATTTTATCAACATAATATGGAAAACTATGACTGTCTACTTGGGGTTGATTTTCTACAAAAATGTCACACATTCAGTATATCCCAAGATCATATATCTCTGTTTCAGCCTCCTGTCAAAATTCCCAGGAGATATTCATTTCAGTCTATAGTTCCTTTACCTCAGAAGGTAAAATCTGTTAACAATACTTGGATCCATAAGTCTATATCAAATTGTTCTGTAAGTATAGAAGAGATCATATCTAAGATAAAACAGAATGTATGCAGTGATGATCCACATGCATTTGTTAACAGGAAAAAACACTATTGTTCCTTAGATCTGCAGCTCGTCAAAGACAGCAATGGAAATGAAGTTGTGCCCAGATTCAAGGCACACCACAGAGGAATGCCTCCTGCAGAAAGAAAAGAATGTCATGGTGAAATCCAGAAATTGCTGAAAGCAGGATTCATTCAAGAATCCAATTCACCATGGTCTTGCACTGCCTTTTATGTTAATAAAAGGAGTGAGCAGATGAGAAACAAGAAAGATTGGTGGTGGATTATAAACCACTCAATAAGTTTATTGCTGCTGTTCAACACCCAATACCTGCCAAGGATGATATCCTCAGAAGAATCAAAGGATCGAAGGTCTACAGCAAGTTCGATCTGAAAAGCGGATTCTGGCAGATATTCTTGAAAAATGAAGACATGTATAAAACGGCATTCATCGTGCCAGGTGGACAGTATGAATGGAAAGTGCTTCCATTCGGATTGAAGACAGCCCCATCCATATTCCAAAAGATTATGGATAAAATATTCGGTGAGTTATCAGATTTCCTCATTGTCTATATTGATGATATTCTGATCTTTTCTAAGTCTCCTAAAGAGCACATAACTCATCTGAAAGATTTTATGAAACTGTGTATAAAAATGGGATCTGTCTGTCCCCTTCAAAATTGAAGTCTTCAAAGAGGAAATTGATTTCCTCGGTATTAGAATCAGTTCTGGTACTATCACTATGCAGCAACATGTGGTTGCCAATATCCAGAACTTTCCGGATCAAATCCTTGAGAAACAGCTGTTGCAACGTTTCCTTGGATGTGTAAACTATATTGCTGGTTTTTACGTAATATAGCGCACATTGAGTACCGCTAATAAAAGGCTCAAAAAGATGCTCCTAGTTGGTCTCAGGAGATGACACAAGCAGTACAGAGAATAAAGAAGCAAGTTCGTGAGCTCCCAGCCATGTCTCTTCCAGGACCTGGCATGAAAATCATTGAATGCGATGCCAGTGAACAATTTTGGGGAGCTGTTCTCAAAGAAAAAGCTGAAGATGGTAAGAGAAAGGTATGCAGGTTTGCTTCTGGTGCCTTTCAAGGTTCTGAATTAAATTACCATTCTTCGCATAAGGAATTATTGGCTGCAAAGAAAGCAATAAAGCTTTCTTATTTTTTGTTCAAAATGAATCATTCATTCTTAGATCAGATCTTAAAGATTTTAGAAAAAGATTGAATGGTGGCGATCCAGCCAATAAAACTGCATTTAATAGACTCCAAAGATGGGGTCTTTGGTTTGATAACTTTGAGTTTTCAGTAGAACATATCTCTGGGAAAAATAATGCTCTTGCAGATTTTGTAAGCAGAGAGTGAATATTTCAAAGTCTTTGGGGTTACACAAATCTTTCATGAACCCCATGGAACTATCTGGGATCACAGACATGCAAAGGCCCAGATTGATAGTTTGGTCTTGAATGATAATAGGATGTCTCAAGAAGCTCAGACGCTTCTAATTTCAAGGGATCTCATCTCACTCAAGAATATGCCATGTCAGAAACTGAATGCAGATTCTACGATCCAGACATTCCAGGACGCCAATATCATACACTTCAAGAACCAATGATAAAATGCTGTCTCCATTGGCAATGGAGATCATTATATGCTATGGAACAACCTGATTTCTTACCAGTCGAAGGTCTCAGCTCAGACAACTGATACCAAGAAAGGACACATTATGGCGGTTCGAGTTTTCCAGGATGTGGACTGAAGAACATCCATTGCATTATGATTTGTGGAATCGACCTCCATCTCTGGGAGACAGGAAGTATATCTCATCTCATTTTAAATACTTCCTATTAAAATTTCTTCCTACTAAATTGTCTGACTCTCCTCTTCTTAATGTGCATCCTGACACTGCAAGGAACATTCTAATCCAGTAAAATTCCATGGTTCGTAAAAGCACATTATTATGTAAAAATAAATCACAGGAATCTTGTTGAAAGACCCAATGCAACCCTGTGGAGGAGAGTTCTTTTACATCACACCATGGTGATAAGGCCACCTGCTCCAGATCAAGATCTACGAATATTGGATCACTATTTGTTTCCCACAAGGCCTCATTTACAACCCTAACAATGACGGAACAGCTCATCTGTCCCGTGTCTGGCTTGAACAACATGAAAGAGGTCTTCCTGGAGCTCCTCAACGACATGATAGTACTTCTTCATCTGATGATGACCCTCCTGGTCCCTCAGTCCAATATTGATAGTCCGTGACTCTCAGTGCGCCTCGCACTTCACCTTTTGCTATCATGGCAGGCATGTTGCCATGTTGTCGGATAAGATTCTATCTTATCCTTTACTTTTCTTAGTGCGCTTGTTAGTGCGCTTCCTTTTGGCTATACGACAGGCCTGTTGTCGGTTGTCTTTGGATAAGATTCGTTCTTATCTTTGCTTTTGTGTCAGTGCGTGGTGGACCCATGCCTTTAATAAAGCTTTCGTGAGTGGGCTGTACTCACATAGGTTAGAATCTTACTGGTAACCTTTGTCTTCGGTTATCCGGTTTCCGGTCTTAGGTCATCCCGGTGAAAAGCCTTGGATCGTCTATAAATTAGACTTTCCATCTCATTCACTACATCGGGATTTTAGATGGAAATATATTTAAGGGAAGATAGATCGGGATTTAGCGAAAAAGAAGATATTGAAGTTTGAAGTTGAAGTCTAGTCTTATGAAGGAGTTCAGAAGTTAGCTTAAGAAGTCTTGTGAGTTAATATGTTTAATTCAGTCCATACTCTAGTCTCTGTAAATGGTGATTAAAGTTTATAAATATTGATGAGTTTTCAGAATTTGAAGATGTATTTGAGACAGACGATGTGTTTGATATCGTTGTTATGATTTTAGTAGATTTATTTGGTGAAGATGCCGAGATCAATATGCATTGATATATCGATTTGGATACAATGATTAATTGTTATATCTTTTCAGTATGTTGGATTGCATAAGTTGGTAACTCGGAATCATAATTTTTTGGTTGTTCGTCATGATGTATCTACGATCATCAAAGTTTAGTATAGAGCTTCAAGGTTACGAGATTGAGTTTGTGTGATTAATAACTAAACTTTCCAAAATCATCAAAGCCGTATAGATCTTTTGAAAAATAAGAATATCATTAATCAAACCAAGATACTTTGGATCTTCATGCAACATCTGAGACAACCGAACAAACAAGTTAATATCATTGTATTTAATCATATGTACCAACATATCAATAGAATAAATCTTGTGCATCTTCACCAAATATATCAACTAATATCATAACAACGATATCAAAAACATTATCTGTCTCAAAATATCTTCAAATTCGAAAGACTCATCAATATTTAAGAACTTTAAATCACCATTAATGCAGAGACTAATACATGGACTCAAGTAAACATATTAACTCACAAACTCTTCTTAATCGGGACTTGAACTAACTTCATAAGACTAGACTGCAACTTCAAACCATACTTGATATATCTTTTCGCTAAAATCCCGATCTATCTTCTCCTAAAATCCGATGTATCTTCCACTAGAAACCCGATGTAGTGAATGAGATGGAAAGTCTAATTTATAGACAATCCAAGGCTTTTCACCGGGATGACCTAAGACCGGAAACCGGATAACCGAAGACAAAGGTTACCAGTAAAATTCTAACCTATGTGAGTACAGCCCACTCACGAAAGCTTTATTAAAGGCATGGGTCCACCACGCACTGACAAAAGCAAAGATAAGAACGAATCTTATCAAACAAACGACAACAGGCCTGTCGTATAGCCAAAAGAAAGCGCACTATCTGCGCACTAAGAAAAGCAAAGGATAAGATAGAATCTTATCCGACAATATGGCAACATGCCTGCCATGATAGCAATGAGTGCAAGGCGCACCGAGAGTCACTTGATATCAAATTGACCGAGGGACCAGGGAGGGTCATCATCGATGAGGATGTAGACCGCCTTCTGTCTTGAGGAGCTCCAGAAGATGTCTTTCATGTTGTTCTAGCCAAACACGGATAGATGAGTTGTTCCATCTCTGTTGTCGCAAATGAGACCTTCAGAGGAAACAGGTAGTGATCCGAGATATCTTAATCTTGATCAGGAGCAGGTGGTCGGATCACCATGGTATGATGTAAGAGAACTCTCCTCCACTGTGGTTACATTGGGTCTTTCAACAAAATTCCTGTGATTTATTTTTACATAATAATGTGCTTTTACGAACCATGGAATTTTACACTGGATTAGAACATTTCTCGCAGTGTCAGGATGCACATTAAGAAGAGGAGAGTCAGACAATTTAGTAGGAAGAAATTTAAGCAAGAAGTATTTAAAGTGAGAAGAGATATACTTCCTGTCTCCTACAGAGATGGAGGTCGGTTCCATAAATCATACTGTAGAGGATGTTCTTCAGTCCACATCCTGGAGAATTCGAACCGCCATAGTGTGTCCTTTCTTGGTATCAGTTGTCTCGAGCTCGAGACCTTCGACTCGGTAAGAAATCAGGTTGTTCACAAAGATATAATGATCTCCATTGCCAATGGAGACAACATTTTTATCATTGGTTCTCAAGTGTATGATACGCGCGTCCCGGAATGTCCTGGATCGTAGAATTGCATTCGGTTTCTGTCATGGCATATTCTTGAGTAGAAATAAGATCCCTTGATATTAGAAGCGTCTGAGCTTCTTGAGACATTCTGTTATCATTCAAGACCAAAGCTATCAATCAGGCTTTGCATGTCTCGTGATCCCAGATAGTTCCATGGGGTTCATGAAAGATTTGAGTAACCCCAAGAGACTTTGAGTATTCAGCTCTCTCTGCTTACAAAATCTGCAAGAGCATTGTTTTTCCCAGAGATATGTTCTACCGAAAACTCAAAGTTATCAAACCAAAGACCCCATCTTTGGAGTCTATTAAATGCAGCTTTATTGGCAGGATCACCACCATTCAATCTTTTCTTAAAATCTTTCAAATCAGATCTAAGAATGAATGATTCATTTTGGACAAAAAAATAAGAAAGCTTTGATTGCTTTCAGACTAATAATTCCTTATGCGAAGAATGGTAATTTAATTGAACCCGAAAGGCACCGAGGCAAACCCGCATACTTTTCTTTACCATCTTCAGCTTTTTCTTTTAGAACAGCTCCCCAAAATTGTTCACTGGCATCGCATTCAATGATTTTCATGCCAGTCCCGAAGAGACATGGCCGGGAGCTCACGAACTTCGCTTTTTATTCTCTCAGATCGCTTGTGTCATCTCCCGAGACCAACTAGGAGCATCTTTTTAAGTCTTTGTTAAGCAAGATTGTCACCGGCTATATTCTCGTAAAACCAAGAATATAGTTTACACATCCAAGAAACGCAGAATCAGCTGCTTTCTCAAGGATTTGATCAGAAAGTTCTCGATATTGGAAACAACATGTCAGCCGCATGTGATAGTACTGTAACTAATTCTAATACCGAGGAAATCAATTTCCTCTTTGAAGACTCAATTTTGAGGGGGACAGCATGATCCCATTTTTATATACAGTTTCATAAAATCTTTCAAGATGAGTTATGTGCTCTTAGAGACTTAGAAAAGATCGAATATGTCATCAATATAAACAATGAGGAAATCTCGATAACTCACCGAATATTTTATCCATAATCTTTTGAAAAATGGATGGAGCTGTTTTGAGTCCAAATGGAAGAACCTTCCATTCGTATTGTCCACCTGGCACTATGAATGCCGTTTTGAACATGTCTTCATTTTTTAAGAATATCTCGCTAATCCGCTTCTTCGATCGAACTTTGTCAGACCTTCGATCCTTTGATTCTTCCGAGGATATCATCCTCGCAGTGTATCGGGTGTCAACATGCAGAATAAACTTATTGAGTGGTTTATAATCAACCACCAATCTCTTCTTATTTCTCAGCTGCTCACTCCTTTTATTGACATAAAAGGCAGTGCAAGACCATGGTGAATTGGATTCTTGAATGAATCCTGGCTTTCAACAGCTTCTGGATTTCACCATGACATTCTTTCTTCGCAGAGGCATTCTCCGTGGTGTGCCTCAATCGGGCACAACTTCATTTCCATATCATTGCCTTTGACGAGCTGCAGATCTAAAGAACAATAATGCTTTTTTCTGTTAACAAATGCATGTGGATCATCACTGCATACATTCTGTTTTATCTTAGATATGATCTCTTCTATACTTACAGAGCAGTTGGATATAGACTTATGTATCCAAGTATTTAATGTATTTTACCTTTCTCGAGGTAAAGGAACTATAG